>JAHZTW010000001.1:258063953-258490336 GCA_020283515.1 Alliaria petiolata
ATGCAAGCGCTAAACCTGTCAGACTTCATTGCTGACCCAAATTTAGTCGATGTTTATCCTCGGTTCTTCAACTTGGCTATGTCATCTGCCAATCCTCAAGCTTTATACCTCCACGGGATGAGGACAATAGCAATAGCCAAAGACATCAACAATTCTGTCAGCTTTTTCAACAAGGCTTCTAAAGCCGGGATAGACCAAGCAACATTGATGATGGCTATTTGCGCTACCGCATATGGCCAATATCCAAGAGCATTGGAGCTGTTGGACCGAGTTCAAGGCTGGAGCTCACGTATGCTTTACATGGTTGAACTCGGTGAACAGGTTGCTACAACCAAGAAGGCAATCCAGAGTGACTGTGGAGGTTTGTTGCCAAGTGTATTCGGCGCTGAAGATTTCCCTCCTAAGTGCTTTTTCAAACACAGATTAATGTGCTGTGAGATGTGCTACCTTTACATTCAGTACCAACTGCTTAGATTTGAGTTCTAATGTAACATGTTAGGTACTACTTACTACTCTGTTTTAGATTTCAGCGCTATGTCAAAGTACTACGCCAATGTAAAGGTAGCGCTCTCTTAAAAATAGTAAAGATGTAGTCGGATGAAGTTCCTCTCATTTTCTGATGTAATTGAATTGGTTCAATCTCTTATCATATGGTAATCACAAGTTGCTTTTAACTCTTCAACATACGAATTTCATCAATTTGAACATAACATACGTATGTTGGATGTCATACCATTCCTTATTTTTCGAAAAGACTTAGTCTAACGTCATCCACCAAGTGCAACTCAAATACAAGTCTACCATAACATAAACACAAAGTCAAATATCTTCCACCTAGTACAACTCAAAAACAAGTCTACCATAACATAGATTCACAGTCGCTGACCATCGATGTTACTATAGTAATTAAAAAACCTAACAAATCTACCACTACATACAATAGGTTAATCTACCACCACGTCTTACTAATCTACCACAACTAATCAAATCTACCGTCAAAGAAATAACTCTCCCACCAAGCATAAATCAACCGTTCCACGGTTGAGACCTAATAAGTCTGCCACTTCATTAAATAACTCTACCAGGTAAACGGTAAATCTACCGTTGTTAAAAATAAATCTACCATTTCAAAAACAAATCTACCACGGATGTCGGTCATGGAAGAGGCAAAAAAATAAATCTTTCATCGTTGCAATTAAATCTACCATTCATAAAACAAATCTACTGCTCTGAAAAAGTCTACCGCCACGTTATTATGGATCTACATTAACAAGTTTACCAAATTCTACGTTGTGCATTCGTCCGTTGACCAACCGTAATAAGTCTACCGTCAAACGCCTTACCTACGTGGCAACCCAAAAGTAATGGCATTCTCGTAAATACCGTTTTTCTCACCAAAAACTTGAGGGACATTTTCGGTACCCTAGATTATTTGGGTAATAAAAAAAAATATGCATCAAACTAGCCGAATCATTACTTTTAAAAGTTAGTTTAGTAAGGGTTCGTCTCAAATTGGGTCTCCAGTTATTCTCCAATAAATTATTCTACATTTGCTCAAAATGCGAAAGATTCTCTATAGAATTTAATCCAAAAAAATTGATAGCCAACGAGTTCCAAATGAAAGGTGTGATAATGATGAACTCTATGTTTTTTTTTTTTCTGGCGTACGACACAAGTCAAATCACTTGTGTGTTGGTCCACTTGAGGAAGCAGGTAATTATTGATCTAGATTTTCTTTACCTTTGCCTTAAAGTATACTCTTTCTACCTGTGCCGCGTTATAAATAATTATTGATCTAGATTTTCTTTTTAGAAATTAAATTATGTTTTAGTGATATCGATTTATAGATCAAAGACAAAGATCACTGTATATTTTGGTTTTGGGAATTTGGATTAGTTCAAATTTTTAACCTAACTAGAAGCAGGTTATGTATGTCACATAATTCACATTCTATTCTAAATCGAAACATTGTCATAGTTTTCTAAAATTAAAGATAATATCGAATATCACACTCGAAAAGCATGCCCAGTTTTTTAATGATAAGAAACAGTATATACCACTCAAATGCCTACAGATAGACAATGACATATGAAACCATAGTTTGGGCTCATGAGGGCAACATCACACTTCAAGACTTCAAGTCCTTCTAGTGTTGACAATTTGTAATATAATTCTGAAATATCAACATGTATACAGTTATCATATGTAATTATATATATAAATATAAAAGCGTATGTCATACAAATGTTCGATTGTATCCACTAGGGTCCAATGCGATCATGACAATAAAAACCTAACGAATTTATTGAAACGCGTGAAGAATTTTGTTTTTGTATTTTGGATCTGAACTTTATTGTTTTTATTCATAACTAAAAGGGTCAGTCCAAAAAATCTTTCTAATGCTGAATAAGCCTCCAGGGCATTTCTCTGAAAAATATGAAGTTCACTGTGGTAATAATATTCTACAGTTCTTGAGCAGTAAGAAAATATGTTTTCCTCAATTCTTGTACTACAGTTCTCTTATACACAATCTCTCCTTTTCCTCAATCTCTCTACACTTTTTGTGTTACTACCAAAATAATAAATAAAGAAAATATGTATTCCATATCTAAAATAAAACTAATATTAAATTAAAAATGGAAAAACGACCAACTTGCTATGGAGACAACTGGGAGAGTCACAGGGCGTGTGTATATATTATATATACAGAGATCGGCATGATCCCACCACAGTTCCCACTTTAACTATCAACATTTATTAGAGAACCCATTTTTGATTTGCTTGAATCTCTCTCTTTCTCACAGTCTGTCTAGCCATTTATTGGCATTGAAGGAATTAAGCAAAAAAGCTTGATCAAGCAATGGTTCTTCTTGGTTTCTTCTTAAGAATCATTACCCTCACTCTGACTCTGACTCAGCTCGTTGATGGGCTTCAGAGTCGAAAGTTGATGAACAATGGGCTTGCTCTTTCTCCTCAAATGGGGTTCGATCCTCTTCATTTGTTTTCATTTCCTTGACTAACAAGTTATTTACCTCTTATGATTTTTTACTTTCTTATCAGATGGAACAGCTGGAATCATTTTCAGTGTAACATCAATGAAACTCTCATCAAACAAACCGGTGATTACTGATTCGATTATATAGAAAAGAAACTTAATACAAGATTGATTGATTATAATAATAATAATAATAATAATAATCTGAGTTTCTCTGCAGCTGATGCAATGGTTTCAAGTGGTCTCTCTGCAATATGTTACAAGTATATCAACATAGGTAAAACAAAGAAGACATTTTCTGGTGTTTGCTACTCTGTTTTTTCATCTCTCTGTTTTCTTATTATTGTGTTCTGCTTTTCTCTGTGCTTATAGATGATTGTTGGGGTGAACTCAAGAGAGATTCTCAGGTTAAAGAAACACCAAAAGAAGAAATGTTTTTTTTTTTTTTTCCTAGTGTTTGACAATCCAAGAACGAAACTGAGATGTGTATTTGATGTATTTGACAGGGAAATTTGGTTGCGAAAGCATCGACGTTTCCTTCAGGGATCAAAGCTTTATCAGATTATGTTCATAGCAAAGGGCTTAAGCTTGGGATCTACTCTGATGCTGGGTATATATATATTGCCCAAATCTTTTTAAGACATAGTTTTATATTTTTTTTGTTGATCGTCTTTTTCTGGATTTCTAGGACTCTTACCTGCAGCCAAACTATGCCGGGCTCACTCGGGCATGAAGAACAAGATGCCAAAACATTTGCCTCATGGGTATGTATGTATGTATGTGTGTGTATGTGTTATATCTGAGCTCAATTCCTAAACCTTGAGGGTGTTTTCGTAATGGTGAATTCGACAGGGCATTGATTACTTGAAGTATGATAACTGCGAAAACACAGGGACAAGTCCAAAAGAAAGATACCCAAAGATGAGCAAAGCTCTGATAAATTCAGGAAGATCCATATTCTTCTCCTTGTGTGAATGGTAAGAAGAAAAAGATAATGTTTTAATTGTTTTTTTCCGACAACTTTGGGTCTGATGATGAAACTGATTTGTAATTGCAGGGGACAAGAGGACCCAGCAACTTGGGCAGGAGCTATTGGTAACAGTTGGAGAACAACAGGAGATATCCAAGATAATTGGAAGAGGTTTCTGTTTTTAATGGCCCTTTTTTGTGCAAATATTAGTGAAACAAGAACTTGAAAATGATTTTCTCTTCTTCTTTTTTTTTGCTTATAAGCATGACAGCGATAGCAGATCAGAATGATCGATGGGCATCTTACGCAAGACCAGGATCATGGAACGGTAAATAGTTTTGTTTAACCAACAGATGTGAGTTTATTATACCGAGACCCCGAGGAAGTAATATAGGTTCCCGGGTAAAACTGAAACAGATCCAGACATGCTCGAAGTGGGAAATGGAGGCATGACTAGAGAAGAATACAGATCTCATTTCAGCATCTGGGCATTGGCAAAAGTATGAATATGTTGTTTTACCTGGAAGCCCTAAACAGAGTATGAATGTTTCTCCCTACTTTAACAACCAATGTTGGATTGTGTTCTCTCTTGCAGGCTCCTCTGCTGATCGGGTGCGATCTTAGATCCATGGATAAAGTCACCTTTGAGTTGCTTAGCAACAAAGAGGTGATTGCTGTCAATCAAGGTAACTATTAACCACTTCGTAATCTTCTCATATGGAATCCAAATGTGGTAAGAGCTTTTAGCTGTTTATGCTCAGACAAACTTGGGATCCAGGGAAAGAAAATCAAGAAAGACGGTGATCTTGAGGTATCGCATTTCTTATATATATGCACATACTAAACAAGAACAATGAACACATAAACAAAACATATATGGTGCAATATGCAGGTATGGGCAGGTCCGCTAAGCAAGAAACGAGTAGCAGTGGTCCTATGGAACAGAGGATCATTACCTGCAAACATCACAGCTCGATGGGCAGACATTGGCCTTGATTCATCAGCTATTGTTGATGCTCGTGACTTATGGGCGGTAAATTAATTATGATAGACAAAGAATGCATCCACATTATCGTTATGCATTATAGTTCTGTATCCCTAATCATGAACCATGACTATGATGAATGCAGCATTCGACACACTCGGGTGTTAAAAGACAACTATCTGCCCTAGTGGAGCCTCATGCCTGCAAGATGTATACTCTTACCAGACGCAAAGCATAATTAAGATGGTGTTCTTCTACAGCTAGAGTCAATCAAAGTGAAACTGATCCCTAGCAAAATCATGTGGAAGCCAGAAGATTGTACCAACTCATGTCCTAGTCAATCTATGTATTTACTATGCTGAATATGAGATGCCAGCACCAGAAATCCTCAATCCAAATAACATTATTATAATAAGAATAAAATTGAGTTTTGACGACAACCATCTCACACATGGCACATTGGCACTTATTAAGTTAAAACCCAAAAAAACCAGATGTTCGCAAAGTTTTCACAGCGGAGGATATATGAATAGGTCAATGGCAGAGATTGTTACCAGCCACTAAGGGGGGAGTGGCAGGTCATTAGATTTCTCAGCCATAAACATGTCGAAATCGCTGTGGCTGAACATGAGTGTTCCCAGCCAGGAGGAAGCAGATTCTTCATGCGTCTTTATCTTCTCTTGGTCCGAGGTCCCTGGCATGATCCAAACTTCGCCGGAGAGCTTGGAAGTCACTACCCCAAAAGCAGGGAGCACAACGTTTGCATCTTGAGCAAATGTTTTTGAGAATCACAAGGAATAACAAAAAGCATCAGTAAAGCTACAGAGACAATTCAAGCATAAATGCCAATATTTTAAGTTTGAATGAAGAAACAAAAACCTGGAAAGAGAGGTGTCAATGAATGATATGTTAGGAAAGAGACAGACAATCCCTCGATACGCACTTCTGGGATTTGATACACCGGAGACCTATAATAATTATCAGTCAACCTCATTAAGCCTAGTCGTTGTTTCGTATAAAGACATTTGTTCGGAGACAGAGAGTAATCAGAAATGCATTCATTTAGAGATATGTAACTTTTAAGAAAAGTGCTAAAAATTCTGAGAAGATAATTGGAGATTAGTAGAGACATACCAAGCTACAGAAAACCAGCTGCGTTGAGAAAGATCAGAGCTTGTAAGGCTATTCAATCCATGGTGCTTCTTAGCTAGCTCATCAAGCTTCAAGAACAAACATAATCTCTATTTAACATACCACTAGAAGAGGAGAAGCACTAATTAATGCTATGTAAAGACAAAATGTAAGGGAAATCAACACAGAAGAAGAGCACAACAAACCTTAACAACAAGAGGAGACCTAACATCAAACCTCGCTGTCTCATTGTACTGGAAATACAGGTGACGGTCCGTACCAAAGCTCCTAAATTTGAGAAACACAGGACATAATTACCATGAAGATGTGGATTAGAACACAGCAAAGCAATAAAAGAAAACTCAAAAAAACCGAAAAGCAAGACTGTGACCTTGAAGAAGATCCGCCGGCGAACGGTTTGTTCGTGAAGATTTGGATCGCGGAGAGGGTAGGAACATAGTACTGAGTAACATTCGACTTTGTGTTCTTCAGCGTCAGAGGAACGCCTACGGCGAATAAGCTCCACTCTTCGTAAGCAGACCAAATGTCTCTCAGGCCAATGTGTGGCTTTCTCACTTCTTCTGCTTGGGCTCTTGAGGAAGACGAACCGAGACGACTCTGCACGCGAATTTTTAAACTAGGGTTCGCATTTTATTCGGATTTCAAATTTCAAAATCACCCACCCGATTTATTATATTACCCGGGTCTGTGGATCCGGGTTGGATAACACAAACATTTTAGGGGGAGGTTTAGTGGGCCTTGGATTTAAATAGAATTGGTTGATTTTAGAAGCTGAGAATTTTGTTCCACTTGCATAAAGTTTAATTTAACTTGCAGAGAGTTTTATGTATTAAAACTTTTATCAAAACTATATTATTCTAATGAATTTAGTTTCAAAAGTATTTTTTTGGAAGTTTTTTCTTGTGAGTTAAATTGTTAAGAATTCATATCGTAATAATACTAGAATTTAGTAGATTAATAAAATGAGTAAAAACACATTTTTTGAATATTTTTTTTTTCAAAATTTAATTTTTAAATTAAGAATATTTTTCTTTATTTTGATACATTCGACGATATAAAAAAATTCAAAAAATCTTTAAAACCAAAACTAATTATCTTACTATTCAATACACTTTTTACTAATTAAACCTATTTAACTGTTGACCAAAAAAAACTGTCCATTTTAAATAAATTGTCTTCTATAGAGATTTTATTTTTATTTACGATATATTGTTTTCTTTTAAATAACTCGAAATGACATAACGACACGTTTCGTTTTGCTATTCAACGCGTTTACCATTAATTAAATTCAATTTTTTCGTCAAAGTCACTTTCATTTTAAATAAATGACTTTCTTTAAATCTTTTTTTTTAAACAGTTTATAATATATATTTTTTTCTAAGAGACTCAATGATCATTAACGTTTTGATTTGCATTCTAATGTGTTTATCACGAATATATCACTGATTTGTTATATATTTTGTTTTTAGATTTTTTAAAGCGATTTACATACATTGTTTTCTTCTAAATGATTTGACGATACCGTCAAAGCCTTGATTCTACCTATTGAAATTGATATATTTGCAAGCATATTCATACACACACTAGTCTTAAAGGATAAAATATAAAATATAAAAGGCGATGATTAGATGTTTAATTAACTTTGTAACATAAGAATGTGTGTATAAATTCGTTTTAAGTTATTTGTGGGTGTTGTACCACTTTTTATTAAACGTATGTTTGAGATGTTAAAAGATTTATTTTTTCAAACCAGTTCGGGTCTCCAATATATAAACAAATTATAAGAGGAGTTGAATTATATAAAATTATTACAGAAAATTAGAAAAATGGTAAATAATTCTTACCTGGTTATGCAAATTAACAGAGACATTGGGAGAAATGTGTTCAACAAAGCTTTCAAAATTAGATTTGCCTATCTCACTCATTTTCTTTCCCTAAATTTCTATTCGGCAAAGGTTCTCTTTTGGATTTTGTTTTGTTATATAAATATATTTTTTATCACGACCCAATATAAAAATTAGAGCGCATAAATTTAATTATCTCTCACTCATTGAAGGGAGAAGAAGATATATATAGTGAGATGACACAGTAAGAGAAATGTGAAATTTCAGCGAGATAAAGAAAAAAAAAGATAAGAAAATAAATAACCCACAAAGAAAATGATTAAGTACCACTAGATATGTTTAGTTAAATACTGGTGGATTTAATAAAGTGACAGCTAATACAACACTTGCTCAAAATAAGAAAGAAAACTTAGTAAATACATCATCTTTTTAATTAAACTTCCTCCCCCTTAGTTTTTTAAAAATCAACGACAGTGAAACTTGACCATAGCAGATTACAAATATATATATTTTTTAAAAAATTATCAAACGGTGTTAGTAAGTCGTTAACTATTCTTCAAATTAACTTTATTTAAATATAGATTGGATAATCAAATACCATAGAGGAGTGTAGTAGAGACGAGAAAAAAAAGAGAAGAAAAAAAAAACTTTTAACAAAAAAAAGAGAAGAAAAAATGGTCAACAAGTGTAATTACACGAACCATTTTCTTTTGTTGTTAAAAAGGGCCAGCATGGCTAGTGTTTGTTCGGGCCTTGCCCAGTATATAGAATTTATCGGGCCCAAAAAGAAGAACCAATTTTGAACCAGATAATAGTGGTCAGAAAGCGCATTAGCAGTAGTAATTGGAGAAACCCAGATTATAAGTCAATTCTGTCGGCGACCATTGCTTTTGCCAACTGATTAAATCCTTAGCTTCCCACCACCGATTGAATGCAAACGTTTTTGGACAAACAATAATAAGACGACTTGCCTCTTTGTTCCTTCTTCCTCGTTTTTTCTTATCCATTTACTTTTATTTGCAAAGTACTTTCGCTTGACCAGCCTAGCATCTCCCCTTTGTATATTCGGGAACACGAAACAGACTCATTCGCTATTTTTTATATTTACGTATGAAAACTTGTAAATGCTGAATACAAAAACATTTTAGTTCGCAGCAAATTAGCACTACTACAACAACTTCATTAATATCCTTGATGCTTCAAAATAACGATTATTCTCATAAAATATTTAAAGCCAAAAACAACATTTTACATTCATTTTTTAATAAAAAAATATATTTTACATTCATGTTCTGTACTGATATTATGTCTTAGCAACTGGCCAACTAATCATTCTCCTTCTTCGTTTCAAAATACACAGAAAAAAAAAGTGCAAAGCATGCAATCTATCAAATATAGTGTCAAGCATGTATTAAAATATACAATTTTTTTTTGTTTTTTTTGCTAAAAACGTAAATATCATTTAAAAATGAAATGTTTAGGTCTTACAAATTTGAAACAAAATGTAATACCTAATTTAAACGGTCCCATAGCAAAAAAAGTATAAAAAACATGGAAGCGTAAGACAATCGATACTTTATCGAGTCCTCTTACGAAGACGATTAAGTAGCGATACATCACTTGAAAATCCGCAAAAGAGTTGAAACCAATTACGTACATGCAATTGGCATATGTTGCCTGTAGATCATCACATGGGTGACGGCGAATTGATTCAACCGGCAGGTATAGTCGTCTATGGTGGGTTCCATTTTTCCTTTTGTGTTTTATTGTAGGGATTAATTTTCTGCTTTTCTTTTTTTCAAAAAATATATAAAAATGTTGGATAAGCTTCAAAGCTTGAAGCCCAAAAAATGATTAACAAGGCGGTTAATGATTGTTGAAGACATAAAGGAAATTGTCTAGTTTTTTTAAGAAAAGAAAAAGTGTGTTTTCCTTTTATTATTAGGATTAGAAAAGGAAATTTAGTTCTATAAATATGGTTGCGAAGATGTGGTAAACCATAGAGAAAATTAGAGAGCTTTGTGTTTAGTTTTGAGAAGTTTCTAAACATATTAATAAAGAGAGAAATTTTTTATTCAAAGCTAAGTTATGTTTTTTCTAATACTTTAAAAAACACCTTATCTACTTAGCAAGAAAAAAGAAGGTTTTGGCATTCAGAAAGTCGCCACGATGCCAACTCAGAAAGCTCCAAAGCCACGACATCCCTTCTCCATAAGTCAGCGTTTATTTTAATTTTCTTATTTTTCTTTTATATATAAGTCAGAATTTCATTTGCTTAACAATGTAATGAAAGAAAAAATACATTTAAGCAAATGCAATTCTTTTTTTTTTTGAACCTTAGCAAATGCAATTCTGCTCAAGGAAAACATCTCTATCCCGTTGATTGACCATGCAATACAAAGCCGACTTGTACAAAGAAATACGTTTATACATGAAACCATGCAATACAAAGCCGACTTGTACATTAAAAAAGGATGTCGGAGTCTAACGTGAGGGGCGAGTGACCATGTCTCACTTTTTTTTTTTTTAATCCTTGGATCTTCTTTTAAGAGCTCAAAGCAGCTAAACACATTGCTTTTTACCCCTAATCCCCAAAAAAGATTCAAATTTAGATATTAAAAAAGAAAACGAAGCTTTCTTTTTCATTCTTGCTGAATTGTTGATGACCCATTCATGACTCATCCAACCAAAAAAGGTTTCAAAAAAGAGTCACTAGCTATATATCTTCTCTTTTCCTAACTGCCCTTTAAATACCTCAAGCCTGCACCGAAGCATTTCATCAATCAGCTTCGCTTTACAAATCACACAACATCAAGATCAATATCAATTACTCAATCCCCTAAAGATGAACATGAGCAGAGTTGAGCAACAAGTCATTAGCTTCCCGGCGGGAAAGACTACTCCGATGGGTTACTTACCTGATCCGGCCTCGATTAACAAGTTCCTGCTTTCTAATTCTTCCAAGAAATCTGAACAAAGTTAGTACCTTTTTTGTTACCCTTCTTCCTATGCCGAATTCGCATTCTTCTTTTTTCCCTGGAAAAAAATGAAAGCTAACAGGATTGGTTTTACTTTTGACAGGCAACGGAAAATCGATTCTTAAAAGGAAGAAAACTAATGGTTTCACCAATGGAGCTAGAGACCAGGGCAAGTTGAGACCAAAGCTAACCGAAACAGTGAAGAGAAAGCTATCTTTGGGGGCTAGGATTCTTCAGGTCGGAGGTTTAGAGAAGATCTATAAGCGGCTCTTCAGAGTCAGCGAAGATGAGAAACTGTTCAAAATGTACCAGTGTTACCTGTCGACTACCGCGGGTCCCATCGCCGGCCTTCTCTTCATTTCGTCCAAGAAAATGGCCTTCTGCAGCGAGAGATCCATAAAGGTGGCTTCCCCTCAGGGAGACATGATCCGGGTTCACTACAAAGTGTCAGTTCCTCTGTGCAAGATCGAGAGAGTGAACCAAAGTCAGAACACGAAGAAACCATCACAAAAGTACATGGAAGTAGTCACGGTCGATGGTTTCGACTTCTGGTTCATGGGGTTCTTAAGTTACCAGAAAGCTTTCAATTGCCTTGAGAAGGCTCTTTCTCTAAGCTTTGAAGACAGTGAAGAGCAATAAAGCCACGGTTTTTTAAGAGCTTTGGAGTTTAAGAAGAAACATTTCATTTCTTCTTTACCTGATTGATCAGAGAATAGTCCTAGAAAGACTGACAATTCTGTACAAACTCAATTTCTTTTTTTCTTTTACATTGCAGACATGATCATATTAATATGTTAAGCGAATCATATATCTTTGCAAATCTCAATCAAGTAAAATGAAAACTCTAAAGGGCTCTGCACAAAAAAACAATTTCCTTGTGCTTGAAAAATATACAGAGCAACGTGCCCAGAAACGTTCAATGAAGAATAGAGTACACAAGAATCATTGCTTACTTACGGCTAATTGAGCATATTCACAAGTCTGTATAAGACTAAGATTCTTAAGCTCAATGTTTCCCTGAGTAAATAACAAGAAAAGTGAGCAGTACTCTTGAGTTATATTCATAGGAGAAGAAGAATCAAAGGGCTTCTTCATTCACCAGCATGTTTCATCATACAACATATTGGTTCAGTATCTACTACACCGAGACAATAAGAGAGTTGAAGTCCTGACCTGAACATCAAATGCTCAATATTATTCATAGGAGGAAGAAGCAAATCCGATTAGAGTACGAGGGTGAGTCTAGGAGGTCCGCAGGCTGTTATGTCTGGTCAAGCAACAGACTCTCAAAGACGAAAGTGAACAATGGAGAAAACAGATCACTCATGGGCTTCTCCAAGTAATTTCAATTGAGACACAAACAGTTAAAATGAAGTTATGGGAACTAAGATTAAATCAACCGAACTCAACACTCAAGAGTCGAAACTCTTGAGACCAATCTGAATTACAGAGTAGTAGCTCCTCTATTTCTACATGGATATTTGATGTATCAACAACTACGCTACAAGGAATTGAAGGCTCATCCCCAACTAGAAGCAAACATGCCTTGTATATTCCGTTCCCAGGCGGTAAATTAAGTTTTGATGATCTCGGGACTGAGATCCTCCTTTCATTCAGCATATCTCGGGTTCTGACTCGCAAGATAAGCCGATGTGCCCTGCCAAGGAGCTCTGTTACATACCTCATATCTCCCGCCGCAAGAGCTTGGCGTACACGTGTAGAAGAGACTTGCCCTCTGTCTTTTGAGTCCCCTGAGTCTATCTTCCCTGAGTCTTCCTTCTTGTCCATCACGGAGCTTATGATGTAAGCACCTATACCATACTCCTCGCACAACCTCACTAGCTCAGAGGCATCACCCGAAGCTTTATATCCAAATCGGTAGTTTTCCCCTGTGGCAAAAAGGTTTTCTATTTAGTGTGTTTTGAACATGAAACTGTATAAAAAAGGAGTGGGTTGAGATATTTCTAAAGTTCACCTGCAACAACTCCGCAGACTCTAAGCTCCTTTGACAGCTTCTCCACAAACTGTCGTGGGGTAAGATGTCGCACGCTGGTAAATTCTATCTCGTACTCTACCGGTGCTCTGTTCCCACAATGTGAGGCCCAAGAGGCGAGCACCCGTTTTCGATCACATTTGGCCACTATCGGAGCCCTGATCATACAGATTTCTTTGTCAGTAGTCACCATGTGTAGAGAGCACAGATTGATAAAAAAAAAAAAGAAGAGCAAAAAGCCATATCTATAATGTTAACCTATGTCAAAGTGGAGTTTGAAGCGAACGAAAGTTATGCCAGAGGGAAAGGGAAGGCCTGAATTATTGAATACTACAGGGGAGTGGGGGATATTACCTAGGCTCCCAACGGAGTACCTCGGCCATTCCAACAAAAGATAATAGATACGGAGTTCCGATTCTGGAAGCTCGAATGGCAAGCTCTCGATGGCCAATATGCAGGGCATCAAACTTCCCTAGAGCAACAATACCTCCTGCAACATGAAACGTCATAAGAATGATGACATAAACTTAGAGATCTGCATACATGCACATCCAAGAAAGGCATTACAAAACCATCAGAAAACTTCAGAGCATCACCTTATGATAACATCTAATAAGATCTATCATCCGGTCGAGTTTCTAGTATTGCACTTACGCTAATCATCGCACAATTTACCATTTAAAACTAACAAAGTATGACTTTTGTTAGGAAGCAGTTGGAAGTTGAGAGAAACGCGGAATGAAAAAGCAACGAAGATACCTGCAACTGGGGGTAAACCTTCAGCTGGAAGCTCGGGATCATCTTCTCGCTGGCTTTGGAGGAAGAAAACAAACAGATGATGAGAAAAAGACGCCAACTTTTACATCGATTAGAGATTAGTGACATAACTTCAAAACACATCACTGTTTTTCATACATTGGCTCCTAAAAGTTCTACAACTCTCAGAAACATATATCTCGATAGACAATGCACGCAGTTCCAGTGCGGTTAGCTAAAAGCTACAATTCACATCATGTCATCAACATGCCAGTCTAGATTTCAGCAAAAGACCAAAACAACAGCTAGATTTCAAATCGAGGAACCTGAAACAATTGTGAAGAATTGGGATTTCTCCAGAAGTCCTGCGATGAAACCCGGAGGATGAAACCATCCGCTGATGCAATTTGAGGCTGAAATGACCGTTCGCCATAGCCTGAGAAGGCCTGAGAAAGAATGAAGAGAGCTGAACAATCTTAGCACCACAAAACCCCAACCCTAATCCAATCGATGTATGATGGTGGTGATCGGAGAAATGCTGCAAAACACGTGAGCCTCCGCACAACATGGTCCCGTCTCGAGATTCCAGATCGGATAAGCTCGCTCTCTCGGAGCGTCTTCGCCGGAGCTTAGCTAGTAACACTGTAGTAAAGTCTATGCCTAAAAGTTTTATTACCTCTGGCTTAGCCAGAGTGTTTCTGCCGTCTTTATAATTTTCCATAATTCAACACAGAACTGGAGAATTCACTCTACTAAACCAAATCCAACAGAACCGATTTCAAACTCAAAAGTCAAAACTAAAACAAAACCAAGCCAAACCAAAAATTAATATCAGCTTTAATTAATCCAGTCGTGAATTGAATAACCAATACAGTCGAAATTTTTCTGTAAAGAGTAGTAATAAAGCCAAACTTATAATGTTCATAACAGAATGAATATTTCAGTTTACAAAGGGAACACCAGAAGGAACTCTCTGCGCATACTCCACATACTGTCTCCCAAAAAACTGCTTCAAGTAATGCTCCTCATAAGGTATTCTCTCTGCAAAGAACCGCCACACCACAACCGCAAACGCGATCGCGGATACGGGATTACACATCATCACCTGCGTTCCGACAGACCAAACGAGGAACCCCGAGTAGCTCGGATGCCTCATGATTCGATACACTCCTTCCGTCACGAGCCTATGATGCTCCTCCCGCCGAATCTTTATTAGGTGCGTGAACGATCTTCCCGCTGTGACTATCGCGGTTTTGCGGATGATTTCTCCGAGAACAATCATTGTAAGTCCGGAATTGCTGATCCACCAGTGTTGTTTCATCCCCGGGAACAGAACGATCTCGATTAGGTACTCGAGCACCGAGATTAGCATTGCTAAAGCGTAGTGTTTGGTGATCAATAGCGAGCTTAAAGTTACTCTCGATGCTCCGTGAATCGCTATGGCGAGGATGTACTCCGATGTATGGAAGAATACTACCGCCACGAACATTTGAGTCAACTGTCTGAGTCCGGTGTCACTAAAGATCTCTGTCATTGATTCTTTACGAGATTTAACTCAGACCTGAAAAAAGAAGCGAGTAACAGACTCGAGAAGATGTCAATCGGTTCGATAACACATCCGCACTTCACTAAAGAGTTTTTTAAACCCAAATCTCAGGAACACTAAGGTCAATCAATGTAATCAAAACAACCTTACCTATTATTATTAATCAGCTCAATTCTAGATAGATATATTTCTGTGGCCTCACTAAACTACAATCTTCTTAATCAAACAATGGATTCATGGTATGCTTCCAAAATATACATTTTGAACATGAAAATTGAAGATCTAAAACAAGGATTTATGATTAGATAGGTATAACAGAATAGTTATGGTTTTTTTTTTTTTTTCTATACTTGCTAGTACTCAAGTTTCACGGATTTCAGAAAGTCCTAACCGCAAATGTCTTGGTTCCTCGGTTTCTGGAAATCAATAGTCAGAAAAGAAGAATTGAACAGAAACCATTAACAGGCACGAGGATCTGAGACATACCCAGTTGAAAATTGACGGCTGCTGCGAGGGAAAATGCGAGAAAGTCCGGAAATTTCCGGAAGCTGGCAGTAGGGGAATCGCGTGGAATTTGAAGGAGAGAAGCAAAGTTTTATTATACCTTTACCCTTTCTTCTTTGCTTATGATAAGTAAGGAATTACTTTCCTAAACACGGAGAGATCTCATCTGTTCGATTTGATCCTCACCTATAAAATAATCTTGTTTGAATCATGGAGGTTCCGGTCAAGGTCGCTGGAAGAAACGTTGCACGAACTCCAAAATGTTCAAGAACCAGGCTTTTTTTAGGGTAACCGGTTTGCGGACGATTTCACCGGTTCATAAAGGACTTACAAGAGGGGTTTCTTCTCTTTCACATCTACATGTTTTTTGGTGATAAATCGGATCACATTGGCATCAAAATCGTACGTGGTTTCACAGGGCCAACCGATCGGTTTGTTCCGGTTCAAATTAGTAAGGATGGTTAGGTTTAAATTAAATTAACATTTTCGTTTACAACTTTTTAAGTTTCACAAAACTAAAGTACATACACTTTTTCACTAAAAAAGAGTGTCGCATGGTATTTGGTAATAAATGGGACATGTAAAATTAAAGGTTAGTTTACCGAGCTATAAACCCTTCCTCTTCTTTTGCTCTGCGGATGTGAATTCTCCGATCTCTAATAGAGATTTAGTAAGCTTGGAGACAATAGTTGTTTTCGTCTTCCTTTTTACTAATGAAACTGTGTTTGTGAGATATCGGACTTCAGCCAATTCACGACTTGGGCCAGCAATCAAGGTTTGGACCAATGCAAAAAAGCTTTTAGGGTACTTGGCTATAAATACAAGCTTATAGCGCAAGAAAGCCTTAATCCGAAGTTCGGAGGATTCCGAGCGCCTTAGAGGCGGCTCATAGAGCAAGCAAGAGTAAGCTAAAGAGAGATATTCTTTAGCTCGTAATATTCTTTGTTTCTAGGCTTAGCTCGTAATATTCTTTCTTCCTTGTACTATCTCGGAGTGAATGATCTTGTAAACCACATTGGAGGTGTTTTCCGATACTTCATAGTGGATGTTGTGGATCGCGGATCCAGCCAGACGTAGCGGTTATAACCGTGAACTGGGTGAACAATTTTTGTGTCTTGAGTATTCGTGAATCATTGAACGATTCGAACAGGATTGAAGAATAAATCCTCAACAAGTGGTATCAGAGCGTAGGCTCTTCGATTCACAGATTTGGCGGTGACACAGTAAGATTAAGAACAAGGTACAAGGAGAAAGCATATGAAATTGGAGACTGAGCAGAGGTTCGCAGGGGATCAACGACATAGGAGTTAGGGTTCGCGAGCTTCTGAATTCCTCCAGAAAGGATGGAAACGACAATAGAGGAATTGTCGTTAGGTGCAGAGATTTTGGCGGAGGTGTATCCGCTCGTTAATCACTTTCGGGAAGGAAAGACGTGAGCCAGAGGTGGAGACGATTCGAGCTGCAAAAGGTCACCACAAAGGATGGGGCAGTGGCGAATCGTTGGAGAAGACGAGAACTCTCGCCGAAGTTGCATCGGAGGAACGTCCGAAGTTGCATCGGACGAACGCCGTGTTTCTCTTGTCGTCGGGAAAAGAGAAAGAGGAGAAAAAGTTTAGGCTTGGATTTTATAAATTAATGGGCCTTAATCATTAACTCTTTATGGACTTCTTCGGCTGATTTTTTTTTTAAATAAGAAACTGGGCCAATGTTTTGATCAAGCCCATATAAAAACAAGGTTTTGTTTTTTCGTGTTACGGGGAAGAGAAGTACATAACAATGGCGACGACAATCAAAACACAACGGTGAGGCGATGGAGAAGAAGAAGATGGCGGTACTTCCTGGTTGAATTCGTCGGAGTTGGTGGGTGGACAATTCACGGTGATTTAACTCTCTGGTTGAACTGATTTTAGGGATCTGAAATCATAAGGCATGGTAGCTAACACAAGAGAAGGAAAGTCTAGAGACTGGTGCAGATTTCACATGATCAAAGATGGCGCTCTTGATATGTGATGAATTAAATCGACTACAAGTTGGTTTATGGTGGGAATTTTCTGCAGGGTGAACTCGATTCAAGCATCAGGAAGAATCGATTCATCAACTTTCAAGGATCAAATCAAGACAAATGGTATGTTTCCGCTGCAAATCACAAGGTAAAGTTGTGATGTTTCTGGTTGGTTATTAATCTGCAAAGTAAGAGGATTCTAAGACTGATGGAACATGGGTTTGTATGTACACCTCTAACAAAGATTAGGCAAGTTTCAAAACTGAGGTTCAGTTGTTTTTCCGCTTGAGTTAATCTGGTTGTTAAGGTCTGATACAGTGACGGTTCAAGAACGGATAAGCTAATAGATTCTTGGAAATAGGGGACGCCCTAAGAGTTAAGAAATCTATACGCCGGTTGTTCTGGCATCGGTTATGAGATTTATAGAAAAGGAAATTGCATAAGAGAATGAAACAAGATGAGAAATTCTGTTTAATAAAAGCTGGTTAATAACTCTGAAGTTTTCGAGTTATAGTTCATATTTGAGGGAAAGTTGTGTGAAGATTCAGTCTCAGTGGAAAGGGTTTAGATTCCTGTGAATCTAAGAAGCTCGGGTTGTGGTGGTCAAGGTATGTTAACAGTATTGAGGAAATCAATATCACATAAAGATCATCAAGATGGTGTTAGTTGTTGTGGTGTTTCAAGCGAAGTGAAACAAGGCTGCAAAGTTGGTTGTGTTTGTGTGTTCTGTCTAAACGGGCAGAGAGAGAACAACGACACAGGTTTATGAGTCAAGAAGAGATAGAGTTATGGATAAGAAAGGTTATTTAGACAGTTTGGACTCAAGATTCAGGTTCAACAAGGCTGTCTTATGGATATGTTTCATTTTAGTTTTGAAGGTAAACTTATGAGACGTATGGAGCTCCAAGGAATTCTAGATTAAGGTGGAGCTGTTCTTATCATAAGAATTAAGCAAGGAGCAACACAGGAAGAGTTTCTAAGGCTGGTTACGTGAAAACCAAATGGATGTAATTTGAGATAAACTTCAGGTTTTGCAAGGGTATATTGCTGAGAGGTTTACTTGATTGGAGAAACTACTTACATGGACAAGTTGCTGGTTAAAGAGCTCTTAGGTACAAGAGCAGAAGAAGATGTCTAAAGGTTCAAGCATAATCAGGTTGCAACCAGGGTTAAACGGTAAGCTTTCGAAGCTTTGTTTAATTGCTTGATGGTGGTGAAGACATCTGGATCAATTGCAGGTTTTGAGCAAGTTCTTTGTAGAGAACTGAGTATTAGCAACTGAAATGGGATCCAAGATAGGGTCAGAATGCAGAGGAAGCTGCACGGAAAAGGAGAACAAGCAAAGTTCTGGGTTCCCTATTTGCATCTTAAGAAGGTCTAGTGGATGAATCTTCAAAAGGGTTCACTTGCAAGGAGTTCAAGTGAGTTGTTATCAATAACAAAGAGGCACACCTAAAGAAAGCTCATGAGTATAAGGTGAAGATTAGTTTGATCTTTAAGGGTTAAGATGTGAGTGCCAAATATAGGTGAAGTTTGCATACATGTGAATGTAATGCAAGGTACGTTTACAGCAAGAAAGTGGCTTCAAAGGTTCTAGAGTGAAGTGCTAAGGGCTGTAACAAGTTGGTGTCTCAAGCATGTCACATGGTCGTGGATGTGAGACAAGTTTAAAGAAGCTGACAATGATTCAAATCTGTTGGAAGGATGGTTCTGTTTATACAGAAGGGTTTGAGCAGAAGATTGAGCAATGTTCTTTGTTTCGAAAGTCTTCCTAGCGAGGTGGAGTTAGGCGGCGGGTTCTGTTGGCAACAACAGCGGTGCAAAGTGATGTTCAAATTAAGTGTGTTCAAACAAGTTATTGAGTAAGTCAAAGACAGTTTCAGAATGAAGCATGAGTGACTTGGGGGTTTATGCAGCTGATTCAAGATGAATTTGTTTGTTAATAAGGATCTGTAAAAGGTGATGTCTGAACCAGGTTTGTGTCGAAAGTCTGTCCAGCAGTGTTGTTAGTTGGTTGGCGTGTTCTGTTAGAATAACGGCGGTACAAGAGGTGTTCATGGCTGATATGGAAAACAGAGTAGAGAATCATTGATACTGTTTCAGGTTTGAAGCATGTATGATTCAAAGTTGTGACACACTAAGTTCAAGGAATTTGATTCAAGACTCAATGCGTATGAGTAGAGTCAAAAGGCTAGTAAGAGAATCAAGTTGCAGAGAAACAAAGCTATGAATAAAACATGGAATCAGTGATGAGTTAAGCTTGGCACAAGAAGTGTAGCAGCTGGTTTTACAACTCAAGAAAAGACACGTAAGGTTTACAGGAAGATCAAAATGCCAAGTCTAGAGCTAGGAGTCAAAGGTTCTAAATGGCAATTCACAAGAAGATTTTAAGCTGGGTTCAAGGTGGAGATCTCAGAAGAAACAATCAGGAAGAAGGACAAAGAAAACATGATTTGCGTAGGTGTCGAGAGCTGTCTGAATCCGAAGGTGGAGATTGTGAAATATCGGACTTCAGCCAATTCACGACTTGGGCCAGCAATCAAGGTTTGGGCCAATGCAAAAAGGCTTTTAGGGTTCTTGACTATAAATACAAGCTTATAGCGCAAGAAAGCCCTAATCCGAAGTTCGGAGGATTCCGAGCGCGTTAGAGGCGGCTCATAGAGCAAGCAAGAGTAAGCTAAAGAGAGATGGTGCTCTTTGTTTCTAGGCTTAGCTCGTAATATTCTTTCTTCCTTGTACTATCTCGGAGTGAATGATCTTGTAAACCACATCGGAGGTGTTTTCCGATACTTCATAGTGGATGTTGTGGATCGCGGATCCACCCAGACATAGCGGTTATAACCGTGAATTGGGTGAACAATTTTTGTGTCTTGAGCATTTATGAATCATTGAACGATTCGAACAGGATTGAAGAATAAATCCTCAACAGTGTTTCGTCCGATTTTGTACCGCTGCATTTACAGACGAAGGCATCCGGCCGAGCTGGTTTAACCGTGAAGAACAGCTTGTTTGTTCGGTCTATAACATCAACAAATTAAAAGCATTCCTATTGTTTTTTTTACAGTTTCCAAAATATTTATTTCCTTTCAAATGGTGCAATAATCAGTTTTCAATCCCAAAAAGAGGGCAAGTACAAATTTACAAGCTTACATCCGATAAATAAATCAAAAGGACAAGGGACCACTTCACAAGAATTTAGACAAATACACATTTTTGTTTTGTTTTCATATCTTCAATTCTCATTCACACAAGTCACGAGAAACATTCAAATTTACAATCCTTTGACCAGTGAGAGATTAATTGTAAGTGTGGTGTGGGCTCAACTTCATAACCATTAAAGAATTCACGCACAAAACGTACAAAGAGCTTTTCTGCTGTTCTTTATGGCGTTTTTAGTAACAACAATCAATCAATCGATCTCTCTGTCACTCTCCGGAACAAATTTTGAGACCAAATATTCTTAAGCCCTAAAACCCTAATCAAACGAGCAACAAACTTAAAACTAGACTAAAATTGAGCAACAAAAAACGCACAAAATAAGGTACTCACTAATCACTTTCGATGACATAATAAAACACAGGAATTTTTCTATACATGCCCAAATCAAAGAGCACAAAGGCTAGACCTTTTTTTTAACGTGGGTCATCCTCTTCCCTTCGACCCGACCCGGCAGCCCCACCCGATAAAGAAGCAAGCAAATTGAGATGATGACCCGGAAGGTAATTCCCGACTCTAGCAGCCGAAGCCTCACCCATTGCAGCTGCGGCGGTGGAAGCTTGATGTTGTTGTTGCTGGTGTCGGACGAAGAGTGTAGCTGGTTGCTGCTGCTGTGTAAACAACATCTCCGGCGGAGCTCCGGCGGCAAAGCTCCATACTTGTCCGAAATCAGGCCTCGCCGGAACCGCCCAGAAGCCACCACCTGAACCACCGCCCATTAACGAAGCCCCCATTGTGGGTCCCACTGTTAATCCTCCTCCGCCGGATTCTCCCTCCTCCGCTCTCACGACGCGTTTTCCGAGTGTGAAGGGAGATGAAGTGGAGAGAGAAGCGGTGGAGAAACTCGCCGGAGTTGTGCCTGTTCCTGTGGCGGCTATGATAGAAGGCTCGGCCTGACGGAGGAGCCACTCTATGGTTTGGCCGTCGGATTTGTGACCCAACTCTCTCGTCAGCTGGAAAACTCGAGCTGCGCATATGATTGGCATACGAATCCGTCTCCCTCTTCCGTCTACTTTACTGTGTCGATCCTTAGACGGTGGTTTTTTCACGGCGTTAAGAGATCCTTTGTTAACCGCTGACGACGTCTGCTCGATTATGACGCCGTTGGTTACTGCTCCGTCGTTGTTCTCCATTGGAGTGTCGGCGGAACTAGGGTTTCGTTATGCGGGGATTTCTCTATCTCTGTCTCTCGAGGAGGAGAAGGAGGAGAAGAGGAAGAAGGAGGAGGAGATAAATGATTTAGAGAGCAGCAGGAAGCTGGTGGAGACAGGAAGGAGGGCACATGGCTGGTGGGTCCCACACAGCTCACTTCTGCGAGGGTTATTATTTTTATTTATTTACTGTATTTCTTTCTTGGCGAGCATTTTTGTCCGGACGCGTTTGAGCTCACGCGCTGACTCCGGTGTTGACTGTAGCGTAGGGACCACGTTCCGGCAGGAGAATTTAAGTTTTAGGTTTAGAATGTGGGTCCCAATCTTAATATTGTTTGCTGGAATTACAGCCGAAACTTAAATCGCGAGTACTTAAGGGACGACATCTCATATCTGGTTTGGTCGGTTATCCGTTTTTAATCCGCTTTAATCCCATATATACAATGCCTATTCAATTATTCATTTAACAAAAGCTTAAAGTGAAACTGAAATGAGTGTTTTGAGAACTATTCTTGGTTGATTTTTTACCTTTTTCATTATCATTTTTTTAAAAGCTTTTAAAAATTAGCGGATCAAAAATATTCCGATCCAAAACAAGAAGAAATGAATCATGAATACCGATTAAATAAATAAAAAAACGTTCCATATCGTCTCTTTATTCCGGCGACTGTGATCATGTATGATTGTAATTCATTTTAAACGATGTGAAAAAATTACTGTAGTTTGCAACTAAAACAAAAGCTAGTTCCAATTGTCAGTTTCCACGATTGTTGAAAAGATAGTCGTCGAGGGAGTCAGAGGTGGGAATATGAGACAATCAATGAGGTAATTGATTGGTGGTTAGAGACTCTACACAAACACTGATTACGATTTTTTTTTTTTTCGATTTTGTTTAATTTTTAAGTATTTTTTTAAGTTTGCATCTTAAAACTCTGTGATTATATGTTTTCTTATGTGTTTCTAGAATATAAAATAGCTCTAATAAAGACAATTACGCGCTTTCTGGCACTGGTTACTACTATTGGAGTATTTCCAACCAACCACCTCTGATCCCCACACATAATTTGCGTCCGTGTGTGCAATTTTGAATATTCATAATCATAATTCTTATTACCATTACGAAATAATCATCTCATTTGGAGCGTGACCCCAAAAAACTTTGTCGTGTCCACCTGTCACAGACACGCCCGATTGTGTGATACATCGTTGCTTCGAGTTTTTTTTATTATTATTTAGCGACAATAATGTCTCTACTTTCTTTGTGATTTGTGAACGCATGAACATTTTTCTTGAATACAGATTACACTATATTATCGTGTTAATATTTGTTATAATTATGAAACGCCTTTCACAAAAAATTGTTATGATTGTTGTCGTCGTGCCTAGCAACAAATTATTCAATCATAGACTGATTTAACTACTGATAATCATGAGTCCGGATATCCTTCTCGTTAAGTAGACCCAACTAATATCTTAAATATATATATGTTAATCAAAGATTCTGATTACAAGTTTACAACATACTATTAAAGGATCTCGATATAACGGGCTCACCGGTGGGGAACCAAACTAAAGTCATAGATAAAATTTAGGTGCATTTAGCTGCTAGGATTCAATTAAAGTCTGTCAGTAAAAAAAAATAAGTTAACAAAAAAATAAGTTACAGACAAAAAAATACTTGTTCATGACCGGGCTCTTCCTTTTTTTTTAGAGCTACATTGAGCGATTAATTGGGATTATTTTAATTAAGCATAAAGTTAAATGATTAGTAATGGCCTTATGGGTCAGCTGGATAAACTTTCTTTAAATACTATCGATAATTGGTAAATTTGAAACACTCAATTGCTAATGATCACCAATAACCAAAAATGCATTCATGTTTATTATTATTATATTATATAGGTGTGCGAATCATTTGACAATTGTCAAATGTGTTAAACAGCTGGAGCCCATTCTCAAATTTTTATTAAAAAAATACCATCAATTAATTGTGAGTTGTGGACGAAAATACAAGAAAGCGACACTTCTGCCAAAAGAGAATCAACTCGTGTTTCATACAAAAGATCTTCCTTTTAACTCCTTTCTTTCTAGTTTTCCTTGGCCAATGGCGCGATGCCTTCTTAGATATTCTTCGCTTACTCCACCAATCAGAATGATCCACGTCATCTCGTGTTTCAGACTGAGAGGGTCGATTTTATCTTCTGCCATTGTTCAAAAATTAACTAGCGTGAATTAGACGTCCCGAGACCAAAAAGCGATCGTCGATTAATATTTTTGTTTTGTTTTCCCCTAACAATAACATCGATTAAACTTTGGGTTATGTTTTCTGCTAAAAGCGTTTGCGCATTGGTCGGAAATTGTTATTAACAACTCAAAAAGTATAAATGTTTTGTTAAGGCTCGCTTGGAATGACATTAGAGAAATGGTAGATCTCTTCACTGTCCACGACTCCGATCTCTGTCGAACAAGCTGAGCAAAAGACAGGGTTCACTGTCTCGTCATCCGCAGAAACGGTTTCTTGCTTCTCAGAATCTCTCATTCGTTTACCAACATTTGAAGGAATTGCATCGCGTTGCAAAACTCTGTCTTTATCTACTTTGCAATTGACCACAAAGACTGCCCTGTACTGTGTCACATACTGCTCGTGCCTGCAAAGGAATCCAAATGTTTGATTAGGAAAGGTTGACTGAATTGTCTAAATCGCGGTTATTAGTACTAAAACAGTTCCTATGTCGACAAGTCAGCTCCAAAGTTATAAAATAAACATCATTGGTTTTGAAGAGGACAAACAGAATAAGAGCATATCCTTAATCGTATCTTCAATTTCCTATCCTCAGAGACTTGTGATAAGTCTGATAGGATTGGAGCTGAAGAAAGTCAAAGGGAGTTTGAGAAAATAGTCAAAGGCTGACCTGGAGCCTAGCTGGACAAAGGAAAGAGTTAAGTAGTTTGTAGAGGAGAAGTTCGAGAGAGTATAAATAGAAGCTGAGATAGTTTGTTACGGATGATCGAGAAATTACATTTGTATAGAGCATAGCGATATGAGTTTGTTCCTGAACGCCATGAGATCAGAGATCCGATCGACATGAGATCGTGATCATCGTTTGTAATTCTGGATTTACATCATTCAATAGAGAGCTACGACTTACCTTACTCTAACATTGGTGCGGTGAGAGCAACGACGAATCAAACGCGAGTGTTGACGGCACTTCCGGCGAAGAAGTGATCGATTCGAAGGTTAAAGAAGCTGCGACGATGAGTTTCTTGGGAGTTTCGATTTTCACAGGCGAAGAAGGTGATGATTTGCGACAATGGATTTGCGAGATGGAGTCTGCGTTCCTACGGCTCGATTTCACAGATTTAGAGAAATTGAATCTTGCACATGCATTGATCGAAAGTAAAGCTGGAGACTGGTATCACGATCAACGATCGTTTATTCCTTTTAGCAGCTGGAAAGATTTGAGGCACGATTTGATTTTGGAGTTTGCTGACGATGATGATCCGGAGAAGATCAAGTTGAACGCCCAATTTGATAAATGGCAAGAGATGGTAATGAACGGTGATTCAGGGAAGCCAGAGAGTAAATCCGTGAAGCTTCAGGGAAAGAGCACAAAATCGATGATCACAGAAACGATTCAAGAGGAAGATTCAAGTCAAAAGGAGGAATCAATTCGTGAGGCAGAGGCGAATTTGGAAATAGATTCGTTTCCGGTGATTGGTTCGGGTTCAGAACTTGCCTCGGAGGCAATTGAATCAAACATGGAGACTACTTGTATTTTCGATGATGAAGCGATGTTGGAGAGTGTGACACATTCTGAGCTAAGTTCTTTAACTGCCCAATCTGAATCGATTCGAAGCCAGCAATATGTTCAAGAGATGCATTTGAGGAAAGGCTTGAAAGCATTTACGGAGACAGGATCGTATCATGAGCAAGAAGAGAATCATCCCATGGATTTAATTCATCCGACGATTCCACAAATTCAGGTACCAATCTGTGACTTGGAATCTAGCCATCGTAAGGATCTGTTAGGTCTTCTTAGAACAAATGTGCTAGTTAAGACTCAAATTGGAGAGGATCTTGATGAAGCCTCGTGGAATTGGCTCAATGCATCAATGGATAGATTACAATCACACACTGCTCTGGAATTTGTCAATGACAAGCACGATGCACACAAGGTGTTGGACAGAATGCTCCTTAGAAAACACAGACTACATCACAAGAGGAATTTGTGTTTATCTCCTAAATCTTGGATGTTTAAATACAAATCTGGGAAAGAGCCTCAACATTTGATGCAGAAGCGGAGAGTGAACAAAACAGGGACTTATGCTAATAAGTGTGAAGATCATATTTGGCTGAAGGAATCACCGGAACAGATCTTGTTTCGAGAGAAAATTGAAGTTGATGTTGGTAATAAAGATTATGCGGACATAAGCGTGGGACTGTGGCATAAATGGAAATCTAGGCAACTACAAACCGTTGCTACTCATCAAGTCTTGTCTTTGGAGGAAGAATTCAGTCTAGAACTTGAGCAGAATTGGGGAAAACGTTTTGTTCAGAATGGTTGCTTTGAAATTTTGGGTTCGTCGAACGTACCACCACATCGTAAGAAGACATGGTTTTTAACCAAGGAACTTCAGATATCACAGTCCAAGCCGAGAGATAACAGATTGCAAAGCAGAGCTTGTGCAGTGGAAATTTGCATATCCTTGCTGTTGTTACAAATCCAGGCTCAATTGAAAAGAGCTAAACACAATTTGCAGAGAATATATGTTGCATCAAGCCTTGGTGTGACGATGAGAATCAAACAGCATCAGGCTCAATTGGGAATTTGCAGATCTTTCGCTACTTGGGAAGAATGGACCATTACGTCCAAGATGAGAATCATGCTGAACTCATGTGACATGAGACAGTTTGTCTTTGGTGATGAGAAAGTTCATAAGATGCACCATGGGAGAGATAGGGTAGATGCAACACAGCTTGTTCTGCCTAGTTGTGAATGTGTATTAAATGCTCTTGTGATGGCCATTCAACGAGAGAATCATTCCGTAATTGTTCGGAACTTGATGACGTCCAAGGAGATTTGCAGAATATATGGACACAAGCGGGTGAATTTTCTTTGTATGATGTTTGCTGTATATGTGAAGAAACAAAGGTTCAGAAAAGGGAGCTTCACAACGAATGGGTGGTTCCACTTCAAAACCAGGTATTGTCAGAGACCCGAGACAATGGTGCAGTTTCGGCTTACTGATGTCAATTTTCAAGTTAAGCATAAGTGGAGAAGCAAGGTAGACTTCTGGATGAAATGGAAGAATTATCCGGAGCATTTTACTACTTGCGTTCTCTCTCTCTACTTTTCTCGGAATTTTCCAATTTACAAGCTTGGGGCAAGCTTGATTTGAATGGGGGGAGTATTGATAGGATTGGAACTGAAGAAAGTCAAAGGGAGTTTGAGAAAATAGTCAAAGGCTGACCTGGAGCCTAGCTGGACAAAGGAAAGAGTTAAGTAGTTCGTAGAGGAGAAGTTCGAGAGAGTATAAATAGAAGCTGAGATAGTTTGTTACGGATGATCGAGAAATTACATTTGTATAGAGCATAGCGATATGAGCTTGTTCCTGAACGCCATGAGATCAGAGATCCGATCGACATGAGATCGTGATCATCGTTTGTAATTCTGGATTTACATCATTCAATAGAGAGCTACGGCTTACCTTACTCTAACANCAATTCAAATCAACATTCCATAGCAAGTCACTAGCAACATTGAGAAACCAGAGATTCAATATGTTTTTAATGAATCAAAAATGGAAATCACCTTTGACACTCTAAGCAGACAGTGGTGAAACAAGCTGGACAGCTAAGTGCAGCATCAGAAGTACGACCATCTCTTTTCTTAACCATCCATAGCTCATCTTTATCGTCGAGATCTGAATCATAGAATTCTGGTTTGATGGAGTAATCAATCTCATCGTCGTCCGAAACTGTTAAAAAGTAGGAGACACGGTAAGCAAGCCTCATCAACTCAATGTACAGACAATATAGTTTTGTTTCTTATGATTCCATAAACTCTTGCTAAACAAGCATTCTGCATTAAATTTTCTTCATTTGAGTTGAGAATCTAAAGAAGATGTAACCCTACAATACTGAGAAAACAAGTTATCTTGCTGCAATCTCTGGCATAACTGGGATACACATAGTTACGAATAGCAACATCAATTACGCACAACGATTCATACACAAGAGTAAATTTCTCAATGGCCAAGATTAACCCTACCAACAGTATGACTTGGTTCAATATGATGGACTGAAAAAAGGAAAACAAGATAGGTCACAATATCCGAAACCCACGAGAAATCTACAGAATACGAAACGATCCAACAAAGGAATGAATGTAATCTTCCCGGGAATGAAAAGAGGGCATAAATAGAGTGAAAGGGCAAATTAAGGTATTTTATTTTACCTGTTTTCAGTGAATTGGTCGGAGAATCCATGGTTACTAGATTTTACCCTCACTGGTTTGCTCAGCCTAGAGCTCCGGCAAATCGGGGATTCGCCGACGAAGGAGATGACAAAGTTGAAGTTTGGACCTCGAATGGCTCTAATACAAGTCCTAACAGCTGGTTTGGGCCCACGATAATAGTTCAGATAAAAACAATTGGGCCTTCAGAATTAAGAAAACCCCATTTTGGTTAAATAAAGAGTATGTTTCTTTTTCCATTTAAACAAAAACATATTGTGTTTTTTTTTAACAAGAAATTGTCATAACAAATTAACAATATCTTTTTTTTTTGTGCAAATCAAATTAACAATATCTAATTTAGGGTTTTTCGTTATCTTCAATAACAAGTCACAGTGTTTGACTTTCCCCTAAACAAAATGAAATGTTACAATATAACTAGCAAAATTAAAGAAATAATCTAGAAATAGAATTAATAGAGATAGCAGAAGAAATTAAGCTGTTAATTAGTTTTCATCAACAGATCAGAACAATGCAGAATTCATTCGGTATAAATAAGAGCAGAATGTTGGATAATTTCAAAAAGGAAAAAGAAAAAAGGAAATAAGGATTCAATAGATAGAAAATGAAATTTTCTATTGTTGTTAAGAGAAAAGGAAAGAGTAGTTTCCTATTTCTATTAGGATTAAGGGGTAGCTTAGTTCTATAAATATAGAGCATATGGAGAGATGTTCCATAAGATTCAAGAGAAAGATTTAGTTTTGAGAGAGTTTCTAAATCTAATAAAGAAGAGTTGTTCTTTATACTTTCTTGTTTTTAAAGTCTATACGACTTGACGATCATTTTTTTTTCAATAAAAAACAAGCTTAAACATTATTACAAATCTAAAAAGAAGATAAACAATGGCCAATTTGAAAGTTTTTTCTTTTGCTGTGCTCTTTGTCCTCTTCTTCTCCGTTGGTACGTCTTCTTTATTATTTTTAAGGGTTAAATTCTCAAGCATTGTTAACCCAAAAAAAAAGAAAAAAAAAAATCTCAAGTGTTTACACTAAATTTTTTTTTTTTTTAATTTCCGTATATTTTTAAAAAATTATTATTTTATCCTTCGATTATTCATATTTATATAAAAAAGGTAAAAACATTTGGTGTGTGTGTGTGATTGGCAGATGTTGAAGGAGGTTCGTTGTGCTGCAACACTCACCCGAAATTTGGGAAGTGCAATCCAAGCCATGACAAAGAGAGATGCAACAGTTGGTGTCTTAAAGGATGTGACAATGGCAAAGGCGGTTACTGCAAACCTACCAACGGAGGACAATGCCACTGTTATTGTTAAGTCACTAAACATGACGAAATATCAAATATGTATGTGCGTTTAATTTATGTTTACGTTGCGGTATTGCGTACGTTTGTATGATAATGAACTTATATTACTTGTATGAAGGGATAAAGAGCTAAAAAAAAAACTTTAATTAACTTATATTTATATCCAGCCAATAAAAAAAAATGATATAAGGGAAGACGAAAAAAACACTCAAAATACTGTAAATGCAAAAAGATTTTAATCAGAAACTACTGTTTGTTTTCTAAATTTCATAATTAGTTTTCCAATATTTCTTTTGAAATGTTAAAACTTTTTATTTTTATTTTCATAAGATTTGGCTTTTGTCAACTCTCACTTGCAAAAATCGCGTTTCCACTTTTGCCACCAACACGGCCCTTCAGGTGCCAAAACGGGGGTTTTAGAAAACAAGTCACAGACGAAAAGGGGTTTTTGGTCTGATCGTTTTCTCCAATGGCCTTCTCGAGAATCGCTCTTCTTTACCAGCGATTCTCCAGGCAACAACGCCAACTTCACAGACCATTCACCACGAAGCTAGATAACAGTAGATTTCTTCCTCCCAGTCAATCCAAGCTTGCCCAAAACCTAATTGCGATCTTCACAAGACAACCTTTCTCGCCTGACGACCCTGAGCTGCTGAGACTCGCTCCGGAGCTCAACACCAAGGTAGTAGAAACCGTCTTGAATGGATTCAAGAGGTGGGGTTTGGCTTACCTATTCTTCAATTGGGCTTCCAAACAGGAAGGGTATAGAAACGACATGTATGCTTACAATGCCATGGCTTCTATCCTATCACGTGCTCGACAGAATGCCTCACTGAAAACTCTTGTCGGAGATGTTCTGAGCTCTCGCTGTTTGATGTCCCCTGGAGCGCTAGGGTTTTTCATTCGGTGTCTGGGTAATGCTGGGCTGGTGGAAGAAGCAACTTCTGTTTTTGATCGAATTAGAGAGATGGGTCTTTGTGTTCCGAATGCTTATACGTATAACTGTTTGTTAGAAGCAATTTCTAAGTCGAATTCGAGCTCGGTTGATTTGGTTGAGGCGAAGCTGAAGGAGATGAGTGATTTCGGGTTTCATTTCGATAAATTCACTCTAACGCCAGTTTTGCAGGTTTACTGCAACACTGGGGACTCCGATAGAGCGTTAAGTGTTTTCAATGAGATTCTTAGCCAAGGCTGGCTTGATGGACATATTTCAACGATCTTGGTTTTGTCTTTTTGTAAGATGGGTCAGGTGGATAAGGCTTTTGAGTTGATTGAGATGCTCGAAGGACGCCATATTAGTTTGACCTATAAGACATATTGTGTTTTGATTCATGGGTTTGTAAAGGAGTCTCGGATCGATAAAGCACTTCAGCTGTTTGAGAAAATGCGTCGGATGGGTATGAACGCTGATATTGCATTGTATGATGTGTTGATAGGAGGATTTTGCAAGAATAAAGATCTTGAGATGGCTCTGAGTTTGTATTCGGAGATTAAGGGGTCGGGAATTCCACCTGATAGAGGAATACTTGGGAAGCTAATACGTTCATTTCCTGAAGAAAGTGAACTAAGTCGGATAACACAAGTGATTATTGGAGACATAGACACAAAATCTGTGATGCTTCTTTACAAAACTTTGTTGGAGGGGTTTATTCGGAATGATTCGGTGCACGAGGCTTACGATTTTATTCAGAACCTCATGGGAAATCATGAATCTGATGGTGAGTCTGAGATTATTAAGCTTCTAAAGGATCATAATAAAGCAATTCTCCCAGATTCCAAATCTCTTAGCAGTGTGATTGACTGCTTAGTCAAAGTCAATAAGGTTGATATGGCAGTTAGCTTGTTGCATAATATTGTCCAGAGCGGCCTTAGTCCAAGTCTTATGATGTACAACAACATTATTGAGGGGATGTGTAAAGAAGGAAGGTCGGAAGAAAGCTTTGAACTCTTGAGGAAAATGAAAGAGACGGGAGTTCAACCAAGTCAATTCACACTTAATTGTATTTATGGTTGCTTGGCTGAACGATGCGATGTTGCAGGAGCACTCGACCTGCTGAAAAAGATGCGTTTCTATGGATTTGAGCCATGGATAAAGCATTCGACCTTCCTTGTCAAAAAACTTTGTGACAATGGGAGGGCCGTTGATGCTTGCAAATACCTTGATGATGTGGCTGGAGAAGGTTTCTTTGGTCACATGGTTGCCTATACTGCTGCAATTGATGGTCTCATCAAAAACGAGGGAGTAGATAGAGGTTTAGAGTTATTCCGAGACATATGTGCCAGTGGTCATTCCCCTGACGTGATTGCATACAATGTATTGATAAAAGCTCTGTGTAAAGCATGTCGAACTACTGAAGCTGATAACCTGTTTAACGAAATGGTATCAAAAGGACTAAAACCTTCTGTTGCTACTTATAACAGTATGATAGATGGATGGTGCAAGGAAGGTGAGATTGACCGGGCCATGTCTTGTATTGAGAGGATGTATGAAGATGAGAAAGATCCTGATGTTATTACTTACACTAGCTTAATCCATGGGCTATGCACTAGTGGAAGGCCTAGTGAAGCAATCTCTCTTTGGAGTGAAATGAAGGGCAAAGATTGCTCTCCAAATATAATTACTTTCATGGCACTTATTCAGGGTCTTTGCAAGTGTGGCTGGTCAAGTGAAGCTTTGGTTTATTTTCGCGAGATGGAAGAAAAGAAAATGGAGCCTGATTCAGCTGTTTACGTATCGCTCGTAAGCTCTTTTATTTCAAGTGAAAACGTCAGAGCCGGATTTGGGATATTCAGAGAAATGGTTCATAAAGGAAGATTTCCGGTTTCAGTAGATAGGAACTACCTGCTTGCTGTTGACGCTACGAATAAGTTTGTGGAAGACTATAGGACATCATGTTATCTTACAGGTTTAATAAAAGACGGCATGTTTCCTATTGCAGCTGCTTTGAGTAGAAAATGAAGCAGACGCTTCTAATTAAGAAAGAAGACACTTACCGGGATTGGTTGCAGAGCTTTTCAGCTAATGATTTGGTAAAAGCTCAGTTATGAAACCAATAAGAAGCTAGCTCCGTCTTACAAGGTATTTGCTCTGGACCAAGATTTTCTCTTTGCTTCTTAAAATAGATTAAGAAATAGTTGCTATGGATATGTTTGGATCATTATTAGAAAGTCTAATGTTGATGTTACAATTTACAGGCGCAGAGGTGGTGTTCTATCTGGACCAGTACTTCATTGACAGACTATGATTTAAAGAAAAACCAGCAGGCCTAAGCCTGTTTCGGAAACTTCTGATATTTAACACCAGTCCTCGTCATAGAGCTCTGCGCGCAATATTCAAGCTCGGATAATTGCATTTTGATATGCGGATTAAAGATGAAATGCTCAGATAATTGCATTTTCTAGAAGCATTTTCCCGTTCATGTACCTGTATTTACCATTTGGAACACAATAAAGATAAGTACTATTTAGTTTCAAGTCTGTAAAAGTATCTTTGTCTTTTGCTAATTGCAATTAATCATTTGATCTACTCAAAACTCAGGTCCAATAAGCTATATGTGTGAAACATAAGCAAATCAAAGTTCGAGACTGTGTCTGCTTACTTGCTTCGAGGAGCCTTTTGTCTCCAAAATACAAAAGATGCGATCGGGGATAATTAGAAGAACCAGCTATTGTGTATAAGAAACAAAATCACCTCAATTAAAAACGGATATGAAACTGAATGCTCCAACAATAGATGATTTCCGCAGAGGCAAGAAAGTAACAAAAGGATCTTGCTACTTCCGTGCAGATGAAACCCCGACTCTAGGCCTTGCTACGTTCATATATTCCTCGTTACATCCCTGCTTGTAGCATCATCACTTAGGTTGTGATCATCTCAAGTTAGTATTTATCAATTTTTATTTTGCATAAATTTAAATTAATACTCTCTCCATTTCACAAAGAGTGTCATTTGAGAATTTTTCACACATATTAAGAAATCTATTAAAAACTCTATTTTACCCCTAATTAATACATCAAATACATCTCTCTCTAATTAATACACTAAAACTACATGGTTAAAACTTGATTTTTCTTCAAAACTGCTTTGAAAACATAAAACGAAACTCTTTGTGAAACAAGAATTAAATCTTAAAATGACAATCTTTGTGAAACGGAGAGAGTATAAATATATATATAAATTAAAATTAATGAGATAATTAAAAATATTACTAGTTTATCAATAAGAAATTTAATGGATATATCTCAATATCACGTGGATTGCACGCAGATCAGATCAATGTGCGAAGAGAGCAGCCACAAGATAGAAAAAAAAAGGAAAGAACCGTTATGCCCCAAACCAAAGCAGAGATCTTTTATAAAAAGGAAAAAAAAGGGATTATAAATAGCTTGCTTCTTCCTCTTTGACCAAAAAACCAAAATACACAATCTTCCTATAAATCCCTAAAACCGAAAAATATCTTAAAGCGGCAGCCTAGGATTATTCTCAACTTCTCCATGGAAGAGAAAGTGTACTATAGCCAGTACGACTCGAGAACCAAAGTAATCTTCTTCTCCTTATGGGTTTCTTCTTCTTACCCGGTGCCTTGTTTCTCTATATATTAATGGTTTCAGAAAAATAATATATCTGAAATTGAAATTTCTGATTTATACTTTAGGGGATTACGTTGTTCGGTGATCGTACTCTAGATGTTTTCAAAACCTTCCACGAGATCAACAGAAGCCGGTAAGTTATTTTGGAGATTTGTATATGTGAGATGAATAATTACTGTTGCTGATAATATATTGATATCCTTGCAAATTAGGGTTAGGATTAGCGTTGAGGGATACGACACTTCGCTTCCTCTGGAGAATATCATAAACGCGTTGTCTGATCACTTCATATCATGTGGAGAAATCTGGGATGTTGAGATTCCCAGAGACCCTGTAACCAATGCTATCGCCAGGTTTGTGGCTTAGTGAATAATGCTAGCTACTCTACTTAAAAAAAAAATAAAAAAAAAACTTGATTCTTGTTTGTTTTTTTTTGTATAAATGTAACAGACGTTCGTTTGTTGTTCTTCGCGGAGAAGGCGCAGAAGAAAAGGCATTGCAACTTGATGGAAGTGACGTGGGAGGATGGAAGGTAGCTGTTAAGGTTATACCGAGGGCAGGCAGTGAGTTTAGTACTGATCAGTTGGCTGCTATGTCAGTCGCACACTCTGAAAGAAAGAGGTAAAATTATATATATTGATGCTTTTTTGTTTTTGCGAGACTTGTGTTGCAAGATATGTATGTGTTCTTGTGTTGATAATATTGCAAATTAACTACTATTTGCAGTAGCGAGGGCATTTCCGTTACGGGATATGACACTTCGCTTCCTGCGGATGATGTCAAGAGCGCTCTGAGTAAACATTTCTCTTCATGTGGACTGATCACGGATGTTTTTGTTCTCAAGAGGTTTATTGCTTGCTTCTTCCTTCAAATTTGTGTTGTGAATTTGTTGTCATCAGCTAGCTAACCCTTTTTTCGTTTTTTTTTCGCAGACGGGCTCTTATTTATTTTTTCGGAGTAGGCGCAGTACGTAAGGCCCTGAAACGTAGTCAAAGGGAGGTGAAACTTAGTGCAAGTGGCGTGGGAGGATGGAAACTAGTTGCTAAGGCCATGCCGATACCGAAACCGAAACATTACATCCCCTGAAGGTAAAATCTAATCTGTAAACTAGATTCTTCTTGATTCTTGATTCTTGATTCTTGATGTGACTTGTCATGACTTGGTGGTTTATTGTGTAGGTCCCGGTAACGACACTGTCTTCATCTCTCGACCAGCTCTTTGGTGTTTTTATTCTTTATGTATGAATTTTTCTGTGTGGATGTTAAAGTTATTAAGCTCAATAATCATCATCTAGTGTGAGCCGGTTTACGAATTTGAGACAATCTGCCAAGGGACACATAATTTGCATTTCGGCTTAACTTGTGTGTAAACTAAACTAAGTTGAAACGTTAGTAGTTGTCTGACTGACTTGGCGCGCCATCTCCTATTTTTCTTTAATCGTATAATTTAGTTTTTAAAAGGAAAAACAAAAGCAAAGGCGGGGTTCGTTTGTCCTATTTCAAAAAACTCAGGGGCTTCATTTACAAATGTTTAAAATTCGTGTGAATTAAACCGGTTCGATCCTAACGAAATTGAGAATTCAGCAAAGTGTAAAGGCCGTGAATGTTGAAATCATCATCATCATCGTCTCTCTTGGCGAACTCGATCCTGCTTCACCGATGCAAATCAATGTCGGAGCTGAAACAAACGCACGCCCTCCTGATCTTACTCGGCAGCTCCGAGGATGAACCTTTTGCTTCTCGAACTCTTTCCCTGTCTGCTCTGTCTTCCTCAGGCGACGTCGATTACGCTTGCAGATACTTGTCGAAACTATCCAATCCTCCAGCTTTCGGGTGGAACTATGTCATACGAGGTTTTTCGAATAGTAGAAACCCCGAGAAAACGATCCGTGTGTATATCCAGATGTTGAGGACCGGGTTTTCACCGGATCACATGACTTATCCGTTTCTCTTCAAATCTATCTCTCGTCTCTTGAGCAGAGAACTTGGCGGCTCTTTGCATTCCAGCGTCGTTAAAACTGGGTTTAATTGGGATTTGTTCATATGCAATTCTCTTATTCATATGTATGGTACGTTCCGTGACAGCGCTTCCGCGCGCAAGCTGTTCGACGAAATGCCCGATAAGAACTTGGTTACCTGGAACTCCATTTTGGACGGGTATGCGAAGTGCGGGGATGTTGTTTCGGCGAGACAGGTGTTTGAAGAAATGACTGAGAGAGATGTTGTGTCTTGGAGCTCTGTGGTCGATGGGTATGTAAAGAGCGGTGAATATAACGAAGCTCTTGAAATTTTCGACCAGATGATGCAAATGGGTTCATCAAAGGCGAACGAAGTCACGATGGTTAGCGTCTTGTGCGCTTGTGCTCACTTGGGTGCGCTAAATCGAGGAAAGGCGGTTCATCGCTATATACTCGATAAGCATTTACCCTTAACGGTTATATTGCAGACATCTCTTATTGATATGTATGCTAAATGCGGGTCGATAGGAGACGCTTGGGGCGTGTTTTGTAAAGCATCCGTGAAGGAAACGGATGTGTTAATGTGGAACGCTATGATTGGAGGGCTTGCGAGTCACGGCTTCATAAGAGAGTCGCTCCAATTGTTTCACAAAATGCAAGAATCTGAGTTCGACCCGGATGAGATTACGTTCTTGTGCTTGCTCGCTGCTTGTTCCCATGGCGGATTAGTGAAAGAAGCGTGGCATTTGTTTGCGAGTCTCGAGGAAAGCGGCGTGGAACCAAAGAGCGAGCATTATGCTTGTATGGTCGACGTGCTTTCCAGGGCTGGTCTTGTTAAAGACGCGTTTGATTTTATATCCGAAATGCCGAGAAAACCGACGGGTTCAATGTTGGGTGCTTTGCTTAACGGGTGTATAAACCATGGAAACTTTGAGCTTGCGGAAACAGTTGGGAAGAGGCTTATAGAGTTGCAACCGCATAATGACGGACGGTATGTCGGGCTAGCAAACGTTTATGCGATCAACAAGCGGTTTGGCGCGGCTCGGTCTATGAGAGAAGCAATGGAGAAGAAAGGAGTGAAGAAAGTTGCAGGACACAGTATAATCGAATTGAATGGAACACCACATAGATTCATAGCTCATGACAAAACACATTTCGACTCCGAGAAGATCTACACAGTGTTACATCTGCTTGGAACTTGGATGGATCTCAATGTTGACAGTGATTATAGTGAAGACTATCATTGTTGTGTTGGTTCTTGATCATATACTATACAACCGCGATAGTAGAGATTTTCTTTTTTTACTTCTAACAATGTTTTCATATTTATCCCATTAAAAATGAAAGCTTAACTATGTTAGGTTCGGAAAGACGAATGATTCAAAGAACTCGAGTTAAACAATTCTGATGGGTTCGTGCAGTTGGGCAAATCTGATCTGACTGTAAGTTCAAAAAAATTCAGAATTTGATTTCACCTGTGTCCAAACAACCTATTTTTGATTATTTGGTAGAAGCAAGCATTGCTTCCCTTTTAATTCTTGCAATGTAAAATATCATTAGAGTGACCAAAACATTTTTTAAGCTTGACTCGGTTAGATGAAATTTAAAGCAAATTTCAGTCCAACATGTAAACAAAAATTGTATATCTTCTTCTTCTCGTTGTCGAATCTTTTTTTGATCATCACTCCTTAATTGGAAAAAAATATCGATTTCAGAAAACAACCCCAAAAGAGTGCTACCATCAATGGCAAGGAATTAGGGCTTTTTTTTTTGGTTTTCTTCTTGAAGGTTTCAAGGTGGGAAAAAACGTGAGCTAGTGAAATTCACTTCACTGCTTCAAAAGACCTCTTTCAAGAAAGAGGTCATACATAGCCGCTCCAATCTTAGCCGGAGATTCAACAACCTTCACTCCGGCATCATTTAAACTCTTAATCTTGTCCTGAGCCGTACCTTTACCACCGGAAACAATGGCTGCAACAAATAAAAACCAGAGAAGTGAGTGAGAGCAACAAACCAAAAAGTAGTTACTCCGGTTTAGGCATTAGATGAATTATTTACCTCCGGCATGACCCATCCGACGACCCGGTGGTGCAGTAAGTCCAGCAATAAAAGCAACAACAGGCTTCTCAGTACCACTTGCCTGTTTATATTCATCAAAAACCAAAAAAATTGAGTTTTACTTTCAAGAGTGAGAATAGAGAGATGGACCGAGTTGAAAGAGATTCGCAGTTGGTTTCTATTACCTTTATCAAAGCTGCAGCATCTTCTTCTGCAGTGCCTCCGATTTCTCCAATGAGAACGATACCTGAAACAACCAGCTGTTTGTTAGTTAGCATCTTTCGGGAACAAAAGGCAAAATATTTCAATTAAGCTACTAACTACGCTAAGAAAGGAGACTAGGTAAGCATGTGCTCGTTCTACTAAATGATCTTTACGGTTAATCTACTTAAGAGGAAACAATGATTTCAGAAAAACCGTGAAACAGAGTTAAGAGAAGGTTAAAAATGACCCGAGTTCAAAAACATTACCTTCCGTTTGAGGATCAACAAAGAATTTCTCCAAGCAGTCAACAAAGTTTGTCCCGTTAAAAGGATCCCCACCAATTCCTACACAAGTAGATTGGCCTAGACCAACTGCAGTTGTTTGGAAAACCTGCACGAAAATTAAAACGCAAGCAACGATTAGAAATCCATAACCACCAAAACCCGTTTAGATGAAATTTCACTAGCTCAATTAGTGAAAAAAACGTCAAGAGAACAAAACATCAAAAGCAAGACATAAAAAAGACCTTACAGCTTCATATGTCAAGGTACCAGATCGCGAGACAATCCCAATCTTCCCAGGCTTGTGGATGTAACCCGGCATAATTCCAATCTTGCATTCACCAGGCTTGATAATCCCCGGGCAGTTTGGACCAATCAGCCTAGTTTTCGATTGACTGTTAAGAGCATGCTTTACACGTACCTAAATAAGAAACATCACAAGTTACAATTCAGAGAGAGAACCAGAAAAGCCGATTACGTGAGCATGCAAGCCTATGCAATAAGCTTTGAAGGAGATATAATCAACAAAATCAAAGGCATCATCCTGATGATATTTTACCATGTCGTGTTGAGGGATTCCTTCGGTAATGCACACAATAAGATCTAACTCAGCCTGTATACCCTCCATGATAGCAGCAGCAGCGAAAGGCGCAGGAACATAAATCACAGAGGCATTGGCTTTCGTCTCAGCCTTCGCTTCAGCAACAGAGTTGAAAACAGGGAGACCTAAGTGTTCTGTTCCACCCTTCTTTGGTGTCACTCCTGCCACCTATTACAGAATCAAAACACACACAAAGACTTAATTAGCAAAAACCACTAGCTCTAAATCAAATCATCAACAACGCAATCTAACTGATTGTGGTTGATGAAATAGCAACGATTAGTGTGCTCATGGTCTAACAACTCAGAGTTGGGGACTTTGGGATTCTCTGAACCCTAATCAATGTAATTATGCTCGTATCCTCACAACGAAAATATACTCAATCCAACCTTCAATAAGAGATTTCTCAGCAGAGCTCATTGGGGCACTAAAATCTATCTAGCAGAAACGAGAACAGCCCTAAACCAATGCTAATTTTCGTTTTTGTAAATCGTAATCGGCACAATGGAGAAATACCCAAATCGAACTTGAATAAGAAAACTAGAAAATCATGATTTTACCATTTTCGTGCCGTACTCAATGGCTTGTTCGGTGTGGAAAGTCCCGTTCTTTCCGGTGATGCCTTGACATATGACTCGTGTGTTTTTGTCAACGAAAACAGCCGCAGGGGGTGGAGGATCGGACGCGAAGGAGCGAGATTGGGTCAACGAAGTGAGAGACTGGCATGACGGAAAAATCTCCGAGCCGCCGCTTGTGCAACGGCGATCTTTTGATGACAGAGATCCGAGAAGCCTTGTGACTTGCCTAGACATGATTGGCTTCTTCTTTGTTGTCGATTTGCCACAGAAAAAGCTCCGATCCGAATCAAACTTGCGGAACCCTATCTGTGTGAAGGCGAAAACGGAAATGGAGCAAAGAAAATTTCAGCGAGCTTTCGTTTGAAGAATCAACCGATCAAAAGCCGACAAAAGAGGCTTCTTTCTTTAAAGGCTACATTTTTCTGAAATGTAGCCCAAACCCAATACTTGTACAATTTAGACTTTTTTGAGCTTCTAATATTCTGCTAATTGATTGATTTAATCTTCCAAAAAAATATTAATTAATTTCGTTAATCCTTTAAATGATTTTAACATTTATTAAACGGTTTAACCATTAACAGTCCATTGTTGCATAGTTCGTTAGCTGGTTTGTTTGCTGGGTTACATTTTAAGCCTCCAGGTCAAAACCATATCGGTCTACTCTTTCATCAGCATTAACCACATTAACAGTCCTTTGTTGCAGACTTGTTATCTTGGTTACACATGTTACTCCGTAGGAGAAACATTTTACAGCTGCCCAGAACAAGTAAGAAGATCAAGAACCTTATACATAAAACCCAATATCAGCTTCTAAGTTTCATTTCATTGAACCAGGTTCGAAGCACTTACAGACATAAATGGCGAACAGCCCGAAAGACCAAGCATACCGGAATCGGAAATTATCAAAGCATACATGTAACACGTTCATTGGGGGGGTGATATTTCATCTGACCAGAATCACTCGGACATAAGAGTTTCGATCAATGTTTTAAACAAACGTGAATGTGGCGGTTAGTAGCGGTACTTGGTGGAGTAATCTTTAGGAGCAATCACGAGCCCACGACCCTTCCTTGCACCTCGGTAGACGGTTTCAATGATATCAATGAACTCTTGCTTGTCCTTGAGAGCCCAATTGATCTTGTTGTTGTTACCGGTTCCAAGATCGATCATGATGTGTTTGTTCCTAAAGAAGAACATCACCGTCGAGGGATCATACAGCTCGTACATGGTGTTGAAGTCTGGAACCTCGGTTATATCCACCAGATATATGACTGCAAAGTTCTTGATCGTCTCAGCAACTGACGCGAGTACCTCATCCATCTTAAAAAAAGAAATCAAAAATCACAGAATCATCAAAAACAAAACGAAGCAGAGACCACAAACTCAAACTCAGCTGAACTTTTTCTATAGGGAACAAACAGAAACAACTCGAGAACACTCGGATTGTTGATGCAACCCTAATTTTCATGAGTTCTGAGCTAAAGAACACACGAATAGCTAAAATTTCAAGCAAACGACACAAAAAATCTCAATTTTCCAGCAAGAAAGGATATGTAATTCGAAATCAGGGGCTACAAATCGAATCAGACAGACAATCGAGTTCGATTTTTTATAAAAAACACAACGTAAGAGGAAGAGAAGTGGGCATACCTGCATACAGGTCTCATCCCAGTCGTGGCCGAATCGTATGACGACGAGACGCTCTTCCTCGGCAAGAATCGCCTGATCCACAGCCCAGCCGGAGTGCAAGTGCGGTAGAAGATACGACATCCTCTCCTCTCTCTCGACGATTTCGATCTGTTTCTCCCCCTTGATCTTTTATTATCGACGATGGCCGACCATCACGACCCGACCCGTTCAGAGCGACTTGGGCTAGGCGATAGCCCAACAGAACCGCAGGTTTAAAGAGAGGCCCATGAGATAATGACATTAGGGCCCAATAAGGATGAGTGCACGAGATTGGAAGAAATTGAACGGTAAAAAAGGTAGTAGAACACCATAATCTGGTATGATTCATTTGTAGGCGATTATATCCCAAAAATCTAATTATCCTATCCCAATATCCTCATAGAGCTCAGAGCTTTGATTATCCCATCAACTCCATTTCGAAGCTAAAGTCTCTGATCTCTTTTTCTTTCTTTTTTTCCTTCGAAATCTCTCTAAATCTCACCTCTCTTTTGCACTTGCTCCACCAGAATCCATGGATATCGCTTCTTCCTCTCTCTGTCAAGCTCACAAGATTAATCTCACTCGTCAACCTTCTTCTCCGGTCAACACCTGCTCCCTCGGTTCGGTCTCCGCTATCGGATTCTCGCTTCCGCAAATCAGCTCCCCGTCTCTAGCTAAATGTAGCCGATCTTCTGGCTTCGTAAGAGCTTGTGTTGCTGTTGAGCAGAAGACCCGAACTGCTATCATCAGAATTGGCACAAGGGGAAGGTAAATTTCTCTCCTTTTGTTTTCACTGATCTCGGCAGATTCCTGAAGTCTTTTTGAGCCTATGAGCGCTTGAATGTTAACGGGTTGGCCTTGGTTTCCTTAATTCAGATTCAAATCATCGATTTCGACCGGTCCTCTGGTCTGATCCGTTTCCTGGGTTTGAGGGAGTTATAGTGAACAATGTCAATCCCTTGTCGCGTTTATGTAGATGGTTGGATGCGAAAGTGTATAATTTGTTTGGGTAGAGATGAGTCATGGTTCTTTTGGTTCTTCCTTCGACTATCTCTGCATTGTCTCTGTGTTTCTAGTAGCCTAATCTTGTCTTGCGATTGATTTTGCATTAGTGGTGAATTGAGTTTAGCCTCTGATGTATGTGACTTTATCATCTTCGTCTTTCTGCTGATATACTCTCACTATGTAGGACAGTCCTCTAGCGCTTGCTCAAGCATACGAGACACGAGAAAAGCTCCAGTCGAAACACCCAGAACTCACTGAAGATGGGGCTATTCACATCGAGATCATTAAAACCACTGGTGACAAGATTCTCTCTCAGCCGCTTGCTGATATCGGTGGGAAAGGACTTTTCACCAAAGAAATAGACGAGGCCTTAATCAACGGTCATATTGACATAGCTGTTCACTCCATGAAGGATGTCCCGACTTATCTACCTGAAAAAACGATCCTACCTTGTAACCTTGTGCGTGAGGATGTTCGAGATGCCTTCATTTGTCTGACTGCAGCCTCACTAGCCGAGCTTCCTGCTGGAAGCGTTGTGGGAACAGCTTCTCTCAGGAGAAAGTCGCAGATACTCCACAAATATCCTTCATTAAATGTAAGTTTTCACATCTTTACACGCGCTATCTGGGAATATCTAAACATAGAGACTGCCGTTTCATATTTGTAGTTTCTTATGGATCGGTTTATCTTTTCTTTCAATTGCCTCTGCAGGTTGAGGAAAACTTTAGGGGTAATGTGCAGACAAGACTATCAAAGCTTCAAGGAGGAAAGGTCCAAGCAACTCTCTTAGCATTAGCTGGTCTTAAGAGATTGAGTATGACCGAGAATGTCGCATCTATCTTATCACTCGACGAAATGCTTCCAGCTGTTGCTCAAGGAGCAATCGGAATCGCCTGTAGAAGCGATGATGATAAAATGGTATGTCAAGCTCTCTTGAACTTGCATTCTTCTGATCTAGATAGACGTTTTTTCTTACTTTATCTGGCGATGTTTCCCTTTCGTGGGACCTTTGGATTTGCTATGATATATTGATAATGACTAAATGATTCTACTGATGTTTTACATCTGTAGGCAAATTACTTAGCCTCGTTGAACCACGAGGAAACAAGACTAGCGATTGCATGCGAGAGAGCGTTCCTTGAAACGCTTGATGGATCATGCCGTACTCCTATTGCTGGATACGCAGCCAAGGACGAAGAAGGCAACTGCTTTTTCAGAGGATTGGTTGCTTCCCCTGATGGTACCCGAGGTACGAAAACATTCCTACGTATACCCATGTGCGAGAATTATACACATTCGCATCTGAGAAACATCATTCATTTCTTATTTGTTCAATCTTTGTGGCAGTTCTTGAGACCTCAAGAAAAGGCCCATACGTATATGAAGACATGGTGAAGATGGGAAAAGATGCGGGGCAAGAACTGCTTTCTCGAGCTGGTCCTGGCTTCTTCGGAAACTAAGCATTCGAAGAAGAGGAAGAGGAAGAGGAAGAAGAGCTGTGAGATGGACAGAGTCTAGGGTTTAGGAGTTTTCCAACATCATGGATCCCTTTTCTTCCTCCTAAATTTGTTGTAACTTTTTTGATTTTGAGAGAAAGATGATAACCTTGTTTTATTGATTGTATTGTTTTAATTAGATTAATTTCGTCTTGCAATTGTTGTTACCTTATGCTACAATGAAACTCGTTCCCAAGAAATCAGAGGAACAAAAAAACGAAGACTTTAGTTCCATCTCCTTCGATCTTCCTCTTCATCCACCGGAATATACCGCTCTGGTCTTCTCTCGAAGTTACCCAGTCCATAATCAAACATCAATTCTTCATTGCACAACGTTCTTGTAGCCACTAGAACAAGCGTCTTCAGTACAGGGGCATCCAAACTGCTATTACTCCCGGTCCTAAACCAGAAGCTTCCAAATTTCATCATCTTTGCCTCTCCTACGTTCCCGAAAGCTACATTTGGGATGTAAGCTCGCATCGCTTTCTCTGACAAAGGGAAGTCATACGGGCAAATTATGACATTTGGATCCATATCTTTACCCGGGTGATTGGCAAAATGACCAAACGCCAAAGGGTTTCTCATTTCAAGAACCGCTTCTACGCTACCCGAACCTTCAAGCCGCTTACTCGGCATCTTCCAGACCTCGTCTGAACCGTTTCCTGTGGTTTTGGCATCTGTTCTGATCTCACGCGTTGTAAAAGAGCTGTCCCATACTTCCCGTGATTCTCCTCCACGACCCCAAGGTTGAGCATTTATTACCGTCCTGTCATACCTAGTGATCAGATATGAGTTCTGTGCATCAACATTTGGATACCCGGGAATGTATCTGTGGAAAGCAGGATAGTAGATCACACCAGGGTAAAAGGCTAAGACAGCTCCAACATCTGCTTCACCATCAATGAAACAACCTTGACCCGCGTCTTTGTGAGGTATTAAGGATGGTTTGATCTCGAGGGTGTACCCAATTCGATCCTTTAGTCGTTGCGAGACTTCAGCGAGTTTGAGCGGTTTAGTCTCAGGAACAACTGTGCTGAAGAAGAATCAGTGAGAAATGATTACGATAACAAGAATCTGGGTATGCGTAAGTTCACTTAACATATGATAAAGACTCACCTGGCTTGTCTGCAGTTTGAACATTATCGTCTTTATCAATGGCGAAACTAAGTCCACTTTTGGATTCTGATCCTGACTCGTTTAGTTCCTTTGTTTTGTTGCTATCAGGAAGAAGAATCTCGTCCATGGAAGCACAAAAGTTTTGGAGTTGGTAGTGAATGTTCTCATGTACTTGCTTCTCTTGCTCAGATAAAGTGGCTTTACCGGCCATCTCAATGATCTCTTCTGCATCAGCCTCTTCAGCGTCTCGTCCCAAACGATTATAGCTAGAAAACAGAGAATCCCAATGAGTAATAATAGCCGATGAACAGATAATAAGTTAATACTTAGTAATCAGATTTTCCTCTTTTTAAAACACTATAAAAACCTTGTTCAAAAGCAACTCATTACAAGCAAACACCAACCTTGTAAACATAAAAAGTTTGTTAATGTCAGCTTCAAACTGGAGTTGCCTTGGACTCTTAGAAAAAGTGGTACTCTTTGCTAGCACGCCAACACCCTGGAAAACCTCACAGAGAAAAAACAAATCTCAGCGCTTTTTGATCGAAAACAGGGTACGGTTTGGGGCACATTGAGGTCTTCAGTCACACTATTGCATCAAAACTTATTGGATTAACGTAAAGAATTGACAATGCCAATTGTTCATATGAGAAACTTCAAACGACATTTACCGACAGAAAGCGAATCATTGAGATTCTCAATCAGTTTCATAGTACACACATATGTTCTAAAGTCTTATCTTTTCTAATGCCACACAACCTACAAAACAGAGTGACACATAGCTAAGTGAAGACTAATTCTTGCACACGACTCGAACTTTCTTCGTACCCAACATCGAAAAACACCCGGGGAAGACCCATACCGAAGAGGAAAATTTTTTAAAAAAAAAAAAAAAGTTTATCGGAAAAGGATTGGAGGAAAGAGATTCATTTCACCTGCTGAAATTTGCTGAAAAGAAACATCATTTTAGCAAACGCCATTCTATTCTTCTCTATTTGAATCGAGGGGTAGAGAAGAAGATGAATCGCAAGTCCTTTAATTGAAAGATCTCTTCAGGTGATTACAAAAGAGAAGTGACACGACTCAAGTGCTGTGCTGTGTGCTGCTGCCTCAACTGCTGGGTTTATTTCGTATAAATGGGCCTCAATGAGCCGTCTAAAGTTTTATTTTCTCAAGGGCCTTTTTATTATTCGTCTCTCCATATATTTTATTTGCTATTATTAAATTTAAAAGCATCAAATAATTATTTTAAACCTATGCATCACACACATTCATATTATATAAATCAAACCGAATTGAAAGAGAGAGAAAAAAAAAAAACTGGTTTCAAAAACATGTCAGTTTCATTCATATTTTTGGTTGGTTTTGATTTTTGAGTCAGAAAACCAAAACCCATCAGAAACTAAACCATTTAAATCAACTGCACCTCCAGACTAAAATTCGAGTCCGAATAACCTAAAAAACTGCATAGACCCAAAAGTAAATACAATGGGTTTCTACTTTCTATTATAACCCTCCAAAAGCAATAGATATAAGACGACCATATAATTTATAATCGAGTCTACAAACGAGAAGTTCGAAACGTTTTATTGATGAAACTCATTATTATATCAATTGGGAAAAGTACCAAACGACGGCCTCAAAACAAATGACAACTTTGCAATGACTTGGCGGTAGTGATCAGAAGCGTTTGGAAGGCAATGGGATGGAAGAGAGGAAGTGAGAGAATAAAGAAAGAGATTGGGCCGGAGCAAAGACCGGAACCTGGTGACCGGCTCCTCTCACGGTGGCAAAAGTTAGCCCTCCGGCGTAAGTCTCAACCCATCCAGCCACTTGACTCTTGTGGAACCATGACCTCCACGGTGACTCAACCTTAGGTCCCATCTTTTTTATACTATAACGCGTAGATGTTACTGGAACTCTCCCATCTGTATCTCCACTATATAACCAAAAACGAACCAATCAAAACTAATTGCCAATATATAAGTGGAATATCTCTTTTCATGTAAAGTTTTTGAACAATAAAAGATAAACATAGACCTGTAGATCCAGATGCGGAGGCCGCCCGCCAAAAGCTTCTGGATGATGGGAATCACGGTGGATGTTGCATCATTCCATTTCTTTATTACTCCACTGAATCACACACATATATATATAAAAGCTTTGTTCATTAGAAACATGGTAAACCTGATTGTCCTTCTTTATTAAACTAAAATGTTATATACTAACTAACACAATCACTTTTCACATTTAAAGTCACACACAATCAAGTCTAGCGATTGATAATAGTACGCAGCGTAAGTAGGACCAACCTGCAAGGAGTGTACGGGTAAGGAAGGTTTGTAACGTTCGCATGAAGCGCGAGCTGCACATCTTTCCGGTTGAAATAGGTTTCGGCATAGCCTTCAGTGCATGGATCGTACCCCGCCGGCAACCTATCCCACATGTCCTGGCCATTTAAACCATCAAACAATTTCAGGTTAAAACTGTCGTAAATCTAATCGTAAATTTGCATAGTGAAGTATACGTACGTGTGAAGTAAGGAGACGAGGAGACACGACGAGTTTAGGTTTTCTTGGAGAAGAAGACGACGAAGAAGAGGAGAGGCAAACGGGAGTATAGATGCTGTATATATCGATATCGTTGTAAGCTTCCATGAAAGCCTTGATATTCTCATAGCATTGTACGGTCTTGTTGCTGCTCTGATCCTCAAAACGGCACGAGCCATGGATATTGTTGTGGAGCTCGTCTGATACTATAGCGTGACTCCATGCGTAGTCCACTAGTCCTGCCATGTCTGTTTCCTCGTTGATCACCGCGTTCCCAATCTGCAAACGCAGCCACCAAACGAATCCCTTTTATGTTTACTTATATCGCAAGAAACGACCTTTCTTTGTGTCGCAAGTAACCCTTTTCTACTTATTGCATACCATGAATCCCTTGAGATTGATTTGAGACCCTCTTGTAACCTTCTTGTTCCTGTCGTAAATCAGCTCCGCAAGCTGCGGAACATAGTGACCTAAAAAAGAAACATAATGGCGTCTGTCACTCTAATTTTTTTTATTATATACATATATACATATTGGAGAAACTGAATCCAAACAAAATTTAAAGTCATGGCAAACCAAATCAAGCAAGATTATTCGATTTTATTTTGATTTTCATAATTCAAAACCCAGATCAAAACGGGCGAACTTAAAACCGGAATAAGCACTTACCGGCGTAACTCTCTCCGGTGATGTAAAACTCATTGGATCGAAACTCGGGAAATTTCATGAACCAGTTGATCAAGAAAGCAAGAGAGTCCTCCGCAGTAACTTGATCTCCAAGCTTTTGAAGATCAATTGAGTTACTGGTATACGAGAACCCAACCCCAACCGGTGCTTCCAAGAACAACATATTAGCCTCTGCATAAACAATTTTAAAAAAAAAAAAAATTGTAACCACAACTAATATTGTATTCATTATGTTTAAATGCAAATATCGTATTAGAAATGGTAATATAATTCGTTGTACCTTTGTTCCAAGAGAATTTATTGAAGGTAAGGTTGTCACCCTTGGTGCGAACAAGGAAAGGGCCTAGTTCTTGTGCAGCTCCATACGCGATCGATGAGCAACCAGGTCCTGCATATATTATATCCATATCTATATTAGCTTAAATATTGTAAAAATACTTTAGATATGTAGTTACTGACTGAATTGATGAAGATATTATTAGAGATAAAGCAAAGTGTATTGTCGTCTAGTATTATTTTAAAACATTTTTAAAATTAATTGCTTTGTTTGGCCGTATAAGAGACTAGACGTCAATATACTGTCACGGGTTTTTGATCGAAATCAAATATCAATGTTGCTATTCAACAGTGCATGAAGTCGTGTGTACCCTTCAATCACGCAATGCGTATAAAGGAAACTGCCCCATTAACATATGAATATTAAAGACATGTCCACAATAACTAATAGACAATTAGACAGAGACAATTTTCTTGTCTATTTTTAAGTGTATTTGAGAATATTCAACAATCAACATCTTATCCGATTACTAGCAGTCTAGCACCAATTTAAAAAGACGAGGTTGATATTTCTCGTATTCGAAATATCCCTAATATTGGAATGTGGACCGTGTGGGGAACCTTTCCTCATGTTAATATATATTCCAATTAGTAAAAAAAAATATATATTGGAATGTGGACCGTGTGCGGAAAAAGACAAACAGTATAAAGTAAATTCGTTAAATTAATGAACAAAACCCGAGGAGAAAAAGAGAAGAAGACAAAGACTTCAACAGTCTAGTCTGTCTAGAAACCAGATTGGGACATTGAATGATGTAAGTCCAATATCTGTCAGAGAGCCGGACCATATACGTCTCCAGTATCTTTTTAACAGAAATATATAGTGTAAAAATATAGTGTAAAAATATATATATATATTTTTTATATAAAAGTAAAAATATGATGTTGTTTTCTATGTTCTGCTTTGTAATCATTTGGAAAACCAGTGGAAGAACAAAATTTGATTTATAAAAAAAATCGATTTATATGACAACAACAACTCGTTTACTTTTTTTTTTTTTGCTAAAGGGTTTACTAAAAAAAAATTCGGGTCTGACTTTCATTACAATAGCAAGGTTATACACATATAGCTCGTTCACTTAATCAAATCGAGGTTTATTTTAATTGTAAAATTTGTTGTCACTGATTACAATGAATTTTTTATAGGAACCTACTAAAAATGCATATTTGGATGGATTGAATATATGCATTTTTACAGGAAAAACCACAACAACTGAAAAGTGACACCAACCACGGGGGATGTAGAAGTAAATTTACTGGGGGCAGAATTTAAAAAAAAAAAAAAAAATCAATTGTTGGGTGCACTAAAATTTGGTTTTCCAATTTATATAGCATTACATAAGTAAAAGAGAAAACTCAAAATCAAAATGTTCCTTCCCCTTCTCAATTATCCGCCGCTGGTGTTACCAACCAAAAAATTACAAAACAAGTGGAATACATAGATCCATGTGTGTGATAATATGTCACATCATATGACACTGTGCTCGATTGACTAAGGCAGCAATTATAAATTTAGATCCGTATATTTTTAAACTATGGATTCACAATAGATCATTTATGCTTCTAATTATTTGCAATGGTCTCATAGTATATATATGAACTATGTGGTCTGCCTCTATGGTTTTTAGTTTTCACGTTTATAATAACGTGGACTATATATAGACTGTGAAAACCCTAAGGTCAAACAATTAGTATACAAATTCACTACTGAAGAGGCAAGAACCTACTCGATCCACCGTACAAATTGTTTGTTATACTAGTAATTGATGTTCTAGGTAAAAACACACATATTAAAAAAAAAAATTCATTTTTTTAAAAAAATCATTTAAAAATAGAAGGTAAAGAACTAAAAGTGTAAGTTTTTTTGGTGAACTCAAATAGTAATATTTTTTTAATCAAATTAGATTAAAATAAATTGCAAATTTGCATAGATATGTGAGAAAATCAAATAAATTAAAACAAAAAAAAAAGTCTTGAACATCAATTAAAATAGGACAGAGGAAGTATAAAATACTATTTAAGTGTGTTCCAGAAAACAATTAATATTCGTTTCATTCCCAACTATCACATTTGTTACCACTTATCCGTTAGGCATTCAGTAAGAAAACAAAAAAAGTTTAATAGCATGATTGGAAGTTGGTTTTAACCATTTTCAAGTTATAGATTTAACCGGAGTAGCGAGGTAACCGTAAAAACTATACACGCTACTTTATTTATCAGAATTATACTCCTTCTGTTTCACAAAAAGTGTCATTTTGACACTTTTCACACAAATTAAGAAATTTGATAAAAAGTCTCTTCTATCCCTTATAAATTCATTAAACAGCTTTTTCTTTCTAATTAATACATTAAAACAATAGGGTTAAAACTGAATTTTTCTTTAAAATTTTGCATTGAAAATATAAAACAACACTCTTTATGAAACAAGAATTAAATCTTAAAACGACACTCTTTGTGAAACGGAGGGAGTATACACTAGAAACACCTTAACGTTTTTTTTGTATTTTCTTTCTAAAAACACTACTTTAAGTTTGGCTATACTGTAGACTTTAAATCTTTTACTATCTCGTTGCAATATATATATATACACATTAATATAGTTACGGAAACAAAAGGAACCGGTAAGAAAGTATTAGAAGGCAGATGGGTTATTGTCAACAAAACCGAGAGTAAATAAGAAGACAGATGGAGTTTGGTAGGGCAATGTGCACAACTTGACGTTTTTTTCAGAACTAAATTATCAGTGAAACTGAAATAAACTAAAATTTTATTCCAAAACCAAAATTGTATCCAAGAGAAATAATAACAGGCGAAAACAAAATCTTTGTTAGTTTCATTTTCCTTTCGTGCAATTTTTTAAATCTTTTTCCCCCGAGATATCACGGCAAGGCACAGAGTTTTGAAGGATTTTTGTAATATATTTTTTTTGCAGTCTGAGAATCCTAAATTTGTTGATACACAAAAATTTAAACGAATTCATATATGGTATAAGTATATTAGTAAAACCGCTTAAAACAGTGAAATTTCGATATTTTGACCAAAATGACAAACAAATGAAGGGGGAGAGAGAAGCTAACCTCCGTTGAGCCAAAGGACGAGAGGACGGCGAGAGGAGTTTTGTTGGGTTTCGAAGAACCAATAGAAAAGTGCCTTCTGCGTCTGTCGAGGCCCGAGATTCACGTAACCGGCGTAGTGTCTGAAGTTAACCGGTGGTTGACCGGGCAAAGCGGTCACAAGGTCATCCTCCTTCCTCCCGGACGAAGCCGTTACCTTCTTCTCCGGTTTCCTACCACAGGCTATCGCCGGTAAAACCAGAACGCACAGTATCCAAAGTGCGTTCTTCTTCATCGCCAAACGCTTTCTCCTTTTTTTTTTTTTGTTCTTTGTCCGAAATGAAGAGTATAACAAAAAAAGAAAAGAAATAAGGAGTAGATGAGAAAACGGGGCCCCTTCTTCTTTTTAATAGTGTTGAGTTTTCATTTTTATTTTCATGACACATTCTCTTCTTTTATTGTTAAATATACTTCACGAGTTCACGTGTATATGTTATAACAAATTATGATTGATCTTTAAAGAATTGAATAAAATATTTTTTTTTCCAAAACGTATAAGACAAAATTACTGTTTACGAATTTTTTGGTAACGAAATTTCCTAAACTTAAATCTGTGGCCCTTCGAATAACATGATAGTCAACTGAAATCTAATGAGAATTAGAGAGTATTTTAAATTAATAATTCAAGGGCACACACTATCACATCAAGCTTCTTGTATGAAAAATACATTGACAATGACATAAATCAGATGGAGAAGCTTCAAATGACAAAGACATTCATATCTTATTAATGGGCCTCTCAATGGGTTGAGGCCGTCCACGATTTTGTTTTCTCGAAGGCGGCATCTATTATCTTTCGTCTCTCCCCATTTTATTTCATCTATTTTCTGATTTTCTAAGTTTCGACGATTAAAAAGTATAATACTAGTAGCTACATTAACGGATCCAATCATCATCATTACTTAGAGAAGTTAAACACTAGATATCTTGATACGCGCTAAAAAGTAATTATCATGTAAAAATGAAATTTTAAACATCGTGAATCAATATGCATGTAAATTAAAAACAAAAACAAAACGAGGGAGGTATAACGAGAAAGAGAGAGAGAGAGAGTGATCTCCGTTGATCCAAAGGACGAGAGGACGGCGAGAGGAGTTGTGTTGAGCTTCGAAGAACCAAATAGAAAAGGGCCTTCTGTTTCTGCCGAGGCCCGAGATTCACGTAACCGGCGTAATGTCTGAAGACTGAAGTTAACCGGTCACCAGGTCATCCTCCTCCATACCACAGGCTATCGCCGGTAACACCAGAACGCACAGCAGCCAAAGTGCGTTTTTCTTCGTCGCTAAACGCTCTCACCTCTTTGTTTATAAAACTCGGAAAAGAAGAACAGTTGAAGGCTTGAGACCAAACCCAACGCTTTCGCTGGCTTGTAACGAGTTTTCATTATAGACCGAGAATCGGTTAATTTTGTATCAACCCTTTGTCCATACAAGGCTTTAATACAAAAAAATCGATTTTTCAATGATTGGCGTTTTTGTGTTGTAATCTTTTTTTTTCTTTTAGTTAAACTATTTAAGTTATTTATTACATAATCCTTTCAAATCTCCAAAACCAAAACACGAGAATCAAGAACAACACAAATTAAAAGACCGTTAGAAAAGAAAAACAAACTTCTCAGCTCACCAAATCAAACCCAATTCCACATTGAAAGCCAAACACGAAACTCATGCGTCTTAATTCGTTCTTCTCTCATTTCACGTTCTTCAGCCACTAATTAACTAACATCTTTCATTATTTGTAAGCTCTCTTTCTCTCTCTTTGCGAATCATTCATCTCCTCACATACACACTCTGTTTTTTTTTTTTTTTTTGCTTTCTCTTTGTCACTATGAACCCTAATTCTTCTTCTTATAATCTCACGGCCACTGCCGTGTTCTTCTCTTCTTCTTATTCCGGAAGGGACGAGCCTCTGTTTTCCAGGAGGCTGTTTCTCTTGAGAGACGTACAGATTCTTGAGCTCTTAATTGCCATTTCCGTGTTTGTAACGATACATTCCTTGCGTCAGAAGAAAAACATCAAGGGATACCCGTTTGGCCGTTTCTTGGGATGCTTCCTTCATTGATATTCGCAGTCCGAAGCAACATCTACAAATGGTTATCGGAGGTTCTTATTCACCAAGACGGGACTTTCCGGTTTAGAGGTCCTTGGTTTAGCAGCCTCAACAGTGTCATTACCTGTGACCCAAGAAACATCGAGCATCTTCTCAAGACCCGTTTTTCTATCTACCCTAAAGGTTCGTACTTCCGTGAGACCGTCCGAGACCTACTCGGAGAAGGAATATTCAATGCCGATCAGGAAAAGTGGCAGCGGCAAAGGAAAATAGCGAGCGTCGAGTTCCATTCGGCTAAGTTCAGACAATTAACCAGTCAATCTTTGCACGAACTCGTGCATAATAGACTCTTGCCGGTTCTAGAAACTTCCGAAAAGATCGATCTCCAGGACATTTTGTTAAGACTAACGTTCGACAATGTATGTATGATTGCTTTTGGGGTAGATCCAGGCTGTCTTTGTCCAAATCTACCAGAAATTCCTTTCGCAAAAGCCTTCGAGGATGCAACAGAAACAACAGTTTTGAGATTTGTGGTGCCTACATTCGTGTGGAAGCTCATGAGGTCTCTTAATTTAGGAACAGAGAAGAAGCTAAAGGAATCAATAAAGGGTGTGGATGATTTCGCTGATGAAGTAATCCGGACGAGGAGGAAAGAGTTGTCTCTAGAGACCGAAATCCCAAAGAGTTCAGATCTCTTGACAATTTTTATGGGTCTACGAGATGACAATGGAGAGAAACTTTCAGATAAGTTCTTGCGCGATATTTGTGTGAACTTCATACTTGCTGGGAGAGACACTTCCTCTGTGGCTCTGAGCTGGTTTTTCTGGTTAATCGAGAAAAATCCCGAGGTGGAGGAGAGAATAATGGTGGAGATTTGCAAAATTCTTGAACAGAGAGATTATCGTGGAGATACAATAGAGGAGATAGAATATGAACCTGTGTTCAGACCAGAGGAGATAAAGAAAATGGATTATCTACAAGCTGCTTTGTCTGAAACTCTCAGATTGTATCCTTCTGTTCCAGTTGACCACAAAGAGGTATCAGCTCTGTTTTCACATACCTGTTTTCTAAGAGACCGACCATTAATAGTTTTGGCCCAATATATATATTTTTTTAGTATGGTTTGACTCGGGTTGGTTTGTATGTCTACACCTAAAATTTTGTATAATTTTTCAGGTACTTGAAGATGACATGTTTCCAGATGGAACAATATTAAAGAAGGGAGAAAAAGTTATATATGCGATTTACGCGATGGGACGTATGACGACGATATGGGGAAAAGATTGTCTTGAGTTCAGGCAAGAGAGGTGGCTAAGAAACGGCCGGTACATGAGTCAGTCGGCTTATAAACTCACTGCCTTTAATGGCGGTCCTCGACTCTGTCTAGGCAAGGATTTTGCGTATTGCCAGATGAAATATGTGGCGGCCGCGATTATTTAATTTACCGGTACAGGGTTAGAATTGATGTAAAGAGTGGTCATGAGGTTGAGCCAAAGATGGCTCTATGTACATGAAGCATGGCTTGAAGGTGAATATGATCAAGAGGAGTGTCCCTGAGCTAGACCACTACTATCTTCAGTGCCATAAAGGGTATAATAATGTTGATTGATGTTTTGGGATTTTATGTATTAAGTGATTGTTGTATTTCGGGTGATTTTTTGATGAACTTTTATTTTTTTATTTTTTTGTAGTTGTTCATAGTATATGGTTTTACAATCATTTTTTCATAACTTAGGACATGATAATTAGTGGTCCAAAACTGGTTTGATTCTTCAAGTGTGTTTCTAGACCTTTTAAATTCACTTAAAAAAAGCTTCCGGCGTTGGAGACGAATGTAGATTAATTATCTTTAGTGTTTAGAATTTTACATTTCATATAGAAGATATGAAATTTAGGTTTTCTTATATAATTCTGTGCTTTTAATTTACATATAGTAGTTCATATATAGTTTTGTATACTTCACGAAAAGAGTTCCCGTTGTTGTTGTTGTTGTGTGTGTAGTAGATAACCGATATTGAATGGGATAAAATCGTGAAAAGGATCTCTAAGTGGGTGTGGGTCTAGGTAGGAAAAAAAATGATATAAGAAGGAAAATCTCCACATATTATACTGGGATTAAGTATGACTTTTGCAAATTGCCAATTTCGAATAGGTCATAGAGAAATCAGCTAAACGAAGATATCCGACGTAGAAGTTGGGAACGTGGGCACTACGATACTTTTCTTTTTGGGTTAAGTAACAACACTACAGTACTTATTTTCTTCTTTTTAAACTTCACTTTTGTTTTATTTTATCTTTGTTTTGTATTAAATTAATCCCATGAATCGTCCTAATCTTTCCACCGTATTGAATAACGTGGTTCGTTGCTCTATACGTTTTTTTTATTGATATCGTCTATTCGTCTGATGTGGTGATGCAATAAACGACAAGTTTGCTTGCATTGTCGCTATCTCTGAATATTCCAATTTATACTGACTTACCCTTGCTTGACCATATTTCCTTTTTGTTTTGTTCCCAACAACAAATCTAATTTAACATGTACTATATTTTTGTAATCTTATTTTTTAAAAACCCCCTTAACACAGTGATTTGTCAACAAAGTTCCGCAGATAGGCTGCATTGGTCTATCAAAAGAATATGTAGTTTTTTACTGGTTAAATTGGGAAATACAGAATTTCAAAAGACAAACGAAAAGTGGATATTTATTTATTTGTTTCTTTAAGTAACATTTTTATAAAAAAATACTTTTAGGGGTAAAATTCCTAAAATATATTGATTCGTACTTTTGATTTTTTTTTTCAATTCCCGTTACATTTATTTGTCACTTTTTTCTATCTTATCTTATAAAAATTTATATGGAGAATTTTTATACTAAAAGTATCTCATTAAAAAAAATCTCAAACAGCCTCTTACATTAAAATATAATAAAAATAGATTACAAAGATAAAATGATGAGAATCTTTTCTCATTTCAAAAACTTTGAGAAACCCATGAAAATTCTAAAATACATATCTCTTTATGAATGATGGAAAACGTTTTGTAATAAGTCAAATACCAAATAATTTAAAATATTAATTAAATAGTTTATATGCTATATTTTTGTATTTTTATAAATCTAAAATAAAATTATATAGCTTTCAAGTTCCAAGTTTAAATTTTATTATTAATATTTTTAATTGATATTAGTTATATCCTTGATAATGTTTTTATATGCTATCTATGTTTTCTAGTATTTTAAGTTTTATTTCTTGTAATTTTACATTATGTTTGACTGTGTTATTTAAGATAAAAATAACCTTTTGATTATATTATTAATATTTCTATTAAGATTATTAATATTTAAGGTTTTATTATTGTTACTATTGTAGATGATATAAATAAATACAATTAATTAATACACTTTAATATATTGAAGATATAATTTGATATCTTTAAATATTAATATATTATTAATGTAGATTCTCTAATTTAAAATAATCTTTCAAACTAAATTAATGGATAGATTTAAATTAAATCTCAACAGTAGTAAAATGAAGATAAAATACGAAAAATATTAATATTAGAGAAATTATTATTATGTTAGTTAAAAACTTAATAAATACAGTATCTTACCAAAGGAAATTCTCTCATACACTTTAGTTTACTGTACAATAATAAATACCGGTCCATTATGATTATGATAATGTCACCTTCGAAACTGTGTCAACAATAATAACTATTATTTTAATCGAAATGAATAAAAGGGATTAAATCCAACCGCTCCGAGCGATATTTCAAAGTCTTCGCACGAATGCACAGTTTCTCTTTCTTTCAATTTGATCTCAATGGCAAAAACCGAGAAGAGAGCCCGAGAGAGAACCTGGCCTTCTTCGTATTTTCTCGGATGTTTCGGATTTTCCCGGAAAATATACTCGGACAAGCCGATGGTTGCGGCGGAAGACGGTGGTGAGAAGAAGATGAAGAAAAAGAAGCGAAGTCGGTGGCTTTTATGTTCGAAGTTTCGCCTGAAGAACGGCGACATCAAACCGGCGCTGATCGAGCAAATAGAGAAACCCACTTCGAGAGTAGAAGATGTAACTGAGAACCAGAAACCCGTCCCGGTGATAAGTCGTATGACTGATCGTAAGAATGTTCCGGCTGATGATAAAGCCGTGAATCAGGAAACAAAAGAGGTTCGTAGAATCTCAAAAGACTTTTCACTTTTTTTTTGTTAAAGGACTTGACTTTTCACTTTTTTTGTCAAAGTAAAAATTTAAAACATTTCAAGACAATTAAAATTTCTTTCATGATGGTTGATTTTTCTTGATGTTTTTTTTGATAAAGATTAACATACTGTGAATTTTTTTTAGCTTTTTCGATGTGCCATTTTAATCGTTTGTTGATTTTGTCCAAAATTTTGTTGATATATCTCTTTTTTTAGGTCGTTGCTTTTATTCAGACAAAACCGAAGGACTTACGAGACATAACCACCGACCGATCAAAATCCATCGAACCGTCGGGTTCTTCTAGGGAAGACACGTGTCCTGAGCGGATATCCAATTCAAACCGTTACGGGAAACCCGATTCGAAGCCGTCTCGGGCGAAAAACGGGTCACGGGTCGAAAAGTTTGATCCGGTAATTGGGATTGCGATCATTATATTGACGCTAATGATTATGTTGATTTGGGGACGACTCTGCGCGATTCTCTGTACATCCGCTTGCTGTTACTTTCTACCTCGTCTCAGAGACGCAACCGCGTTAGCAAAACGCAAACGAAGCAGTAGTGACGATTCTGCGTATGTGCCGGATTTGAATTCAGAGTCGTACAAAAGAAAAGTCGTTTTGGACGGGTTTCTTGGACGGCAAAATCGCGTTTCGTTGTTGTGACGATCTTTTTTTGTTTTTTTTTTTCATTTGTTTCTATATTATAATGGTTTGGTCAAAATTTTATTTTTAAAGCAGGTATAAACAGTGTTTCCGTCTAATAACGATGATTGATCGACTGTGAATGGATGCATTCAGTGAAATATTATAATTGTATGTGGTTTTTTAGAAGTCAAAATATAGCAGCCTGTTCTTGTAATCTAGAAATTTTCTTGGTTTTTACAACGTTTGGTTTTGGTCCGACTGGGATATTCGATGATGTTACGTGATACAAATCAAGGAGCACGTGCAGGAGTTTTTTCCAGCATCGATTTTTGTTTGTTTTGTAACTACTAGTCGTCGTCTCGTCGAGAAATTTGTAAATTTGGAATTCCAACGATTGTCGTCGATAAGCTAACTAGTTTTTTTAGTGGGACATGCGAAAGACTTTGAATGAGTCGTCTTCGTTACTTTGGTGAATTCGTTATATTTCGACAATGTTATAATTTACAACAATCATTTAGTTTACACATAACGTTGTTTGGTTTTTTATATTTGGTTTTTGGTGCCCACGTTTTTTCGTTCTTCTTTGAATATTATGAGAGTGACATAGTCAAACAAATAATATAAAACTGTAATACAGTAGATCATGGGACCCAAGTTTCATAAATCTTTGCCGTTTTATGACAGTTTTAAAATTCTTTTATTTTCTTAGTTATTTTGCGCTCTAAATTAAGAAATAACAAACCAGTGAAACCCACCACACACTGCCTCAATTTCCTAAGTTGATAGTTTTTTGCACGCATATTAGTTATCCGGGATTAAAATCTATAGATTTGAATTTGATGATGACGATTTCGACAAAAATATTGGAATATTGTTCAATATACTTATGGAAGTAATACATTTTCATTTTTCAGCAAGCTTATTCAATGCTTGAATTGATGTGCAACAGTGCAAGCCAAGTCAAGTATCAAAGTCACCAAGGAAGATCTTACATTGCCGAAACATTCATTTGGCTTCGAACCAGAGAAAAAATAGATTGAATCGAATGGTCAAGTTTTCAATTATTTGTTTTGAAGATGTGAGGAGGATCAATCTCGTTTCTTTGTGTTTCCTAGTTTTTGTTAGTAGTTTTTTTAGTTATTAATTGATTAACAACCATTTTGATATGTGTTAGGAGTTTGGTTCAAAACATCTATTAATTGTTATGTTATATTATATCCAATATGTTGTCACCTTTTGTTTACTCTTCCCTACATACACAGCTCTCTCTACTATACAAGTATACACAGTTTTCTGACTGGGTAAATGCAAAGCAATTTGGTAAAAAGTAATAACGAAATAAAAACAAAAATATAGAAAAAAAGAAAAGAAAATGCATCCCCCATTCGCCGTCCCCTCATCTTTCTGAGAAGCGGAGCCCTAGAAATTTGGGTCATGAGGGGTCTGATTTCCGGCGCGAAGAGGCTATGGACCCCAGCTTCAACGGCGATAACCACCGCCACAGCCAGAAGAAGCTACAGTGTTATACCGATGGTTATTGAGCATTCATCGCGAGGCGAGAGAGCTTACGACATCTTCTCGCGATTGCTCAAAGAGCGTATAATCTGTATCAATGGTCCCATAGACGACGACACTTCCCACGTCGTCGTGGCTCAGCTTCTCTACCTCGAGTCCGAGAATCCTTCAAAGCCGATTCATATGTACCTTAATTCACCAGGCGGACATGTCACTGCTGGTAGGCTTGTTGTCTCCCTCTTATCTTAAATACCATTTTCAATCTCTTGTTGTGAACTTATGATCTCTCTGGAATGTTGCCAATTTCCATGGATTTGATTTGCTATGTTCCTCAGCTTGATCTATAGTCTGTTCCCCGGGAAATTAGAAATTGGATTTTGCTCGCATTTCAAAGGCTTTTGTAGAAGATGTGCGACTTGTCGTTAATGGAACGAAATTTCTGAAAATATTGGATCTTTGTTTATTTTTTTTCAACTGATCCTCTTCTTATTGATAGAATGTTGTTGGTATGAAATCTCATTGATAGGTAGATATAAAACGTTGATCCACTATCGTTATCTGCGATTGCAGGTCTTGCGATCTATGATACTATGCAGTACATTCGTTCCCCAATAAGCACGATTTGCTTAGGGCAAGCTGCGTCCATGGCTTCTCTTCTCTTGGCAGCAGGTGCCAAGGGACAAAGACGGTCGCTCCCAAATGCAACCGTCATGATTCATCAGCCTTCGGGAGGATATAGCGGACAAGCTAAGGATATAACTATCCATACGAAGCAGATTGTTCGTGTGTGGGATGCTTTGAATGAGCTGTATGTGAAACACACGGGTCAACCCATCGATGTGATTCAGAAGAACATGGATAGGGATCACTTCATGACTCCCGAAGAGGCCAAGGCGTTTGGAATCATCGATGAAGTAATTGATGAAAGACCGATGGAGCTGGTGAAAGATGCTATCGGAAATGAAAGCAAAGATGATAAAAGTTCGAGTTAGAAAAAAAATAACAACTGGTAATCAAAGTAATAAAGTTTTCCTCTCTTTGTTATCAATTTTGTTTTGCTCATGTTAGATTTATTTTCCATTGATGATGATGATGATAAGCTCTGCAGAGTGATTTATCTTGCAGACCCTTTTTTTGTTCTTCCTTCTTTCCTCATAGCAAAATCCATTCTTAGTCTGTTTTCGGTTTAGCTGAATGCTTTAAAGTGGATAAAGAATGGCTTCGGGTTCTCAATTCAAATTGCAGTCTCGTCAATAAAACCTATAGAATGCTTTGTCTCGCCTTAGTCTTAGAAAGTCTAATGCAGTTGTTTATCTCTTCTCCATTCCATTATGTTAAACTCTTAAAAACATTTCTCGTGACCACCATCAGATTCTCATATACATTATTGGGTTGCGTAGCCCATAAAATTGTCTCTGCTCCTCACAACTGAGTAATAAAATACATAATCTCTTGTTTCCTTTGATGTTCTGAGACTCTGAATGAAAGAAAGGCATAAGTTTAGGCAGAAAAAAAGTTAATGCAGGTAATTTTTTTTAATTTTATAAATAAACAATTTAATTAAAAAAAGGAAAAAAAATAGTGATCTCCTCCTCGAACGTAGTTGATAATTGTGAAAAGGGGAGGGAGAGGAAAAAGCGGCGACGTGAGTAAACCAGTTTCTCTGTTGCTTGATCTCACAAATAACTCCGACGAAATTTTCACCTTTTTGCCCTAAATCCCCTCGTCTCTCTTCCTTTCTCTCTCTTTCTCCACCGATTCAACTTCTCCCTTTCGCTCGTTTCCTCGCCATTGCTCGTTACGTTGAAGCCCTAGCTGTCTCCATCTCCGGTGAAGAGTCGGCGTTTCATATTGATTCTCCGGGTTTGATTGGAGTAGGCGATTCTGTTCGTTGTTTCTACCTGAGCTCAAAATTAGGGTTTTTTAGCCAGTCTCGCCAATGGCTCCTGGGCGTAAAAGAGGAGCGAACAAAACCATGGCGAAAGGAGAGTTGAGACTGGGTGATCTGGTTCTTGCCAAAGTCAAAGGCTTCCCTGCTTGGCCTGCTAAGGTGCGTCTTCTGCTCTCCCTCGGCGTTGATGCTTGCCTTCATGATCATGATTTTTTTTGTTGTTGGTCTTGTTCATACTGTTGTTTGGTAGTTTTCTTCTGCTCGTTTCCGTTTCTATCTGTTCTCTACTTTCGTCTCTCTCTTTTTTTTTTTGTGGGGTTAAGTTGGGCTCTAGATAATTGTGTTTTCTTTGTGTTGGTAGTCTATTGCGTTCTGTTGAAGGACATTTTGAATTTCTCTAAGGTTTTTCTGGATAGCTCCAATTATATGTCACCTCATTTGAATGTCTCACCTTAGTAGGCTTCATAAAAAGGCTAGTTTATAGTATGCCAAAGCTACCTCGTTTTTTTAGCTGAAGATGAGTGAAGTTTGAAACCATCAGTATAGTCCTCTAGCTTATTGCTATGTAGTATCTTTTATGTTCACGGTGTTTGAATTGCTGTTAATTCCGACTGAGCTGCGTGGGATTGTTCATTTCGGCTTAGCTATTTACTGTGAAGTGACTGGTTTGAGTTTCAGATCGGCCGACCCGAAGATTGGGATCATGCTCCAGACCCAAAGAAATACTTTGTTCAATTTTTCGGAACACAGGAAATGTAAGCAGGCCTCTTCTGTGTTTACTGAACGTTAATGGGATATGGGTTGAGATGTATCTTTTCATGACTTAGAAAGCACTTCTTTGTTTCCCTTGTTATTGGAGTGTAATTTTGTTTTCTCAATATTAGTCGTTTACCGAGTTGTCTTTCTCTAATGCAGAGCTTTTGTTACGCCACCTGATATTCAAGCCTTCACTAGTGAGGCAAAGAAAAAACTATTAGAAAGATGTCAAGGTAAAACAGTCAAGTACTTTGCACAAGCCGTGGAGGAAATCTCCGCTGCATTTGAAGAGTCGCAGGATCACAAGTCAGATATTTTGAGCAGTGAGGCTCTTTTGGATGCTGTTGAGCCTAGTTTAACTAAGCCTAGGACATTGGATGGAACAGATCATAGGGAATCTGGTAATGATGGAAATTCTGATAAGTTCGACTCTAGGGCGGATCCTTGTCTCCATAAATTAGCTGAGAATAATGGTGCAGAGACAAAGCCTGACATAGGAGAGGAAGATTCTCCATTTCTGAAATCAAATAACAGAAGCACATCCCCTGGAGGTGAGCCACTGAAGCACGGATCACCTGACCGTACTTTAAAGGTAGCAGATTTTGATAAAAATATTCATGGTGCCACTTGCACTGAGCATCGTGATGGTGCTGGAAAGAATGCGGTTAACGGTCAGAGAATAAAAAAGAAGATAACGGGTGACTCGGATAAAAGATGTAAAGATGAGGTTCATAGAGCCAAGCGTGTGCCTGATAGTCGAGCTTCTTCAGATAAAAATCTAATTGGTCCTAACCAGAAATTAAAGGGCAGTAAAAAGGAATCTTTTGACACTAAGGCGGTTTCGGATCTTAGCATTGCTAGTTCTAAAAAGTTGCTGAAAGAGAAACCTAGCGCCCGAGTCTATAGTGATAAGAATGAGTATGCAATTGGCTCTAAAACTGGGATTTTGGGTAAGAACAAGAGGTTTGAAAGTGAACTCGGAAAGTCTGCATCAGGAGCAGATGAAAGTAAACGTGCTACTAAGAGGCAACGGTCTGAAGATGCGAAGGATCAAGAACAATGTAAGAGGAAACGTCTTCTTGCTGTTGGTGAAGGCAAAGCTGAAGGATCTGATTCTACTGGCGTTGTACGTGAGATTGTGTTTGGGGTAAGTCCCCGGGGAGGAAAAATTCAATTTGATAAGGAAGTGGTCGCTTATACAAAGCGCCGCAAACAGACAGAGGAGCATACAAGTGTTTCCTCTTTTTCTGGGTCGCGTGATAAAGAGGGGACCAATCATCCAGAGCGAAAGATTATTTCATCTTCTGCTGGTGATGTGAAGGTTCCAGCTGCTCAGCTGCCTAAGAGACGTAGGGCGGTTTATATCTATGACGAAGATGATGACGAAGATCCAAAGACTCCAGTGCATGGAGGACATACCAATGTTCCCAAAGCTACTTCAGCTTCTACTGATGGTCCTAAAAGTGCTAATGCGTCCCATGATACTTCTATTAAAGCGAAGCTGTTAGCTGGATCTAAAGAAAGTGCTGAAACAAGGAAAGTTTTTATGTGTAAACATAACAAGGATGCTTCACTTGCACTACCTGATAGCATGGAGGGCCTTTCGTATAGCTCGCCTATGGGAAAACCAGTGACCGAGTTGCTCCCAAAGAATGTCAAGCCGATCTTGAGATCTCCTAAGAAGCCCCCTCAGCTGGTTTCAGTTAAGAAACAGGTGACAGGACAAAATAAAACTGCAAAAGTCTCTGGTGCGGGAATGCCAGATAGCGTGGAGGGCCTTTCGAACAGCCCGTCTATGGGAAAACCAGTTACCAAATTGCCCACAAAGAATGTCAAGCAAATCTTGAGATCTCCTAAAAAGTCCCCTCAGTTGGTTTCAACTAAGGACCAAGTGGCAGGACAGAATAAAATTGGAAAAGTCTCTGGTGCGGGGATGTCAAAAAAAATTCAAGGTGATTCTTCTAAGGATGCGGTGGCTGGTTCTGATAGAGTAAGCTCTTCTCAGTCTCAGACAGCAAATCAGAGAAGCAAACCAGCTTTAGGGGAAAAACCAACAGACACTCCTAAAGTTGCAACTCATTTGAGCGCTTCTGTAAACTTGTCCACTGGAATGTATGTTTTTGCATATCCCTATGTCATTGATATTTTCTTATTTCGCTTGGAGGTTAAAGTCTTTGTGTTTTTTCTTATTATAGGATTGATGTCAATCAAGGAAAGGGAAGTGCCCCATTGATCAGTTCTGGGATACCAGATTCTTCTTCATCTATGAAGGATCTGATTGCAGCTGCCCAAGCAAAAAGAAAACAAGCGCACTCACATACTTCACCGTTTGTGAATCTAGACCATAAATTCTTTAGCATTGGTGAAACGCAGATGAGAAGTCACAGCCCTTTCATGGTTCAGAATGTTTCATCTTCTGCGGGCGATGCCATACTGACTGTTGCTCAGGGACATCAAGAAGATCCGACTCCGTCAAATCATGGCCACCAGTCCTCATCCAGTAACCAAGCTGAGAATGAAGAGAGAAGAGTTAGCTCAGGGCACATGTCAGTTGGGGATCCTGGCACTGAGGCTGCGATTTCTCGAGATGCTTTTGAGGGAATGATAGAGACCTTATCCAGAACGAAGGAAAGTATTGGACGTGCAACTCGCCAGGCAATTGAGTGTGCTAAGTATGGGATTGCCAGTGAGGTAAGTTAATTGTGTTACCTCAGGTTTGGCAACATTTTTTTTTTTGGTTGTTGTTTCCTCTTTCTGAATGCTGCCAGCCAGGATTTTCTATTGTAAACTTAGAAAAGACTGAAAATGAAGAATTAATATTGTCAAATATTTTGACAAAATTATATACAGCATTTGATTTGTGAAATTCTCCAGGCAGCTTTTGATGGGGAGTTTTTTTTATCGTGTTTTGTAGGTTGTGGAACTTCTCATACGAAAGTTGGAAGCTGAGCCTCACTTCCACCGTAAAGTGGAATTGTTCTTTCTCGTTGATTCGATCGCCCAATGTTCCCATAGCCAAAAAGGTAAGGCTTCCTCCTGAATGGTCAATTCTCCGAGGTGCTCACTGTATTTGTATACTATTGCTGTATTTCTGTCTGCAGTCAAAGAGTATCTTTGTTTGTCTTATGTATAACTAATAATATTAAAGTGAAATTTTCTTTAGGTAAAGCTGGCGCTTTGTATATTCCTACTGTGCTGGCAGCCTTGCCACGCCTTCTATGTGCTGCTGCTCCTTCAGGGACTGGTGCTCGTGAAAATCGTCATCAATGTCGCAAGGTTCTTTTGCTTTTTGTTCGTTTTGAGGACACTCTCATGTTTCTGTTGTTCAGAGTCAGTGATCCCTTGCTCCTGCTAGGTGTTGAGGTTGTGGCTTGAGAGGAAGATTTTCCCCGATTCTCTTCTCCGTCGTTATATTGGTGATATTAGTGTCTCTGGTGGTGATGCAACTGTTGGGTTTACCTTACGACGTCCTTCTAGATCTGAGCGTGATGTAGATGATCCTATAAGGGAAATGGAAGGGATGCTTGTTGATGAGTATGGGAGGTATGTATTACACTTATATTTATCTATAATTCAATTTTTCAGAGTTGATATATTTTGTTAATGGGCATGTAGAAGCATAGTGGGAAATTTACTTTACTGAATGGTTTGTTAAAGATAGTTCTGAATGATTATATGTCAACCAGTTTTTTCTGCAGCAATGGGAGTTTTCAGCTGCCTGGGTTTTTATCTTCTCACACGTTTGGAGAAGATGAGGATCTTCCAACCACATCAACGGAAGTTAAAAGCACACATATCGAAGAAACAGTCCATGCTTTAGGCAAGTTAGAGGCACATTATAGTTCCAGTGATAAACCTCGCATTGTTTTAGAGGCTGTTAAAGGTGTGCTTGAAATGGAAGATGCGTCCACTCTACCTGGAGATGAAGAACCTTCTTATGTCTGTGGGATTGAAGCAAAGGAGGACTCACCGGCAGCAACCACTGCAACGGAGCTGCCTCCTTTTCCAGAGGGTTCTCCTCCGCTACCTCATGAATCGCCTCCATCTCCTCCCCCTCTACCTCCTTCTCCACCACCGTTCCCGCCTCCACCCCCATCATCTCCACCACAGCTGCCACCACCACCATCTCCTCCCTCTGAGCAATGTTCACCTCCACCACCAGCTCCATTGCCACCTCCACCACCTCGTACACCTCCACAATCTATAGCTCTACCACAATCATCAATAACCCAACCGACCAAGCCTTGCCATCCTTCATTACCACTGCAACCAGGATTCGCTCCCCCAGCATATCCATTATTGCAACATGAATACCAGATATCTATGCAGCGGTCTAGCATTGCCACTGTAAGCTCTCTGATTTCTCTTGTTTTCTGATTCAGTCATCTTGTAATTTCTCAAGCTACATTGGCCCGTACTTTTGATTTATATGCAGAATAATCAAATTGTCCAAGTAAACGCTGCACATGGAAGGCATGCTGATGGCGACGTGTTTTTCAAGAATGAAGCTTCTTCACAGAACCAACAGCTTCGGTCGAGCAATACCTCTCGTCTACAGAGCCCAATGATTAGGAATCACCCCCCAGCACCATCCAGCCATTTTTCGCTTCCAAGCCGGATTGTTCATTCACAACCCCAACGTTCCTCCTTTCCTTACCCTTACCCTTACCCTTTTCCTTCTCAGCCAGTTGATGGGCGGCGACATATGAATGGGGATCCATGGCGGATGCCTTCAAATGGTTGTAGTACAGATACTCAACATGGAGCTTGGATAAGTGGAAGAAATCCACTTTCAGGCTCTCTTACAGTTACAGATGGTATGTATATGTGAGAAACTTCTCAAACCTTTGCATGTCAGTTTGTTCATAGACATGTCTGCCTGTGGGCATTATGCTGCGTGTTGGTTTTGATTCTCCCTTTTTAGTTGATATTAGTGATCTTATTTGCAACAACAGGTTTCTTCCAGCCACCTCCAGAAAGACCACCTTCGGGGACAATGAGCTATCAACTTGCTGCTAATAACTTGCAAGCTGGCCCTACAATTTCAGGTGAGACGATCTAAATCAATTCATCTGAATGTAGCCGCTCAGAGATGCAATTTGGATCCTTTGCGTTTTTCTGCAATTTTAACATTTTAATCTGCCATTCAAGGTCATACTGCTACGCAGATGCTACCATCTCGGCCAGACATACCTTCTGCGGCTCGTTGGAGGCCATCTTGAAGTTAAGGTAGACTACCTTTCGATTGTTCTTTTACACTTCGAATAGCATGCTGCTAGGGTCTCATTAATATGTTTCACCTTCTTTGTTTCTGATTTTCTTATTTCTGGATTGTTATCAAACAGTTCGAAATACACTGCTTTCGCTTCCATGAAGGACATTTTTGGCTATATATTCACTTCCAGGGGCATTAAAACTCTGCAGACAATTGCCAGGATACTGCTGTATAATATAATTTTTCCTGACAAATTTATCACCGGATCATGTTCTTCACAGTATATGCCCTTGTTTCTAATTTGGTTAGTACTTCCGTTCCTCAGATCATGTAACTATGCCAATAACTATGCACAGCTTTTTCTAGTTAAACGAATTTCAAGCTTTCAAGTCCTAATATATTGGGTGAAATCCTGTCTGATAAGAACTATTTAACTAAAAACTGTCTTTACTGGTGTCTGTGACACGATCTTAAACAATGCACACCCGATAAGTGTAGTGTCTGCACGTATAAGTATCTAAGTTCCAAATTAGTTACAGTAATGAGGCAATTAGATGTTCCAAACTATTAATTGCAAGTCTGCTAATTTGGTCCCAGTTTTGGTTCCCGAAATGGAGACCTGTTTGTTTAGGGTTTCTCGTTGTTTGTGGGTAAAGTCACTTTGGGTATATTTGGTGAAGTCTCTTCAGTTCCTCCTAGACGAGATTACTGTATGAGAGCTCGTCTTATTAAACTTCTGTATAACTGTATTCTCCAACGAATAGTGAGGCGATGATGCTATTCTTCTCATTAACTTAAGTTCTTTATATGTTGTTCTTTACAGATGACTCTTCTCTGCATAACCTAGGTTGCCCTACCTGGAAGCCTTAGCAGGAACATGAGGCATGCATTTCTAAACAATCACGACTCCGTTTAGCCGGTTTTACAAGAATATCCATATTGAATCTTGCGCACTGCTTATCTGAAGTTTGTTGAGGAATTGAGGTATTGGTTCCTCTTTGTGTCTTGAGAAATATATCTTGTCGACCAAACTTGTCTATGGCTGGTAGTTCAATCTATGAGGTTTCCAGCTCCCACAAATTAATATCCTTTTCAAGTCATGTTTGTGCTGGTGAAATATAGTGAACTTTTGTTCTATAACAACAATGAGTACTTGATGAAAGTATTATTTGAGAAAAACCTGTTTTTCTTTTTTTCTTTTGTGGAAGTACAGATTGAAAATTGTAGAAGAAACAAACTTAACGAGCATTGTGCATCAGAAAACAGTTCTGATGGCAGAATGGGTTAGGATTTGACTTACCTGAGCGAATACCTGTATTCATTACTTGCATCAGAATAAACCAACTTAATGAGCATTGTTGAATTTGTGTGGATTTCTGATAATGGCTGTAAAAATTGCTCTATGAATGATTTAGTTCCTTGATCGACTTGGTCTCTATGTTGTCTACAGATCTCTTTAGTCTTTATATGTCTGGCTTCCTGATTTTTATGTTGAGTTCACTTTCGAGTACATAAAACACTCCGCTGCATTGTCTCTTGCCAGGTTTACACTTTCGAAGCCGGAGTGGTGAAGATGAGCGTCCTGGTTGGACCAAGTTTCTGCGTAATCTCGAGGTAAAGACAGAGTTTGAATTTGACTGTTTAATTCTAAAGACAAGGTTTGAATTTGAGAACCGGGCTCATCTGAGAATAAAGATGTTACTGTGGGCTAAAGCGGCTCAGCCCTGAATTTTGTTCTTCTAAATTTTGAAATCCGTCCCGGGCTTTTTGTGGTTCATCACACATCTCTCCTCTCTGAGAACATATATGCAACAGAGACTCATATTTCCTTAGGCTTGAATTGATTACGGACAATCTCAAGTGTGTTGCGTGGTCGTTTCAGGGTTTGAGATTTTGTGGGGAACGAAGAAGAGTTCCAAAGCCACTGGGAGCTAACTCACTCAGGCTTTGAAGCACTTATGATTGGTTCTCTAAAGTCTGCAGGTTAGGTTTTTCTTTATTTTCATTCCCCATTTGAAAGCCATAGTGTGGAGTGTCGAATCTTTCACCGTTTAGTACGTGTTTCCGCATTTTTGGGGGTTAAAACTATTTTAAATAAGAAACATTGAGCTGAAAATGAAACATGAGCCTAATCAAAATGGAAGATTGGAATCTAACAGAAATTTATTGATAATCTGCCTTAGTGAATATTTAGACAAAGTGCTTTAAAATTGTATGTCACACTTCGTAAAATAGAATTAGTTTTGGCTATAATTTTCCCCCTAAACATATGGGACTAATAGCAACGAAGAACCAAAAACCGTTAAAGCGTATAATTTTAATCACGTGAAACGATCTAAAAGAATATTCAAGAAAATATTAGATTTTTAGCCTCATCTCACTGTCATACAACTTTGATCAGAAATTTGATTTCAGTAACTAGTGTTTTTCTACAAGATTATAAGCATAAATGTTATGTTGCGGCTCTAGATTGTGTCATTCCATGTTGCCAAAAAAAATATATCGTTCCATTTTTAAGGTAGAATGAGAAACTACTAATCGTCTAATTGTGAGACCTCGAGGATAAAAACATGTTTGCAGTTGCTATTAAAATGTTTTACATCCACAGCCAAAACCACTTATCGCCGCAACTAGTGCTACTGTTGTCACCTTGCTTTTCATGGTGGTGGCGGAAGCAGTGGTGACCGCGGCGAAAGTGGAATGAAAGCGGTCAATCGATGGTGGTGTAGCATGGTTGACGAATGACGATGACGTCAGTGACGGTCGGTGTGGTTTTTGTATCATGCCTTTTGGTCCTTGGGATATACTGTATGATGGGGTCGAGGATTCGAATGTGGTTACATGTTTCATTTTGTTTAGGCACTACCAATTTTTAATTCTTAAGTTTTTTCCACGGTGAATTTTTATGCGTTGTATTTGTTGTTGATATAATATATTTACTTGGACGCGTTGGTATTTATTGATTCCGGGATTTTCGTAACGGTGGAGCTAACACGTTCAGACGGTGCGTTGGTATTTAGTCAACAATCCGACAACACATAACCTGACTTATGTTGTGGAAAGCATTTAGTTTGCCAGTATAGTACAAATAAAATAAATAAATAATTAGGTTGCCAGTGTAGTACAAATTATATTTGATAATAATACAAATTATATAAGCATATAAACGAAAAGCTAGTGTGGTTCAACTCGAGTTGCGGTTGAATGAATAATCTGGAGCAACATACCAAGACCCTTTTTTATTACTATAACAAAGCAAATTATTAAATAAATGCATGAAATACATTTTAGTAATGTGTTGCGTGGCAATGTTCATTATATTTAAAAGGATAAAAATAAAAATTGACTACGCTACGGATCTCGCCGAAAAAACCCCACCCAGAAATGGTACAAAATATTTTTTTAACTTACAGGAACAAGAAAAAAAAGAACCATTCATTACATCACTATCACAAGCTTTCTTCCTTCTTCACAATTTTCAATTCGGAAGTTTTTCTTTCTCCCTTCAAATTTTTCTCTAAATCTCTTTACTTCTATTTACTCCGCATTAAGCCTAAATAGCTTCTTCTGCTTTTGATCTGTATAGTTTCAAAAAGAATGGGACAGTTAAATAACGAGAAACTGACCTTTTTTTTAGTCCATAGCCGTTTTGTTTCTCCGACCTGTTAAAGGCTTTGGTAATCCATCAAATATAGAGCTTGTAATAGCCGCAGGTGTAAGCAAATCAGGTTTTAAGCTCCATTTCGAAGTTGGCCATAGAGACAATGAGCCGTTACTGCTGTTACCCTCCGGATCTTGTAGACTCGATGCACTCGACGATTTTCTTACACTGCAGAAGCTGTCTGAAACTGGAGCATCCATCAAGTTGATTGGTACCGGATTGAAATTACCGGTCTCTGATTCTGCTGATAGGTTATTTCTGCTTGAGGCTTTCGATCTCAAAGCTAAGCCTTTTCCGGCTATTGATAAAAACCCGCCATTGCTGCTACTGTTCTCTTCCTTCATCAGAAGTTCTGGAGTCCGGGATGTAAAATCGGCTTCAGATTTTTGGCGTCTTCTTATGAACTTATCGGAATCCGGTTCTTGATGGGTATTGTTATCGGGTGATTGGTTGACCTCTTCGAGAAGTGCATTGACCAAGCTTCTTGATTTCCTGTGATGATTTAAGGGAGTGTTTGTGGATGGAAAAGGTCTGAGATATTGATTATCTCCGTTGGTCGAGAGATGATGAGATGTTTCTATCTTGTCATTGCCCATGTCGAAGAATCCTCCTTCAGAAACTGTTCTGTTTGATGCTTTTAGCCCATAATAACCCTGCAGTGAGTACATGGCTGGAGAAACTTTCTTTTCCGAAGATTTCAATCTCAGAGACTGGAATGAGTCAAACACGTCGTTGTTGTTATGGTCTGGTGATTCCAGTTCGTGGCATGAACATCCCTCTCTGCAAACAAAAATCCCATGTATTAGAGCTACGAAAAGAGGATTACTTGATAGTGAATATGCAGCTGCACTCCAACACAGCCAAGGCTCTACTTGTTTGTTTGTCTCAATTATCAGAACCAGATTAAAGTAAGAAGCAACAATTTAAGACGTTTCCTGTAGAATATCTAGTTTCGCAGTGACACGAAGAAAACAGGATCTGCTCCGAAATTAAAAAAAAACAATGCGTAGGTAGTGTAAACTGCTCTGCAAATAAGAATCCATGAGTAGAACTTAAAATATGGCTATAAAATGAATAACTTTTAAAGTTTTAGTATAAGTACCCGTGGTTTAAGGAGCCATTAGATAAACATGGAGACGGAGGATGTCTTCCAGGTAACGGGATCTGGAGAGACTTGAGAGCAAACATTTGAAGATCAGTAATAAGGCCATTCATCTTTTTTACATCTGCAACCTGAAGTAGAAATTTTTCCAGAAAGGAATTCAGAACAACGATTTGGAAGAATCTATCATAAAAAAAAGCATAACTTTCCCCTCATGTGTTCTTCATCATCCACAAAAAAATTATTAATACCTTTTATCAGCACCATTAATTCAATTCCTACCTTTATCTCTAAATTAAAATACCGTTGTATGTCAGTATTACGCAACAACCTCGGCAAAGTCAAATATTCTGGAGCTGTAAATAGCGAGACCAAACCTAATCTCATCGCCAAACTAACGATATATTGGGGGGATAAGAAGCTGAAGATCGTTAGCGGAAGACGTGGAATTTTACCTCGACGCCGTATTTTATGGCAATGCCGGCGAGAGTATCGAACTTGGAGACGCGGTGCTCGATGTAGCCACGGTCGGGGGAGTTGGAACCGGGAAATGGCGGGGAAGCGCTGGAAGGCGGAGGAGACGAGGTCGGAGACGGGATCCGAAGGATCCTCGAGGGAGACGATCTAGAAGGACTCCTCTCGCGGCAATTTTCCGATCGATCTAAGAATCCGTAACCATTGTCATCGCGGAATTTTCCGTTGCTGTATTCCGGGGTCCCATTTCGACCAGAGATCCTTCTCTCTCGATCCATAAACATGATCTCTGGATAATCCTACCTATTCTAAACTAGATCTGATCAGAATTTCATCATCAAGTAGGAAAAATCGAAAAACGGTGAGGGAGAAAATAAAAAAAAAAGGGGGAAGAAAAAGCGAATAGAGGAAATGACGAAGAGGCGTCGAGCGATTAAGGAAAAAACTCGTGGACTAGAGAGTCGAATTTTCTCAGAGGATCCGATGGAAATTTTCTTATTTTTTTTTCCCAGATTTTCCGGGAAAAACGAACCGAGAGATCTCTGTGCTCCTCTCTCGTCGCAGCGGTGGAATTATACCAAATTGTATTTAATGAGCTTAAAAATAGATGAATCGTTATTATTGCATTATTAAGAAATTTTTTTTAAAAAGAGTATGCTTTACAACAACCAAAAAATATATATATACTAAATTGAACTGAAACAGCAAACTATATAAAAAGTAATTAAAGTTACTACATATAAATCTTTTGATTTTTTATGCTACCATTTTTGGTTAAGAGCATGAAAATCAGTAGCCTTAATAAATTGTTTTTTCATTTAAATTCTATTTTCAAAATCAGGTAAACATTTTTTGTAGAATAATAATTATGATTTCATGATAAAGTTTCGAATTCTCTTTAAAAAAAAAGGTTATTAAGGTGAGATTCTGATTCGCTCAAAAAAAAAAAAAAATCTACTTAAAAACAAATAGCTTGCTTATAGTGGATAAAATAACAGCTTTAAAAGTCAAAAACCAAATCTGAATGTTTGACAAAAAAAAAAGTCCGTATAATGTCGGCGAGGGCCAGAGAGTTAAATCCATTATTCTTTGCCTAAACAAAATTAATTACACAAGGAAAAAATAAACGCAAAGTACAGTATTAGGGACGTAAGGTTTTAATTAAACACATCCAAACTCAAAACTCTCTCTCTCTGAGAGTGGTCCAACTCCTCCTCTGGTTAGTTTGAGTTGTTTGAAACCACTGGAGATTGTTTGCAAGACCATTTCAAAACAGCATAAAACTATGATTCTATTTTGGAAAAGGAAACGTATTCTTTCTGTAAGAATATATGAAATTTTCAAACTACTGAATCAATCATTCAAAGTCATGATCTGAGTTTGTTTAGCTCTTTCCTATGGGCTTGGAAGATTTTGGTATCAATTTATAAACCGAAGGAAGGAAAACAAATGATATCTTTTGGTTATATAAACACTTATTCAACAATGGGGATGTAGCTCAGATGGTAGAGCGCTCGCTTAGCATGCGAGAGGTACGGGGATCGATACCCCGCATCTCCATTTTTTCGACTCGACCATTACTGGGCTACGTTAACATTCCCCTCACAGTTACTTTTTTTAGGGCCTACATATAAATAGCATACAGCCCCACTTTTTTTTACTTGGGCCTCTTTACACGTACTTGCTTCGAATATGTAATTTGGCTGTCAACAAAAATTATTTTTTGAAAATTAAAAATTGGCGATCGTAGTTATGTAGCTCACACTAGATTTGGTGGTCAATCTTGAAATTAATTTGAAACTGAATCTTAGCATTTAGAAATAACAATCAACTTATAAACATATATGGATTAGGGTTTTGGATCTGAAAACGACAGTTGCGAAGAAACAAAGCAATGCTTACTAATTACATCTGAATCACCAAGTGATTTAAGATTCAAAAGGAAAATGAAGGGGAGAAAAACCACAAATCTAAGTTAAAATGTAAAGAGCATATCAACACCAAGAAGACGACGAATTTTGCACTTTACAGAGAAATGCTAGAAAAAGCAAAAAGTCAAAAGGATAAAAATGTTAAAAAGAAAGAAAAAGGATTTGCCCCTTGCGGTAGTCTTTTGATTATTAGCTTTGTAGACTTGTCTGTTGGGTTTCTAGCTGCTCTGGTTGAGGAACTGAAACACCTCCATTCATTCTTGCTCGAGCTTCTGCAAACATTCTCTGTTGTTCCGCTGCTGCTTCCTCTTCCGTCATCTCTGCTCCGCTGTTCATCTTCACGCTTCTCTGTGAATCTTGCTGCAGGATTTGCAAAAAGCAGCAAACCCGATTAGATTTTATTATTTTTTTTACAAATTTTCAGGTCTAACATTCAAGTAAATGGTGTAATGGATTTCACCATTGTTTCGTATTTATGTTGCTCATAAGCGCCGTAGACTTCTTCGACGTATTCCCCAAAGCCAAGAACCTGTTTCATGTACAAGTCACATGAAGAAAAACCACGATTACGGGGGAAAATATATATCTACATTTCTTATGGATGAATGTAAAAACCGAACCTGTAGTGCTTTGAGTACATGCTCAGGAGCGATTGTTCGTTTATCCTCTTTGTTACAGACTTCGTTAGACTCTGAGGATATAAGATTTATGAACTCTGCGACAATGTTTATACAAATCGCACCAACGTTAGAAGGAATAACGGTTTGAAACTGTATGATAAAAAGGTTGCTGAGAAAATCAAAAAGACTGATCTTTACCTACACAACACTCAATCAGAAGATCTTGAGCATCTCTAGCAACACGAACATCCGCGGGTAACATCTCCTTTATAATTTTAGTCATGGTAGCTGGAATTTCCAAAGAACAAACATATTTGTTAGCAGACAAGAATTAACAGGTTTGTAAGAAAAAATTACTGATGCATCTACTTTGTCATCGATTCCATAATCCTAAAGAGCTTTTCTTTTCACCATTGGATTGAGTAACCTGAAGCCATGGATAGAGGCCTAGGTTTACAAAAATTTATTCAATTAACCCACCGATTAATCCTTAATTGCAAACTCTTGAGTGTGAAAAATAACAAACGTTACCGATATATTGACATACAAATCCGGGGAAAAAAAATAGTGGATAGATATATCGAAAGAAGGACAAGCGACCGAACCTTTTGGAAGCGAAGCATCTTCCTTGGATTTTCCAACTATATCCATCGGATCCATCGTTTTAACTCTACAGAATCGCCAATCAAAACGGAAATCAGATTTAACGGTAGATTACTCGTACCTGTGCGTACACGAAATATCTAGGCCGCGGAGACGTAAGATGAAGAACAAAGAGAAAACTGAGATAGCAAATCGAGTACCGACTGACCTAGTTTAACACAGATCGAACCGGAGGCGGATTAACGACGGAGATCCGGTAAAGTAACGAATCTCGATACTGTGTCGCGGCGGGAACGGAGATGGGAAGTCGTACGGATTGTACGGAATCTTATCGGCGGTTTTTCTCTCTCCTTTTCGCCTTTCTCTCTACGCAGAAGTCGATTAGGGCATAGCAGAAAACCAAAAACAAGCGCGTGAATACCACTCTTTCCCCAAACTGATTGACGGCGCGTAAGATTGTTTTTCTTTTTTTTTGTTAGATAGCTATGAGATGGGCTTTTTTACTGAACTTTACGTATATTGATACATAGGCCACAGCCTGATCCAAGTTGAAGCTTACCCGACCCGACCCGATCCGTTTCAGCACTCTGTTTTGGTTTTGAAGAACCAATCCCACTTAAATAGGCTGGGCAGATTGTGATTACGAGGGGGTTAACTACTTAACTTAATCCATTGTGATTGAAAATAGTAACTTCAGTAATTTAATTAAAATATTTATATGGAAACAGAAATTATAATCATGATTTTGAGTGAGCTATTCCACCATATACTTGTTGTTCTTTGTATCTACGGTTTACGGACAGTTATCGACGCCAGAATGTCAAACAATTCGTGTTTCATGCATTGCCATTTACTGATTTACAGACACTGATATAGCCATTATTCGTAAAACATTTTAGATCGGTTTCAAAATACTTAAGCCTCATCTCTCATGATTTTATTATATCTTGTATAACTCGTTATATGAGATTAGGCTTCGGCCCATTTAATGGGTTGTCTTCTCGCTGATTAGTCGGGTTACAAGACTAACAAGTAATTTAATTAAACTATTGATATTGTTCAAATATTTATTAAACATACATTTAATATGATAAAATATATATTTTTTTAAAATATGGAGTCCAATTTATATATATTGTTAATATGGTAAAAATAGTTTATTTTATTTGGCTTTGTTCGACTACTCCGCACGTACTAAAAAAACCACTATGATAATAATAGTTTTTGTTTAATTTTTTATTAAACGTATATTTAATATGATAAAAAAATAGAAAATAGACTCTAATTTATATATCGTTAATATGGTAAAATAATTTTTGTTATTTGACCTTGTTCGACCCACACATGCTAAAAACGGCCCTGATGATCCGGATCACTCAAGTAAAAAAAAAAAATTGCTGTAGGATCTATATATACTGGTTGTTCCGTTATATATCATAACCTGATCCATAATGTAACTAAGAGAGAGAGAGAGAGAGTGAGAGAGGGAGAGAGGCAAATCACAAAATAAAAAATGGTATCTCATCAGATTCTGGTTGACTGGTTCAAACTTCATCACTCTGTCTTCTTTATTTTGGTGTGAATTCATAGATATTATTATTACATCTGTAGCTCCAAATCTCAGATTCCTCTTTGTCACAGTTTATCTGCAGATGCATGTGTATATAGACTATAGAGTATGTTTTGGTCCATTTGCGTTTGTCTTGATTAATGAGGCAAATAAAGATCCAGCTATTACTACTTCTGGTGCTTATTTTGACCATTTATTTGTTCAGATCTGAGATTTATTGTTTGCTCCAATTCGGAAACTTTGTTTCGCTTTTTCTTTTTCCATTTCATTTCAATGGAGGAAACTGTAAAAAAGAAAAGAGAGTGAAAGTCGCTGGAGGCAGCGGTTCATCGATCTCTTCCTGTGGATTTTTTCGTTGTTGGAAAGAAATTGAAAGCATGAACAGATCGATAAACCTCTGCATCCAGCGTCTGCCTCTTCTTCAATCATCACTTTTGAATCCGTTTTTGAGTTTCCGAGAAAGGACAGATTATTTTCTTTGAAATTCAGATGAAAACAAAGGATTTTGAGTTCTTACTTCTTAGGAGCAGATACACAGGAGACTGTTCCTGGGGAGAATTCAATCTGTCTAGTCTCCCAGTTTTTGTTTTTGTTGATTTGCTTGTTAATCGAGTATATATGCTCATAGTCGACTGATATGCCTCTGTTTATACATAATGTTATCAAGTGGATTTGGAGAGAAGAATCTTGTATGAATTATGTGATTTTAATCTTGTAGGTTCCTTTCTTGGTCTGACCGAACAATGGTCCTGGTAATGTTGTCTTTGATTTGGTTTCATGTATCAAAAAGACTAGCTTCATTGTTAGACATTCTTCAACTAGAAATGTGGCTCCAACTCCATGGATTCTCTGGTTTAGTTCATGCTACAGAATCTGTTTATTTTTTTTTATTTTTTTGCATTAACGACTATTATCTTGCAGCTTTGTTCCTTTAGAACCGGTTTCTGAATGTGTTGTTATGTTTGATGTAATCTCTTTGGTTTAATAATGTGATGTTCATTGAAAGCTGAGTTGGTGTTAAAATGTTCATCATCAAGAATCAGGTTCACTCCAAAAAGGTGTTAACGCCGCCACGCTTTCAATCTTGTAATTGATTTTTACCTCAAAATGTAAACACGACGAACGTTAAGATGATTGTAACTGGTTTCCAAACCTGATTCTGCTATTATTGTTCATCATTCAAAATATTCATCCGCTTTTGAAAGTAATTATGATGCATACTATGAACCTGTGTATTACTACAATTAGACCACCTGATATGTCATTCATTAATCTCTTTAAAAAAATTATATAGTATATTGTGACCACTTTTGCAAAAACTGTTTTACTACTGTATCATCATCCGCCTGTATCAGTCAAATCCACAGAGATTGTCCAATCGTAACGAAGTCAGTTCCTTTGAACGAAAGTGAGGGGTGATGTTTCGATATATTTTAAAATATAGGGAGTGAAATGTAAGAGACAAAAAGATGATTAAATTACAAATCAGATAAACTAGGCGGCGTAAGTTAGCACCAAAAATCACCGTCTGTTTTTAGATATCGCAAAACGCAGCCATGGATCCTCGGAGGCAAAGCTAATTGAAATCAAGAAATCAGCGTCCGTTTGATCAACGGAGAAGCCATGTCTTCGTCGCTTCTTCTCTCCAGCACTGTCGTTTCTTCTCCTTTCGTCTCCCCAACGAAGTTGTAATCTCTCTCTCTCTGTCGCTCTTTCTGTGTTGCTTTGCTTCGCTTCGCTTCGGTGTTCTTTATCACTTTGGAATTATATATGGCGGAAGTAATTTAGGATTTCTAAGCCCTTGCTAGGTTGGAATTTTAAGGGATTTTTTCCGCCTTGTTGTTTTGGTTGCAGCCGTCTTGACCGGGATTATAAGAACTCCTTGGTGACGTTTCGAAATGTTTCGAGAAGCTTCAAAATCCCTAGATGTTCCATTGATTCTCCCTATGAAGGTAACTTGTGAATCGCCCATCTTTGGTAGCATCAAATTCACTCTTTCAATTATAGTCGTTGTCACCAGAATTTCATCTTTTTTTGGTGGCTAAGTGAAATCATTAAATCTTCGTCTTTATGCAGGCAGCATCGCCACATTCCCACGAACAAGAGTTTGGGATCCATTCAAACGTTTAGGAATTAGTCATTATGCTTCCGAGGAAGAAATCTGGGCATCTCGTAACTTTCTGTTGCAGCAGTATTCTGGACACGAAAGAAGCCAAGAGTCGATAGAAACCGCCTTTGAGAATCTGCTAACATCGAGTTTCATAAGAAGGAAGAAGACTAAAATCAATCTCAAGACGCGGTTGAAGAAGAAAGTCGAGGAATCTCCTCCCTGGCTCAAAACTCTCTTTAGTTTTGTGGAAATGCCTCCAATGGACATTGTCTTGAAGAGACTGTTCCTATTTGCGTTCATGGGCGGCTGGAGTATCATGAACTCAGCTGAAGGTGGCCCTGCATTTCAGGTTTGTTACTTCAAATGCAATAAAACAAATATAACATAGGATGCGTTACTCTTTGCATTTCACCCATTGATGATGTGATAAGTCTTCGTAAGAGTTCAGCAATCAGCTTAACTAAAACAAACCGTTTGTTAAAAAAAATTGTTGGTCTTTGCTCTAGAATTCTACTCTCTGGTTTGTTCTTGGTTATGTTTCAGTTTCTCTGAGCCTATCATGATCCAAGAGACTTTGTAATAGCGTGCATTGATGATTTAAAGATCCATTGGGTGTGAGAAGTGAGCTTAGGAAGCGAATGAGTTTAGGTCCATGGATAGAAAACCTGCTGTTTCTCTCTTACTCTTCTATTCGCATCAATCGCCATTTCCTACAATGTTGTTTTGTAAATTTCAGGTAGCGCTATCTTTGGCTGCATGTATATATTTCTTAAACGACAAGACAAAGAGCTTAGGGAGATCTTGCATTATCGGGTAAAACTTTGGGCTGTAAATAATATATCGAACAAGCTAAAGATGAAAAGCTTTTTGTTTTATTTTTGTTGTCATCTGATTTTGTTTTCTTTGACGGTGGTGAATCTGGTGATATGCAGAATTGGAGCACTAGCGACCGGGTGGATCTGCGGGTCGATATTCATCCCCATGATTCCTTCTTTGCTTATTCACCCGACATGGACGCTCGAGCTGCTAACATCAATGTTCGCTTATGGGTTTTTGTTTGCTGCTTGTACTTTCCTCAAGTAATAAGCTAAAACACTTCTAATCACGTTTTGGTAATGCCCCGTGGTGGACCAAGCAGATCTGCTCGGTGAAAATGGTGAAGTTGTTAAAAGTCTTTTCCATACTAATCTTTGGAATTTGAATGCAAAGCAATAAAATGTTTATGTTCCTTTGTGTAATTGCCAAAACGGGAATTTTAGTTATTTACCGATTATGGTTGGTTCTTTTGAACATAGTATTCATTAGCTTTTTAGAAAGAAAAGCCTATACAACTGATGATATGCTTACTTACACGTATATCAAATATTCCTTTCAATTCTACCCAAAAAAAAAACACTAATCTTCCTATCAATAAGGATACTTATTGAATTGAAACGGTACTGAAAAGTTCGAGATTACCCAAACTACTTACTGTATATGCCTATGTGAAATTCGAAAATTTGGTGTATTCAAAGATATTATAAAGCCCAGAGATTTCGGCCCATTATATGTAATCACATTACCTACTTCACAAGCCCATATGGAGGACTTAGGGTTTCCTACATTTTTTGGGGTCAAGCACTTCTATAAAACCATAACATCTCATCGGGGAGCAATAACCCATAAACCCTACTTAGTTGCCGCCACTCTTTCCGCCATCTTTACTTGAGCTAGCTAAAGCATGGGAAGCGATACCGAAGCAGAGAAGTCGATTCAAAAGGAAAAGAAGAGGGCTATATCTCTCTCGCCTATCGCTAAACCTCTTGCCGGAAAAAAGCTCCAGAAGAGGACATTCAAACTCATTCAAAAAGGTACGAATCTGATCTGACAGAGGCTTGTTATCGTTTGTTGTTTGGAATAATATTCCTCTGATAGTGTATTGTTGTGTAATTTTTCGCAGCTGCTGGAAAGAAATGCTTGAAGAGAGGTGTAAAAGAAGTAGTTAAGAGCATAAGACGTGGCCAGAAAGGGTTAGTGTTTTCCTTTTTTTTTCATGTAATCTCTTTGCCTCGAATGTGACCGATGATTGTTTATGCTGCTTTTTGTTTAATTTCTGTGAAAACCGTGTACAATTAAGCCGATGCTCTGGATTAAACATAATGAATGTAGCATGGTACTGTGCACGAAAACTGAGCTATGGATCGACATGTCTGCCATCTCTGAGCTCATTTGATGAGACGGCCTGGTTTAGATCCACATTCTGTGTTTTTGTCTTTGTTATTTTGTTGATCATTTCCCTAGTATATATCGCTGAGAATACACTGTTATTGCATCTAATATGATGACAAAGCCGTGTACAAATAAGCCGATGCTCTGGATTAGAATGAAGGTAGCATGGTACTGTGCACGGAAACTGAGCTAAAAAGCGGATCGACATGTCTGCCATCTCTGAATTCTGTGTGATGAGAGGGCCTGGTTTAGATCCACATTCTTTGCTTTTGATTTGTGTCTATGATCACCAGTTAATTGAAATACATGGTTGATAATCTTTAGTTTGCTTTCTTGTTTTGTGTATGGTTAAGTTTGAATTTGGTAGTGTAAAGTCGATCTACATTCTATGTGTTGCTTCTATTTATGTTTGAATATCATTGACTGCTGTTATTAGCGTTAGCTATTTGCCATTTGATGTGAAATCCGTGTACAATTAAGCCGATGCTCTGGATTAAACAAAAATGAATGTAGCATGGTACTGTGCACGGAAGCTGAATCATGGGTTTAAAATGTCTGTGCCCTCTTTGAGCGCCTAATTGGTTCTTTGACTTGCGGGCCTGGTTTAAACCCACATTCTCCTGAGCGCCTAATTGTGCATTAAATCGTGTATACCTGTTTCTTTGATGCAACTATCAATTTTTTTTTGGGTTTGTGTTTTAATAATCGAATGTTCCTTGTGCAGAGTATGTGTCATAGCTGGAAACATATCTCCCATTGATGTGATTACCCACCTCCCAATCATGTGTGAGGAAGCTGGTGTTCCTTATGTCTACGTACCATCCAAAGAGGTAAGCTAATTTTCTTCTTCCTTAATTATAGTCTCGTCTTATGAATTGGTCTCGGTTGGTTCTAAGACGGTCAATTATTTGATCTTGTAATTCAGGATCTTGCGCAAGCTGGGGCTACAAAACGACCTACTTGCTGTGTCTTGGTCATGCTTAAACCGGCGAAAGGGGAGCTAAGTGCCGAAGATCTTGAAAAGTTAAAGACAGACTACGAACAAGTCGCTGACGATATCAAAGAGCTTTCATCTTCTGTAATCTGATTAGAAAGTAGAATCAAAGAACAAAACATGTGTTTCTATTTGTGCGTTAGCTGTTGGTTTATGAATATGATCAGATTTTAAGGCCTCGAAGTTGCTCTTGGGCACATTTAATTCGGTTTTGTGTACGAATTATAGTTTTATTTTGTAGCGATTGTAATTTTTGGAATCATAAATCTAATGAACTCTAAAAGTTTACTGTACGATAAAAGTTTAGTAACACAATCGAGAAATACTCGTAAATCTATATTGGCTTTATTTAGATAAATCTGTGTTGATTTTTTGTTGGCCACCAAGATTTTGTATTTGCATAAATTATTTAGGATTGTTTTGTTGGAAGTTTGTTGAATGGTTTTCTTTTCCCAATGTTTATTACTCCCTCTGTTTCACAAAGAGTGTCATTTTGAAGGTTTTCACACATATTAAGAAAATCATAAAAAGTTCTACTCTACCCCTTATTAATACTTTAAATAAATTTATTTCTTTTGTTAATACAATAAATGAATAGGGTTAAAACTGGATTTTTATTCAAATTTCTGCATTGAAAACATAAAACGACATTCTTTGTGAAACAAAAATAAAATCTTAAAACGACTCTTTGTGAAACGGAGGGAAGTATAATTTTATCATTTTATCTACGGTTTTGAAATGTAAAAACAGAAAAAGAAAATGTGTCTAACAACTTTTGTCGTGATTCGCCCAACTGGGGTCGAGATTCCGATTCTTCTTGCCCCCTACTAATGGATTCTGATTCCCCACGCCACTAGAGAGAGAGAGAGAGGGAGAGAGGTGGTGGGGTCGGTAATTGAGAATGTTACAGTTATATAGTAAAGTAATGGGGTCCAGCTGTAAGAAAACATAATTATGTGGTTCTCCTGAGAAAACCTTGAAAAGTATTATTACGAATCAAAATGGTTTGATGTCAGTTAAAATATTTGACTTGCTCCACTTCTCACGCAGACAGAGATTTATTCGAGGATGGAGGAGGCACGAGAATCACCGGCGGAACACGGCTTTTATATGCCGGCGGAATGGGAACCTCATGCCCAAACTTGGATCGGCTGGCCTGTAAATCTCTCTCTCTTTTCTCCTTTCTCTGTATGTAGAGAATGTTTGTTCCTTCTCGAGAACTGAATCTCGCTGCTCAAACTTCTGCACGCAACCTTCGATTTCAATTTTTGTTTTTTCTGTGAATCACGCTCATAATTGTTCTATGTTCGATTTGTTGTCTTGCGTTTATTTGGTTCGTTCCGATGTTCTGTAGGTTTAGCTTCTAAACTCTGCTTTTTTTTTCCTTAAGAATGTTTGGGAAATGCTTCAATTCAAGTTAGCACATAGATATATTACGAGTTGAGATCTGTAACACTGGAATCTATGTACAAGCAATCCCTTTGTTAAAGATTCTGCAAACAAAGCAGAATTTATATCATTCTCAGTTTAGGGTTTATCCATGGTCTTTTGCCCATTCTATCTTGGATACTAGATAAAATATCTGACCATTTGATTATGTTCGATTCGTGTGACTGCTTATTTGCTGTAGGATTCATCTTTTTGTTCACCATAGGAGTTTACATGAATCAAACAGTGTTACCTGCAGACCGATTTGTGATTTTTGGGATCTGGGTTTTGTTCTGACATAAATGTCTGCAGGAACGGCAAGATAACTGGCGGCACAACGCTTTACCTGCACAACGAGTGTTTGCAGATGTTGCCAAGGCGATCTCGAAGTTCGAGCCTGTGACAGTCTGTGCAAGCTCGGCACAGGTCTGTGTACAATCATAACGGAAATATAAAATCATTTTCGAGTTTTCTATCAACAAATGTACTAATTAGTCTCTCATGATTGCGTTTGTCTTTAGTGGGAAAATGCAAGGAAACAGCTTCCAGAGGATATACGAGTTGTTGAGATGAGCATGAATGATTCTTGGTTCCGCGACTCTGGACCAACTGTGAGTTCTTTAGCTTCTCACAATGCATGCTCACATCTGTGGTTACCGCCCTTTATCTAAAAATTGACCGTGTTTGTTTCTCGCTTTCTTTTGCACAGTTCGTTGTGCGTAAAAGACCATTAAAGCTCAGTTCTATTAACCGAAACATTGCTGGAATCGACTGGAATTTCAATGCCTGGGGAGGTAAGGGTTTGTGGAAACCTTTCTCCACTCTCTAGCCATTTCTAGTAAACTGCTTGACACACTTTGGACTTTTCCAATGGCAGGAGCTGATGATGGTTGTTACAATGATTGGAGTCATGACCTTCTAGTTTCAAAAAAGGTTATTTTCCGGGAAACAAACCAACTCATAATTGGTATGCATATTACTCTCAGTAGCATGTTTCAAATGTTGATTTGCTCTTTTCTTCACCTATCCATCAGATTCTCGCTGTTGAGCGGGTTCCAAGATTTCAACATCCGATGATTCTTGAAGGAGGCAGCATCCATGTCGACGGGGAAGGTTTGCACATACATTTCATCGCAACTTCAAAACTGAACAACGCCAAAACCAGACTATTTTGAGTTTGTTATTGTTCACAATTCCTTTGTTGCTTGCTTTGCTTACTCCGCTTGGTGTTTCTATATTCTTTCAGGAACCTGCCTTGTCACAGAAGAGTGTCTCTTGAACAAAAACCGGAACCCACATCTGAGTAAAGAGCAAATAGAGGAAGAACTCAAAAACTATCTCGGAGTAAAAACGTTTATATGGCTTCCTCGTGGTCTCTACGGTAACTCCACTTCGCTCTACCTACTATAATCGACACGGCTCCGTACTAATTCGATAAGAAATTTATCAATATTATACAAATTTGCGTTGGTTTATCGATTTTCAGGTGATGATGACACAAACGGCCACATTGATAACATGTGCTGCTTTGCTAAACCTGGAGTTGTGTTATTGTCTTGGACAGACGATGAAACCGATCCTCAATACGAAAGATCGGTAGAAGCTCTTTCGGTTTTCTCAAACTCCATCGATGCTCGTGGCAGGAACATTCAAGTCATCAAACTTCACGTCCCTGGACCGCTTTATATGACCGACGAAGAAGCTTCTGGAATCATTCAGGCAACGAATTCTAACTGGAGAAACAAAAAAACTCAAACTTTGAGCCGTTTTTTGAATCTAGTTGATAATGTGGATCACAATGTTGCAGGAAGGTGAAGCTAAACCAAGGCTTGCAGGGACAAGACTCGCAGCATCGTATGTGAATTTCTACATAGCTAATGGAGGAATAATCGCGCCGCAATTCGGTGACGCAAAACGCGATGAAGAAGCGATTCGCGTCCTCTCAGAGACATATCCTCATCACTCGGTATTTAACAATCTCTGATTCATAAACCAAATAGAGAAAGGGAAGAAGAATTAACCGTTTTTGAGATTGATTTTTCTTCTTCTTCTTCTTCTTCTGGGTTTTTTTGGGAAGGTTGTGGGAATCGAGAATGCAAGAGAGATCGTTCTAGCTGGAGGAAACATACATTGCATTACGCAGCAGCAGCCGGCGGAGCCTATTTCTCTCGCCGACAACGGCCATTGACGGTGTTTTCCACGCGCCGCAGTGGGATTGAAGAACTTGCCGTTCTGGGGTTTTATGAATCATCAATCATGGCCGTTAGTATTTTTTTTTTAATATAAATTTGATTCATGAGAGCGAACGAGAACCGCACGATCGTTCCAGACGTTAATTGGGTTCCTGTATTTATAGTTCGTTGACTAAGAAATTCTGATGTATTTGGTTCTAAATTCTGGTCGGTTTACTTTTTTCACCTAGTAATTAAACCATTTCTGTCGGCTTTATTGATCAAATGATTCGCGCGTAATGGCAAAACAAGAGAACTTGTTTGTCGAAAAAACAATCAGAGCTTTGTTCTGTTGGTTATGCAAGGTCGATGATAAAAAAAGTTTGTTTTTTTACTGTGTACTGATATAAAGCGGACCTATTATATTGTTATTGTTGTTGTAGCTCTGTAATTGCAACATGATTGTAGCTAGGCCTGCGAGTTCGGTTATTTCGGGTAGTTCGGATCGGATAGTTCGGTTCTTCGGATAGTTCGGTTTTAGAAAAGTTGGCCGAAACTAACCGAAACATAATTCGGTTCAGTTAGTTCGGTTCTCGGATAGTTCGGTTATTAATTTTAAAAACCGAAACTAACCGAACTTTTTTAATTTTGGTTTAAATTCGGTTAAAATCGGTTAAATTCGGGTAAAATCGGGTAAATTCGGATATTTCGGGTATTTTCGGGTAATTCGGTTCTTCGGTTCGGTATAATTCGGTATAGTTTGGTATGGTTTGGTTAAAAAAAAAAAAAAAAAAAAAAAAAAAAAAAAAAAAATTCGGTTAACCGTTCGGTTCCCAGAACCGAACCGAACAAACCGAGAACCGAACTAATTTTCAAAGTAAAACCGAACAGAACCGAACTAGAACCGAACTAGAACCGAGAACCGAAAAATTCGGTTCGGTTCGGTTCGGCCAATTCGGTTCGGTTATAATTCCCAGGCCTAATTGTAGCAAACTGATTTGCGTTTGGAGCAAAAAAAAAAGAAAGAAAAAAGTTAGAGCTGATTTGTCTTTTGGTACGACTTTTTTCTGGTTAAATTTAAAATATTTTGTAGAAAATATATGCGTAATGGTTTTTTACCCAAACCAAATAAGCTAATCGCAAATTGATTATATTTATATAATAAACTAGTGAAAACACGGAATGCTGTGCCCGTCTTGTATTAGCTGACATGAATGCTTCAACTCCAAATCTCTTCACTTCCATATAATTAAAACGCAGAGTAAGAAAGCGAGGCGAGGAAAAAATCGGGATCTGGAAAATGCGAATCTGAAGGATCTTCGATTGTGCAATTTTCAGATCGAAGGTTTCATCGATCCGTTGGTCAAGAGAGAGAGAGAGAGAGACTGAGGAAGGAGGTGCGTTGTGATTCGTGAGCATGGGCTGTTCATTTTCGGGACTGAACGCGCTTTACGACGCCGTGAACGGCGGTGGCGACGTGTGGATCAATGAAAATCGGTTCAGGGTCGTGAGGCAGCTTGGCGAAGGCGGTTTCGCATTCGTCTTCTTGGTGAAGGAGATTGTCGCCGACGCTTCCTCCGCCTCATCCGGTGGCGGTCTGGCGAAGAAAGTCAAGGATCCAGCTCATCTCTCCGGTTAGTATTGATAATTTTTCTCGGGAATGTTTCTCGGGCGTGATTGCTGATTTGGTAGTCCTTGATCTGCCTTCTCTCGATTGAATCTGGTCTGCTGTTTCTGATTAGATTTGTTTTCGTTTTCGTTTTCCTTTGCCATCCGCTTTTGATTTTGAGGTCATGCAGTGGGGTTTGAATGTAGAGAGTTCGTATCAGCACGGACTATTAGAAATTGTTTCAGGAATCAACATTTCGCAGATTGTTTGATCGATCGTGTGTAATTGTTTGATCCGCGGTGCATCTGACATTTTGGTATCCTGGAGCTTGGTTTGTCATTTGTTTCATCGACACTGGAAATGAATAATTTGTCCCCAGGATCTCTTGATAACTTCTTGCCGACGACTTGATCTAGCTAGCATCTAGTTGAATTAGGATATTATGCAAAACATAGGTGATCACATTGAATCGTATTTCATATAGTTTGACTTTGAATTAACCAATTTTGGTCTTGTTGTGCATCTGAAGTTGTGGTATTCTTGAGCTTGGTTTGTCATTTGTTCATTGGCCTTGTTGAGCTGTCTTGGTTCTTTAACTTCTTTCATGTTTGTCCCATGACGTACTTTGAAAATTTTAAATCCGTGATGTCCTTGTAGCCGATGGAACTTATGCTATGAAGAAAGTTCTGATTCAGAACAAGGAGCAATTGGAATTGGTGCGGGAGGAGATCCGTGTTTCATCATTGTTCAACCACCCTAATTTGCTTCCTCTCCTTGATCACGCCATTATTTCTGTCAAGGTAGATAAGCTCTGCTCTGAAATTTTCATTTGTTGATGCTTGTTTAGTAAATTTCGCTATTTGTTTCGGTAGTTTTCTCATGTAAAGTCCGGATTAGAAAGTGTGTTTCTTTTGATTTGGTTAGGACGGCCAAGAGGGAGCCTGGAAACATGAGGCCTTCTTGCTTTTTCCTGTTCACTTGGATGGGACCTTGCTAGATAATGCCACATCGATGAAGGCTAAAAAGGAAACATTCTCAACAACTGATGTTTTGCATATATTTCGTCAGGTAACAAACAAAATCAGTCTTCGATTTCTGTTACCTTGGCTTGGTTTCTAAATAGGTTTTATGCAACTCTCATTTGATTTATTGTATGATTAGTCATATATTGCAACTCTTTTGATTGCCAAAGTTTCTTCTTCCACTGCAGCTTTGTGATGGACTCAAACACATGCACTCTCTGGAGCCACCGTATGCTCACAACGATGTCAAACCTGGGAACGTGCTTTTAACACGTAGAAAAGGGCAGCCTCCTCTCGCGATATTGATGGACTTTGGGAGTGCTCGTCCATCACGGAAGCAAATCCGCTCCCGTCAAGAGGCCTTACAGTTACAGGTTCCATACCCATCCCTTGTTCATACTGCTACTCCATCTTGTTCCATTTCTGGCTGATCATGAACCTCTTATGCTAGTACATATTTCGTAAATAAAATTGTCTTTGTAAATTCTTCATGTTCTTCTTGATTTTTATAGGAATGGACATCTGAACATTGTTCAGCACCGTTTCGAGCTCCCGAGCTCTGGGATTGCCCAAGCCATGCAGATATCGATGAGAGAACAGATATCTGGTCACTAGGCTGCACATTATACGCAATAATGTAATACATTTATCATCCTTCTAAGATTAAACAAGTCTTGTACGTTGTTAATTGAAGAGATAGCATTTGTGGATAATCATTCTGTGTTGTTGTGCAGGTACGGTGTGTCTCCATTCGAATATGCACTTGGAGAATCTGGTGGAAGTCTTCAGCTTGCAATCGTCAACGCTCAGATAAAATGGCCAAATGCTGGACCAAAGGCTTCTTATCCTGAAGCTCTCCACCAGTTCGTGACTTGGATGCAGGCTGCGGTTCGACCGCGCATTGACGATATCATCATCCACGTCGACAAGTTGATCGCAAAATTCACCAAATGAGGACTACTACTTCTGGTGGATTCCTAAAAAGGTAAAAAGAAAAAGAAAAGAGAAGGACTTTTATACGTTGCGTTGTCTCTTTTTTTTTTTTTTCATATGTTTAGCTATTTTGAAAAATCCCATATATACATATTTAACAGTCTTGATTACGTCGCTCTCTTCGTAATGTATTTTGAACCATTAGGATTCGGGGGGTTTTCTTTTAATTTTGGGTACCAATAAATTTACGTAAGGACAATATATATCTTAAAACTGGTTATAATGATTTCTTTTTTTGTCTCGTTACGAAGCCTATACGAGTACAAAATTTCTATACCCGAAAAAGCCGAAACGCAGTAATTTTCATAAATGGAAGGCCCAATTGTTTGTTTGTTTATGAAAAGGACTGTATGGGCTTGGTTCGGGCCCGAAATAAATTCAATGGCTCAATCGTGTGCTCTGGACACGTGTTCTCCAAATGCTTTTCCTTATCTTCTCTAATTGTGTGGGCTATCTGGGCTTTGTAATATTTAATCTTGAATGTTGGGCTAATGGGTTATTCGAAAACTTGTAATGTCGGCTTGTTTGGGCTACTTTTAATAAAGGGACGACAAAAAAAAACTGTATCGCCTCTGGAAAACCTAGCAGGCCGCTCTTGTTAACTTTGTCTAGCCATGGACGAATCCGCAAACAAAGAAGTAATATTTTTCTTATCCTTTTATGGCTTTCTTCTTATTCGCCCATCAACCTCTGTTTCCCACAGTTAATGGTTTCTTCACAAGTATGTGATTTTGAAGTTAGTAGAATTTCTGATCAGATCTTTTGTACCTTAGGTCCTGAAATTGAACGGTAGTGATGCAGCCATTCCAAAAAGCCGGTAAATTGCTTGTTTTTGTTTGAGATTTGTATAGATGTGTTGTTCTTCTTGTCACGTTGATAATATATATTATCTCGTGCAATAAAAATTAAAAACGATAGCAGTGACATTGGGAGGATTAGCGTGAGGGGATATGACACTGGGCTTCCTCATGATGATGTGGAGAGAGCGTTGAGAAAACATTTCGGTTCATGTGGCCAAATCACGGATGTTTATATTCCCATAAAGTGTCGAGAAGATAATAATATCACTCTCTGGAGGTTTGTGGCTTCTTCCTCCGATCCAGTTTTCCCAGCTCAGCTCAATTTTAACTTTAAAAACTTGTTTTTTGTTTTGTTTCACAGAGCTGCTTTCATTTATTTTCTGGGAGAAGGCGCAGTAGACAAGGCGTTGCAACTTAATGGAAGTGACGTGGGTGGATGGAATGTCTCTGCAGAGGCTCTTCCGTTTCTGGAAAATGCAGACAAGTAGTAAACTGAATTTTCTCTGAAATTTGTATTGTTTTGTTCTTGCATGTGCTTATATATATATATATATATATATATATATATATATATATATATATCTCCAATTATTATTGCAGTTTCGCTACAGTAACAGTTACAGGATATGACACTTCGCTTCGTATGAATGATATCAAGAGCGCGTTGCGTAAACTTTTCTCTTCGTGTGGAGCAGAGATTAAGGAAGTCATGTTTTTTAAGAGGTTTTGTGGCTTCTTCCTCCCCATTTTTTTCCCCAACTTTCACATGTTTTAAGTGGAGTCGTCTAACTAAAGCAGTTGATTTTGTACAGGTCAGCTATATTGTCTCTTGAAGGAGAAGACGTAGCAGTGAAGGCGCCGGAACTTACTGGAAGCGACATGGGAGGACGCAAAGTAGTTGTTCGGCGTAATTCTAGACTGCACAAATCCACTGTCCACAACCGCCCCTCTCATGCCGGCCGTCGTGGCGGCCCTGGTTGCTGCCGCCGCCCTAATCTCCAAGGTACATAAATTTATTCTCGATTCTCGATTCTCCTTGTTTCTTGATTCTTTTTTTTAACAAAGTAAAACTTTCGTGGTTTGCTTTAGGTGAGAAACCTAAGAAGGCTAAGACTACTGCGGAGTAGAAAGCTCGACTAAAGCTCTTTGGTGTTTTTTTTTTTTTACCTTTGTGATACAATATGCAACCTCTTCCTTTCTATTACTTGTTATGCATTTTTGTCTGGATGTTTAAATTAACGCTCAATAATCATTATCAGACAAAAAAGCATTTTAATTTAATAAGCATTTCGCAATCACATATCGTTGATGGACATACCAAATCCAGTTCGAGTTTCTTGTTAATAATGTTATGGTTCTGAGTAGCTGAAAATATAGAGCGAGAAATGAAGATGAGAGTCTCCCTCAATATATAAGGAAATCAAAGACGATGAAAGCAATGCAATTCTTCCAATCTCTCTCTCTCTCTCTCGTAATATTTGTCATAAACATGTCGAAATTGCTGAGATTTTAACAATGTTTCTGAGGTGTATATTATTACAGGACGCAATTGTGTGCTGTGCAATCAACTGGAAAAGACTAACATATTCTTCGATTGTATCTTCACTAGATAAATATATGGATGGCCTTGACTCTAAACCTACTCGGTACAAGCTACTCTCTCCGAACTGGAACCACCTCTCCAAGGAAACTAATCTAGGGCGAATACAAATCATCAGTTTTTGATCTTCTTGATTCAGGACACGTGCAAACTGTGTAAGTCAGCATTTTACAATTGATGGTTTTCTTTTCTTTCGTTTGGACAGATATTGGTAGGTTGCAAGCGAGTGTGCCAGGATATACTGAGTTCCCTCAATGCCAGAGTCTTGGTTTCAAATGGAATTTTGGTTTAGCTGCCAAAACCAATTAAAGTATAATTCAAAGTGTGATATTAAGATAAATTCCCCTGTTTGTTTATATTTTGGAGATAAAAACAACTGCAAGTACGTGTGTGTGTGTGTGTGTGTAGATTGTTTATGATTGTAATCTTCTGATCATTGGATTTTAAAAGACATTCTTGATGAGGCCATTGCAGCAGGTAGTCAGTCTATCTTGCTGTGAATAGAATATACGTATGGACGACGAGTATGACTCTGAATTTCCAAACTCGTAAATAGTTCGATTATTGCTTTACAAACGGAGGAATCATCATATGTTTATTTTGACCATCTCCATAAAAATTGAACTATAGACCTATCACTTATGCAAAAAGATTCTTGTCGAAAAATAACCGCCCGAAGAAGAAAACAGGAAAAGGGCTAAGTTATTTATAAGATAAAGCGGTAAAATCGGATAACTCTTTTTTTTTGTTAAACCCAAGATCCCTCCAAGAAAACATATCTTTGACCAACTCTCTCTTTTCTTCGTCTCCATCGCTGAAAAAATTCGATTCAATTAGGGTTTATCTTTGCTAGAAGATGGGTTGTTGTTCTTCGGATTGCTTTGTCTACTTCGTCCTCTCTATTGCTTTAGCTTTCATGGCCGTCTCCACCACTCTGCGTTCACCTCCCGATCCCGACATCACAAGACCAAACAGACCCATTATTACTCATCCTCTCTCCTTAAACGCCTCAAACCTTCTACGCCAATCCAATTTCAAAGCAATCGCAACTCTCCTTCACGTGTCCCCCGAGATCTTCTTCTCTTCATCTCCCAACACAACCATCTTTGCCATCGACGATTCTGCCTTATTCAACACGTCATCGCTACCTCCTCTGTTTCTCAAACAGCTTCTTCAGTACCACACAATCCCTCTAAGGCTTCCGATGAAGGACCTACTCAAGAAGCCTCAAGGAACCTGTCTCCCCACCCTTCTCCGTCACAAGAGCGTCGAAATCTCCACCGTCGATGAAGAATCAAGAACAGCACAAGTGAACCATGTCCTGATTTCACATCCCGACATGTATCTTGGAGATTCGTTGGTTATTCACGGAGTTCTTGGAACTTTCTCTCCTCTGCAACCTCATTCTGTCCTCCAGTCATCGTTGTGTCAGTCTGATACAAACAAAACCAGTGAAGTACAAGTCCCGGTTAAGGTAGATTGGATTCGAATCGTTCAGCTTCTAAGTTCAAATGGGTTTGTGCCATTTGCAATAGGATTGCACTCTGTTCTCAATAGGATCGTTGCAGATCCACACAAGAACGTGACAGGCGTAACGATTCTAGCCACGCCGAATCTGGTCTCATTGTCATCAGCTTCACCGTTGCTCTATGAAGTTGTGAGGCATCACATTCTCGTTCAGCGGCTTACCAACAAAGATATTGCTTCGATGCCTGATAAAGCCTTGCTCAAGACCTTGGATCCTTACCAAGATCTCGTAATCACAAGAAGAGATGTTGTGAATTCGTCTCGAGGTTTCACGATTTCCGGAGCTGAGATTGTAGCTCCAGATATGTTCTCTTCTTCCAACTTTGTAATTCATGGGATATCACACACTCTAGAGATCCCACGGCCATAATTCACTTTGCCTAAGCATTTTTTTTGCTGTTTCCTTTGTAGTTATTTGATAACATCAATGTGATTCTTTATGCATATAATTTCAATAAACATATCATTCTTTATGACATTCATTCAACATATACTAGTCATTGCAAAGACAAACCAGATCACTCTACCAGCGTCCCATACCTTAGCTCAGCCATTTGGTCCATTTTCTGATGTAATTAAATTGGTAATTAATCAAGATAGTTAATTTCAGAGTGCAAAATTTAGAGCTCGTGAAAGTAGCCGAAAATGATATTTAGTTGTAGTCGTGTAGATTATACAAGACTGAAACAATTATTTCTACCGAACCTTATCATTTGGTTTGAAGAATTGTGACCAAATAAAAACCGAAATGTTTTTATTCGATTCTGTGAAAACTTTGGCTGGGTTTGTGTCATTTTGGATAGTAAAATAATAAATAAAAAATGAGTAGAAACTATAATTAAATACTTTAATCTATGTTTTTATATGTAATGTTAATCGATGAGAGGATCTTGAATTCGATTTTACAATTCTATAATCAATCTCATTTTTAAAATTTGATCTTAACAACCGTAATCTTTATATAAAGTTAAACTGATTGTCCAAATTCATAAAATTTTCGAATAATTATATTAGTTTGTATAGTTCTAAAACTTTTGTTACCATTTTGTTTAGGTATAAATCGTTTTCCTTTAATTTTAATTCATCAGACTCAAACTCTCAACAAATGTAGGATGATCACAACTTGATGTTTGTTGTCAAGTGTCAACAACTACAACTTTGACAATAGATATTATACTATAAAATTTGTATAAGCTATATAGTACATTTTAAGATATGCTCACTAGGTACAGTGGTACACATAAATACATAGCCGTAGTCCGTAGCCTAATACCCATAACATCATGTTGAAGGAGTTAATTCTTTTTTTTCCAAATTAAATGATTTTTTCCTTATATAATATATATATATATATATAGACAAAAAAATATTCCACATATATATGCGTGTGTGTACGACGAACCTTTTACTTTTACGGATGTGAGTCACTTCAAGAAACAAAAGAAATAAATTACGTAAGTCAATTTCTGGAAGATAAATGTCTGATCACTATTTATTTCACTCTCAGTAAAATTATTATTTTAAATGTAACTTCTGTCTTCTGAAACTCTAAAAGAAAAAAGATCTACAGTTCCCCAATTCCCCTACCACCATAATTATGATCAAACCTTATACAAATATTTCTATATTTAACCGAAACATGGAAAAAGCTCTCGAGGAGAACCGCTGGTTCCCCCGGCGGGTCATGCTTCCGCCTTGAATCCCGCGCTTGCTGCCTCTGGCGGACATCTCATCCGTGCTCCTCCTCCCCCTGACCCACCTGACCCTCCATCCCAATCCTCTCTTGCTCAATTCCCTCTTCTCTCGGCTACTTCAACTGTTCCACCTCGCAAGAATAGGTCACGAATTTCTCCACCTTCGGGGACTGTGATCTCGTCTGCTCCGGTTGGATCTGACTCTCCTGCCACTGATACAATCATGTCTTTGGAAGAAAGTTCCCCGAGACCACCCCGGGATACTGGATCTGCTATCAGATCTACAAAAAGTACTGTTGAGAAATTCACTATTCTTGCCCCAAAGAGTAGTTCTCCCCTAATCACAAATACGACTGCTGCTAAACCTTCCTCCATTGGTAAAGCTTTGCAGAACCCGGAAATTACCAAACCCACCACTAATGTCCCCACCTTTGTTTCCCCGAACCTAGCCAGTTCTGATTCTCCCTCTACCCCTGTTCAAAATCAAACCCTTAACTCTTCTTCACAGCCTACTTGGGCGCAGAAAGCGAAAAAAGAGGTCGATAGATCTCTTAATCGACTAGCGCCAACAACTACTTCCCCTGAAGGTAAACCGCGTGTCCTCGTACCTGATGTTGTGTTTGAAAGAGGTGCTGAGTTACACAGAGAATACGTCATTGGCTCTTTCCTCGGCAAAATGCCTGATTACGGTCCAATCAAGAGTGTCCTAAACCACATGTGGGGAAAAGGATCAAAACTTGAAATCCACCTCCTGCCGATAAAGCGCTCAATGTTAGTAAGAGTACCAAACGCTTTCATTAGATCAAAGATTCTGGAAAAAAGATTATGGTATGTTGGCTCCTCCATGTTTCATGTCTCTCAGTGGGGAGCATCAACAGCTACAGTCACTCCCGAGATCGTATCCATTCCTTTATGGGCTCACCTGAGAGGAGTTCCGTTCGACCTGAGAACCAAAGAAGGACTGAGTCTGGCTGCAGGACTGGTTGGAGAACCTAAGGAAACAGATGATTATACAAAAAACATCACAAGTCTTAATGTTGCACACGTTAAGGTGGAAGCAGACCTAACCAAACCGCTTCCTTTCTGTGGTGAGCTAATACGGCAGAATGGTGAGATAATCAACATCGATATTGACTACCCATGGATCCCTCCATCTTGCTCAAACTGCAATGAGATAGGCCATATCAAAAAGAACTGCATAAATGCTTCAGCAAAACTCAGAAAGGAATCGGATTGTGCTTCTCAAGAAGTTACCGCTACAGCTGTTGCCCTGGTAAATGAAACTCCAAGAGTTACTCTGCCTGTCTCTAGTGATTTGGTAAATGAAACTAGTAAAGTTACTCTGCCTCTCGCTCTGGACTTGGTAAATGAAACTCAGAAAGTTACTCTGCCATTCACTCAAGAATCGGTAAATGAAACTCCTAAAGTTACCCTTCCAGTCCACTCGATTCTGGTAAATGGAACTGGTAAAGTTACTCTGCCAGGCGGCAGCGACTCTTCGGGACCGACTTCCCCTCTGAATAGCTCCATCACTGACTCGACACTTGTTCACACAAAAGTTACCCTGCCACTAGATTGTGAGTTGGCAAATGGAACTTCTTTTGGCTCTCCTCTATCTCCTGTTTCTCCAGTTACTAAAACCCTTCCCCAACCCCACCCTAATCCCCTTGAAACACCTCTGAAAACAACCTCTTCCCTTTCGATCACTATGGGCAATTCTACTTCGCCAATAGTCATTAATCAAGCTTCCACTTCACAAAATCCACCCACAATTCAGTTCTCTTCATCTGCAGCTGAAGCAGCTTTTGTATTTGGCCTCCCGGCCACTTTGCCCCCCTCTTTTGGGTCTTATGTAACCACAAACCAAGCTAATCTTCTAAACTCACCCCTAATTACTTTACCCCCAGCTTTGGCAGACCTTACCTCCACCACATATTTTGGACCCTCCTATAAGAAATCTCAGAAAAAACTACCTATGCCTCAATCTCTTTTGTGCCCTCCCACTACTCATTATGAGTTAACTCTTCCGCTTTCAGGGAACCCTCTTGAAAAAGGGGATTCTCAAAAATCTTCTTAATGAGTGCTAAACTCTTTTTTTGGAATGTTCGGGGTTTCAATGACCCGATTAAACACCAGCCTTTCAGCCAATGGCTTAGTTTATATCAGCCTATTTTTGGTACACTATTGGAGACTCACATAAAGGAAAACAACTTGAACCAAGTAATGAGTCGAGCTTGTCCGGGATGGAGCTACTCATCAAATCATACGTCTGATGAAGACGGTCGTATTATCTTGATCTGGAAACACCCAGCGACTGTTCGGAACATCCACCAATCAAGGCAAACTCTCACCTGTGAAGTAATGATCTCAAGCAGTATTAGATTTTACTACACAGCTGTCTACGCATCAAATTCACATAATGAAAGAACAGACCTCTGGGTAGAGCTGGTCAACTTGCAGCAATCTTTGTCCCTACACTCTTGCCCTTGGATGATTGGAGGAGATTTCAATCAAATACAACATCCTGCAGAACACTCAGGCTCTTCAGTCAACTCCTTCACCAGTGAAATGATTGAGTTCCGAGATTGTCTACTTCAGTTGGGAATTTTCGATTTGCGGTTTAATGGCTCCTACAATACATGGACCAATAATCAGCCAGCAACACCGATAACGAAAAAACTAGATCGTATGCTGGTTAATCAAGGATGGATCTCTCACCTCCCAAATAGTATGGCCACCTTTCTGCCCCCGGAGTTCTCAGACCACTGTCCCTGTCTAGCTGACCTATCAGTGCCTTTACCGCGAGCTGGAACAAAACCGTTCAAATTTTTCAACTACCTAACTAAACACCCAAACTTCCTGAGCACGGTTGAGGAAGCTTGGATTCAAGCCGGAAGCATCGCAACTACTCTTGCTGAGCTTAGCTGGAAGCTGAAATCGATAAAAAACACTCTAAACACTTTAAATAGAGATAATTTCTCAAATATTCAAGAGAGGGTGATTTTAGCTAACACTTTGTTAAAAGTTGCGCAGGTTAACGCTCTCCAAATGCCAACGCCAACCAACTTCCAATCAGAGAGAGATCTACATCAAAAATGGGAGTTCCTTAGATCAATTGAGGAGGCTTATTTCAGGCAAAAATCAAGAATAATATGGTTAAAAGAGGGTGACCACAACACCTCTTTTTTCCAAAGGGTCGCAGCGGTCAGAGCGGCCTATAACTCAATCCGATCATTCACGTTACCTTCGGGTTTGTTAATCATGGATCCTTTGCTGATGAGTGAACATGCGGTGGCCCATTTCAAAAGTATTCTAGCCCCGGCTGTATTGTTACGTCCGATTGTCCTGCCCTCCTGGTTCCAAGAGCTCTCAGATTTCTCATGTACTGATGCCCAGAAATCTCAGCTGGCGTTGATCCCTTCATCTTCAGAGATCTCTCGTTCAATCCTCAAGCTCAACCCTCACAAAGCTCCGGGTCCGGACGGACTAACGTCTGGTTTTTTCAAAGCTTCTTGGGGCCTTCTAGGCCAGGAAACAATCACAGCAGTGACTAAGTTCTTCCAGACAGGGTTCTTGCCGTCAGCAGTAAATGCAACAATCCTTTCTCTCATTCCAAAGCATCCAGGTGCCTCCAAAATCACGGACTACAGGCCAATCTCGTGTTGCTCGACATTATACAAGTCCATTTCCAAGCTCCTCGTCTCAAAGCTGAAGCCTATACTGCCAGGACTGATCCTCCCGAATCAAACAGCGTTCGTCAAAGGACGCCTTCTTGTGGAAAATACGATTCTGGCAACAGAATTAGTGAATGGTTATCATAAACAAAATGGCCCTAAGAGAGTAGCATTGAAGGTGGATATAGCTAAAGCATTCGACACTCTAAACTGGGACTTCGTCATCACATGTCTTGCTACAATCAATGTGCCTCAAGTCTACTTGAATTGGATCAGAGCTTGCATTTGCACACCCAACTTCACAATTGGATACAATGGGACTGTCAAGGGCTACTTCAGAGGAAAAAGGGGACTAAGACAGGGAGACCCCCTATCCCCCTATCTGTTTGTGATTGCTATGAATTGTCTATCGCTACTGCTAAACAAGGGAGCAGAAGAAGGGAAGTTCAAATATCACCACAAATGCAAAAAAACTAAACTTACCCATCTCTGCTTTGCTGATGATCTTCTGATCTTTATGGATGGTTCTCTGTCGTCAGTTCAAAATGTCCTAGAGATCCTCCGCCAGTTCGAAGTGCGCTCAGGCCTCGCTGTCAGTGTCCAAAAGACGTCTTTCTTCTCATCTGGCCTGTCAGAAAGTGAGATTCAATCAATTGCAACATCCACGGGTTTGACAATAGGTAGCCTACCTATTAGGTATCTTGGAGTCCCTCTATGCTCAAAAAAGTTGTCACTTACCAACTGTGCCCCGCTTCTGCAGCATGTCAAAGGAAAAATAAATTCATGGAGTGCTAAATCTCTTTCCTATGCGGGGAGACTGCTGCTTTTGAACACGGTGATTACAGGGATTACAAACTTCTGGTGCTCGACTTTTGTTCTGCCTAAAGCCTGTATTACGCAAATAAACTCGTTATGTAGTGCTTACTTATGGAAAGGAACCACAGAAGATCACCACTCAGCAAAAGTATCTTGGAAAACAGTCACCTTATCAAAGGAAGAAGGAGGTTTAGGGTGTAGAGATTTGCTAACCTGGAACCGAGCTTGCACGATCAAATTGATTTGGCTTTTGTTCTGTAACTCGGGGTCTATATGGGTGGCCTGGTTTAAAAAGGAGATTCTTCAGGGGTGTCTCAGCAATTTCTGGACTCTGAAGACACAGCAAAAGAACTCTTGGTTAGCCAACAAACTTCTCAAAGTAAGAGACATCGCTTATAATTGGATCAAAGTAAGACTGGGAAATGGTAGACAAACCCGTTTCTGGACAGATAACTGGACGCCGTTCGGTAAGCTGCAAAACTATCTCATTCAAGGGGGCACAAGAAGGATGGGGATCTCTCAATCAGCAACTGTGGGCTCGCTTTTCAGTGACGGGATTTGGGCTCTTCCACCCGCAAGATCGGAAAATCAAGTCAATTTCCAAATTTTCCTCTCTACAATCCAACTATCGGATGCAGAAGATACTTACTCTTGGGAAGTGGATGGCACAAGTTGGGAACGGTACTACACAGGAAAAACATATAATCTATTAAAGGACCATGCTTTGCCGGTCGCGTGGAAACCGATTGTGTGGAACGCAAAAGGTATTCCAAAACACAGCTTTCTCACTTGGCTTTTTGTGCTAAATAGAAGTCCTACAAAAGAGAGAATTCTGGGTTGGGGGCTGAACGTGGATCCGATTTGCGTCCTGTGTAACGGAGCAAATGAGTTCAGAAACCACTTACTGTTTGATTGCCCTTTTAGCTGGTCAATTTGGAGAATCGTTGCTTCTCGATGCGGTGTCATCCCTTCCCGGAACTGGGATTCCACGATCTCCGACTTGTTGCAACTTCGTGGCTCAAAGGCAAGAAAGAATCTTGCCCTCATCGCTTGGCAGTCATGCATCTACAGCATCTGGACAGAAAGAAACGGAAGAATCCATAGAAAGACCTTCAGATCTACGGCTTCAATTCTTTCTTCCATTGATTCTACGGTTAGAAACAGATGCTCCAGTCTTAGAGATCAAAGTCCCTCGCAAGCTTCCAAAATGATTCAACTATGGTTCTCCTTGGCTTAAAATCCCTAACTGTGAGAGCATATCTCGGCAACTCGCTTCGACTTACCCCGTCACAATTTACTTCTCGGTTCAATTGTTTTCTTTTCATGTTAATGGGCTTCAAATAGTTAAATATGGGCTACAGACCCAAATACACTAAGGCTTGGCTGGCTTGTATTTTTTTTATTCTCTGCAATTAATTTGAAAAACTTTGGTCAAAAAAAAAAAAATATTTCTATATTTCCATTTTCAGAAACTAGTTTTGTAATCAATAAAACCAACATTTATCTAATAAAAATGACAACAATATAAGGAATTTCAAAGATTTGATATAGCATGCATTATTCAAAAAAGACCAAATGTTCATCATCTTTAATGTAATAACATTTACTGTTTTATAATTAAAAATAATAAAGTTATGCGATATATATTCATACAGTAATTACACATGAATTTCTAACGACTACAATAACTAGTAACGTTTTTTCTCAATTCAAGTGATAGCTTGTAATAAAAAATAAAAAAGTAACATGTAATCATCACATGTGAAGAAAATCGAATCAAACTAATCCTGATATAGGTAAATTTTCAGCATGTTGAAAAAAAAAAACATATAATTTGCTGTTGTGACAAAGCGAGCGAGAAATGTTTGAACTTTTTGAGGAAGAGAAAGGACAAGCAGTAAATTAAAGAAAGACAGAACAGCGCAAGTCACAGGGATAGTATAATTTTTCGGTACTTCTTATTTAATGTTCATTACACATTTTCCAATATTTTCTCACCAGATTGGAATTATTCTTCCCCAACCATATTGATTCAATTTGGAGAGATCAAATTCGCAAAAATAGAAACATAATGAAAGGTTGGAAACATTCTTCCCCTTGCACTTTCGTTCGTTATAAGTGTTGTCCTTTATAAAATCTAAGATAAATTGGTACATTGTATATGTTACTCTCGTTTTGATATTATATTACATCTTATGTTTGGCACTCCTTATAAGTTATAATTTACATTACAAATTTTTACACTTTCTCGCAGTTTAGAAAATTGTCTCATTAGGCATTCGTTATTACATCTTATTTCCTTTGTGTGAAAGGCTACCTTGCATAAAACTATTTTTTTTTATAAGTAAATGTTTTTCTTAAAAAAGATATGACGTTTAAAAGTTATTATTGCATTTAAAAGAGGCTACCTCTGCGAGATAAGAGATTTCACTTTCTCTCCTTCACGGCTTCTAGCTGGACTCTTGCTGTTCTCATCAACTCTCTCTCTCCATTAATGGCACTCTCTCTCTCTCTCTCTTTCTCTCATTTTGTTTTCTTAATTCAATGTTTGCTGAGATTTTCTTATCGAAGTGTTTTTTTTTTTTGGTGTGGTTAAAATCTCTATTAAAGCTTTAACTACCAAAGTACAGATGAATGTAAGAGCTTTATGATTATGCAAATGTGAAAATTGATTTACCTTGAGTAAAATAATTTTAGATTAGTTGAACAATGGTTTCACTGATCAGAACAACCTCATTTTGTAGTAAATATTGCTCTATGTCATCTAAACTAACCCATGTATTTAGGAATTCTTAGATTTTTTTTTTGTTAGTCGTCTATTTAGAAATGCATATGGATTGACCTGATTTTAGCTTATTTTAATCTTTAATTAAAAAATATGATAAATTTAAATTCCAATTACAATTAATACTGTGTTTCTTCAAGGCCTAGCTAGTTTGATTGTTATTTGCTAAAATGCTTTCTTTTATTTATATTTTAAAAATAATTATTGGATGGGTATGTTTGTCACTTGTCTTGTATTAATTAATTTTGTATATATAAATTTTTGGGTCGTGAGCTGTTATTTGGTCAGAAAGAGGATGAGAGATAAATAGCAATTCTCAGGTGTTTTAAATACAACCTCTTCTCCATCTCTATCTCTTCCACCCAACTCCTCTCCTCTTATCTTTTTTTAAAGTCAGCCTCTAATTTTCTTTAAATTTCCCCCCAAAAAAATCAAGTAATTTCCATTTTGTAATTTTTGTCCTCTCTTTTTGTTTTTAACAGAATATTCATTCCCCTTTTTTCCCAAAGCAATAGCTCTAAATTTTTTTAAAAATATATATAATTTGAAGAAACCCTCTTAGCTTGTCTTTTATCATCAAATGCATATACATACATACACACACACGCTTACTTGCTATATATACGCGCTTACGTATATGCATATATATTATACATGCTTGTAGGATTGTTTACTTAATATCTCAGCTTCTTGTTGTTACTGTCTCACTTTAGGGCTTTTTTTTTGTCGGTCTCTTTTGTTGGGTCTCTTTGTTTCTTCTTCAGTTTTTTTTTTATCATTAGATATAGACACTAAAAAAGACTTGAAGTCATACAAAAATGGAGTCTGGAAAGATCTTTGGATCCGATGAGGATTCTCGCAGCTGTGAATCTGGATGGACGATGTATCTAGGCTCGCCCTCTCATGATCATGACGACGACTACTATGACCATGATGATGATGATGAAGATAGCGACGGTGGTGATTCAATGGACTCTGATGCATCTTCTGGTCCCATGGAAGCCACATCATGTCTCAAACTTCCTCAAGAGAATGAGGAGCAAAAGTCTATCAATAAGAAGAAGAAGAAGACTAATGAAGAGATGGTTTTGGTGGAGACTAGGGTTCACAACAACAATCATGATGACGACGATGATGATGGTGACAATCATGATTATGATCATGATGATGGTGACAATCATGATTATGATCATGATGATGGCAATGATAGCTACAGTGCAGTTCATAGTTACGTTGGTTCGGTTAGACAAGAAGGGTTAGTTTGATTTTATTGAATTTATGTTTATGTTTATTAAATATATGCTTCAATGTTTTCGGTCTACATGATCGAATTAATAGAGTAAAAATTAAAGTGAAAGTTTCATTGACTCAATGTACGTGTTATATATAGACACTTACCGTATATAGATATGGTTTCAAACAAAGAGTTATAGGTTATGGACTTGATATTTTAGCAGTTCTCGTATATAGTTCCAATTGAGTGTACGCAGTATCATAATCTTAGGTTACAAGACGTATTTTTGTCAATTTGTAGATAGTTTGTTCAGTCTGTGACATATGGTTGATCGTCATTTGTAATATTAGACATCTTGTTTGGGAAGTCTTCAAGTGTGTGGGCGCGCATCTTATATGGCAATATTTTAGATTTTGTGACTTGTACTTAATTTTCTTACAATTTTTGATGATATTCTTTTTTTTTTTCAGCGCAAGTTTTCTAGCCATCAGATCATTTCAGCTTTAACATCTATCTAGTTAACTGGATCAATGGTTTACTCGTAGAAGTTTATAAACCCAAAACCCACAAGTGATCTCAAATTATTTATGAACTTAAATATTATAAATTCTAAGACAAGCTATTAAGATCATCAATGCAATACCAAGTTAAAATACACTAGAAGTTTTTGAGATAATACCTTATTGATTTATGTGGACATTGTTACCTACGTCTATTTATCTCACCAGTGTTGTTTAAAAGTAAAAACACATGAGATATATTTTTTTTTATCAAACACATGAGATATATTTTTTTTTTATCAAACACATGAGATATTTGTAGATTGGAATTCTTGCATTTCTTTTCTCATGCGGAAGTTTTTTTACAAACTCTCTGAAAATTACAAAGTTGGTTGATGCGGAGACTGTCGATTTATATCACAATCATTGATGTTTCATGGTAAAATCGTATTGATGAAAGTAATAAGACTTTCTCTTTGAGCTGTGAATTCTCTTGCAAGATCTGGCGATTTTTCTTCAACAAGCTAATGATTCTACGCTATGAGTTGTGCTACTTGCATTTACATCTCTGCGATCTGCTCCTCTTTCGCATCTACAATCTTCTTGCTGATTCTCGATTTTATACCATTCTTGTTAATCTCTTCTCTTGATCCCTCACAGCACTCGCTCGCTTGATGACGACTACGATAATGACGATGGTAATGGTCATGATTTTAGACATGGTCACGAACATGGAAGTCTTCATCATCATCTTCATGAGGGGTTTTGTAGGACTATCGAGTTGAAATGATCGTTCGTGAGATGGGTTTGTTTCAAAAAGATATAAATAATGATATGGATACTGATCTTCACCCTCCATGTTTGATTTCTAGCTAGAATGCTAGATTATAGAATTTGAGGAGAAAACAGAGAGAGATTTTTGGATGTAGTCTAATAATCTTTTAGATCAAAGAAAGTACGTATACAGAATTGAGAGAGATGTTGGTGTTCTTTAATTAATACTATACATAAGTTACCGTATATTTTTAAGTAGAGGCATGTCAGTTGAATAACCTTTATATGTTAATTTTTAAGAGGCTTACAAAATTTATAACTAAAAATACCAGATTTTACGAACCTTTTGAAAATTCATGATCGAATTCGAATGATATGGAAATTTGTCTTTTAAACAAACACAAACCAACTGTATAAAACCTTCTCCAAGCAAACAAAAATATACATACATATGTTCCTCTATGTAAAGCTAGCCTTCTAAAGCCTAGACCACCACATGGTTCACACAGTGATGCGATATACAAGATAAAGATAACTGAGGAAAAAAGCTCGACTCAATCCAAAATATACACACTCTTCAGTATTCAAAAGACAAAATCATATATAGATAGGATGTTTACAACAATTTACCATATGTCATGAGTACTTGTTCTTGTCTGGCTCTTCCTTTGCTCATACTCTGCATCATCTGTAGGCAATTCATAGCGACAAACAGGACACGTGTTCCTCGTTCTGAGCCACGGTACAATGCATTCGCTATGGTATTTGTGATTACAAGGCAATCGAACCGCTTTGCTCCCGATACTCATCTCATCTTTGCAGACCGCACAAACCGCACCTTCATCGTTCTCTACATCCAGCTGAACAATTGGGAGATCCTTGATGAAAGATTTGGAAGTTGGAGGTAAACCGGGATCGGTAATCCCAGATTCAGCAAACTGTTCAAACAACATTTCAAACTGGGTTGTATGAATATAGTCGTCGTCATGATCATTAACGATATACAGCTCTCTGTTTTCTACATCAAAGTTGATCTCTAGAGTATGAGAATTCAGCAGAACTTCCCACCCGAGATTTCCCGATCCCTCTGCTCTTTCGCCTCTCGCTAACTCCTCTAGAGAGATCATCGGCGAGACGGATACAGAGACCGAATCATCGCCATCGACATCAGCCTCTGCGAAAACGCTTAGTACCTCTCTCTCGTCACCACCATCAACTTCTTCCCAATCAAATTCCTCAGCTGTTACGCCACCATCTTGTGAATCCCAACAAAGAGGGATAGTCACGCTAACATCATCATCATCATCATCATCATCGTTCACATATACATCTTCTTCATTCCCCCATATCTCCCTCTCAATCTCTGGACCATGATCATGATCATCATCAGAACCCGACTCGACTGTAATTAACCGGATATCGCGAAACTCAAGCCCAGAATCCCTTCTCTCCACAAAGAAATCGTCGTCATCAAAACCATTAAGGCTGATAACATCAATATCACTATCATGACCTATATTCTCAACAAAACCGCATCCGGATGCCAACCCTAATTCCATAACCATGTCGCAATTCCCCTCTATCACTCCCAGCGATTCGTTGATATCACCATCGATATCGTCATGAGGAAGGGTTACCTGAGATTGCTCAGCACGCGGGTATGACAGATCCATGACAAAGCTTAGGCCTGTAGAGAAGATCAAAAGAAACTACAACTGAATCGGAGACCGATTCTTCGCCTGAAACTACGGCGAAGGAAGAGTAATCTGTATCGGAGGAATTGCGAGAAATCGGATCGAGGATCTGAGATACCATATGTCTCTGTTTCATTGTTGTAAAAACGACGTCGCTTCAACGATCAAAAACCAATAAAATCTCCGCCATCATTTGTTGATATTATTTTCCCCTTTACACTTTAGTGTATTAAATTTACAGGAATGCCACTAATGTCTCTCGGCTCATAAAAAGTCGACATGGGCCGACTGAGATGGGCCGAGTCGAACTATTTGTTCTCCTTGTACGGTCGGGGAGGATGTCGCATTAGGCCGATGGACGGCCCATAATATATCAAGCTTTATTTATTTTAAATCTTCTTGTCAACATGTATCATGCTTTCCTTTATTATTTGACTAGAAAAAGGAATTTATTATTTAGCGAGATACTTTTGGACCAACCAAAAAGGAGAGAATATATAATATTATTAATTTATATTATATAACACATGTCGAACAATGAGTGGGCCGCGTCTTAATCGAGATCGCCATCAAATAAGAATAATAATAGAAAAAAAAAAAAGAGAAGCCTAAGTCCAGGCACGTGAGAGAGCCACGTCAGCGAAAACAGTGTGGGAACAGAACAAAAGAAAACACATCTTCTCTTTTTTGAGTCTCTCTCTCATGGCATATAGTAATAACTCCACAGCTTTCGCTTTCACGTATTATCAATGACCCATAAACCGACAGGTCACTCAAGAAAGGACACCACATGCCCCTCTCCTTCTATTCCCAACATAATTTATCTTATCTTCATTTTCTTATCGACCATCAAATAATAAAAGTAATAAATTAGAGACTCTCCATTTTCAAATTCTAATTACTCTATCAACATTTTAATCTCTTTTTTTTTGTTCATCGTCAGCATAGATTATATGACAGACTTTATTTTCTTATTAACCATTCTATTTTGACAAAGTGGAAAGTGTAAAGTCTTGAAATAAAGGAGAAATAGATTGTCTTGTTAATGACATTTTTTCCTGCATTTCTAGGAGGAAAAAAACAAAGTGTTGCCCAATTTAGTTTAAACTCTTTAACTTACGAAATTCAAAGTGCAGCACCACATAAACATTCAAAAGTGTGTGCTATTTATTCACCATCGAAAATAATATTCACAAATCTGACCCACAAGCTCACTTTACCTCGAATTTCTAACCCTTTGATATTGTTTGTCAGAGGTGAAAAAGTGGGACCCAAGATTAGTAAATTTCCCTCACGTGATACCATCACGAGAAAGCGACCGGTCGCCACCGCTTCTCTCTCTTACAGGCACGTGCTCTCACGTCTCTCCTCTCCTCTCATTTGCCGTACAAAATCTCACTAGTTTTTTGCTAGTCCATCAAAAAAACTCTTTCGGAGAGAAAAAATGAATCTGGCTGGATTAATTTTACTGTATCGTCTTAAATATTTTTACTAAGTTATTCACTGCCAACTTTTCTCGGTTTCTTATATATTTCGATGACAATTTTAAGTTATTTCAGTTTTTAATAGAGGTGTAGATATGAAATTATGAATACAAAAACAAAATTATGAAGTTAATCTATAACAGCAAAAAAAAAAAAAAACTGAAGTTAACGGCAACGTTTGGAGTTAAGCGGCGTCACGAGTCTCAACAGTGCGGCGACTATAGTAGAGAGGAAGAAAGAGCGAAGGAGATGATGGGACCCACCGCACGCGAGACGGAAGGCAGTGTGGCAGATTAACGGCAGGGAATGGGCACACGTGACCATGCTGCTTCTCTCATCTCACTTTCACCTTCTTTTGTTTCCTTTTTTTACGGCCGAAAACTAGTTTTATTTATGATATTTCAAAAATCATTTAAATCTTATTTCAGAATTATACCATTCAACAATTAAAATCTTTATTTGGACGACAGCACCATTTTTACGACGATGTTTATGTATCAAAATTTAACGATCGTTAATATATAATTAATTGATCCCCTCACACCAAAAAGATTTTTTGACAGATAAAGTAATCTTTCTTAAAAAAATATGTAATATGCTCGGTTTAAAAAAAAAATGTGATATGCTGGGAAAACAAGTATATGCTTAGCGGAATTCTGTAAATGTCAAGTGATTTAAATCAACCTTTTCTTGGTTAAAAGTTTTTCTTTTGAGTACCAAAATTTTACAGTACATTATTTTTGATTCATTTCCCCCTTGCTAATAGAAATCTTTTTTGTTTACCGATCATGTTTTCATAGACCTTTTTAAAATCCATAATTGAACAATTAATTCTAGGATTATATATATATAGTATTTTTTTAAAGAGTGAAACGGGATAGCGTAAAAAAGAAATGTGGGACCCGCAATAATCGAGAGGTGTGAGTTGGCCACGTGATGGATGGGAGGCTGAGGTAGGCAGCCAAAAGGTTTCTTATCACGTGATACGGCGCGATTTACGCGGCGCAACTGCCACGTGTCCTTCTCTGTCCACCCCTTGGATCCAAGCTCGTAGGTTAAACTTAGTTTTTAACTAATCTAATCTAATGCATCATTAGTTATTTAATCCCTTGTTTTACCATAGGACACATGATGATACATGCATAAACTATTTGTTAACTGATCCCTAAGAGGATTTCTGTGCAATGTACAGAGGAATGTCCGTAATGCAAAATACATTTGTTTTCTTGATATCCAGCTTCTTATTCTTCTCTTTAATTTTCTTTATTATTATTAAATTGATACTATATTATTAAGAAAATAACAATGATTAGAGACAACTAATAGTCCTCTTTAGAAGGAAACAAAGAAGAAAAGAAGCCAGCTAATTCGGATGAGATGCTCTCCCATACACTCTTTTGTGTATGCAAAGTTTCAGAAATTAATGTTTTAAATCTTAAATTAGATTTCTGAAAAAGCATTTATTTTGATCAATTGAAAGAACTGTAGGTAGGAGCATTGATAATATATTATTAGTAATAGCTAAGTATGTAAAGAGATGTTTATTTGAGTTTGTTTACTATTGACAGATGTTAAATTTTGATTAATCAAAAATGATCGTTAGCGTGTGCATGAACCTGGTGAGTTGTGATATGAGTATTCTTACATTTATTTTATTTCGAACTGGATCAGATATTGTAAATAATGATATAAAAGTTAAGTAAATAATATGTGTATTTATGTTTGTGTGTGTTTGTATTTTAGAAATTTTACGATTCCATGAATGATTTTCTATGTGCTATATATATAGTTGTTTCTTTTTTGGATATATTTATATATGTAAGAATATAAAATGATGTTTTTTTTTGTTTTACATATTAATTTTATTTCCCACCTACCATATATATTTTTTTTTTTTGCTAAAAAGTCTACCATATATGCTTTTTAAAGTAGGTTAAACAATGCACATGTATAAGGCTAAATTTTTCCAACTTATATTTAATTTGTACATCTCACTAAAAGTTTGGAATAGTGAGTGTCTTTGCCGTTGTTTTATGTGCAAAACTGCCGTAACGCACAATTGATCATAATATAAAGCTTTGCGTTGTAGATAAAATGCTAAATAGTTAACTGAAGTTATAACTGAAAGAGGAACAAATGGTTAAGTGAAAGTACCAACCGAACCACGAATGGTTAAGGAGACATGGATAGGTCGGTTTGTGGCCCATCAGCAAACAGTTGCGAACTGCTTCCGAGTGAAGATGAGTTATTACCAAATTGCCCCCTGTTATTAATGTTCGAAAATCAATTTATGTCCTCCTGACTCTTGAGATTCTACAGTATTTTTCTCACGTGAGTTGCAGAGTCAAATTCACGTGGCCCCACTAGACCACGAAAACGACATCACACTAACCCTCTTCTTCTTCCCGTCTTTCACTTTTGAGTTGACCACTTCTTTTTTTCTACTATTTACCTTTTCCTTAATCCTTTTTTTTTTCGTTATACGTGAAATTTTTTATTAGACCATATATAAACAAATTCCTTTTTTTTGGCCCAACCAATTTCTTGTTTTTCAGAGAGAAACCGAATCTCAAAATACATTAAAAAACGAAACAAAAACATTTCATCAAAGAAACTATGAGATTGCGAGTAATATAATAATTAATGGGTTATAATAATAATAAAAAAGCGTGTTTAGAAACAACCTAACAACTCACGGGACAAAGTGGAGAGCATGTGGGGATGTGTTATTGTTTTTGCTCTTTCCCAATTTTGTATCATTTCCCTCTTCATGTGATCCAACACTATTTAGCTATAGTTCCTCACTTCCTCACATCCCTCAATGTTTTAAATTTATTATTTATGTTTTTCAAATTAAAAAAAAAAAGTTATGGGCATAAATTCATTTCTAGCTCGCACGCAACAATGAGGCGGTAATTTTTTTTGGTGTTTCATGTTTTAATAAGTCAAAACTAAAATAAAACACACCTAAAATACTCCGCTCCATAGGAATATAAAATAATATTATTCGTCAACCACATATGGAATATATAAAAATTTGATTTTTCCGAATACTAACTCAAATCCGTCCATATTAGACAATGTTAGTTTGGTAAATGCTAACTTAATTTCTTTTATATATGGAGTGTAAGTCGTCTGTTTGGTTTAATTACTTATATATATATACAATTTTCGAATAAGAATAAAAATAAGTTGGTGTCCTAACAAGTGGCATTCAACTAAAATTTAAATGGGTTTCTTGATCATGGGTTTTAGACAATTGTTAATGGCATTGCACAAAGGAATAGCTGTCTTTGTTCCACCTAATGTCACATACATAGATTTCCACTCACACAAACACAGAGACGCATACACGTACAAAACTGTCCCCCCTGCATACCATCATTTTACAGCATAATTTCTAATGTAAATTTATAAGTATCATTACAATTTACACCGTTTATTAACGAATTCTTAATTGTTAACCACTTTCAGGTAACTTAACTAGCATCTAACTGTTCTGGAATTTTAAATCAAATTTCTCTAAAACTCGGAATTGTAGATGAAAAAGCAAATGCATAATCAGTAAAAATGCATGTGAAAATCTATACATGCATAAATGTGTTTGTGCAGCTCAACTACACACAAATTATGGCGAATTATTATTTAATACCATGTATAATTTAGATTAAATAAATCACTTATCACGATATGTAATTAGTTTCGTTTAAACGAATCGTAAGTGTACACTCGTTAATTTTAAATTTTGTGATTTCGAATCCGTATTCTAAGTTTTTAACTTTGAACCAACAAAAGTATAAATAATTAACTCTTTTTTTGAAAGAGATAAATAATTAACAGAAGATGCTTGATGAAACTATCAAGAATATGCAAGGGAAAGGGATCGAAGGACGCTTTTACGCGCTATGAACAAAGATAACCAACCCAAAAATTCAGATGAAGCCGCGACAAGGAGCGATAGCAGCAAGGTTGGTGATGTGTTTCCCTCGACATCCCTCGAAGAATATGCAAACATAGTCAGGAAGAATTAGCGGGATTGTTGGTCATAGTAGTGTCCCTGATCATGGCCATGGCCATGTTGTTGATCAGTTGATGATTATGATAGTGAACCTGAATCAGATGAGGATCACATCGGTGATGATGAGCGAGGACAGTGAAGCACATGAGTCATCTCAACAGGAGAGTAGTCTCAATTTTGGTTGTATTTCTGTCAATTTTGATAGGATTGTGGGATTTTGCCAAAATAAATAACAATTAACTTGATAGATAAAATTACCTCCAACTTATATTTTCCGAACTCGTAGTTCCATTGACACGTTATCAGATACTTGTCGACGAAGGATCAAATGACCTCAAGAAGTTAAGCTCGCTCAACCAGTGTGCGACTAGAATTCGAATGTAGCTCACCCTTGCTTTTAAAAGACTAAAGAATACCTCTGAATGGACAAAACATTCCCGATGTTTATACTTGCACGTATCGCATCTCTACGCTTATCAAATGTGTTTTCTTGCACGTCTCAGACAAAAATTAGATCAATTCAATTAGTTTTGTGTTTCCGAAAAAATAATACCCTGAAGCAGAGGAATCAGCATATCAATTAGTCGCCAACAACACGTTTTGTTGTTGTGACAAAGTCAAAGGTACGTAGTACGTACGTTGCACAGTTGAGAGAAATTTAACACAAACAACACGTTAATTACTCTTACTCAAGATTTTATGAGCTTTAATCACACACAATTGTCTGGTTATATCAAGATTTTATACAAATGTTTTTATTCAAAAACGGAGACACGAAATCTTCATTTGTTATTATGATATTTTGTTGTAAGAATAGTAAATTAACTTTTCAAATTAATAATTTAGTATCTTTGTTTTTACAAATAAAATAAAGGGACACGTGATTTTATCAAATTTCATAATATTCTTTCTCTTCGTTTAAGTTGTGGTAGTATTAAATTTATGAAATACGAGAATATACGAATTATGTGATTGTGAATGTCAAATACATGGAATTCGTAGTTTATTGATTTTCGTTTGGCTACATTTACTTCGACGAATATTAGTCGGCGTAATTTCTATAATCTATAGTAAAATAAATAGAGTGCCTTGACACGCAAAAAGTATATAATGAATTGAAAATATAGAGAAAATGTCACCAACTACTACAAGCTGTTTGATTGGAATATTCAATTATGAATATAATTCGTGGAGATTTAATGTTCGCTATCGCCATGATTGTGGCATATTATGAACATATGTTTGCGTATGCATGCCTATATAAAGTTAAATTAATAGCTGCATGTGAGTTTCATTTGCCGACAACGAATATTGAAAAATGACCATCGATTGGTAGAGTCGATGAAAATAAATGCTAGTATATGAGAACTATATGTAAAAAGTATATTAGCAAAGAAACTCTATTTACATTCTCAAATACAGCGACGATGAAATGTTGTTTTTATTATACTAGTATATTTAGTAAACTTGCATTTAAGCAATAGTCGTCATTTCTTTAATCGATTACGCAGTGACTTTGTTAAAAGTACTAAAACGGCAAACAATTTAATGGGGATCGTCGAACACGATAAAAACAAAAGCGTACATCGATTAAACCCAAAACAAAACAATAAATAATAATTTCGGTGCGTGTGTGTATTATTTATTTTGTTACTTTTTTTATTTTTAGCGCCGCTAAACGGATAAAACCTCTGTTACCTTACACTATAAAGCAACTAACCAAGACATCCACCACGTGACTCCGTTAGAATTAACGTCGTTTAAACGGAGTGTATTTGCTGTTAAACGGGGAGCGTTATAATGACTGTATAAAAGATTTCCGCCTTCTCATTTCCTCTCTCAAAACAGAGAGAGAGAAAGAAGAGCGAGGAGAGAGAGAGAGAGAGAGAGAGAGGGAGGGAGTGAGAGAGCTCTCTGGCTGATCTTTTTATTCCGATCAGATCGAAGAGTTTTATCTCGGAATTCGAACCTTTTGTTTGGTTGCTCTGACTAAGAGATCCTAGTTTCAGACAATTGTCGTTGATTCAATCTCGAAAAGGTACGCTTCTGATCTTAGCTCAAATCTAATCCGTCGTCAATTTAGATTTGACTTGGACTCCAGTTTTTGGTTCTCCTTACTCACGGGTTGACTTGAATTATGCGGAATTCAGTTGGTTTCGAGCTAGAATTCTGCTGAATTGTAGTTAAACTTTTCAATTTCTCTGCAATTCTGATGACAGATCTATCGAATCCAGCGATTTGGTAATTCCTGGCGATTTCTTCGGCGCTTCATCGTCAAAGTTGCAGCGGAGGCTGATTCTGGCTAAATCGAGCAGAATTTGATCGAAATTCAAGGACTTTTCTCGGGGTAAAAGCAACCGAGAAAGCATAATTCAGCGAGCTCAATTCCGCTTCTACTAGCATCGGAGGACGAAGCATCTCTTGAATCAGCCACTATAAGTCGCAGATCTGAGTTGGTAGCTACAAAATCCCCACGAATTCCAGAAAATCGCGCCAATTCTGTGAAGAAACATCGCAGAATCGTGATTATATCCGCGCATAGATTAATAGCATAATTCCCAACAACAAAAATTTAGGTTCTTGTTCATGGAGCTTCCTCAACCTCGTCCCTTCAAAACCGAAGGTAACACTATTATTATCAGATATTACCAAATCTCCTAACTTAAAATAAATCAAAAGAAAGTTAATTTTCTTCAAGATTTTTTTTCAATTAAAAAGGATTATCTTTTTTTTTTTTTCGGTTTTAATTTTGATTTTTAGAAGAATTTCCACAGGGAGAAAACCAACACATGATTTTTTATCGCTCTGCAGTCATTCAACCGTCCAGCCAGATCCAAAGCCAACACCTTCTTCTCAAGGTATTTATTTACCATTGTACCCTTTTTCAGTTTAGTAGTACTACTTTTTTATTTTTATTTTTCACTAAAAGATTCTCTTAAAGGCGTCACGTTTTTTCCGCGCGTGCATCTGATCTGACCTTTAAGACGAATCATGGATCAAAGTGTTGCTATTTGATTGGGCCCTAATGGTCCCAACTCTGTTTAAAGCCCAGGGAAATACGGGACCGTTAATGGGGATACACATGTCGTGAAGCTTGCATTCGAATATTTCTGTAACTATCTTTGAACGCTCATGTTGACCATTCTTACATACACACATGTCAATAACTCAATATATATAAGAAAATGGATTTGAATAGAACCACTAATTGAATGAAGGGTCACATATTGGTCTAGTATGCTCCTCTAAGTTTGTTTGTTTGCGTTTTGGTTTTTGTTTTAATTTATTGTTTATTTCTATTGCTTTAGAACCTGATAGAACGAACATGTCAATAAGTGCTTGTTAATTACTAAACGCGTACAACTTTGAATAAGAAGATTGTGTGTGTAGGTATAGTTAAAATGAGATTAATGCGTATGATATATACTTATGGTTTATAGAAATTTTGATGAAATGTGGAGCAGGTAGCCACTTGAAAACCCATGATTTTCTTCAACCGTTAGAATGTGTTGGTGCTAAAGAAGAGACAAGTAGGATTAATACTTTCACTACAGCGTCTGAGAAGCCACCGCCGCCTGCACCACCTCCACCACTGGAGCATGTGCTTCCCGGTGGTATAGGGACCTACACAATCAGCCCCATTCCTTACTTTCAGCATCATCATCAGAGATTTCCTAAGCCGGAGTTGTCACCACCGATGATGTTCACTGCTGCTGCGCAAGCGAGTGGTGGTAATGATAGAAATGTTGTGGACGATAATTCAAACTCTATTTGCAGCTCTTACGCTGCTGCAGCAAGCGGGTTTACTCTTTGGGATGAATCTGGTTCTGGGAAGAAGGGACAGACAAGGAAGGAGAATATTGTTGGGGAGAGAGCAAACATCAGAGGTAACAAGAAAAATCGAATCTTGATGTTAATTAGACTAGTTTACTAGTGTTGAAATTGATGAAATACGTTTTTTTTTTTAATGTATAGCTGATGTTGCAACAGCTATGAGACAATGGCCAGTGGTAGAACGACAGTCCCAATCTTTGACAAATAACCATTTGAGCGGTTTCAGTTCTCGCTCTTCCTCTCAGTCAGTCTCATCTCTTCTCTTTTCTCTGTTGCTCGGTTTATGGAATTAAAAAGGCTGATCAAATAAGGTTTTACTTTGGTTGCAGAGGGTCTGGACTCAAGAGCCAGAGCTTCATGGACATGATAAGATCAGCGAAAGGAAGTTCACAGGACGATGATTTAGATGATGAAGAAGATTTCATCATGAAGAAAGAAAGCTCCTCCACTAGCCAGAGCCATAGAGGTTTGTATTTTCTGAGATGACAGCTTTACGTTTTCTAAACTGTAACAGCTTAAGATCTGATTGATTGGTTCCTTACAGTGGATTTGAGAGTAAAAGCAGACGTGAGAGGCTCTGGTAACGATCAAAAGCTGAACACGCCTAGGTCTAAACATTCTGCTACTGAGCAACGGAGGAGGAGCAAGATCAATGATAGGTAAGTCTTGAACATGTATTCATAGATATGAAATGTAGCAGAAGCCAGAATTGGTTATAGAGTATAGCGGAGAGGAGAGACTAATCAAACATTGCTAATGGACCTCTCTGCAGATTTCAAATGTTGAGACAACTAATACCTAACAGCGACCAAAAGCGGGATAAGGCCTCCTTCTTACTAGAGGTATAACTATCATTTTTTTTGGCCAAATATTCGGTAACAGTAGATTCAGTCTCATCTTTTCTTAATCTCCAAAATGTTCTCCTTTGAAACTTCATTTCAGGTTATCGAGTATATTCAATTCTTACAGGAGAAAGCAAATAAGTATGAGACCCCTTACCAAGGATGGAATCACGAACCTGCGAAGCTATTGAATTGGGTAAATATAACCTCGCACTTTCCTACCATACATCGGTTCTTTTTTATTTTCCAGGTTCGAAACTGAAAACAAAACCATGTAACGTTAGTCTGTGTGATTGATTTACATTACAGCAGAGGAACAACCAGCAGCTAGTACCTGAAAGAACCGTTGCTTTTGCTCCAAAGTTGGAAGAAGAGAAGAACAACAATCCGGTTTCGGTCCTTGCAACAGCACAAGGCGGTGTTATTGATCATCCAGAAACACTGAACCGAGCAATGCCAACAACCGCTCCATTTCCTTTGTCAGTTCAAAGCAACAGTTTATTCTCTCCTGTAATTGCGGGTAACCCCGTAACTCAGTTCCACACAAGAGTCGCATCAGCAGAAACGGTAGAGCCAAGCCTGAGTTCTCGGAGTCGGACTCAGCTATTGAAAGAAGAAGAAGAAGAAAAAGATGAGCAAGTTCATGAGGGTAACATCAGTATATCAAGTGTATACTCACAAGGGTAAAACTAAAATCTCTCCTCTCTTTTGATCTTGTAACAGTTAAAAGTACAAAAGTAAAAAACTTTTTTTGTTTTTCTTTGTGGAGCAGATTAGTGAAATCACTAAGAGAAGCATTGGAGAATTCAGGAGTGGACTTAACGAAAGCAAGCATCTCCGTCGAAATCGAGCTTGCTAAACAATCCTCTTCCTTCAAGGTTCCTTTTCTTTACGATTCGATATATATGTTAAACAGATGGATTTTTTTGTGTGTGGTGGACGGACCCGATAGTTTTTAGTTTTGTTTGTTTACTACTGATAGGATCATGAAGTTCGTGAACCGATTTCTCGAACCGGAAACGACGACGTCAAACAAACTCGGAAACCAAAACGGCTCAAGACGAACAATAGAAGTTAAAAGAAAACCCAGCACGCAATCGGGTAAAACACCAAAAAATGATTCCTCTGTTTTTTTCTTCTTCTTTATCTCAAAAAGAGAATTTTTTTAAATTATTATATTTATATATTCAATCTTATTTTCTTTTTATTTTGTACATTCGAAATTATAATCATTTTAATGTTTTATCTCGTGGGTCCATAATCTTTTGAGACCTAAGACTAGTGAGACCCGGTTATGCTAACCGCATTTTAGGCTGTAATTGCAACTCTTCTTTGGGTTTTTCCTTTTGCTTCTGAGGAATATAGGGGAAGGCTTTCCATGTTTTCTGGAAGCTTCCTGTGTTTAGTGAAGTCACTTTTCACTCTATTATAAACATCTTTTAGCATTTTTTCTTACTGTTTTCTTTCCCGATGTAAAAACTATATTTTTTTTTTGGGGGTTATTGGTCATCAAAAGTGATATTTTATGTAAGTGTTATCTTTTAAATGAGCGGCTAAGATAATACGTTAATTGAAACGACCTCACTTTGCCTACGACGAGAAGAAACTCACGTTAGGACCTTGTATTATTATAAATTTTATAACTATGGTGCTATGTTTCGTTTTGGCTCAGAATTTTACCCATATTGTAATCCCAAATCCCCTCGACGACTTTTAATACATGATACTAATTTCTCAAATTCTCCAAACTTAAAGAAAGAACATACAATAATGTAAACTTAAGGGAACGTTCGACAAAAAAAAATCACTGAAGGGGACAGAAAGAAGGAAATTATACTTTTAAAGGAAATAATTCGAAAATCACGGGCAAGTCCAGAGAATAGTGAGAAAATGAGGGTATATTGGTCATTTGAAGTTGGTAGTTTCAGATGAACGTTGGAGAAAAAATCGAGATCCAAAGCTCGGACTTGAAGAAGAACGATTTTGAACAAAATAAAAATAAAAATTCAAGTTTCTTTCTCTCTCTGCTCAGACTCTGGTCTAGAAGACTTATAACTGAAGCAGATCTATTGAAAGGAAGGAGAAGATGTATGAGCAGCAGCAGCATTTCGTAGATTTGCAAAGCGATTCTGGATTTGGGGACGATAGCTCGTGGCTCGCCGGTGATGACGATCTCCGACTGTCTCCTCACCAATCTGCCGCCGCTACGAACTCCGGCAACGAGAATCTCGATCGGCGTCTTTTAAAAGATCTCGTTGAGATGGTTCCCCTCATCGAGCATTACATGGTAATTTTCTCAATCTCCCTCAACTCTCTTGGCCTTTTTGTCGGGTTATCAGAGCGGAATATGTTTGGAACTCGAGGGGATTGGAGATGTGGTGATAGGTTTGACGGAATTTCGAATTTATGTTGGTGTTTTCGAGCGATTGGGTGCAGCAATTTATGAGCTTTCGATAGATTCATTTCTTCAAACAAATTTGGGAAATTGTAGATAATATGTAAATGTGAGAGAAATTGATGGTTTTGGACATATGGATTTGAAATTTCTGAAAGATAAAAATTGTAGGGTTCATACTTAGGTTGGAATTTAATATGTTTCTTCTCATTGAACGCGATTAGGAACACAAAGAACGGAGTTCGTTTAAGCGGCGTGGTTCCATGATCTACACTAAGATGCCTTCCAGAGAATCCTTGTCCAGAAGGGTGAGTTGTTTGTTTCCATCTATCATCTCTTTGTGGTATTTTTTTAGTTAGGTTTCAACGTGGAATTTAATTAGATAGAAAACTAGTTTTTGTTCCTTTTTGGGTATGAGCTGATATCAGCTTGGCTTGATAAAATTTTGTATATACGTAAGTGGCAAATGTTGTTGTAATAATGGATTCCTGTTTTTGGAGCACCTGTGTCTTCAGACTTGGTTTGAGAACTCTAGTGGGTGGTTTTGGGTTTCAATTTCCCTCATTTATCAAATGAGTCTCAAGGTGATTTGTTTCTCTAAAGTTCGGCTGTGTCGCTTATTCATTTGTATTTGCATGTACCTGATCCAAAGGGAAGAAATGCTTCTCAAACAATCCCAGGAAGAAAGAAGAGAGATGCAGAGGGAAATAATGATGTTGAGAACGATAGAAGGGAAGATGGTGAAAACGCCAAGGCGTTGGCTGGTGCAGAAAAGGAAGAAGTAACAAAACTTAGAGAGCAAGTGAGTGACTTGCAGACAAAATTATCAGAGAAAGAAGAGGTTTTAAAGTCGATGGAAATATCAAAGAATCAGGTAAACGAGATACAGGAAAAGCTTGAAGAAACAAAACGCTTGGTTGCTGAAAAGGAGATGCTGATCAAGTCTATGCAGTTACAATTATCAGACACAAAGGTAAACCTTTTCCTCGTATGTGTCTTCAGTATTTCCCCTGTGTGTTCCTCAGACCCATGTTTATTCTGAATCTGGTTTTGAAGAAAATAGAGAATACATGTTACTTCTGCAAATAGCTCGGTTTTAGGAGCTGCTAATCATTTGACACTATTTTGTGGAGGCATACATATTTAGAGATTCCCCTTTTTTTTTTTTATTATACCAACTTCAGATGTTAATAGCTTCTTTTCGCTATCTTCACTAGATCAAACTTGCAGACAAGCAAGCCGCTCTTGAGAAGTCTCAATGGGAAGCAAAGACCACAGGAACGAGAGCAATCAAGCTTCAAGAACAGCTAGATGCTGTTGAAGGAGAAATCTCTTCATTCACACGGGTATTTGAAACTTTGGCGAAAACAGAATCCAAGAAACTCGACAGGGATTATGATGCAACCCCATATGAATTTGATCATATTCCATATCTCGTAAGTCAAGAAACCACGACAAGCATCTCTCTTTCTTTTTTTCGTTTTCTTTTGGGGGTCATATCTAACGCTGTTGCAAATACGTAACAGGACGATGTAGATGAAAGTGAACTGAGGAAAATGGAAGAAGCAAGATTAGCTTATGTTGCAGCTGTGACTACCGCAAAGGAAAGAGAAGATGAAGAATCTCTAGCCATGGCTGCTAAAGCTCGAGCCTACTTGCAATCACTAGCCTTTAAATACTAATCATCTTCAGGTACTTTCTTTTAGGATTGTCTCTCGTTGGTTTTTCTAGGTGTATGTAGATTTGTACCATGAAAAAATTGGAGAAGAAAAGCTTCTGTGATAAACAGAAAATATGGTTTCCCATAAATCAATGAATGCATTTCGAGTTTTTGTTTCTCATTTAAGCATGTATCTATAAGGTTTGTTATAAAAAAAATTAACTTGAATTTTCTGAATATCTCGGGAACATAAAACAGATTGTATTAATGTATAGTATGTTTTAATAATTTTTACTTGGTCTCTTGACAACGAAATCTAGAAACTTTGGAACCTAAAGCAACGAATTTTTTTGATAAAAATTGTGCACACTTGTTTAACTTGAATATTTGGCGTTTATATTGTTTTGAATCGCATGAAAATCTTGGAAAAAAACATAAAATATTTGATTTCTTTTGTTTGAGATGGTTCAAGAAAATAAAAACAGAAAGGATTGACTGAACTTGAATTGTTTTTTCTATGTCAAACTCGTCGTCAGTTATCCTGAAAATCACGAGCTCAATAAATTTATTTTTTTGCTAAATTGAAAAACATTTAAATCGTTTGTGATGAAATTGGGTTTAACCAGGTAACAACTGGGCCCTCTCGGCTCATATTTTAAATAACATAAGGTCCTTTTATCACTCGCACGTGCCGAATCAATTATCAGTGTCAAATTCCGCGCCATAGCCGATCAGTACGACGTCGTGTTATCTCCTAATGAAAGTTTAAAAACTTGTATAATTAAAACCCTTCTTCCTCGATGGAAAAGAAGACAAAAGTAAATTCGGTAATGGCGGACGAGAGTCGCTGCGGCGGAAACACTGTTGCGATCCGCGTCCGTACACTTTCCGGAGAATCGACGATCGTTCAGGTTTCATCGGGCGGGACGATTCATGAACTCAAGCTTGCCCTAAAATCCTCTTTCCCTCCCGCTTCTTCCTCTCCCAATTTCCATCTGTTCTTCAAGGTAATGCTTATGCTCACTATATCTTGTTGGTGTTTTGTATTTCTGTATATCTCCGTTCGTATAGGTTGCAGAGCGATTCCACATTGATCTTTAGAAAAATTCGAATTTTGTGGTTTTTTTCTTTTGTCATCGATTTCAAGTTTCTTTTTTCTAAATTAGCCCTTCTGGGAACGAATTGTGTTATCTTGTATTCTTACCATCTATAATTTGTTTCTTTTTGTAGGGTACGAAATTGAGTTTGAACAGTAGAGTGGCTGCTACTGCCATTACTGGCGGTGAATTCTTGGTTTTGGTTCCTTTTGTTAAGAAGGAACGTCCACAGACCCCAAAACCTGATTTATCAGAGCCTTCCTTGAGTTCAAGCTTCACAAATTCCGCGTATTATCCTGCTACGATTCGAGGATCTTCATCTTCTAGAGCTGAGAGCTCTAAAAGAGCTGAGAATCTTTCTGTTGGGGTGAAACGAAAACGGGATCAAGAAACGTGTCCAGTTGAATTCTTAAAAGGTGTATTAGAGTCTGATTGTAGAGATGCATTTAAGGGCCAGAACACGGAGAAGCTTGCTGAGGTTTTAAAGGCTAGGAATTGCCTGACATCTCCAGGTTTTGCAAAGTGCTTGATGTCAAGGGAAACAAGCAGCTATTCCTGTTCTTGTCCAGATTGGTTGAAATTGTCGATGGAGACATTCGTTTTTTTGAATCTCTTTTCATCTCTTATTGAATCACTTGGAGAAAAATTACACTTTACCCGCTTGGAGGAATCGCTTGCCCGGTTAGCAATGTCTGGAGTTCGTGTCAGTATAGAGGACGTAAAGAATCTTTCAATTATATGCCCCAAGGTGATTTTTCTAGATACTCCTACTTATTCAGTCATTTTTCGTTTTTTTGTATGTAGTGTAACCTCAGTGGCTGTTGTAGGTAGTAAAGGTTATCACTGATGACTTTGAGGCTGTGAAGTATGAGAATGCTATAGTTATAGCTGATGTTCTGGAGACAGATGGAGGTGGAAAATATGAAAAACCAGGTACGGTTTGAGATGAATGTACCTACTTTCTTTATCCGAGCTATTGTGAGTTATCTTTTAAGACTACCACTGTTTGTTTCAAACCATTGGTTATATAGGTCTGAAAAAAACTCCACTTGCAAAGGTCTTTAGTTCTATGAAAAAGCGGGAGACTGCTTTTAAGGCTGAACTGTGGGAGTCCATCAAATCGCTACTGGTATGTTTATTACTCTAACCTTTTCTTTCGTCTAAACCTATCAAAATTAAGAGGGGGTCACAGCTTAGGCATCCATGTACTATAAATTTTGGATATTGGATTTCTGAAGTATTTTTGCTTTTTAGTTGAAAAATCGATGTAAGAGGGGAATAAGTGTTTCCTTGGAGGACATGCTTATCTTCTCCGGGGAAGGTAAAGGTAGTGGTGGAAATGAAGCTGAACAAGCTGCAAAAGGCAGTTTTTCTCGCTCTGGCTCTCATTCATCCCGGACTCCGTGTCATGTAAGAGTTTGCTCCAATATTGACGCCATAATTATTCTGTTATGCTCGAGTTTCAATTGAAATAGAATTTTCGATATACACCCGTTCTAGAAATATAGGTCCTGAATAAATACCTTTTTATGTATTGAGTTCAAGCGTTTAGTTGAACGTCGTGCAGTCAATTTGGTGGACAACTAAGAGTTTGGTTTTGTCCGTTTTGGATATCTTCTTACTGTATCCACATGCAACAGCATTCAGTGTTTGTGGCATTCGTATTTGAAGGGCTGTTGATGCGTTACCACTGATTGTTTATTGGTAGACATGTTGTTTAGTTTTTAAATATTTTCGTTCAATTAACAGGGCACAAATTCCTTGCTACCAGTGGAGATGGTTGAACATCTCAGGACTGGTTTTGGATCTAAAGGACAGGTAGTTTAGTCTCCCCCTCTCACTCTCTTACTCTGTCCTCCCTCGAATTCTTAGGTCTGCTTTGTTAGTAAATCTCTCCATTCGTTAGTTAAAGAGTTTACTTCTTTTTTCTGTTGCAGATAGTTCACGTTGAAGATATAAATGCTAGAAAAGCTGTCTACGTTGAAATACCACATGAGCTCTCAGAATTCACGAAGTCTGCCTTGAAACGAATTGGAATCAATACATTATACAGCCATCAGGTAACTTATCTTGTAATGTATTTCTGTGTCGATGAATTTCAAAATTTTAGCTTGATACCTTTCCCCTTTTTTTTTCTTTAATCAGGCTGAATCGATTTCAGCAGCCTTGTCTGGGAAGAATGTTGTGGTTGCAACTATGACTTCCAGTGGAAAATCTCTTTGCTATAACGTGCCAGTCTTTGAGGAATTGACCAAAGATACAGATGCTTGTGCCTTGTACTTATTTCCGACCAAGGTTACCCACCTTGTCTCTTTTTATAAAAAAATTTCTGTTTTGAACTTCAGAATTTTTGGATATTCCTATATTAGACAGAGATTTACTTTTTGTTTGTATAGGCCTTAGCGCAGGATCAATTTAGAGCGTTGTCTGATTTAATAAAAGGATATGAAGCTAGCATACATATGGGGGTGTATGATGGTGATACTCCTCATAAGGACAGAACAAGGCTGAGGAATAACGGTAGACTGGTAATTCTTACTGTCTTTCTTTTTCCAACATAATAGCGTGATTCATCAACTTAGTCTCATCTGAATTCCCAAAAGACTTATTTCACTAACTAGAGTTTTTGAACAACATGAATGTAGCTGATCACAAATCCTGACATGTTACATATGTCAATCTTGCCTCCCCATGGACAATTCAGCCGGATTCTATCAAATCTTAGGTAACACATCTTCATATAAAGAAAATTTAAGTACTTTAAAGAAAATGTCAAAAGAAATAAAATCCTCCTCTTATTTAAAGTTTTGACTAACTTGAGTAGAATCTTTGCAAGAAATAGTTGGTTTAGATTACTTAAGTCGAGTCTACATTGAATATATTAGGTACATTGTAATCGATGAAGCCCATTCTTACAAGGGAGCATTTGGCTGCCACACAGCCCTTATACTGAGAAGACTACGCCGCCTCTGCGCTCACGGTGACGATACTAATACCATGGTCAAAACAGTAGTCCCCATTTACAAATTTTGTACGTGTAGACTTTTAATTGACCAAGCATATCTTAATTTCCAGTATATGGCGCCAATCCCTCATTCATATTTTGTACTGCAACTTCTGCCAATCCTTGAGAACATTGCATGGTAGGCCTACATTTCTGATTATCTGGATTTAATATCAAAATCTTTGCTACGGGATCAAAACATGGCTTGGTGATTGTGCAGGAGCTTGCAAACCTAACTGAGCTCGAGCTGATAGAAAATGATGGAAGTCCTTCCTCTGAAAAGCTTTTTGTCCTGTGGAATCCCACAATCTTCCCAAGAAATGTATGGTTCAGTATTCTAGATTTATTTGAACCAATTCTGAGACTTTATTTACTTCTTGTTTTTTTTTTTTAATTTGTTGTATTACAGAAATCTGAAGATAGTTCGAAAGTCATGAGTACTAATGAAGATGCTGCAGATAAATCATCAAGGGATAGTTCGAAAGTCATGAGTACTAATGGAGATGCTGCAGATAAATCATCAAGGTATTTCTAGCCATTTACTATTTCTTACAAGAAATCAAAATTTTATGGTCATCGATCTGTAGCTAACATTTGATATTATTTCATTTCTTCACAGCCCGGTTTCTGAAGTTTCACACCTTTTCGCAGAGATGGTTCAGCATGGCCTACGTTGCATTGCTTTCTGTCGGTCTCGCAAATTGTGTGAACTTGTTCTGTGTTTTACGTGCGTTCTCCTGTAAATCGCTGATTAAATATTTCACTCTAGGCTTATTCTTTGACTATAAAAATGCTAATGGAGTTTAAAATCTGCAAAAATATGCTGTAGGCGTGAAATTCTTGCTAAGACTGCTCCTCACCTGGTTGAAGCCATATCTTCATATCGTGGAGGTTACATTGCCGAGGTACGTCTCCTTTTCTATGTTTCTGAACTTAAGTGTTGTCAAAGATGGATTGTTTTTGACTAGATCAATAAGCTGGTATTTTGCAGGATCGAAGAAAAATAGAGGGTGACTTATTCGGTGGAAAGCTTTGTGGTATTGCTGCAACAAACGCACTTGAGTTGGGGATTGACGTCGGTCACATAGACGTGACTTTGCATTTAGGTTTTCCCGGCAGTATTGCCAGGTAAATCAGTCTGCTTGGCTCTTTTATTTTCCCTCTAAAAACTGAAAAGTCTACAAGTGGCTGATCTCTTTTGAGTTTCAGTCTTTGGCAGCAAGCGGGTCGGTCTGGAAGACGAGAAAGGCCCTCTCTGGCCGTATATGTTGCCTTTGACGGACCCCTTGACCAATACTTCATGAAATTCCCGAACAAGCTCTTCCGTAGCCCAATCGAGTGTTGCCATACTGATTCTCAAAATCAACATGTTAATAACCTGTGATCTTAATTCTGTTCTGTTTAGATTCTTGTGCGGACTGTCAATACCGACGTGCTTTGCTACTTTGCAGGTCCTTGAGCAGCATTTGGCCTGTGCTGCTCTTGAGCACCCATTGAGTTTGCAGTACGACGGAAAACACTTTGGTTCTGGCCTAAGCAACACCGTTGAATTGCTCCAGAAGAAAGGAGTCTTAAGTTTTGATCCGTCCCGTGATTCTTCTGCTAGAATATGGAACTACATTGGTCGAGAGGTACATCCGACACTACGCTGAAAATTACAACCCTTGAAACCGAGTTTTTCCTTGCTCTAAAACCCTTTGCTGGACAATGTTATCTCAGAGAAAGCCTACTCAGAGAGTCTCCATCCGGGCCATAGAGACAGAAAGATACAGAGTCGTGGAAGAAAGAAGTGACAATGTCCTCGAAGAAATAGAGGAAAGCAAAGCCTTTTTCCAGGTCTATGAAGGAGCAATTTATATGAACCAAGGATGGACCTATCTGGTCACGAGTTTGGATACAAAAGAAAAGATAGCTTTGTGTAAATTAGCAAACGTGGATTACTACACACGGCCTCGGGATTTCACTAGTATCCATGTAACTGGTGGTAAAACTGTAAGTATTTGGGATTTAACCTAACTGTGGTTCTCTTGTGGGATAGTTCTTCTTTTTTTCATTACCATATGTTCATGTTTCAGGCTTACCCATTCAAGGCTCCAAAGAATCAACTTGATAAGACAACAGCACAAGCTCATACCTGTAGGGTGACGACAAAGTGGTTTGGGTTTTTCCGTATCCGGAAACGAACCAATGAAGCATATGATGAAGCTGATCTCTCACTCCCAAGTTACTCTTACCAATCACAGGTTTCTCTTCAACCTGCAGCCACTCACACACACACACTCACTTATACTTTTTTTGCTGTATCCGCTGTGATTTAAGTTTAAATGTGTATGGATAATAATAGGCTGTTTGGATCCAAGTCCCTGAGTCAGTAAAATCAGCAGTGGAGAAGAATAACTTCCGTGCTGGTGTACACGCCGCTTGTCACGCTCTTCACCATGTTGTTCCACTGTACGTACTACTCTCTGTCTTTATTTTTTTGTTTTCTCCTCTAACAGATTGCAAGATTATATAAATTTTAAACTTTGGTTAGATTCGTGCGTTGCAACTATTCCGACTTAGCTCCGGAATGTGCAAATTCGAACGAAACAAGTAGTTTTCCAGCAAGAATCTTACTATACGATCGTCATCCTGGAGGAACCGGCATATCCGCCCAGGTAAAAAAATGAAAAGAAACTCTCCATTTTTGAAAAATGTGAAATTAATTCTCAAGTTTTGTGTTTGTTGAATTTTGGATAATAATAGATTTTGTTTGTTGGCAGATCCGTCCTTTCTTCACCGAGCTTCTAAAAAGTTCTCTGGATCTCTTAACGTCTTGCTGCTGCTCATCAGCTGAAACTGGTTGCCCCAGTTGCGTTCAGAATTTTGCTTGCCACAATGATCTCATACATAAGGAAGCAGCCATCCTGATCATTAAGGTAAATCAAACTATTTTGGTTTCTTTCTCACTTTTATCATAAAAATTATTTTTGATCTTTTATAAATAAAGAGACTCATGATGTTAATTAATATGATGATTTAGGGCGTTTTGGAAGCGGAAAAATCATATTTTTCAAGCTGAAAATTGAAGCACTTTACAATGATGAGACGTCTCATAAGCACTCGAGTTTTACACTTTACAGTAGCTATAGTTTTTCTTACTTACACCAAAAGAAAAGAAGATGACTTTTTTTAGAAAAAAAAAAATTCAAGGTTTAATAGACAGACTGCTAATTGCAGGAAAATAAGAAAGAAAAGTTTTCGTGATTCTTCCTCTCTCTTTTAAATACTGTAATTTGTCAATAAATATTTGAAGAGATATAATAAAGATTCCATTACATTTATTACATCTGAAAAGATTCTTTTGTCAACTGAAAAAAAAAAGTCAACTGTCAAACAAGAGAAAAAATAAGAAGAAACAAAAGTTCTAGTGGTTTAGATGTGGCGACGAAACAAAAAGGCTTTCAAGAGCTTGAGAAGGTGAGAGTGAAAGTGTTTGAAGATCTCCAGCGATGGTGGGGTGGGCGATAGCGCTCCACGGCGGCGGCGGAGAAATTCCGATCGATCTCCCGGACGAGCGACGTATCCCTCGTGAGATGGCCCTCCGTGACTGCCTCGATCTTGGCGTTTCCGCCCTCAAATCCGGCAAGCCTCCCCTGGACGTTGTCGAACTCGTGGTACGCATCTCTCTCTCTCTCGATCTGATCGTCGTGATTTCATTTCATCATCTATTTAGTTTAAGTTTTCTGAATCACTGTGTGAGACACCATGACAGTGCTTAATCTGAAATTTGATTAGATTTCTCAAAACAACTTCTGCAACTAACTAACCAGTTAAATAGTAGCAAGAAGTGTTTGACTGTGTCATATATAACTTGAAAAGGTTCGTGAGCTTGAAAACCACCCGGACTTCAATGCCGGTAAAGGATCAGTCTTAACTGCGGAAGGCACAGTTGAAATGGAAGCTTCGATAATGGACGGCAAAACAAAAAGATGTGGAGCGGTCATGGGCCTCACCACTGTCGTCAACCCCATCTCTTTAGCTCGCCTCGTCATGGAGAAAACTCCTCACATCAATCTTGCCTTCGATGCTGCAGAAGCTTTCGCAAGAGCACAGGTCTGTGGGAAACTGAAATTCTTCTCTCTTTTTTTTCTTTGACTCTCTCTACTCACACTCACTAGTTGGGTTCTCTAGGGCGTTGAGACGGCCGAACCTAGCCATTTCATAACTCGTGAAAACATTGCTAGGCTAAAGCAGGCCAAAGAATTCAACCGAGTCCAGGTAATAATATATAATTTGTTGCTTCAGTCAGTCGTATTCTCCAGAGACATGGTCGGAGTTTCATTTCATCGGAATGCCCTTTTCGTGTGCTTCTTTAAAAAAACAGTTGGACTACACAAGCCCTACCCCGAAAGTACCGGGAAGTTGTGGAGACAGCCAAACAGGAACGGTGGGATGTGTAGCCGTGGACAAAGCCGGGAATCTAGCCGCGGCCACATCAACGGGGGGTCATGTCAACAAAATGGCTGGCAGAGTTGGGGATACGCCTCTCATTGGCGCGGGAACATACGCTAACCACCTTTGCGCCGTCTCAACCACAGGTAAAGGAGAAGAGATCATCCGTGGAACCCTCGCTAGAGAAGTGGCTGCACTCATGGAGTATAAAGGCTTGTCTTTAACCGACGCTGCGGCTTATGCTGTTGACCAATCCGGACCCACTGGAACATGTGGACTCATTGCTGTCTCCGCCAATGGTGAAGTCACCATGCCCTTTAACTCCACCGGGATGTTCAGGGCCTGTGCCACCGAAGATGGTTACTCTGAGATCGGAATCTGGCATAACAACTAGATGGACGAGTGGCTTTGTCTCTACTAACTCTGTTTTATTTTCTTCTTTCGTTTCAGTTTATTCTTGAAATATACTCGAGCGATTTGTTTAGTCTTGAAATATTTTGCTTACTTCTTCGGATTTTGGATTTTGGCCTGAATGCAACAGTTATTACTTATTGGTGTTCTGGTTTGATTTTCGGTTCAAAAGACAAATAAATGAAATAAAGACAAAAGAACAAACTCTCAGGTGATATCAAACAATCTTTTATATCTTCTCGTCTCTCACAACTCTTTGGGCTTTCATCACCAGCCCGGCGAGGTCTATAGTTTTTTTTTTTTTTTTTTTTTTGTAACTGCCGGCGAGTTCTATAGTTTGTCAACATTTTTTATAATATTTCCGCTATGGTGACATTAAAGGAACAATAAAAATGAAAAATAAAAAAACGAAAAGAATGAATTAGTAGAGGAATGAGTGTGAATGAAATATATAAAAGAAAATAAATAAACATGTTTTATTCCTCCCCAAATTTGATAAGAAATGATTTTGTTCTATAATTCATTTTAAAATAAAGAATGGTTGGAAATTTGTTTACTCATAAATGGTAAAAAAATTAAGGAATAAAGAGGAATTCACTATTCCTCATCATTCCTTTGGTCATCAGTTAGAGTATTAATATTTTAACTGTTTTAGCCCACAACACTGCGTTTACGTCTAGTTTTCAAGATATTGTATACACAGTGGCGAAGCCATAAAATTATTTTACTCGGGCAAAATATATATTAAATTTTATAATATAAAAATCAATATATTGTATAAATATATTTTGCAAGTTTTGTCTGTCAATATTTTACGAATACTAAAAATTTGACAAATGATAAAATTTATTTTTACAAAATTTAAAAAAACAACTACATATTGAAAAGTAACAAAAAGATATTGCATAACCATAAATTTAAATTTGTATGTAAAGATAAAATCCTAGTAGTCGAAAAAAGAAAAACAAATCTTATTTTTATTGGAATATTGACTCTTTGAAAAAGAAATTCCAAAAAATTGTTATAAATAATTATGAATGATAGTGTATATATAATATAGAATTCATAACAATTGATTCACAAAGAAGTAGTGAGAACCAAATTTTTACGTTTGTATAATTGGTAACAAAAAAGAAAAAATTAAGCTAATAGAGTTAAATAGAGAAAGTAAAATTATCGAAAACTTAAAAATAAAAAACGGTAAGTAGAAAAAAAGAATTGGGGGCAAATTAAAAATTATCATGAATAGAATTAAATATAATTGTAATATAATTTCAAAATTTTATTGGGGGCAAGTGACCCCACTACCATTCTTGTGGCTAAGCCCCTGTATATACGTAATTTTTAAATATAGCGAATAGCCTATTAGGAGAAGGAAAAAATGAATTTGTATCACACAAAAAAAAGTTCAATGCACTAATAAAAGAAAAGAAACAAAAAAAGTTTCAGCTACTGCTATTTCCTGAAAATTGAACAACTATAGTTGAATAGTATCCCGCGATCTATCGACACGAGCTCGAGATAAAGCTTCATCCACCCATGGTACATAGTGTATTAATTGAAAATATCTTTTTTCTGGGAAGCACTTGTCTAGACCGGTCCAACGGAACTCTAACAGAAAGGAGTTCTTCGTAAGAAAGAAGGGCTATAACTCTTAGCTACTGAGATATGAGAAGAGAAAATGCACTTTTCCATCTATATAAATGCAAAAGGGCCGTGATATATTCACAAATGGGTGAGGGATTACTTTGAAAAGAAGAAGAAAAAACGAAAGACTGCACTTCGTGGGCCAGTTATGCAGAAACCTGTTTTATTTCTTATACGGATTCAGTTATTATATTATATACTAAGTAAAACCTCTATAAATTAATAATGTTAAGACTTTAAAATTTTATTAATTTATAAAATTATTAATTTATAAAGATATTTTTCGATTTGAACTCAAACAATAGCAAATTATTTTCAACAATGCATAATTTGTTCAGAAGATGTCGCATCAATGAATTTGGAAGATGAGCCAGGCAGTATTTATAAACATAAAGTTGTGATTAATAATCTCAATTATCAAAAAAAAAAATGCATGTCAATAGCATATTCGACTATCTAGATGAAAGCGATACATGATCAAAAGTTTAAAGTTTATAAAAAGTTGTGGCTAACGTCTTTAATGTTAATGATGAAGTTAAAGATGATATCATATGGAACATTTGATAGTAGTTACGCATCATGGATCAGTTATACCTTGTAGAACTTTTCATAATTTTGGATGCAAATCAAGAAAACAATACCTAAAATTATTGACGGAATAAGAAAGATTAGAGATGAACTAAAGGCGAGAATCCAATTTTGAAAACAACACAACAATGGTCATATTTTATTACATACATTATAAGCCTATATTTATAATTAGTAATTTATCTTATTATTGGGACTATATATTTACATAGAGTTTCAAAAAATATATTATCTTATTATCTTATCAAATTTTGTAAATTTTTACACTAGCCCAACTCGGGACCGGCAAAAATTATTAATTTATAGTGATTATTAATTTATCAAGTATTAATTTATAGAGGTTCTACAGTACGTGTCAAGTAGATAAATCATTAAAAAGGATGACCCCAAAACAAAATTAAGAATAAATTAGGTTAAAACCCTAGCCAAATAAAAATTGATATATATTGAAATAAGAATGGGAGAAAAACAAGAATCTAAAAATCATTCTAAGAATAAATCAACCATGAGCAGTAAAGGCTTTGAGGACGATGACCACCACGAAACCCTATCTGAAATTGTAACGCTCGTATTGGGATGGACCAATTCTCTAATCTACGTGGTAACAATGCACTTGCTCCTTGTAACCGTCGAGATTTACTTGTTCTGGCCTTTATTACCAAATTTTCCCCACGTATGGGGAGATAATTTTCTGACGGAAATTCTGACGGATGCTTGTCCGTCAGAAATTTGTGACGGAATTTAGACGGGATTCCGACGGATTTTAGTTCCGTCAGAAATCCGTCAGAAATTTCCGACGGATAAATATACGTCGGAAATTTCCGACAGATTTTTGACGAATTTTCGACGGAATACAACATCTGTCAGAAATCCGTCAGAAAATATATATTTAATTGTTTAAAGGAAACACGTTTCAGCCATGTAACATGTTTTTCTTAAATCCGTCAGAATTCCGTCGGAAATTTCCGACGGAATTGGAGTTTAAAGTTTAAATAACAAAATATTGGATTCCTACTAATCTTTGTTTGATATCATAAACAATTTCGAAGTACTCTCACATATTAAACTTATAGTATGTTCTTATAAGTTAAGTTATACTAATCTTTGTTTGATATCATAAACAATTTTGAAGTACTCTCACATATTAAACTTATTTTTCTTATTTTAATTAAGATTTTATGATTTGATATTTTTTAGTTTAAGTTATAGTATAAGTTATAGTATGTTTTTGTTTAAGTGTTGTAGATAGTTTGAGATTTTGGAAAATTTGATATATATTGATGTAGATAATACGAATTACTAAGATAATAACTATACACTCATGATTGAAATATTAATAGAAAGATAATAACAATAATTAAAATTGGTTTTTACACCCTAAAACTCAAATCCGTCATAAATTCGTCTGAAATTTATGACGGAATTCTGACGGACAGCGGATAAGTCGTTGATTTATTGGCCAATTAAAACGCTTGCAAAGTATTCAGATCTGCCGGAAATCCGTCGGAAATTTCTGACGGATTTCCGACGGAATTGGAGTTTAGAGTTTAAAATAACAAAATATTGGGTACCTACTAATCTTTGTTTGATATCATAAACAATTTTGAAGTAATCTCAGTATTTAACTTATTTTCTGATTTTAATTAAGATTTAATGATTTGATATTTTTTTAGTTTAAGTTGTAGTACAAGTTATAGTATGTTTTTCTTTAAGTGTTGTAGATAGATTGAGATTTTGGAAAATTTGATATATATTGATGTAGATTATTGAATTACTAAGATAACTATACAATCATGATTGAAATATTAAAAGGAAGATAATAATACTAATTAAAATTGGTTTTTACACTCTAAAACCCAAATCCGTCAGAAATTCGTCGGAAATTTATGACGGAATTCTGACGGACAGCGGATAAGTCATTGATTTACTGGCCAATTAAAACGCTTACAAAATATTCAGATCTGTCTGAAATACGTCGGAAATTTTTGACGGATTTCCGACGGATTTAATTATTTTGCCCGCGAGAATTTTCGAAAAGGCGCGAAATAATGGGTTTCCGAAAATTTGGAAAAATCAAAAGTCAAATTCTAACGGATATACCTGTCAGAATTTTTTCTTTAAAAAGCTCACACAAGATTTTTTTTCTTTTCATTCTCAAACCCTAAAATTTTTCTTCAAATCTCATCTCTTCTTCTCTCACCAAACCACCCTTTGCCAAATCCGAAAATATGTAAGTTTTTCATCTTTGTTAGTTATTTGTTTAGATTGTTAGCTTGTTTAAATTTTTTGTGTTTTTTTAATGTTAAAATTGTGTTAGAAATTGTTAGTTTGATGATTGTTAGATTGTGGATTGTTAGGTTGTTTGATTTAGGATTGTTATAATTAAGATTGTTTGGTTTTTGATTGTTAGATTTAGGATTGTGTTAGAATTATTAGATTTAGGGTGTTTGGATTTTATTTTCTCAATAAATTTATTATTATCAAATTTCTTACAATTGTTAATTTAAAATTCTTTTTAATTTTTGAAATATTTATAGTTCTTTGTTTTAGTAAATTATAATATTTACATATATAATATTATTTATAATATTTGTTATATAAAACGTTTTTTATATATTAATTTTAAGAAAATTAGATAATAATATTATATAATAATATTTATAAAAATTTCTTTCTTATATATTATTTTAAAACATTATTATTTATAATATTTCTTATATAAAACGTTTTTTATATATTAATTTTAAGAAAATTAGATAATAATATTATATAATCATATTTATAAAAAAAAAATTCTTATATATTATTTTAAAACATTTACATAATAATTTTTATAAAAACGTTTTTCTTTTATAGCATTTTAAAACATTTACATTTTAATATTTATAAAAATAATTTCCATGTAATTGTATTTAAAATAACTACAATAAATTTTTAAAAAACTTTTTTTCCAATTATAATTTAAATAAAATAATTATAATTTTTTATATAAATTAGTTTTTCCGTCGGAAATCCGTCGGAAAATGTCTGTCGGAAATCCCGTCGGAATAATATCCGTCGGAAAGCCGTCAAAAAATGTCCGTCAGAAATCCGTCAGAAATTTCTGACGGGCTTTTTTCCGTCAGAAATTTCCGTCGAAAATCCGTCGGAAAATGTTTGTCGGAAATCCCGTCGAAATAATATGCGTCGGAAAGCCGTCGAAAAATGTCCGTCACAAATTCGTCAGAAATTTCTGACGAGATTTGATCCGTCAAAAATTTCCGACGGATTTTCATTTTGCGACGATCTAGATCTGACGGATAAAATCCGTCGGAAACGGCCATTTCTAACGGATTTCTGACCGATCTGTAATCAGCTGTTTTCTTGTAGTGTAATGTTATCGTGATGGTGATGGCTCAATACATTACTGGTGTATTTGGATATGCTTCGCCGGCGTTGCCAGAACTCCCAACCCTGTTAGGACCTGTTAGCCACGTGTTCGGTAATGTTACCATCGTCATGCTTTTGGGCCACACCGTTTCTCACCACATTCTTCTATGGATTGCAATACCTTCTTCTTTATGGTTCGGTTCCGTTTTGCTCTTCACTTTGGTTGATTTAATTCGTATGATAAGCTCTTACCCCGCGTCAACCCCGCTTCAACATCCTTTTTTATCCTAGTTATGCAGCGTCAATTTATGATAATTTAGACTATATTTATAATCATAGTATTTAGTATTTAGTATTTGCGTGATACATACTCAGAACAATGTTCTTATATGGAAAAGAAATTCATACAAACCAGCTCATGATGGATGGTGGAACCATCGAATATTTATATATATATATGATTGGTAGGGTTCGAATCAGAACATCTACCTTTGTAATGGGATTTGTTCCTTCCTTGAAATTGCACAAGTAATAAAGAAATTGGATTGTTTGATCCAATTTAAAGAACATATAGACTCTTTTTTTTTTTGGTTGTTGTTGTTTTCGTTTCTTGGTAAAAACACAAACTTCACACATTTCGTAAACAGAACACTCACTCAATAAAAAGCAGCCGTACATATGGTTGGGTGTTTTTTTTACACGTTCTTTGTTTTCTTTAAGCATTCTTGTTTTTCCAAGGCTTGAGAACACCAACAACGATCACTGCAACAACAATGAGGAGGATGATGATTGCAATGCACATCCACTTTCTTGAGTTCTTCTGTAAGCTCTTTGCTCTTTGAAGAGCTGTGTTTCCCGATTGCACGTGATCTACTGCACTTGACACCTATAATCGCCACACAAAAAAAGAAAAATCAATCAATATTTACTATTACAATGCCATCATGTTAAGAATGTATGACCTTTAAGGTCAATACAAAAATTTGAGAGGTTATTACTGTTTTCAATTTAAATCTATCAACAGCTTCATAATCCAGTTGAAGATACAAAATACCAAATTACCTGAGATTCTATGTTGTCAAGCATTTCTCCTTGTGCATCAACCAAAACTGCCATATCCAAGAAAATCTGCAAAAAGGGGGAACCTGATTAATCTCCCTTTAAGCAAATGACTCCATACAATGATTTATAGATTGCATCAAACTCGGTTCAAACATGTTCATCCTGCAAGAGGATATGAAATCCGACATACTTGTTGTAGGTCAAGAAGTTTCTTTTCCAAGTCTCTGACAGCATCATGACGTTCTTGGATTTCTGCCAAGGTGTCCATTACCTGGGAGAGAAAAAAAAAAACAAAAACATCTTTGCATGTCAAGCCTTTGGATCTTAAAACATTTAACACATAATCAAATGTCCAAAACACGCGTTTCTCAAATCAAACCTGTCCTCTTCCTTGCTCCTGAATCGCTTTCTGGAAGATCTGTTCGCTGTCTCCAGTTTCAATCAATTCATCAATTGTCTGAAAATCAAGAAACAATAAGGCATGAGAATTATTCAAACTTCTGCGACCCCAGTAAAACTCATGTGTCCACTTTACTTACATCTTCATCCGCTCGCTGCCCAGTTACTGATCCAAGGAAAGCACACACAAAAGATAATAAGAGAGAAGATAATTAAGAAAGGAATAAATAAAGCAATCACATAACATCAACATACATACCTGTAAAAATACGCCTGTCGACAACCTCGCGATACTCTTGTTGGATGTTCTCTCGCAGAACCTGGAAAAAGTCAGAATCTTAATTTGAGAAAATAACAGTTTCCGTATCATTTGAAGAGTCATCTGTTATTTCTTTCTTAACCCACCTGAAACTCGGCCATCTTGTCTTTCAACTTCTTCTTTAAGGAACTGTTGCACAAAATGAATAAAGGTCATACTAAAGAAAGTTTACATTAAAAGCTACTGACTGAGAAAATACCACCCTGTTTGCTACAGAAACCAAATTCTAAACATTTCAGGTCAACGGTTTTCTTCTTAATCAGATAAAACTGGACGCAAGAGGATGGAGAGGCGAAGCGTGATACTAAGGTTTGTTCAAGATGAAAGTTCCTTACTGAAGTTTCCGAAGTATTATGGCCATGGAAAGTCTTTAGAATGAACTAGATGAATTTAATGAAATAAAACCAAAAAAAACAAAACCTTTGATAATATTAACAGCATCCGTCACTAGATAACAGCTGAACCCTACCCCAAAAAAATAAAGGTGTCACAATAAAATTATCTGATTGAAATTTATTAATACTCACAGAGTCGTTGCTGTTCTTGATCTATCCACACCAGATCCTTTCGCACACCCAGGTTTTTGTCTATTTGCCAAGTTCTACAACATTTGAAATAATATAAATGTATAAAAAAAATAGATGACATCAACAACTGTAAAATTACAAGACAAAGAGCCAGTGACCCTACCTCTCTGTCCAACTCCTCGAGTTTCCCCTTTATGAAACGGGCAATACTTCCAACTTCATCAACGTCCTTTTCCATTTTCTTCTTTATTGCTGTCCATAACATAAGGAGCAACACACAAAACAACAAACTATATGTAAGTTTATGGCAAACCATTAACACTGACCCTAACACTAAAGTTTCAAGCCCATAATACATTGTGGCTGCTTGATGTTCATCTTAGTTAGGATCTACACTTCGTCGTCTAAGAATTTTCAGAGTTTTGAGAAATGTAAAACTGTCTAACTCGAATTCTCATACATGACTGGTTGAATTTATCTAATGCTTGGTTCTTAGTTCCAGTGGAACACATGCTTAAGCTAAAGTTCATTCTATCTACTGTTAGAAACTTAGTGCGTTTGTCAACAAATCCCTGAAACATATCCATGATTACTTTCACGCTTGTAATAGTTCCGGAGGAACATGCATGACCAAAAGATGAAAAAAATAAACAGATTTACTCTTCATGGCAGGAGCTTTGGTGACAGCCTTCGACTCCTCATGGGCAGCCTATAGGTTTACAACGGTAATACAAATGAGAAGCCACAGATTCATAAATCTTTAAAGGGAAAGCGAACAATCATCGTAACCAAACTACAACGAAAAGTTCTTGTTCTTAATTAGATGCAATGTTTACATCCATGCTATTTAGAGTACCACATATTAAAAAGATAATAGCATAAGGTTAAGAAAATAGTAATTGGTTTATACCTGAAGTTTCTTTAGAAGCTTATTGAGCTTTTCATATTGTTTGTCAATCTCTTGAACCTAAGAAGACAAATATGAAACAGTTAGTTAGGGTAATTGGTAGGGCAATATAGCACTCTCTTTTTTCTTAGCTTACCTTTTTGAAGAAATCTTCTAATCCTTGATCTCCTCCTTGTTCCCCTAGTTCTACATCCCCTTCTCTAGAAGATTGACCTCGAGGAAGCTCAAACGAACCCTAGAAAAGAAAAAGAAAAAAAACACAATTAAAGTTTAACAAAATTCAACACAATAATAGACTACCATAAACCCTCACAAGAAGATAGATAGATTCATTAGATCAGATATATTCACATAAAAAAAGAACCATACATCATTCAGATTCTGCTCAATGTGAAATCATAGGATGGTCAAACCATACGAATTTCGATAACGATTCTGAAGAATTACCAGTGGACTGCGCGGCATTGATAATATAATACATCAGCAATTTAGATTGAGACCTCAGGAACAAAAAGTCTCAAAGCATCCACATTCGATGATCAACCCAATTCAAACTCAACAAAACCCTAAATGTCTAGAACGGGAAAAAGAATAAAACACTTGCAAAAGAAGAAACTCACCTTAAGAAGATCGTTCATCGTATGGTGTGAGTAGAATAAGTTTGGTCTCGGTTTACACTAAGAACGAAGAAGAAGGCGGCTTCGATTGTGCGAAAGCGAGAAGAAGACGTGAGTCTGCGACGGCAAGGCGAGATGTTAAACCGAAAACCCCGGAAAGTGTCGATCTTCGAGGGACAATCGAGAAGCTGAGTGAGACAGAAATCGAGAGGGGAGTGGAGGAGAAACGGATCTGGCTCGGGGTCGACAATATCAGGAGAGAAAAGAGAGTAGTAATAAATCTAGGGATTTTAATTTTTTCGAAACCAGATCGGTTTAGTATTCATAAACAAACTGAACCGAGAATTGAATACAATCATCAAACAGTTTTTACCTGTAAACCGAAACCAGACTTTTGACCGGTTCAGTTTGGTATGTCCACACTGATTATTCCGACATGCCGTCCTTGTCCAGCTAAAGACAACAAATCCTTTAGGTGCCTGGAAAAATATATTGTAAACAAAATTTAAGGGTAATTACGTCTTTCCGACGTCAGAAAGTTATCTTGTGCGGCGCATGTGCATTGACGCCGATACACCTGAGGAATATATATGGATTTTCGGTTTTTTCATACCTCAAAAGAACGAAAAAGGTCGGATCATACTTCAATAGTAGAGCTGTGCTAGAACATACTCCAATGACATATTCTGTTTAATTCATACATGAAGTTAATAAATTTGACTAATTCATACTTTGCCGTAACAACGTTAGATTTTCCGTCTAATTGTGCTGATTCGAATGCCACGTGTGATACGACGTCGTTTTACCTTAAACGAAAATTTTTTAAAAAAATACGACACCGTTTCAGAATTAAAAAAAAAACTAGCAAAAAGAAGAATTGAACTCGTGACCTCTTGATTTTAACTTCAATTCGAACCAATTGTGCCAAATCAATTTTTAGTGTAACGTCATACAAAAATGAATATGTTTATTAGCAATTGGATATTTAGAAATGAATAAAATCAAATGTTTTATTCTCTCTCACTTTCCAAACCCACGAAAAATTTTTACAGAGATGGGGAGACAAATTTGAGGAATCAAGTGAAATCCTAAGCAATTGGTGTCGCGATTTGTCAGCTTTATTAAGGGTTTAGAAGTCGAATCGAAGTTTGAAAACCTCCAGCCTGATTTTCGTACATGAACATGAGGTGAGTTTAGGGTTTGATTTTTTTCATGAAAATAATAGCTTGTTAGTTGAATTTAGTTGAATAGATTGATGAGTTGTGTTTATTTGTATGTCTTTGATGAAAAATGAACGTGTAAGTGTAGTAATATTATCAGAGTTACTTGAGTAGAAACTATGGAATTGAATGAACACCAAGTGTTCGATACAATGTCTGAGTGAAATTGATATAATTTTTTTTTTGTGTTTCAGCTCCGATGATGCAACATTCCATTGTTACTTCAATCAACAATACTTTTGCTTATCCAGATCGAGTTCTTTATCTTGAGTTTTGAACAGAGATGTGATGAATTAACTTACCTGATTATGAACAAAAATTTTCTGGAAAATTGAATGAGTCAAGAGAGAATAAGAACCCTAAATCCAAAATTCGATTTGGGGTCGAGAGGAAGGAGAGAACGTGAAAGTTTTATTTTTCAACGACGTGGTTTTATTTTTTTATTCATTTATAAATATCCAATGTGGCTAATAAATATATTCATTTTTGTTTGATGTTACACTAAAAATTGATCTGGCAAAATTGGTTTGAATTGAAAGTTATAGCCAAGAGGTCACGAGTTCAATCTTTCTCTTTGTTAGTTTTTTTTTAATTATGAAACGGTGTCGTTTTGAAATTTTTTTTTTTTTTTTTCGTTTAAGGTAAAACGACATCGTATCACACATGACATCCGAATCAGCACAATTAGACGGAAAATCTAACGCTGTTACGGCAAAGTATGAATTAGCTAAATTTATTAACTTCATATATGAATTAAACAGAATATGTCATTGGGATATGTTCTAGCACCGTTCTACTATTAGGGTATGATCCGGCCTTTTTCGTACTCTTGAGGTATGAAAAAACCGAAAATCCAAATATATATGAACACTCACATTTCGCACGTGTGGGCCCATGTGAACCAACCGGCGGATATCCTCGAAATATTGTTGTATAATCAAAAATGTTTTTGCGATAAGAATAATCAAAAAGGGGGTGTAGCTCATATGGTAGAGCGCTCGCTTCGCATGCGAGAGGCACGGGGTTCGATTCCCCGCACCTCCATTAATTTTAAACCATTTTAATATACAATAGATTATTTGCTGTCTATTTCTAATTAGTTTATCGTTGGCCAATTATGCGTAAGATTTACACGTGTTTGACATCCTGTCATGAAACATCTTGTCCGATATGTTTTTTTTCGTTGTTGTCTCGATCTCTTATCAAAACATATTAAAACGAAAAAAATACTCCTTAAAATACCAAGTTACCAATTATTATCCATTAATCCTGACCATATTAAAACTAAAAATAGTATATTATCCTAATCGTATCTATTTTACTCCTAAATATTTAGTAATTAATATGTTAAGATCGAAATAATCCATTCATCAAATTCTTCCGAGGTCACTTAAACAAGTGAGAGTGATCGAGTGCATTTCTACATATATACGTATAAGTGGTTTTTACAATGTACAAATTATAGGGACAGAGTTCAAATTACTAAAAGTTATTGGTAAAATTTAACAGTGTTTTGATTTTGATATTTGAATTGGATACGAATTGAAAATAAGAAAAGCTAGTAGCAACAAGAGAGACAATAGTTTGTGAAAGAGAAAAAAAGAAAAGAAAAGAGGAAGAATAACTTGCATGCCTAGTGTGAAAATGAAACAACGTGTGTCTTGCTCAAAAAAGGAAGATGAAACTACGTGTGACTTTTTTTTTTTTCTGTTATTTTTTTCCTTCCCTAAAGTGGAAGCATGCCGGCCGGTGAGTAAAGTAAAGCTTAGCCATATGGACCATTTATGTCCAATTCGATATAATTATTCTCTTGTACTAATAGATTCTACAAGCAAAAAATGTATTGTAATCGCTCAAGCATGCCTAAGGAAACAATCAAAGGAATTTAAGTTCTATAAATAATGTTATACGAGTTGCTATAGATGATCAGAAGTCAGAAACATAATTTAATTTTGTCAGTGTTTATTGACATCATTATTCATTAATACCACCATCCATTAACGATTGAGCTTTTTTTGTTGGTTGTCGTCTCACAAGCTCGACTCTTACGAATTATTGGCGCATACATTACATCTCCCAAAGTTTATGTTTTCAAATTTACCATGGTATTTAATAATGTGTGTGTGTGTGTGAGAGAGAGAGAGAGAGGCAGGGAGAGAGAGAGAAATTAATGGAAAATGAAAAGAGAAGACAAAAGAGAAAAGAAAAAAAGAACAATAATGAAAAGAAGATAAATAGGGATCCGTGCTTGACTGCAGATTCATTCAGTTGCTGTGTCAACTGCCTCATGGTCTCTCATTTTCATTCTTTCACTCAATCCCAACAAGTCCCAATCGATTAACCCAACCGGTTAGATACCACAGCACATCATTGACACCACAGCATATCATTGACACCGGATTTGGTTACGGGAAGTAATATATATGCTGAACCGACGTAAACAACAACAACAAAAAGTATATGTTCGATTCGGTTGGCTTTATATGCTAAGCCCTAAATAAACATAAAACATGCATTATACCTTTTTAATCTCTGTGCATTCCTATTTTTTATGGATGTATCATATATTCATATGTGTACGTGTTAACTGCATATATAGTGTATATATAATATATATACACATGCTGACATGCATATGTGGGTGTGTGGACAAACAAGCTAGGGTTTGGGCCGTTTGGCGTGCAACGAGGTCATGTATCTAGGCACTTCGAACATATCTCTAACATCTATTTATTCTCTCGCTACAAGAAATGTACTTCTCTCTCACAAAAAAAAAACTTTTAATCTTTTCCAAACATTACCAAAAATACGATAGTAGTCGATTTTAATTGTATTATAGATAGTCCACCAACCTCGATCGCATCATGAATATATATATATATATATCTTTCATAATGTTTGATAAGACTAGCTATATATTTTGACTCAAAATAATATAAAAAAGACTATCTATCTTATAGTATAAATCCACTAAACACAACAATAACCATTAAACCATAGAAAATCTCTCTCTATATAGATAGTGTATATAAATATGCCTTCCGTCTGTCACGTGATTCAAACTCAAATAAGTTACGAAAGATCTGTCTAAAGTGAAGCTGGAATTACTCGACGACATGATCTGTTTGCTTCGACGAGTTCGAGTTTGAGCTAAAGAGTTGAAGTTGACCACCACCGAGAAACGAAGGGTACCTCGGAATTAGAGAGCTGATCATAGTTTCCGCCGCGGGGGGATTCAGATCACTATTGGAGAACGCGGCAGTAACGTTGTCAGGTTGGTCCAGCATTGACTGTTGGAGATGTCCGAGGTTGTAATGATAAGAGCTGCTGCTGTTATTATACGCCGAAAAAGCAGCTGGAGGGATATAGAGCTTGTTGGTTTGGCTTGTGTTGGAGAAAAAACGATGATCGATGTCGAACCCATGACCAAGATTACGGCTTTCATCGAATTTGACCAATTTCCTTCTCTCAAGATCCAAACTTTCTCTCTGGGTCGTATCGATTCTCGAAGAGCAGCTTCCAAGATCGAAACTTTCGAAGACCCCGGGAAAAGATTCTCCGGCGCCGGCGGTGAGATTAGGGTGAAAACCAGGTGGGAATTGCAAAGGAGGAAGCAAATCGACGTCGTTCTTGGCAGCTTCTAAGAGCCAGTCAACGACTTTGCTAGGCTGACTCAGCCCTAACCGATCTTGAAGGTCGTACAGCTGGATCGCGGTCACCGCCGACAATCTTATCCTCCTGTCTCGAAGACCACGAACTGTGCACACTTTGCTGTGTCTGTCTTTGCCTCCGAATGTTCTCGAGACTCGCACGATCCTCGGATTTTGCCTCAACCAGAACAAAGAAGTCGCTCGAGTATGTTCATTGTCTTCTTCTTTTATTCCCATGTCCTCTCTCGAGTTCAAGCTCATGATCTCCGTTTGATTTTATATATGTTATCGATCTGAAAAAGAAAAAAAAAACAATCTTGAGATCTTAATCACATGAAATGAAAGCAATTAAGATCATTAGATCAAGAAAGTATAAAAACTTTTTAGTATATATATCGATCATTGGACTTGCACATTAATTAATTTAATTTTCTACATATTTTGTATTACACAAATAGTTCCCAAGTGAACGATCCAAATCAATATAGATACAACTGAAACAATCCAAATATCTTAGGTTTCGAAAGAGGTATTAAAGATTTCAAACTAAATTATTGCAAAAAAAAAGAAAGAGATGATACACCTTACACCGGAAAACTGGTAAGCTTGAATTCGCCGTGTTTAGACAGAGCGATCGAGTGAATTCTTTTCGTCAGATAGGCTGAAGAAAAGGATAAGAACCTAGATGAGGATGAGCAATTGAAAGTTATTTCTCTCGTTTTCTCCAAAAGTAAAAGTGTTTAATATATGATCGAGGCCTGAGCAAGAAATGATATACATATATATATACACACACTCCAATCCCTAGGGTTTTAGTTGGGTATGACAGGAATTTATAGACAAGGATAAAAAAGGAGCAATTTTTGTATGTAGTGTAGAGACACTCTTGTCAAAATGTTGTTCACGGAAACAAAGATGCTATATATGGTTTCATCTATACTCATAGTAAATTAAAATAAATTAATAGTTGACAAAATCTACATACATCTGATAAACATGTGTAAACACATGTACATGTATCCTTATTAAAAATAAATTAATCTATATATTTGTATTCTTTAGTTAGTGTTGACTTGATGATACATTACATCCCCATCTACCGAGGACTTCTAAAATAAAACATACTGGGAAATCTCTTTGGTAACTTACTTGAGTGGAAAATAGTTTCTAAGAAAACTTCTATGTATTTGTCACCATTTACATGAACTTGTATTTTGTTAAGAATACACATAGTGTTTATATAATCCGCAAAACCTTCTTTACAAAAAAAATATGAAAGAAAGAAGAATTCTTCTGAAAAATACCTTTATCTTCAACTAAAGCATTTTTATAACAAAATTAAATTTACAGTACACGTTAATTATCTCTTCATTTTCTTCACTTCTTGTTTTCATTAGAAGCCATAGTTAATAGTTACTGGGAGCCAACTCATACATTTGGAACAGGGGAAATTCAGTTACAGCATATATGTACGGTAATTTAATGTTAAGCTTATAGAAATTAGGGTTACCTTTTGATTATCTCCCTGATGATCCCAACTAAGTTCTATAATATATGATATATATGCTTGTAGATGTAATAGTAGGCATTTAGATTGACAGCTAGAATGGTTGGTCTTAGATAGAGGATGGACCAAATTAAAGAGTATAATGTTTTTGGTTAAAAGCATCTTATATATATGATACACAGAGATTCATGGACCACTATGTGCATGGCAGTGAATTTTTTAGCTAATTATTTCTAGCATTTATGTTAGATGCACACTATCAGTATATCACAGATTCACAATAGCAAATTTCATATACAAAAAAAAATATATATATATCAAAGAATTTCATAAAAATTCCTGTGAACATACTTTTCAGAACAAAAATATATATACTTGTCAGAAGAATGACGATAGGCTGTTGAATCAACTAATGAATCTTCTAATTTACTTAGAGTTGAAGGCGAGGTTTTTTTGTTGTTAGTTCTATTATATTATGATTTTAATTAATAATTTTTTTTTTTAATTTCTGACCGTATATACGGTTAGATTTCACTGTATCTAATAACTGTTTTGCTTGTCTTAAACGCTATCAACAATTTTAATTTTGATTACCAATCGGGCCACGATTTTCGAGTAATTATTAGCTGGTTATACAAGTGTACGTAATAATTGATCTATTCATCAGAGATTTATCGTTTCTCTTGTTGGGACCTAAGAGCGGCTGACACAGACTAAGTCGATGATGATGGGACTTCAGTTTCTGGTTCAAATTCTGTCAACTTTTAGCGCGTTTGATCTTGTGATCTTCAAGTCGATTGAAGCAGATATAAGAACTCCATTTTTAACCTCTCTTTTTCCCCTAGAAATTTGTCTAAGTCCGAACGATTCCAATATCATACTATGTGTATGTAATAACTATAGCACATCACATAGACACATTCTGGACCCAAATTGCAAAACACAGTACCCTTTTTCTTTAATCCTGAGCCGTCGTTCTCTGTCTGTACGGCAGTAAATGCAAAAGGCACATGCCGAGAGAGAGACAGTGACATTTCCTTGCAAGAGACAGAAACAAAAGAGGTGAAAGACACAGTAGTTTGGGGTAAATTCATTAAAACACACATACATAGATGCATTCGTGGAGACATAAAGTCTGGTGGCATAATGGCTTTTCACAGTTTCTGCTTCTTCTTCCTTTTTAATTTTTATTTTATTTTTGAATCACTGATGAATTAGAAAAAGGGTCTCCAAGAACACAAAGACTACTACCTGTTTTTCTCTGTGTTACATTAGCAACCATTTCTTATAGAACTAGAGACTTGAAACAATCATGAGTTCATCATAGAAAAATATATATATATTGTTATATGCGTAAACATAGAGAATATGACTGAACAACAATCTGGTTCTTGTGAAGGAAAATGAAGTGTTTTGTAGTACATAAAGCTACTAGAAACCTTATTAGATAAACCACACCAGGGAGAATCTTTTGTCTGTAAAGAAATATCACATGCAGTCCTTCGCCCATCAGCAGATTACAGGAGAAAGACAGAGATAAGAAAAAAACCTACAAAGAAGGAACAAAAATTCAGTCTGGAGAAATGGAAACTCAGATAAATAGTAGCCATTTAAATGGGTTTTTGGCGAAGGAGATTGATTTCCTTGCGTCTAGGCAGTAAAGTGGATACAAGGTGATACCAAACATGAATATTTGAATCACTAAACTGTTGCAGCAGTATTAAATCGAAGGCTAAAGCACAAACCGAGACATTATCAACTGTTGCAGCAGTATTAAATTGTAGACTAAGGCACAAACCGAGACATTATCAACTGTTGCAGCAGTATTAAATTGTAGGCTAAGGCACAAACCGAGACATAATCTAATTGGTCAGAGATCAGCAGCTTAGATCTATTCAACAGGTTACTCACAGTCCCAAACTTGCCATTCTTGACACTGCTAGAAAAATATTCCAGTAACCATCTGCATTGTCGCAACTTAACTAATTGAGCATCACAAAATTTATCTAGTCAAGACCAAAAGACATGTCAGGCTCTCTGAAAAACTAAAGCAGCAGGGAGAAGTAGAAAAAAACTTACAACAACCATAACGTTAAGGACACATTGCACTATATCAACAAAAGCCATCATTTTCAACCCAGCAACCAAAGTCAGCACCTACTGGTGAACACCAAAACCTTCCTTCTACTGACCATTTTCGATAAATCTAATCTCCCAAGTCCCAATAATCGAAGGTAATGATGGACTAGTCCACTACCTTATGGCCACGATTTTCACTCAGTAAACTTAGTAAGAAAGTGTACAACTTCAGAAATAAAACGAGAAGCCAATGCTGCACTTACCCATATAACACAAGCTAATTAAACATTCATTCGCCAATCAAGAAAATTTAACCGGAACCATCTATGTTCTAGAATTCCCCAACGAATACTTCTTTTGCCGGGCTTAAAATTGGATACGGACCCCTAATTGAAGTCGAAATTCCAATATATTCGAACAACATAAACCTCAGATTTGATAATCTCATTGACCCTAGCAATCATGCCAACCAGAAATCGAATTCCTCACCTTCTTTGTTACTCGTAGCCTCCGCCACGCGCGTTCTCATTCTCCTCGACGGTGGTTGTCAAGTAAACTCTAGGGAAGTCCGACTCCTCGAACGTCTTCTTCTCATTCATCATCTGAACCACGTCGTCCTTCTTCAACACATAACGCCGGATCGGCGGGCGGTTTCGGCGCTGATCCCTGGTGTGGTATACGATGTTGTACACCGTCTCGGGATCCGAATTCGGCACGATCGCCTCTTCATCAATCGTGGCGGGGCATCGGATACGATACTCCGTCGCCTTCGGAACAGATTCCAGGTACTCCGGGTGAGCGCAAGGTCCAGTAATTTCCCATGGTTTCTTAATGTATCGCCTAAGGTTTTGCACGAGCGAGGAAGCTGCCGTCGCCACTGATTTCGCCATTGATGAGAGAGCTTCGCTTCGAGAAAGACAGATTTGGCCAACGAAATGGGGGAATACGGAATAGAGATGAAACCGAACTCCTAAACCCGAGGGATTATAAAACCGGTCTGAGTCGTTTCGAATCGGAGATATGGATTGGTTCAACTCTTAACTGAGATTCGACCTCGCAGATAAAGGATTACCGGTTTGGTTCAGACTGAACAAACAGGAAGAGCGAGATTTCGTGGGCCTCGGAACGCGCTCAATCATTTTTGAGACTTTGAACTGGACTGAAAATAAGCCAAACAATTATTGCTAGATCCAAATATTTTACATGTTTTTTTTATCCACTACAGGTTTGAATTAGTGATCCACTAACATTTATCACAAACCAATGTATCAATATAAAATGATCTCGGCAATTAAACATGTGACCCAAATACTATAGTACTACATTTTTCATGGGAGTGTTTCCTTAATCGATCTGATATACAAATACACTAGAACCTCTATAAATTAATACTCGATAAATTAATAATCATTATTAATTAATAAATTTTGCTGGTTCCAAGTCGGGTCAGTGTAAAAATTAGCAAAATTCGATAAGATAATAAGATAATAATTTTTTTGAAACTTTTATGTAAATATATGGTCCCAATAATAAGCTAAATTAATAATTATACATCTAAGCATATATATCTACATCTATAACTAAAATAATATAGTAAAATATGATTAAATTATTGTTTTAAGTTTATAAACATTGTTGATTTATTTTTAAATTCTTTAATATGATATCTTTTAAATGAATTTTATAATTTTGAAAATATTTTTGTATTATTTCTTAATGAACGTTAAAAGTTCAAATCAAAAATATCTCTATAAATTAATAATTTATTAAATTATCGATAAATTAATAATTATTAATTTAATTTTATAAAATAATAAAATCTTGAAGTTCTAACATTATTAATTTATAGAGATTTTACTGTAGTGTGATTAGTTTATCTTGTTTTTAATTCGTAGAGCCTAATGAGAAAAGCTTTATTGAAATGAAAAACGTTTCTCTTGGGTTCTGTATATGAATCCATTTACATAGAAATAGTGAAATGAGTTGAAACACTTTAGATCATCAAATACATCATGAGAATTCCACAATAAAGTTTTCATCTTAAAAGCATAAAAAGTCTCTTTGCTAGGTCGTAAGTAAATCTGATACAAAAACCGACCGGTTTATCCATACCAACAAAAACCGGGCTAATCAGATTTCTGCAAATTGGAGACAAAACCAGAAGCAGCAAAAGCAGCAGAGCCGCCTAGAACAGAGACGACAGCCACAACGAGCTGAACCACCACTTCCCAAGAGTAATCTTCAGGAACCAAGTAGACAAAAACCGGTCCAAGAAGGAGCAAACCGAGGCTCAGGGTGAATAACGTCCCAGGTGTTTCGGGGTTGGTGGCGGCAGACAAAACGCCGAATTCCTCAGCTTTAGTGAGCAATCCAAGACGCTCGATGGTCGATAGAGAGAAACCTGATTTCTCTGCCAAAGACAAAAGTCCAGCTTTTTCGGCTTTGGTCAAAAGCTTGAGCTGCTCAACTCTTGTCAGAAGCTTGACCGGTGGAGTCGCTGTGCCCTGTGAAACAAATAAGGATCAGTTAAATTTGAGGAAATACAAAAAAAAAGATGAAACCAGTTTTTTTCAATTGTGTTTTACCTTCTTTTTTTTTTTTGAAAAAGGGTTTGCAATTGTGTTTTACCTTCTTTGACGTTATCGTCATTCTTGTTGCAGATGGCGAAGGCTTCTTGTTCGCCATGGAATGCACTGTTAAAGAAGAACAGATTGATTTAGCCGCCATTTTTGTAATTGTTTTCTCTCTCGTTTTTACCAAAGCTTTTCTTCAATGGAACAACAAACCAAGAACCAGAGCTTGTAGATCACGAGTTTTGAGATTGCAAAGATTGTGTTGTACACGTGTTTGTCCATGGTTGGTTAACTCTTCTCGGGCTTTTGTTGGTTGAAATCACTCCAAATCACTCCTTCTTTTTTTTAACCAAAAAGGTTAGTTTCGTAATTTAGTCAACCCTAAACCCTTTACTCAAAATCACAGACCGACTAATTCTCGATCCCAAATCGACGTCAAAACCCTAGCTTTTCTTTTGTCTCCGGTCCAGACGATCAAAGTTCCGATTTTAGCACACAACAATGGTGAACACTTATGTCTCCTTCGACAAGCTGAAAGATTTGTGGCACTCTGAGGTCCACGATGAACAAAAATGGGCCGCTAACATGGTAATTCTCTTTCTTCCTCTCAATAGGTCTATGTTTCGTTTTATCCGGATTGATTCTGAATCGAGCATCGGAGTCGATTCTCTTGTATGTATTTTGACTAGATCATGGGCTTTCTCTACGCCTTCGACTGAATTTTGTTGGGTATTACAGCGATTGTGAATTTTTTTGGGTTTTCTCTGCTTAGTTTGATCCTGAATTGATTCAGTTGAGTGTAGAATTTGATTATTTTCTATGTTTCGAGACGCCAAATCAGAGCTTTTCTCTGCGTGTTTTTTTTTTTTAATTTTGGGTGTTACAGTGATTCTCAGAGTTTTGTTTCACGATGTCGTTATCAATTGTTTGAATCCGAATTTGGGAATATTGGGTCTCTTAGAGATTTAAGGTTTATCAATCACAAAGTCCATGCCTTGAAGTATTTGGTTCTTGTTCTGGTGATGCTTGGCTTTGTTGTTTACATAAAAACCTGATCGATTCTTACCATCGTAATCTGTCTCACTCTGACACGATTACTTTTGTTGTTGGTTGTCTCTCTTGTGGTGCAGAAACTTCTGCGATCACTTGGACTGTTTGCAGGAGGAGTCTTCCTCATGCGTAGCTATGGTGATCTCATGGCAGTCTGAAGAGAAACCTGATAAAAATGGAGGAGCCTCTCTTCGTTCTTCTTTTTTTTTGTTGTCAAACAGCCTCTCTTCGTTCTTCACTTTCTCGATTTTTGTACTTCTTCAGTGTCTCTTCTCTCTCTCTCTCGCTAGAATTGATGGTCTAGTTTCTGATTTCACCAATGTGTTATAAACATCTCAGTTCAAGATTTGTTTCTTGTAGTTTCTGGGATTTTATGATATACTAAAGAGTTTATTTTTCATTCACAACCAGTTCTACATTGCGTTTTCATCTATTCCCTAGCTTATCTTTACAATATGTGTTTTATCATTATCTTCCTTCACATTAAAAATCAAATGTAAATAAAACTATGTCAGGATATCGACTCAACCAGGATCAATAATCATAAATTCCAAGCGAGTAGAATATGCTTTCAAACGACGATAAGCTGCTAACAAAAGAAGATTTTATCTTCTATTGGGTTTTAGTATTTAAATATGCATATCTCTCGATGGGAATATTCTTATGCTGATGAGTTTGTTACGTTTTTTTCTGGCAAAATCTTTTCTTTGTTCTGGAGATAAACTCGTATATCTTATATAATGTTGGATATATACTCAGTGCTCGTTGTATATCGAGAGAGTTTTGAGACAATTTAAGGTATTTGGAGGAATTCTCAAGCGCAATCCAGTCATGGGCTTGAAGTGTAAGTCTCAAATCTCCATCATGATGATTAAAATAGAAACCTTTGAGTTTTTTTTTTGGGCGCTTTCTTTGTTTATAGTTCTTTTGGTCCTTTTTGAGTGAGGCTTGGCAGATTAGAAATTAAAGTTCTCAGCTTTTTAGTTAAGCTGGGGTTGCTTCAATGTCTAAAGATTCCAAAGATTGATTCTTCGTTTAAGCAATATTGATATTTTTTTTGCAGATTTTGCACCGTTGCTTCTACTGTCATTGTTGATTGCTGATTGTGCCTCAAGGCCATTGTATCGTCTCCCAAGTGAAGCAAGAGATGGTACCAAGAAACCGCTTCAGACTTCTCGTCCTTTCAATGTCGCACACAGAGGATCAAACGGAGAGTTCCCTGAAGAAACTGCTCCTGCATATATGGTCATTTCTCTCTCTTATAAAAGTTGCTTACCTTTTACACTACTTTTGACCTGTTTCATTAAGATTTTCTGTATCTGTGTTTTTATTTTTACTGCAGAGGGCCATTGAGGAGGGTGCAGATTTCATAGAATCAGATATTATGTCTTCAAAAGACGGTGTTCTGATATGTCATCACGATGTTAATCTCGATGATACAACCGATGTTGCGGACCACAAGGAGTTTGCAGACCGTAAGAAAACCTATGAAGTCCAAGGGATGAACTTAACCGGCTTCTTCACTGGTAACTTGAGAACTCCAATAACTTTTGTTTGGTACTACGAGGTTTTTTTTCTGTCAAATTTTAACAATGAGATTGAACACATTCCAAGAACAGTTGATTTTACTCTCGACGAGCTGAAAACACTTGGGGCTAAGCAGAGGTATCCTTTCAGGGATCAACAATACAATGGTAATATGTTTTCTCTTCTTTGAAATCTACTTTTGCGCAATGGAAATTATAAACTAAAAAGATGTTGGTGTTATCAGGTAAATTCCCGATTATTACTTTCGACGAGTATATTTCGATAGCACTGGATGCACCTAGAGTTGTTGGGATCTATCCAGAGATCAAGAACCCGGTTTTCATCAATCAGCAAGTATGCAAATCTTAATCTAATTCCAAAATCCAAATCAAAACTTTTTAACTTTAAGTCACTGATGATAGCAAATGAAGAGGTTGTTAAATTGGCTTTTGGAAACTTCTGCAGGTGAAATGGGGTAATGGTAAAAAGTTCGAGGATAAAATTGTGGAAACTTTGGAGAAATATGGATACAAAGGCTCATATATGTCCGAATATTGGCTAAAACAGCCAATATTTATCCAGTCTTTTGCTGCAACTTCGCTAGTTTACATTTCAAACTTGACAGACTCACCTAAAGTGTTCTTGATCGATGATGTCACTATTCTAACCGAAGATACTAATAAGGTCTTTTACATTTACTTTCTTCGTTTCTAATCTATGTTTTCAAAATTGCTTATATCTAAGATGAGAATGAATGTGAATGCAGACATACGCGGAGATTACATCAGACGCATATTTAGATTACATTAAACCATATGTTGTTGGGATTGGTCCCTGGAAAGACACAATCGTTCCTGTGAACGATAATCGCCTCACCACACCGACGGATTTAGTTGCGAGAGCACATTCGCGTAACCTTCAGGTTTGTGTGTAGGGCTCAAACTTACGTCTCTAGCTCTATAATCTTTGATTTGGATCTTTAAGCTTCACTTTTGAATAATGTTGTTGCTAGGTCCATCCATACACATACCGTAACGAGAACCAGTTTCTGCATTTCAGGTTTTATCAAGATGCGTATTTGGAGTATGATTATTGGATCAACAAGATTGGTGTTGATGGCTTGTTCACTGATTTCACTGGAAGTCTACACAATTTCCAGGAATTGAGTTCTCCTTTGCCTAAGCTTCAGTGATTCCCCAATGGAGTTTGCTCGTTTTCTTTGCCTTCTTTAGCTAGTTTATCTTCTGTTAGGAAATTTTGTAGAATCCTTGGAACTTTTCATTTTCTTCAATTTAATAATGATAAAAAAAAACTGCTCTTCTATTCTCAGTCTAATTGACGATTTTTGCAACACTTAAGACTTGAGTCAATTTTCTGATGACAGAAAAAACTAACTTAACTGACTGCAGAAACTACTTATAATACAGAGCTTGGGACTTTTAGTTTAGCAAAAGCTTATACAAAACACGCTAAGGTTAGAATTAGTGAGATGTCTTGTTCTTGGAAATGTCTTGGAGAAATAATCTTGTTTCAGCAGCAAAATCAATCGGAGAAACACCTTTTACAGTTATCCTCTGTCTCTTCTCGCTGTTATACTCTTGTTGAGAAACACTAACCCGGAAGAGATGAGATGACCAAGTGGCTTCTTTCAGTTTTGTCTGAAACTCATTCACTTCACCTTCCTGGAGAACACCAAAAATAAACGTCATACAGTTTTAAATCAGAGCCTGGATAGTTAGGACTGTTCTTAATCTTTTGACTGGTTTTAGTTTTCTTACCTCTGATTTTAGTTTATTGAGTTCATCAGCTGTGCATCCAATAATCTTCTCTGCTTCATCGTTGAATGCAGAAAACCAGGCTTCACCGGTTGCATCAGAGACTTTCACCGCCATGATATACCTAATCACATCATTAAGTAACACAATTAAAGCAAACCAAGATCCAATCTCTATTCTTGAATGGGATTTTTATGAATCTCAGTATCATATCACCTTAAACTGCATTCTTCGTCCTTTTTCTGACAACCTTCACACCAATAACCAGAGTCCATTGCTTCAGTCACTTTCTTGTTACAGGTCTTGCAAGCACGGTACCACATTGTCTGGTCTGGCTTGATGAAGCTTATGTAAGCTCTAGTGCTGAAAAATACAGGCTGCAATACAAATACAAGATCACATAAACCAGCTTTTCTTTCTCCCAGAACTTCATACGTAAAAGAATTTGAAGTACCTTTTCATCGCCTAAAGATGGGTTGCTTGTGAAGTGAGAAAGACAGACTCTGTCAGAATACATGGATCTTGATCCATTATTGGCAGAAGAGCTTATCCCAGAGCCAATAGCAGACATAGATGTCTCTTTACCTTCAGAATCATACCAAGATTTCAACTTTGTAGCTTCTGCTGAATCAGGGTTTATCACCACGTTGCTCCTGCTGATAGTGGACAATGACACACCTAGAAAAATCGGTTTCTATCAGCACCCAATTTGACAAAGTGCCTATTATCACTTAAAATAGTGTTATTTACCTTGAAAATCTCCAACTTTGAGAGACTTAATTGCGATAACAGGATACTTATCAGCCATGTCCAGAAGTTCTTGTCCTAAGCCAGTTGCTAGATCGTTCCAAAGGGACACCACAACAGTTTTCTTCGTCTCATCAGCTAAAGTGATATCCCTCTTTGGGATCATCTCATTGTCATTCCTCCTTCTAATGCTCATCGTAGGAGAAACACTTTGGACAACGCCGATAACATCTGAGAAATGAAATAACATTCAACTCAAGTGGCTAATTATAATCCTAAACCAGTATTTACAAACAAGAAGAGCTCTATATAAGAAACGGCTCTTACCAATGAGCTCCTTCTGATTCACGTATGCACCCAACTCATCAATGGGTACAAATTTGAATTTTGTTTCAGGGATAAACATTTCTTCGTTCCTAGCTTCTTCAACCTCTGAATTATCATTTAGAGTCATCTCATAATCGTTCTGAACCGTCTTGAATTGCTTATTAGCAAGCTTAAGTGACCCCCTCGATATATAATAGACCTTTCCCATCTGGAAAGTGTCATAAAACTTCTTTGCAGCTGAGTTAAACATCGTTGCCTGAATCTGTGTTCCCTGGATTTCCATCAACAAAGAAAATCAATCACCACATAAAGTCTTAAAGACAATTTATCAGAGCTAGAGAATTCGTCAAAGCAGCCTTACTTCCTCATCGGTTAGTTCTACATTAAAGACGCATCCTTCCCCTCTAGCGTTTTTGTAAGTTCTCATGACTGCTTTGTTTGTCACACGGACTTTAATGGTCCAGCTTCCTTGGTAAGGGCTTAAGGAAACAAGCGGATGAACCCTTCTGGTCATAGCCATTCTTGCAGCTGGTGCAGCACTAGACAAAACCCACAGAGTTTGGTTAAGCAACATTCATAACAACTTGACAGAGAATATAAACCAAAGAAGATAAGAAAGATTTGCTTACTTTCCCCTCTGCTCATTGATTATCTGCGAAGCTGATTTCGCAACAAACCCAAGCTTCGATTTCAGCATTATGCCGTTGGGATTTTTAAACTCCGCCTTAATCTCTGAGTCAAGTGCAGGAGCAACAGCCTCGCATTTTATTACAAGCAAATATCTGAAGGAAAGCGATAGAGAAGAAAAATGATTAGTTATGTAATTCATTGATCAATCCATTGATTTCTTTAGATCATCAAAGAAGCAGAAGAAGAGATTATTACTTTTCTTCTGATTTGCCTGGAATATCGTTGGCGGTGTAATCAAGGAGACGAATCAGACCCAGATTCTGGATCTTTCCAGAGATGATATCAGATGTCGAAGTCGCAGGTAACATTGCTTTAATTTTCGTCTTTCCGTCATTAGCATTAAACCTGAACAGCAAAATCACATATGTCAAATCGAACCAATAAATTCGATAAACGAAAATCACACGCCCTGTGCAAAACCCAGTATTATATTCAAATCTAAAGAAAAACTGAGACTTGGCTAGACGCTAACAAAACCCAGACAGATCTCAGACAGGGAATCAATCGCGAGAAACCCTAATCTATAAACCAGAAAGGAAACTCAAATTCTGAACATATCAAAAGAACCTAGATCGATACATACAAAATATTTTTCTCAGGTTAAAGCGCAGCTCTTGAACTACCAAATATATCATGAAAACACAATCTAGAGTGAAAAAAAAAGGGGAAAAATCAGCAAATCGATCTCAAACCCGGGTGATGAATTGAAAGACAACAATAATCATTGTGTGAAAGTAAAACCAAGACCGATCCATAAAAAAACAAAAAAAGGTAAGAAACTTACGTATATCGATTTCCAACAGGTTTAAGATCCACGACTTGAACGACGATCTCAGGTCGAACCGAGGACGAATCAAGGGATTCATTCGATAATACTCTCGCAATACCATCTTGGGTCACTGAGTTCTCCATCTCTCTATAATCTCTATCTATATTTCTCTGGAAGGACAACCAAATCTGTGTGAAGAGAATACAGGAATAATGAGGAACCAAAATGGTTTTGTAAACGGAAAGAATTGCGCGGGAGCTATTAGATTTTTTGTTATTTATTCCCGCCGATTTTTCATCTCTAGTTTTCAAAAATTCACCGCTTCCTCTTCTTTTTTGGCGCCCTCTTTTAAACCTTCTGACGCAACTGGAAGGCTTCGATTTATTTTCCGTAAGGGCTTGCCTACTAAGATTTGACCAAGATTTGTACTTGATCTACAGCTTAATTAGCCAGAATAGATATGTACATTGAGTTTGACAAAACATATTTTTCTTTTCTTTTCAGTTTGTTTGGATCTGACAAGACAAGTTTTACCAAATCTTACACATCTACACACTAACTAGAGACGTCTATAACTTCATCAGAAACAATGATAATTTGAATTTGAGCTTAATGCCTTTCATGGATTTTGTTCTATTTCTTCCATGAGAAATAGCATCTTCTGGGCATTAAACACGGCAGAGGACCCTTGTTTTGTTTTCTCAACAATCTGCTTGATCAGTTGCTTCTCCATCTCACTCTCAAACTCTCTATCTTCTTCTTCTTCTTCTTCGTCACTCAGACCAAGCAGCTCTTGCAGCCTCGAGAAATTCACATCCTCTGAAGTTCTTGAGGAAACCTTTATGTAATCTTTATGGCTCCAAGGTGAGCTTCTGCTTGTCAAAGATAATTCTTCTTGCCGCTCATTCTCCTGCATCTCATATGGTAAATCGCCTTCTTCTGAATAATCGTTTATATCCATCAGTTCCTCGTAACAGTCATTGAATGCATCAAGCGCTGGCCCTACTAAATTCATAACCAGAGGTTGGTTCTCTGCAGGATTCTGCTTCTTCTCTATATGCGCTACAGAAACTGGAAGATTTGAGTCTCTCTTGTGTTGGATTTCCCAAATCCTTGACAATGGTTTCCTATTTTCCTCTGATTCCATGACTAGCTGCTCCACTTTCCTCTGGCTCTCTTGTAAGGCGATCTCAAGTTCTTTTATCCGTTTCTCATAACGTGAGTTGATAACTCCGTGCAGTCGCAAGCTTAACTCACGAGGCGAGACTCTATAGTTACCTGATTCAGGAGTGGCATTTCCACTCGGTTCCTGGTTGGACTCGGTTTCATCAAAACCCCGCCTTTCAACCAGATCATCTCTCAGCTCTCCCTGCGCAAATTCTACTTCAAAACCCGGCTCCAGCTGCAAAATTGAGAAACAATTAACCAACTGAATTTCTATAGATGATTAAACAATTTTCATACATGGATAAACCAGCGGGACAACTTCCAGAATGAACAGACATGATCGACAAAAATGAGACGATGGTGAGTTTAAAGCAAAGCAAAGAGCATAAGTAAAAGTATAAAGCTCACCTCAAAGGCATCTGAGAGTCTTGTCTCAATGTTGGAGGAATCCATGTTGATCTCTAGTCTTTCCAATTCAGCTTCAAGTTCTGCTTCAATTTTACTTATAGATTCTGAATTCTCTGCCGTCTTTTCATCACGCTGTTTATCATCCTTGTGGAAATCATCGTGCACTGTCAATGAATCTTTCGCCTTGAGCTCATCTTCTAAATCCTTTACCAAATCCTCAGTCTGCTTTAACTCTGGTTTGACCTCGTTTACTTCGGTTTGGTTTGCTAGAAATGATGACATTATCCCAATAGAAATCCCAAAGCATAACAGTAACGCTGCATCATCTGATCCTGGAAAGAAGAAAAAAAAACAGGAATCCGGCTTAACATGTAAAGTCTTCTCCTTTGTTAACAAATAAACTCGAATCTTACACTTAAACAAAGATAGCAAGAAGTTTACCAATCCCATTATCAGATCTTCCATTCACATTTCCAACTCTCCTCTTAGCATAAAGACCCGAAGATTCCAGCTTCCTTAGCCGAGGGATTCCACAACTCGGGACTCGCTGGCTAATACAATCTCCAGAGTTCTTGCTAATTACTTTTGTACCGTCAGTAACAACCAAGGGCCTCGAAACTGAACCACACGGTGATGGATACGGGCTACGCATATGTTCCTCCATGGACATCTTCTTCTCTCTATGTAACCGAGACATTACGCTGTTCCCCATAGAAAAAGGCTTGACAAGGCTCCTGTATCGTTGATTTCTCCTAAGAAACGCTCTGTTCCCAAAAGAATCTGAACGAAACTCCTCATTGCCCGAAGCTACTTCCACTCCGTATACATTGCCACATTCGAATACATCTAGATTTTCCCCTTTTACGCAATCCTCAAAGTTTTCTACATTTGGTTTCTTGTCTCTTACCATTCCGCTAACCAAACATCTCGGAGGTTCTGGCTTCACGCTAGTGAAACTCAAATCTTCAGAAGAAGGCTCGGGGAATTTTTGTTTACCTTTTGATACATTTCGCAGATGCTTGGTTATATATCCTGTAGCTGCGATTAGCCATGGATCCATTTCTTCTCTCTTTGTCCTCAGCAAACAAGAGAGCACTCCAACTCCATAATGGAAAACATTTCCAAAGCTCACTCCAAGCTTTAGAATCAAAGACTCGGGCTTTCAATTTTTCAGTACCAACCCGAAGAATGAAGCTATAATACGCATAAAAGCTACACACATAGGTTTAATACCAGAGAACAATCCCAAAATTAATCGAGGCGAACAAATTCCAATTTTCAAGAGCGATGTTTAATTCTCAAACCCAGAAACCCGAGACTGCTGCAAACGGGTTTCGGTTAATACGATACGCCGAAAACCCTAATTAACCACTCCATACCGAAGCACAGAGGCAGTACCCATTGGAGAAACTCAGAAAAGGCTTCGATTTTCCATCAGAGACAAGGTGATGAGCAGTGATCAAAGAAACCGAAAAGAAGAGAAAGAACAAGAAATTTGGAGCTTTGAGAATACAGCAATGGATAATCCGTGAGGACTAAATCAAGGAAATGATCTTCTTCGTTTGGAAAACGGCGATAGGCCGGCAAGTCAGTGAAGAAGGCCTTACGAGCTGCCAAGGGTTACTAGAATTTCCGATTAATAAATAAATAAAGGATAATATTATACATATTCGATACCATGTAGAAAATTAAAACTTGAAAGTATAGGAAAAACGAAAAAAGCATCTAAGAAATTTCGTTGGTTATTTCGATCTCCAAGCAAGAAACAACGACCACAAAGAAAGCTTTGAGGCACTTGATAGTTAGTTTCTTTAGTGTCTTCTTCCAAAAATAAAAGATAAACAAAAATGCGAAGACATCACAATATAAACAACATAATATCATATTCTAACAGGGATTGAATCAGACAACATATGTATTGTGTGTTTTACCTGCAAGTTGAAGTGTCATCTGTTTCATTTCTTTTAGAAAGAAAAGCCGGAATTTTTTTTTTAAATGTGGTCGTTGTTTCTTGCTTGAAGTTGTATCATTGGCACCAAAGAACCAACGAAGTACATGCCCAAATACAAATTTAGGGACCTCATGTAGATTCAAATGACTAACTGTTATAGGATCATCCATAATCCTACAAATTTACATCTTAAGTAGTTAACAACATGGGATCTTTCCAAACCACAAATCACATGCTACCAACATAAGCTGTCCATATGAGAACGAGGATGAAGTTTTGACCAGCTCAACGCCAGTCATAGGTTCATAACAAGTGTGCAAAAAAAAAAAAAAAGGGGTTCATAAGCGGACACATGTCTTACATATTTATAGCATTGTCATTTACTACATTGAATTAGCATTAGTTATTAAGTAAGTAATTAATTAATTTAAAGATCTACCCATTGACAGAATACAATTTATGTGTATACGGTTGTTTAATTAATAGAAATAAAATGCATTAAACTAAGCAAAACAAAAAAATCATTTTAGATATTTTATTAAATCATTAATGAAAAAGCATTAAAATGTTTTTTTAACATTGAAAAAAGCATTAAAATGTTGCTTATCAAAAAAGGGTTAAACTGTCACCAAAAGAACTCAAATGTTTACACTTATAGAAAAATATGGAAGATATAATTAAGCTCTTAAATATGAAGTTTTTAATCTGCGTAAGAAGTTAGTTATATACTTATACTTTTTTAGGGAAAAATAATAATTATTGCAAATTCAATTATTACTATAAAATCATCGAAAAACTGCCAACTAAAATTTATATATACATTTGTATAAATCTAAGCAATCATATAAATTTTTATAATTGGTGAATGATAGTATATTTTATTTGATTTTGAAAAATAAAAATTTAAAATTTGAATTTAATTAGGACTTGTCATGTTTCTATATGTAAATACACCAAATTCAACTATCTATTCAACTGAAATGATAGTTTTAAATTTTTAAAGTTGGTTAGATCTCATCATTTAAATCATAAAATCTGCGAAATATAATTATGTGGGTAAAAGTTGCGTGGGTAATTTTTTACTAATCATCTTAATCCATGACAAATCAAATCAGCATTTTGGTTAGCATTCAATAGCAAATCAACATGTTCTACAATTATCACGGGAGCTCACAAAAGAAATGTTGAACGAGGTAAAAAATTTGAGTTTAACCAACCCAAAAAATACAAAAATTTATTAAGCATTTAAATATATGATGAAAATAAAATTAAAATCCAGACTAAAAAGAGTGAGTTCTAAAGTTTAAAAAAACATAAAAAGGTTCTGAGCGGGAGGCATAACAAAAAAGAATGTCAAGGACTGGACGTCACATGACAATGAAGCCCAAACCTTACTAAGCCTATAAGTAACTTGTCACATGACAATGAAGCCCAAACCTTACTAAGCGGGTAAGTAACTTGAAACCCAAGGAGAATGAAACTCTAAGAACCCTAATTACTTAAGCAAAGAAGCTCAGGAGAAGTTAACGATGTCTCAATCAATCTGATGAAATACACAAGGATATGAGCTTTTAGGTCCCTGACGACTGTTAGTTTCTTCGGTAACCTCTACACACACAAAAAAAAAAATCAAAGAAATCCCAATATGAAACACAATCACAAGATCATAATCTCAAATTTTGTCAGAGATTGAACCATATAACATATTGTGTTCTTACCAAACCGAAGCGTGCGGCGTTTTCTCATTGGAGAAGGAAAAGCGAGAAAGTGCGGTTTGTGTTTCTTGCTTGGATCGCTGGAAACCAAATAATCGGTTGCTAAAGCCTTCTTCTTCTTGTTCGAAATATGTAATACACGAGTTGAGGATCTGCACACTTGACATAGCCACATGTCTGGGACAGATCGTAAACAGATCTTTGCGCAATAACTGAATTATACATAAGCGAAAGATCCATCGAAAAAGAATCAGAATCATGTAAATATATATATAAAAAAGTTTACTCTACACAAATAAGATAAATGAAAATGATCTTACATATGCTCTCTGACTTCTCTGCAGTTGAAACAAGTCATTATAGATTTCTCAACGCCGATATCCCCACATATGTGACAAGGCTCCTATATAACAAAAGTGAATAAAATCAGCAGATCACAAACAAATCAATTAGAAAACATGGATCAAAGTCATGATCAATAACAAAATATGATGATCAAGATTTATCTAATCTACATAAACCTTAGAATCTCGGAATATTCAAGCTCATCTCGTGAAACAAATAAACAATGATCTAACGTTTAAAAAAAACTGGATATGATGAGCGAATCAAAGATGATTCTGATTCTCAGAATTTCTTTACTAAAACAATAAAACAGTTCCAGATTCTTCTAGGCAGAGATAGATCTTTGGTTAAACAATAAAACAGTTCCAAATGCTGATTAATGGATTCCTAAAGACGACCAGAGTAGAAATCATTAAAAGAAGTCTCAATCATAATTTCTTGGGTTTTTTTTTTCTTTAATTCCCTTTTACCGCAGGAGTTTTGTCCCTGTTCTCGAATCTTGAAAATAAAATTTTAATCGAAAGAAGCGATGATCTTACTGAAGGATTATCGTCTTTCTTCTTCATCGATTCTTTGCGAAAAGGATCTTCAAATGGGGTCGGTGACTACGCAAAGAAATTTAGATTTTTAAAAATGCTGAAAAGGAGAAAAAAAGAGATCGTCTTCTAATTCTTGAAGCAGTTTTCTTCCCAAATCCGATTCTTATAAAATAAAATAAAAAGCCTCTTCCGATTTTCTACCGAGGGGACACTCTAATCGAACTAGAGTGTTCCGTTCCCCCCAACAACTCCACAAACTAAACTGAACTAAACCAGACTAACTCGAACTAAACCGAGATACTTTATATCAAAGTGTTCAAACTTGCCCACACAAAAAAACGACCTGAAAACCGAAGTAAATCTTAATCTGGTCAATTAATGGGGTTTTCATTGCTTAAACCGAATTCAAACCTAATCCAAAACAAAACAAAAAGTTTCAAACTAAAATTTAATTGGTTGCTTAAAATTAAAGAGAATGAACCGAAACCGAACTCGTACCAAAGCGATTCGGTTTTACACATTGTTAATTGTTTTCCTAAATAACCAAAAACAAAATTCAAAAAGCATGAACCGAAATCCGAATTGAGCTTAGAAGTACACATAACATATTTTGATTTTTAAAACAGTAAACTAGAGAAAAAGACATCCATCATTTTCAGAGCACCATCATCATCAAGACAGAAGACAAGCATAGGAAGAGTGTGTTGGAGTTGCGGAGCGCGAAACCGCTGCTTTCGCTTGAGTAATCCGGGTTAAACCCGGTTCCGGTAGCATCAGTGACATTGCCTCCTAATAATCCGGTGGTTGGTGTGCCACTGTATGGACTGTTTCCGCCGGGGAATGTGGTGATGGTGCTGCTGCTTCCTTTAGGACTGCTTTTGCCTGGCGTCACGGTGCTGCTGCTTCCTCCAGAGCCACTGTTAATCCAAAATCATTACATGTTAGGCTTCGATTGTTTTGTTTGCATTTGCATTTCATATGCATTATTATATATATATATATTTTTTTTTAAAATGAACTCACAAACGTTTACTATTTTAAACAAAATTCATTTGTTAACTGTAAAATGCAAATGCAATAGATGGCTTCTTTCCTTTACGTTTGTCTTGTTCCTTTGTATTCTTTATGAAAAGAAAAATTTCTACTTCAAAACTCTATAAAAAAAACGTTTTATTTCACAGGCAAAATAGCTTTTGAAACAATGGAAAACTCTATAAAAAAACGTTTTATCGTACTTGTTTTTGTTTTTCTTCATCATTAATGTGGTTTTCGAAAGGAAAACAAAAAAAGCGCCTCGAATAAAGGCAGAGTCTTTAAATTGAGTCGAACATATTTAAGAAACATAATAAAATCCCTGCAAATAGACACAAGTCAAAAACGCTAATTAAGGGTTAATACTTTATCATCCCCATTCCCCAAAAAAGCAATTGAATTGACTGTAGATGTGATCTAAAGCTTGGTTTACTTAAAAAGATTTATTTTTTATAAAAAAACTGTTCACTTTTTGACCCAGATCAAGCTTTTTGTTTACTTTTTTTTCTCTCTTTCCCACAAATATAAATTACTAGTATAAGTTAATTCGACATTAAAGTTACTACTAAATATAGGAGATATCTTTTGTTTGGCTCTCCTTCAATTTCTTGATAAAGCCAGTAAGCTAATAAAGTAATAAATATGTAGAAAGCAAAGAACCATACCTAGCAGTAGCACTAGAAGGGAATGCACATCCTGAATAGCCTGTAACAAAATGTTCACCCATCAGAGCAAAAATGCCAAAAAACAATATATAAGTGTACTGTAACCAAATCGGATCTTCACACTTTACTAAATTATAATCTCTACTTTAATTTTTAGTATTACTAATCTTTAATACCAAATCATTTAAGTCACCAAAATGACCTTGAACTTTCTGTGACTACTAACACTATTTAGGGCTCTCAACAATCACAATATATAATAAGAGCATCAGGTTTCTGAGAGAAACTTACTGGGATCAGTTGTGGTAGGAGTGGCAGTTCCGGTGAAATTACAAGACTCAGAAGCTTGACCTTTCTTTTGATAGAAGCTATTGACAGCATAGCTACAATGAGCCCTAACATTATCAGGGTTGAAACAAGACCCTTTTGGGTGAGTTGGGTTACAGTCAGCTCCATTCCCACAAGCATAGTCTAATGTCTTTTGTAGCACTGAGTCACTCAGTCCTGTTTTGCACACACACCATGTGGCACCTACCAAAAGAAACAAATTGCAAGTGAAGCCAAGAAGTTTTGAGGAAATCATCTTTTTGAGGGGTTTAACACTTTGAAAGGCAAAGATTTTGCAAGTCGTCAACAAGAGTTGTATAAGAGAGTGAAGTAAGATATTTTCTTTGTCAGGCAAGGTTTCTAGTAAATGTGATATGGGTTCAAGGACATTAGGGGTTTTGAGGATACGTTCTACTATTGGTTTTAAACCAGAGAGCCAGAAAGAACATGGAAGCCAAGAGAAAGAGAGAGAGAGAGACCAAGACCAATTCTGTAAACAAAGAGGACAGTGATAAGCTAGGAACCGAAAGGGTTAGATTGAATTTGAGTTCCCATCAATAGACACATTGAATAAATAAGAGATGTAGTGAAGAGCGAGAGTTCTTACTACAGTGGCCAGCCATGAGGAGACTGAGGAGATAGAGAACCAGAGCAGCCATGGATGGCGTGCAGAAACACAAATGTCACTATTGAATTGTTGAAAGAGAAAGAGAGATAAATAGATAGAGAGATTTTCTATTCTGATATTGTTAATTTGTTAGAGAGGAAGAAGAAGAAGAAGAAAATGAAGGGAGAGAGAGAGGTGCAAGCAGACAATAGTGTATTGTACTGAGGTTGAGAGTGACTACTTGTTCCGTGACTCTTGTTTCTTCTCTAGCCCTTCTTGAGTCAGCTTTTTCATTATTGTAGCTCTCTTGTGTGTGAACTTGTAAGTACACCTTTTTTGAAATTTTTAAAATTTAAAACCTTGCGATGCTTATTAAAAGAAAAAATGAATCAAAGACTATATATTATTTTTATGAACTTATTTCGACTAAATAAGACCCAAAATAAACAAAGTTAAAGAGACATGGTGTTGGTAAACCTCAATGTGAAATTGCAAACAAGTTAATTAGGGTGTGGGATAGTTTGATCCGACGAGTTGTAAAAGTATATATACATATTTGGAGACATTTACTATTTCTAATTTTATACTATTGTCTACAAACATTTACTACTATTAATAACTTATTGGAAAACGCCAAGTGAATGTGTAATGTTAACATGTGTTGCAGAATTGCAGGTTGTGGTGGTGTTCCACCTAAATATGAAAAAGATGGAAAAATCTGATTTTGCTGGCAGAAAAAAATCTAGAGTTTTAAATGCATATGGGTGGTACTGTAAGGAAAATGTTTTAACACAACATGCTGTACTGTAAAAATATATATATATTTAAAATTTTATATACACACGACAAAAATCACAGATCATATTATGAATGAAACGCCGTCGTATGCAAAACGCAATTAAAAGGGGTCGAGTCCGCGGGTCGTGTTTGCTTCCGACTTCCGAGAGCCATCGTCTTCTTCCTCGGAATCGGCTCGACGACGCAGACAACATAAATCTTATATAGGTTATACAACAAATCACAACATTTTAATTTTACTTAATTTGGTGTTACATCTTATATTAAGCTTACTCTGGAACAAATTACGCCGTTTGAAACTTTATTTTAGGGAATTCCAGAAACAAGCTTTTAACTTCGTCCGTGCAAGACCCTACCTTTTCCGGCAAGCAAACTTAGGTTTAACCCGAACCGAGTCCGTAAACACTGAGGGCTAACCTTGGCTTAGGATGTACCACCAAAGGAACTGCTCTTTGCAGAGTAATCCCATAAGTCTCCTCCATATTCAGCTTCTCCGGCGTAATTCCTCCGGCCAGTTCCCAATCAAATCCATGAACCAGCGTCGCCGTCAGTAGCTGAATCGTCCGTAACCCTAAACTCAGCCCGGCGCAGATTCTCCTCCCGGCGCCGAACGGTATAAGCTCGAAATCGCTTCCTTTCACATCGACGCCGGATTTTTCTCCACCGGGTAAAAATCTCTCGGGTCGGAACGATAACGGGTCGGACCATTGATCCGGGTCACGGGCTATGGCCCATATATTTGTCAGAAGAGTCGATCCTTTCGGGATATGATAGCCGTTGATCTCGCAGCTCTCTGATGCGATGTGCGGTAACGAGAGTGGTGTTGGTGGATGAAGCCTGAAATTCTCTTTGATAACCGCCTGTTTTAACCAAAACCGTTTAAACCGGATTAACAATAATATAGCTCGTTAACCAAAAACAATTCCGAATTCCCTGTGAACGGTATAGGTACCTGAAGGTAAGGAAGCTGAGAAAGGTCCGACTCGTTAATGGGCCTATCACGGCCTACAACGGAATCAAGTTCTTCTTGGGCACTGGTCATTATATCCGGGTGTCGAATCAGTTCAGCTATGGCCCAGTCCACCGTACTTGCTGACGTGTCTGTTCCAGCCGTAAACATGTTCTGGATTTTAGAAGGAAAAGAAAAAATAATCAATAATTTTCCTAAAATATGAAAGTAAGAAATTTATCGTTATACGAACCAATAGCAAGGCTTTGATCTCAGTATCCGTTAGTCTTTCACCGTCACCGTCAAAATCTGAGCCCTTAAGCGAGATTAAAGTGCTAAGCATATCTGTATGCTTTTGATCTTGACCGTTCATCATCTCGTGCTCTTCCAAAATGGACGATAGGAATGTGTCGAATCTCTTGTGTAGCCGTTTCATTTTACCAGCAACGCCTTGTAAATCTAACCAATCAANGGCGCAGATTCTCCTCCCGGCTCCGAACGGTATAAGCTCGAAATCGCTTCCTTTCACATCGACGCCGGATTTTTCTCCACCGGGTAAAAATCTCTCGGGTCGGAACGATAACGGGTCGGACCATTGATCCGGGTCACGGGCTATGGCCCATATATTTGTCAAAAGAGTCGATCCTTTCGGGATATGATAGCCGTTGATCTCACAGCTCTCTGATGCGATGTGTGGTAACGAGAGTGGTGTTGGTGGATGAAGCCTGAAATTCTCTTTGATAACCGCCTGGTTTAACCAAAACCGTTTAAACCGGATTAACAATATAGCTCGTTAACCAAAACCAATTCCGAATTCCCTGTGAACGGTAGGTGGTACCTGAAGGTAAGGAAGCTGAGAAAGGTCTGACTCGTTAATGGGCCTATCACGGCCTACAACGGAATCAAGTTCTTCTTGGGCTCTGGTCATTATATCCGGGTGTCGAATCAGTTCAGCTATGGCCCAGTCCACCGTACTTGCTGACGTGTCAGTTCCAGCCGTAAACATGTTCTGTATTTTAGAAGGAAAAGAAAAAAAAATATTCAATAATTTTCCTAAAATATGAAATTAAGAAATTTATCGTTATACGAACCAATAGCAAGGCTTTGATCTCAGTATCCGTTAGTCTTTCACCGTCACCGTCACCGTCAAAATCAGAGCCCTTAAGCGAGACTAAAGTGCTAAGCATATCTGTATGCTTTTGATCTTGACCGTTCATCAGCTCGTGCTCTTCCAAAATGGACGATAGGAAAGTGTCGAATCTCTTGTGTAGCCGTTTCATTTTACCAGCAACGCCTTGTAAATCTAACCAATCAAGTGCCGGCACGAAATCTCCGATGTTGAATACTCCGGCGAGAGCCATCATTTCCGTCACCATCGATCGAAACTCCTCCGCTTTGTGATCAGCTCCGGCCCCGAACACTCGCCGTCCGATCATCTCTCTTCCAAGTGCGTTGACTACACACATGTTCACCAACTGGCCTAAGTTCACGGGTTTCGTGCCTGCACGTGCTAGCTCCCGCGTGAGCGTTCCAACCTCTTCCTGTAAAATTCAATTTTACTCTATTATTAGATATATATATATATATATTTTTTTTTTTGGAACAAATATTTTTGTTTTTTGTTTTTTAATCCCATATTGATCCGACCATATTTAAACTCTAAGTGGAAATCTTTTGGTTTATTTGTTGATTTATTTTATTAAAGATTTAGAATTTTTTACTGATTTTAAAATGTTAATACTTGAATTTCAAGCAAAAACCTTAAAAACTTCAAGTGGAATTATTGGTTTGTGAATTTTAATTGATTTATAAATCTAGTTAGATTTTTAATTGATTTATAAATTTACTTAGGATCTAGAAATATTTAATGCTCTTAAAACGTAAATGTTTTATTTTAAAATCTAAGAAGTCAGTTTATAACTAATAATTTTTTTACTTTAGTCTTCGAGTTTGTTTTTAACTTATTAACACTTACAAATATGTTAAAATCGAATGTTAACTCAAAACCTTTTAAAAATCTAATAAAAATCATTAAAATTAATAACATCAATTTATCATTGAACTAATAACACATGACTTTAACAAATGATTTGTTGTCAAAAAAATAAATAAATGATTTTTAAAATTAATGACGATCTTCAATCAATTAATAAAATCCATTAATTATATTTATATATATATATATATATATATATATATATATTGTCCCGTCATCAGGGGAAGATAATTTATTTACCTGTAAATAAATTCTCTGAATCATCTTGTTTCGTTCATCAACATATTTTAAACGAAAATGCAGAAAAACAAAATTATAATAAGCATATACTATCACCAGTCTGATATTGAATAACTCGTGATACACCTTATTTGGGGGAAAATGTGGTCCATAGTCCATCATCATACATTATTTATTGAAGTGTTTTTTCCTTGGGTTTCTGGACATGACAGTATTGCACAGTTGCACTTATGCCGCCTTCTTTAGTATTTTTACGTAGGTATCCATACTTATTCGTCAAAATTAGGCTTTATTCAAATAAATATATATGTAATATAATGTATAATATATATATATAACATATGTGTGTAAACTCATCTTAATGAAACCCACTTTTATCATATATAACATGTGCTGTCAAAAAAAAAAAATCATATATAACATGTATATGTAAATACAAATTTGATTACAAAGTTCTAAATAGCGAAATATAGGATTTGAAATTAATTATTTAGAGGCTATAAATAAAATTGGAAATTTTTCTGTAACAAAATTTGTTTTTATTTTAACGATTACTAACATTTTTTATTTGTTATTTATCAACACTGGAAATATAATATAAAAAAAGCGCCACTCCACCATTAAAAATCTCTAGCTATACTTACTTAGTTACTTCTCTAAATTTATTTTATTAAATTCCAGAGTTGGTAATGATATAAATAAATTTATCGTAAACATAGAAATTGACGACATGATTAAAAATCTATAGGTGAGCTATAGCGTTAGGAAATGAGAATAACGTTTATAACTGATTTTACCTGTCGAACATGTTTGTAATCTTCAAGAGCTTTGGCTGAAAATAAATGAACAGAACTAATCTTCCTCAACATTCTCCATCGTTGTCCGTAAGGCGCAAAGACAAGATCTTGATAGTTATATGCCATGTGTTTGGCTCCGGAATTAGGTGGTCGGCTAGCGAAATTGGCATCGTGGATTTTCAAGAACTGTTCGGCCACGGATTTAGAGGCGGCGACCACGACGTCAGAGAGCCCTAATCGGAGGTGGAGGATTGGACCGTAGGTGGTTACCATGGCGGCTAGGGTTTGATGGGGTTTAGGGCCCATGTGAGGGAGGTTTCCGACGATGGGCCATGGGTTTGGGCCTGGTGGGAGACGGCTGTTGCGGTTGTGGTTGCGTCGGAGAGAGAAGAGAAGGACGAGGAGGAAGAGGAAAGTGGGGAGGAGGATTGTGAGGAAGAGAGTGGTCATAATGTTGGGTTTGAATGGTAAGTGAGAAATGAGGAATAACAAACATAAGCTATAAATAAAGGTGTTTTTCACTTACCAAACCTATGCATGTCTCGGTTAGGTTTAATTTGGTGTTAGAATAATAGTTATTGATCTAAGACTTCTCGTATATATGGAACGGTTTAGTACGGTTTTGGTTCGAAATAGGGGTTTTTACTTCTACCTAGTTTTTGTGTTTTTATTTCTCTCGGGATCCCAGACTTATTTATACTCTACTGACTCGACTCTTTTAATGAAATCTTTTGAGAACAAGAAAAAACATTAAAAGTGTTTAACCAAAGTAATAATGATTATGTTATAATGTTGTTGAACAAAAAAAGTAATAATGAATTTTCTTATTAATTTGGTTTATCAGGAATCCAGGATATCCTTATATATTAGAGAACGAGATGTAGATTTTCACACCATCAAAGTCACTAAAAGATTCTTTGTAAATAGTTAATTTACGTGGCTTACGAGTTACGGCTATAATCGAGTAATATAGTAATATACAGAGATTATTATTAGAAAAAAAAAACAATACAGTGTCTCGTAAAAGAATAAATAATCAAAGTTGTGGTTGTCTAGTGTGGTTAGTGTTAGGAGTTGGTTCATTTGCACCATAGATTCTATTTTACATTTACAAGTTATATTTTCCGAATAATTTATGCCATGTTTTGGTATTGTCACGAACATAGTTCCGGTCCATGCAAATGTACGTGATTTGGTCCAAAATTTCATGGTATATAAAAAAAAAACTTTATATATATATATATATATTTCTCTGATTTTTTTCTAAGGCTTATATATATATATATATAAAAAAACCTTTAAAAGGCTCATATATCTCTGATTAGATTTTTATTTTCTATTGTAACTCAAAATCATGGATCCCACCATGACGTCAAACATACGTAGTATATGTAGAGAAAATCATATGTAGAAAAAGTTGGAAGCGAAAGAGTCGAATGGTTGGTGAGCTTTCTGGTTCGTAAGATTTGATCGATAAAACTGTGAACGGTAGCTAAATATCTTATTGAGACGTTCGTAAAACGTAAGTTGAAAATACAAGTAACAACAACATTCTTTTGATTAATCAAAGCCACTAATATAAGTTACAACATCTTTATAAAAAAATAAAAAATAAGCCAGAACATTTTAAATATAAAAAAATACTTTGTGGTCGTGGGTTCGAACTTCGAACCCCACAATGGGAGATTTTATCTTTTAGGTTTCAAAAAAAAAAAAACATCTTTATAAAAAAACGATAAGCTAGAAACATTTTAATGATAAAAATATACTAAATTAAACTCTTGACCCCATATTTGACCATGGGCCATGTATTTTCGATAAAAACACTATCTCCCCTTACGAAAAGGGGATGGGCAATAGTACATTAGTACATTCCAAAAACTCAGTCGAAAGTGATTTTTTACTCTCGTTTTCATCGGAAAAGTGATTAAAGATATATATTAAATTACATCGTGAACCACTTTTTTTTATGGTTTAGAACGAAACATTGTGTTCTTCTTTGTCTTTTTTTTTTGTTTTTGACAAAAGGGCTTTCTATTAAAATGCATGAAACAAAATACAAGCTACAACTTGTACAGGTCATACAGTTTGGTAGAGAGTGATCAGAGATAGAAGTTTTTTTTTGAACAACGATTTTCAGATTAAATAGATCAGAGATAGAAGTTTAAGTTCTTCTTTGTCTTTCCATTTTTGTTTTTAGTTTTCGACCAAGCTTCATAATAAAAAATACTTCCTTGAAAAAAGAAAAAAAACTTCCTTGAACATTAAAAAAAAATCGGAAGGCACCACACGATGCTTTCAAGCTTTCGTGTGTTTTGTTATTAATTCTGGAAGTTTTATCGTCTATTGTAAACATCAAGTTGATTCCCGCAACACATAGTAAAGTTTTTATTAGTCTTCTAAACGTTTCATGGTGTAATGTTTATAGATTTGTACTTTCAGAAATACCTTTTAGTCAATATCTAAATTTTGTTTTGTATAATAAACTACGTATAGTTTTGGGAAAATACGGAAAGAAATAAGAATAGAAAATTATCCTAAAACAGTATTTTGTTTGTCGTCGATCATTAAACACTTTAACTGACACGCTAACAACTTTTTATTATTATTTTTAACTTTTGCGTGATACATTTTTTTAAACCCTGGGTATTTCATTAATAAGGAAGAAAACTGAGTTTCAGCTCTAAAAACTAAAATTAATATAAAACTAAAATACAAATAAATATAGGGAGTATGTCTACAGTCTACATAAAATATAAATTATCAATCTCTTTTGTTTTTGTTTTTTCTACATTTCATGTCATGATCAATGTGAATATGGGATGGAAGAAGATCCTCAAAACACTGACGTCGCTAACCACAAGATTACACAATAAATTCAACCAAATTAGATATTAAAAAATAATAATTAGATATTTAAATATGCGAGATATAATCAATTATAATCCTATATAGTGCAAATCAGTAACTTTTTTTTGGGTTCAAACAATGCAAATCACTACTTAAAAAATCAGTTATTTGAATATTAGCGGATCATTCGGAAACTATGGACCGTATATTTTTCGTTAATCGTGGTAGCTGGAGAGACTCGTGAATGGTAGGTAAGATATGTGGTTCGTAATGTTGGATGATATGTTATGGTCACTTGGATACAATTTTCAAATTTATTTCTTCTTGTAGCAATTTCTTTATTAGTTCTGTTCTTTTACAATTATTATTTTACTTGAAACGGGATCGAGGTTTTGATGAGAAATAACTACACTATGTAATATCATAAAGTGGCAATTAACCATTCTGGCATATAAATCCATTACACCTACAAACAAAATTCATCTAGGTCCAACTAGATATTATTGTATCAATACAATATATATATATATATATATATATAATATACTTTTACTTTGAATATTTAAACAAAGGCATGCGCGGAAATTCAAAAAATATTTGCTGCGTATTTTCCCTTCATGCATTTTGTGTCAGTGGGCTACGCATTTTAAGACTATTATTATAAATTGCCAGCCCGCAGAATTCGCGTCGCTGTTCCAAACGTAGAGTTATACATTTGAAAAGAAAAGTGATGGAGACGGATGGGATTTGGGTAAATCACCCCAAGGCCACGTTTGTGATTTATATACCGCATTTTATTTTTAAGAGATAGTAGTAATATAGTTGCTTCGTGTAAGAAGGAGCCTCGCATAGCGAGTCTGAAACTTGTGTAATGAGATGGTTAGGTAGGGATGACGAATGATGACAGTCCAGTACTCTGCTAGCGAGGACGACAATCTCTTTATGGACGGATAAATGACCACCCCACTACTATTATACATGTCAATATATAAAATAAAATGAAATAAAATTATGTAGAAGGAAAAATTATTTGCGTGCGGAAAGAGGTGGAACAAAAACAAGGCCGAGAAAACAAGTTTTGGGACCCCTAGGCATGGGCACTTCATTTTTCTTCTTCGGTTTTAATTGGAATTTTTTCCAATTTCACAAAAAAGAAAAAAAAAAATTGGATTTTTCCTTTTTGTGTCTTTTTAGGTTTTTTAGGTCTGGGGGAAAAGGTTTAACCAGAATCATAATTTTGTTTTTGAAAATTTAAATTTCGTTCGATTTGGATTGGGTTCAGTTATGAATAAAAATATTAAGAAAAACAAATTTATAAGCAATTTTAATAAATATCATATTATAGTATATATTTAAACCTTGTTCTTTTTTTTTTTGACAAATTTAAACCTTGTTCAAATAAAAATAAAAATACTATAGTATATTTAATTTTGTATATCATCAATACTCGGAATGGTAAAATTGGATTTTCCAAGTTTTCGGTGTATATAGCTTTAGAAGATCGGAGCTTGATAGTCCGATATTCGCCACATTTGGAGTCTGGAGAGGAGATAGAGACGGGTTGGTCGGTCGTCATGGATTATCGAGTCTCGCCGAAAACTCTTTTGGTTGGTTCATATAATGGTTTACATACCCCTTAGAGCACCATCAAGCGATCATTGATAGCCAGGGTTCTCTTGAATATTGCTTCACAAGCATATTTAGATACATGCATGCATCTGCTTCTTAGAGGGTAATGGAAAAGCATGCAGAGAGTCTCTGAATGTAAAAGCGAGAGAAAACGTAATTAACAAGAAGATGATGGAGCTAGAGGTTATGCATGCATCTGCATTAGTTTGGAAAACGAAGGAGCATGAAAATTTCAAATACACGTGGCAGACAAAAAGGATTTAAACGACCGCAATAAGGCATAAGAACAAGTTTTATTTTTAAAAATTGATGGGACTCGTTACATACTGTGCTGATGTATCAACTGCTGAGGAGAAGTCATGCATCATCTTTATATAAAATTGATGAGACCAATTACATAAGGCCAGAATGAAGTGTACGTACGAGTTTTTCAACGACAACATTCTGTTTATTAGTATTATTTACCCTTGTTTTTTAGAAAAATAAAAACATTCTGTTTATTAGTTTTCCGAGAAAGACTATAGAATTGCAATAAGCTATCGAAGATGTAAAAATGTTCAAACATAACTTAAGAAAATGTTACAGAGTGTGCTTATCTCTAATCTGACAGGGAAAGTCTTTTTAATCTAGTAAGTGTTGTTATTCCACAGTTTCTAAAAGAAGATGATAATCAATCGGACTATCTAATGAATTTGAGTATGGATTGCGATTTTGGTATGGAAACTCGCCGATACGGTGCCGTTTTAACGTTTAGGTGGGTTATAATGGTCTGTCACTGGCCCACACTACACCCACTCTAGTCTAACCTTCTTTCTGTGAAAGAGAGTTTTGATCTACGAGACCATCTGCTTTGGACCCGAGCCTCGCATTTTGCTCCCGGACCCGAGCCTCGGATTTGCTCCTGCGTCCGCCGTTGAAATTTTTCGTACTGCTTTCGATCACTTATCTCTCTCTTTCTCTCTCCCTTGGTTTCGTTAATTCTTGGATTCGAAAACCCTAACGTATTCTTAGAAATTGAGGTCGGAGAAGAAAGCTTTTGCAAGGCTTCCATTTGTTGCAGACGTGGCAGAAGTGTAAGTATCAGCTCTCCTTCTCGTTGTGGAAACCCTAATTTTGTTTAGTATGTCCTAAAAGGCAAATGATTTATATATACCCAATTCTTCGAGCGTGTCGATAGGATTTAAAGTCTGGGAGGCTCTCGTTTGAGGTTGAATTTTAGGTTATGGTAATGTTCATGGTATAACCAGAGCTTCGATTTGGTGTGAATTTTTGTTGCGGCAGTTTCGATCTCGAGTGGATTCGCGAGATTTCAAAGAAATTCTGTAAATTTTTCTAAATTAGCCTGATTTTCAGCTGCCACAAAGGGTCTATAGCGGTGAAATTGCGGCTTCCGCTGGGTTTTGTATAAAAATCTTGATGACATTTACTGCAATTGAGCTCTCAAGTTTACTGGATTAGTAGCACATTGAGTGTGTTGTAGTTTCAAAAGTTGATCGGAGCTTAGGCTTTGGCTATGTGGTCCTTAGACGTCACTGTGCGGGTTTTTAGTTCAAGGAAACAATTAAAATATATGCTTTGCCATAATTTGAATGAGGGTTGAGGATCTTGCCCGATGGTTCTCATCTGACGCTCTTTTGTTTCCTATTTGCAGAAACAACGGTTGCTTTAGATCAAAGGAGACACAATCTTGAACTCTTCTCTGTTTCTTTTCGGGGTCCAGATATTTTTAAAATAATCTATAGGAGCTGAATCTATGCCTGGAAATGAATTTGGAGACAGGATCCACAATTTCTTTGGACAGGAGGGCCTATCCCAAGACCAGCATCAGTCTCAGGTTGTTGACGGAACCTGGTCCAGTTTTAGTAATGGTTTAGTTGGAAACCAGAGGCAGATAGATCCGTCCCTTATTGTCAATCTGAAAAGTTATAGCACACAACAATCTGGTATGGATTTTGTCTCCTTAAGACGGTGAATTCAGCAACTTATGCTCTATATGTATATATTTTTAATTCATAGCTTTTGGCTTATTATATTGGATGTTGCTCTAGTTGTTAGCTTTTAAACGTAGCTTTCTCGCTTACTCCAGGTGATCCTGTGAGAGGGCAATCTTCAAATTCACAGCATGGTTTGAATTTGACTCAGCAGCTTATAAGGCCCGAGTACTCAAGAAGTCTGTTGCAAGAACACCAGAACCCCACAAATGGTTACATGCATGGGCAGGCAATGCCGAATGGGGGAAATTTTTTGGGAGTCGATGCAGAAGCAAGTAGAGATAAGTTATCTGCGAGAGGATTCACTCCAGACCTTCATAAAAGTCCTATGAGGTTTGAGATGGGAGAATCTCCGGTTAATTATGATTTCTTTGGTGGTCAACAACAATTAAACAGCCAGCTCCCTGGCATGCTCCAGCCTTTTCCAAGGCAGCAGATGACGTTCAATGATATGCAACTACTAAAGCAGCAAGTTATGGTTAAGCAAATGCATGAATATCAAATGCAACAACAGCTTCAAAAGCAACAGCTAGAGGCCAGGCAGCTCAATTCTTTGAATTCAAATGCTGTTAATGGAAGTCGCTCAAGTGACAATCAATCACATCCTTTGATTAATGGCATCCCTCTTCAGGATGCGTCTAGTAATTTTTGGCAGCCTGATCTTATGACAGGAATTACAAACTGGATGCATCGCAGCATCTCGCCAGTTGTTCAAGGTTCATCCACGGGGCTCATGGTTACCCCTGAGCACGGGCAAGCGAACTTGTTGGCACAACAGTTTGAACCTTCCTTGTACGGTATGCCTCTTGGTGGGGCAAATGCACCTCAAAATTCCTTTTCTTCCGTTCAGATGAACAAGTTAGCTTCACAGCATGGTTCTGCAAACAGGAATTCCTCGCTCACAAATCAGCCAACTTCATTTCTGAATCAAGGTGATGTACAGGATAGTCATATGCTCCCTAGATCCACATATCAGGAGAAAATGTTGTTCTCCCATACATCAGTTCCAGGTTCAAATAATAGGCCCAAGTTTGAAAGTTTCCAGCCAGATGATTCCCGCGAGAGGAACATTTCAGTGCAGGAGAAATTTGGTAAGATGGAGGATTCTGGTCCATCAGAAAAGTCATATATGAAAGTGCCTGAAAATATAACTGCATTGCAGAAGTCGACAGCATTAGATCCAACTGAAGAAAAGATTTTGTTTGGTTCGGATGATATTTTGTGGGAGGCATTTGGAAACAGCACTGATATGAGCTTGACAGGAAATCTTATGTGCAGTAATTCTGACCTTTATGATGCATGCCCCTCTTTGCACAGTGGGAGTTGGAGTGCTCTTATGCAATCTGCTGTAGCAGAAACATCCAGTAATGATGCAGGCTTACATGAATGGGGTAGTAAACAACAATCTGTACCGGCTAACAACAATACTGCCCCACATGCAAATTCTCATATCGGTAATAGGGCCCAGGAGTCGGGTGTCAAGGCTTCAAATACACTAAGTGAGGGAGTCCACATTGATTCCATTCAGACAGCTGTTCAACATTTGCGGAACAGAGGAAATAAAGTTTCAGATCATGGCCTGTTGGAGAAGCCAATGGGTGGAAATATTTTTCATTCTTCAAGTTCTAGTATTGATGGGAATTCGTGTTCTATTCGAAATAATGAGGGCATTGAAGATAGACTTGGTCTCTGGAAGGCTGCTTCTAATCCAAATCCAGTTGCTCTGAAGGAACATAATAATCATTTCACACAAAATCTACCAATGCAAAGGACAAGCTATGAATCTGGCATTGCTGGTGCAGGAAATTTTTCTAACCTTTCTAGGGATGTCCAGGGAAATATCCAACAGCATTTGAATAATAACTCCGTGGAGAAGGCTATCCCTCAACTGAAATGTAGAGACGGCAGTCAGATTCTTGAGTCATATGCGAGTAATAATGCTGGATCAAATCAAATGGTAGATGCTCGTGATTTGTCTATGTTACCTGGTGGGAAAGAAACACAATCTGCTCATGTTGGTGTTAGGCCGTCCATACCTCGCAAATTTCAGTATCATCCAATGGGTAATATTGATGTCACTGATGAGCCTTGTCGAGAAAAAGTTTCTCATTTTGGGCAGTCAAAGTCTTTTGGTCAGCAAGCTATGAATATTCGAATTGACAAGGTAAATTATGTCCTTTAATTTTAAATTATGTGGCGGTTTAGAAATCTTGATCCCTCTGAACATTCTTTTGGCTTCATTTATCGTAGGGACATGTTTCACAAAATGACTTGAATTGCACAAATGAGGCTTTTAAAGCCATGGTTTCAGAAAACTCACCTAGTACATCTGCTTCAGCTGACAATCAAGTGAAGAATGCTTCGTCAAGGTATTTATTCTTTGGCTTAAACTGTTCACTCTTTGACCACGTTTGTGAAGTTATTTAGTTAGTGTGACCCTGTTATAGATAGTTTGGCACATAACTGACAGAGTTGCCTAATTATGTTACCCTAAACTCAATCTTCTCTATTAATTTTCATCGAGATGTAATTTCTGACTGTGGTCATCAATTAGCTATATTCCCTATTTGCTTGCAATTTGTGATTTGCAATTGTCTTTCTGAAAAATAATTCATGTGCAGGCTTGAGCTTCTTCACAAGGTGGACCAGTCGCAGGAGCACTCGTTGGAAACAAATGTTTCTAGGATTCCTGAAGCAACATCCTCTGCAGAATATGGTGGTCAATTTCGGCATAGTCAGTCATCTGCTTCTCAGGGGTTTAGTCTACAGCTGGCACCTCCATCTCAACTAGCTCCCTCTCCTGATAACGTGCAGTTTTCTCGGAATTCTTTGCATCCATTGAATTCACTTTATACTGTCCCTGAAAAAGGAGGAACAAGTCAATCAAGGTTTGCTCCATGGGCATCTAATCAATCTTTTCCTCAGCAATCCACTTATCAAGGACCATTTCCTGGTATCCCAGGAGAAAGCAACGTTACCTCTGGTTTCCCTTTTTCTAGAGGGTATCACCAAAATCAACTGATGCCTGTTGCTACCCGACAATCAGCTTCTAACCATTTAGTCAGTCCATCTTCTCCTCAAGTGAAAGAAAGAGATGAATGCAGTGACTTTGATCAACGTGGACATTCAGCACAAACTCCTTCCCTGCCAAATCCTACAACCCACAACAACAAAGGAGATTCAGCTGAAGGATTTCCTTCTCAGCCTCTGGTTGCATCCAGCTCGCTTCAGCCGAGTTCCTCTTCTGGTATGATGTCTGACTCTCGAGCCGGTATTTCAGCTCCGCAACATCGGTTTTGGAACCAGCCATCGAAGCCTCAGCCAGATATTTTACGGCCGCATCCATTTCCCAGCAACCACGTAGAAGGGAGCTTCTCAAGGCAGGAGAAGAAAAATCAATTCTCCTCCCAAAATGGAGGAGACATGTCATCAAGTGGGAGGGACATGGTGAATATGCATAGTTTACAGAGTAAAGATATGGCTGCAAAACAAACATCTGATGCTGCTTCGATGTTCTCCAAAATGGTGCAGGGCAATCATCAAACCTTTGATCGCTCTCTTCCTTCAAACAACCTTCCAAAAGATAACTTGCGTAAAGATAAGCATATGGCTGGAAGTGGGGAGGGTGACGCACCCAAGATGACTGTGAAGAGAGTTGAGGATAGTGCTGTTCATCTGCAAAAGGTAGCTTCCAAAGGGGAGCAACAGTCACCTTCAAGATCTGATGGTTTAGTTAGAGATGGATTGAATCACAAAGAACCGGCGAACCACATGCTACATTTTAGCCAAACTGTTGCTCAGAGTTTCTCCAATAAGAATCATTCAGCCTCCGCTGGAGCGGATCATCAACAAATCAGTCCTCAGATGGCTCCATCCTGGTATAGTCAATATGGGACTTTCAAGAATGGACTGGTGCAACCCGTGAATGATACAGGAAGATTCACCCCCTTGAAGATAGGAGAACAATCTTCTAATGTTGGGAGTTCTGTTGATGGTACACATTCTGTTCAATCGTCAAAGCAGTTTAATATGCAGCAAATGTCAGGCTCCGCACCAGTAGCGGAGACTCCCTCATCCGAGTCATTGCCTCATGATGCTACTGACAAAATTCTCAAAATTGATAAACCAAAGAAGCGCAAAACTGCGACTTCAGAACTTCTATCTTGGAATAACGAAGTCATGCAGGGTCTTCAGAGGCTTAAGACTCTCAGGTGTGTGTAGCTTATAAGCACTAATATTCCTAAAAAAATTCATATCCATTACCGTATTAAACTTTGTATATTCTTTACAGTGAGGCCGAGGTTGATTGGGTTAGAGCGACCAATCGATTTGCTGAAAAAGTGAGTTTCCTCATTACATGTTTTCTCGCCTGTCTCTTTGTACAATGTTGCTGAATACGTTGATGGCTGATGTTCTCACAGGTGGAATTTGAGACTTTACTTGAGGATGGCCCACCAATCAGATCAAAGAGAAGGCTTATATATACAACGCAACTTATGCAACAACTATTTCGCCCCCCTCCTGCTAGGGTGATATCTTCGGTTGCTAGCTCAAATTATGAGTTTGTTGCATATACTACTGCAAGGGCTGCACTAGGAGTTGCATGTAGCTCCACTTCTACCGACAGGAGTGAGCCCCCGAACAATTCAACCCCGTAAGGATATTTCCAGTGTATCCCTGAAATGCTAAGAGTTGGAGGTTTTGTATTGACACAAATCTTTCCACTCTTGTGTAGGTTGTCTGAGATAACGAAAAGTGAAAAAATCAGTGACCAGTACATCTCGAAAGCTGCTGAAGATTTCATTAGTAGAACACGGAAGCTAGAGAACGACTTTGCAGGGTAAAAACCACAGCTCTTTCATGTAATTGATTCCAGTTTAAAATGGGTATTCATTTTTGCTGGCTTGATCTCATGAGCATCTGGTCCTTGTTGCAGACTAGAAAATGGAACTACAATTGCAGACTTGAGAGTCGAAGTCGAGGACCTAGAGAAGTTTGCAGTGATCAATCGTTTTGCGAGGTTCCACCCATCATCTTCATCTATGGACCGGACCGTAAGTCCACTTAGGTTAAACTCACAAAGATATGTTACCATAGCTCCAATGCCTCGGAATATTCCAGACAGGGTGCAATGTCTCTCCCTCTAACTATTGATGAATCCCATATATATAATTCAGTTTTTGGCCAATCTTCCCCCATCGTTGCTTTCCTATATCTCTTGCCCCAAATCTTTCTATTTTTTTCTTTTTTCTTTTTGGGTGGGTAGAAGTAGGAGTTAGTTGGTGGGAATCCTTAGAACAGTGAAGGCCTCCATTGTGAAAAAGCCGGAGATTTGCTGTTGAATATTATGTAGCATTACTGTATGCGTCATCACAAATATTGTAATATAAAATCTATTTGTATACTTTTTGCTGAAGAAAATTTGGTGAGTACAAAAACCCCACTCTCCTAAGGGCTGTTGTTAACTCGTTGGAACCAACAGGAAAAGATGGTGGTTATTTTCGTGTATTTTTCTGGTCGATAGCTATAAGTAACTCACTGAAATTATAAAAAAATCTGTAATTTATAACTTAAAATGTGTGCAATAGTGCAATGATATAATATATAATTTGATACAGAAGTTCAAGAAAAATGTTACTAAATCCACAGTTTAATGATTTTTAAGACAAAAATCGGACTTGTCTAAAATTCTAAATACTGGTTGATGAATGATTGCGATTTAATTATGTCGAAACGCATCAGTACGATGTCGTGTAGAGTTGTAATTGGTTATCTCTAGAATTAATTGTTCTGCCACTGGCCCACACTACAACAACTCTCGTCTAAATCTTCCGTCTGTAAAAGAGAGTTTCTCTATCTACGAGCCATCTGCTTTGGACCCGAGCCTCGGATTTTACTCCCGAACCCGAACATCGGTTTTGCTCTCTCTCTCACACTCTCTCACTCTCTCTCTCTCTCTCTCTCTCTATTCATCTGGTTACGTTAATTTATTTTATTGGATTCAAAAGCGCTAACGTATTCTTAGATATTGAGGTCGGAGAAGAAAGCTTCCATTTGTTCTATACGGCTAAAACGTGATGCAAGTGTAAGTTCACATCTCTCTCTCCCCTTGTAGAAGCCCTAGTTTTTTTTTTTAATTATGATTTATACCCGATTCCTGAGAATTGAAGTCTGGGAGACTCTCGTTTGATATCGAATCCTAGGTTATTTGTAACCGGAGCTTCGATTTGGTGTGAAATTGTGTTGCGGAAATTTTCTAAATTAGCTTGATTTTTAGCTGCCATAAAAGAGTTTATAGCGGTGAAATGTCTAAGGAACTTGATGACATTTACTGCAAATGAGCTCTCGAGTTTCAGAAGTTGATCAGAGCTTAGGCTTATGACTTAGTGGTCCTTAGACGTCAGTCTACGGTTTTTCATTTTAAGGAAACAATGCTGATTCAGGTTTCCTTGTTATCTGCAGATTGAAACTTTCCCGTCTTCATATATGTCTTTGTTTCACTATGTGTGTCAACTTTAAATGTGCAGCATCTGTTTTGTTTCTTTCACAGGAACATCTTGAGTTTTTCCGCTCATGAATTCTTGGGGGAAAAAGGTGTTGAACTCTTTTCTGTTTCTTTTCGAGGTCCAGATATTTAAAATAACCTTTAGGAGCTGAATCTATGCCTGGAAACGAATTTGGGGAGAGGATCCACAATTTTTTTGGACAAGAGGGCCTGTCCCATGACCAGCATCAGTCCGAGGTTGACAGAACCTGGTCCAGTTTTAGTAATGGTCTAGTCGGCAACCCGAGGCAGATAGACCAATCCCTTATTGCCAGTCTGAAGAATTATAGCACACAACAATCTGGTATGGATTTTGTCTTCTTATGCCCGGGGAATTCCATAACTTGTGTATATATGTGTTAGCCTTTGAACGTTTCTCTCTTCCTTAAATTCTAGTTGATCCTGAGAGGGCGCCATCTTCAAATTCACAGCATGGTTTGAATTTTTCGCAGCAGCCTATAAGGTCTGAGTACTCCGGAAATCTATTGCAAGAACACCAGCAATTCTCAAACGGTTACATGCATGGGAACCTTGTGTTGCAGGGAATGCGGAATGAGGCTAAAGTTTTGGGAGTAGATGTAGATTCTAGTAGGGATAAGTTATCGACGAAAGGATTTCCTAGGTTTGAGATGGGAGAATCTCCGGTTAATTATGATTTCTTTGGTGGTCTCCCTGGCATGCCCCAGCCTTTTCCAAGGCAGCAGATGACGTTCAATGATATGCAACTACTAAAGCAGCAAGTTATGGTTAAGCAAATGCAACAACAGCTTCAAAAGCAACAGCTAGAGGCCAGGCAGCTCAATTCTTTGAATTCAAATGCTGTTAATGGAAGTCGCTCAAGTGACAATCAATCACATCCTTTTATTAATGGCATCCCTCTTCAGGATGCGTCTAGTAATTTTTGGCAGCCTGATCTTATGACAGGAAATACAAACTGGATGCATCGCAGCATCTCGCCAGTTGTTCAAGNCACATCCTTTGATTAATGGCATCCCTCTTCAGGATGCGTCTAGTAATTTTTGGCAGCCTGATCTTATGACAGGAAATACAAACTGGATGCATCGCAGCATCTCGCCAGTTGTTCAAGATTCATCCACTGGGCTCATGGTTACTCCTGAGCACGGGCAAGCGAACTTATTGGCACAGCAGTTTGAACCTTCCTTGTACGGTATGCCTCTTGGTGGGGCAAATGCACCTCAAAATTCCTTTTCCTCCGTTCAGATGAACAGATTACCTGCGCAACATGGTTCCTCTCTCACCAATCAGCCAACTTCATATGTGAATCAAGGTGATGTACAGGAGAATCACGTAAATGGGATCACATATGAGGATAAAATGTTGTTCTCCAATACATCAGATCCTCCAGGTTCAAATCATGGGCCAAATTTTGAGAGTTTCCAGCCAGATGGTTCTGGTCCATCAGAAAAATCATATATGAAAGTGCCTGATAATATAACTGCATTACAGAAGTCGACAGCATTAGATCCAACTGAAGAAAAGATTTTGTTTGGTTCGGATGACAATTTGTGGGAAGCATTTGGAAACAGCACGGATATGAGTTGACAGGAAATCTGATGTCCAGTAATTCTGACCTTTATGATGCATGCCCTTCTTTGCAAAGTGGGAGTTGGAGTGCTCTTATGCTATCTGCTGTAGCAGAAACATCCAGTAACGATGCAGGCTTACATGAATGGGGTAGTAAACAACAATCTGTATGGTCTAACGACAATACTGCCCCACATGCAAATTCTTCAAATACACTAAGTGAGAGAGTCCACAGTGATTCGACTCAGACAGCTGTTCAACATTTGCATAACAGAGGAAATATAGTTTCAGGTCATGGCCTGTTGGAGAAGGCAGTGGCTCAACACAATCAAATGGCTGGTATTGATGGGCAGAAAAATTCGTTTTCTTTTGGAAAGAATGAAGGCATTGAAGATAGACTTGGTTTCTGGAAGGCTGCTGCTAATCTAAATTTAGAACAGAAAAAGAATTATTTTACACAAAATCTACAAATTCAAAGGGCAAGCTATGGTGCAGGAAATGATTCTAGCGGTCCTAGGGATGTCCATGGAAGTTTGCAACAGCAACTGGAAAATAACTCTGTGGAGAAAGCTATCCCTCAACTGAAATCCAGAGACGGCAGTCAGATTCTTGAGTCATATGCGAGTAATAATGCTGGATCAAATGAAATCGGAAACTCGGGAAAGGAGAACTCAAGTGACAGTTTTCGATCGAAGTTCTCACCAGAATCGTTTACATGTGGGTTTAAAGAAACTACTCAAGTTAATGCCCGTGACTTGTCTATGTCCCCTGGTGGGAAAGAAGCACAAACACCTTCAAGATCTGATGGTTTAGTTGGGGTTGGATTGAATAGTAAGGAATCAGCGAATTACATGCTGCGTTTTGGCCAAACTGTTTCTCAGAGTTTTTCTAACAAGAATCATGCAGCGTCGGCTGCAGCAGATCGTCAACAAATTAGTCAATATGGGGCTTTCAAGAACGGACTGGTGCAACCCATGAATGATACATGGGGATTCATCCCCTCGAAGATGGGAGAACAATATTCTAACGTTGGGAATTTGGTTGATGGTGCACACTCTGTTCAATCGTCAAAGCAATTAAATACTGCGGATCCTGGTTTTGTTGTTCATATGCAGCAAATGTCAGGCTCCACACCAGGACCGGAGACTCCCTCATCCGAGTCATTGCCTCATGGTGCTACTGAAAATTTTCTCAAGGTTGATAAACCAAAGAAGCGCAAAACTGCCACATCAGGACTTCTACCTTGGAATAAAGAAATCATGCGAGGTTCCCAGAGGCTTAAGACTCTCGGGTGTGTGGCTTGTGAGCACCTATAGTCCTAATTTTATTTATATCCATTACCGTATTAATCTTTCTATATTCTTTACAGGGAGGCCGAGGTTGATTGGGCCAGAGCAACTAATCGATTTGCTGAAAGAGTGAGTTTCCTCATTAGATGTATTCTCGCCTGTCTCTTTGTACAATGTTGTTGAATACGCGGATGGCTTATGTTCTCACAGGTGGAATTCAAGACTTTGCTTGAGGATGGCCCATCAATCAGATCAAAGAGAAGGCTTATATATACTACACTACTCATGCAACAACTGTTTCGCCCGCTTCCTACCAGGGTGATATCTTTGGTTGTTAGCTCAAATTATGAGTTTGTTGTATATACTGCGGCAAGAGCTGCACTAGGAGATGCATGTAGCTCCACTTCGACCGGCAGGAGTGAGCGCTTTTCCCCCCTGAACAATTCAACCCCGTAAGGATATTTTCCGTTTATCTCTGAAATGCTAAGAGTTCGAGGTTTTGTATTGACACAAATCTTGTGTAGGCTGTCTGAGATAACGAAAACTGAAAAATTTAGTGACCAGTACATCTCCAAAGCTGCTGGAGATTTCATTAGTAGGACACGAAAGCTAGAGACCGACTTTGCAGCGTAAAAGCCATCACTTTGTCTTGTTATTGATTCCAGTTTTAAATGGGTACTCAGGCTTTATCTCATGAAACATATCGGGCTTTTCTTGCAGACTAGAAAATGGAACTACAATCCCAGACTTGAGCGTCGAAGTCCAGGATCTAGAGAGGTTTGCAGTGATTAATCGATTTGCGAGTTTCCATCAAGCATCCTCATCTGTGGACCGGACCATGAGTTCACGTAGGTTAAACCCGCAAAGATATGTTACCATAGCGCCAATACCTCAGAATATTCCGGACCGGGTACAATGTCTCTCTTTCTAACTACTGATGAATCCACATAATTCAGTTTTTGGCCAATCTTCTCCATTTGTTGCTTTCATGCATCTCTTGCCCCCAAATCTTTCTATTTTTGGGTGTGGGTACGAGTTTGTTGGTCGTATTCCTGAGAACACTGAAGGCCTCTATTGTCAAGAAGCCGGCGATTTCCTACTAGACATGTAGCGTTAATGTATGCATCATCACGAATATTGTAAGTCAAATCAATTTGTATACTTTAGTAAAGAAGAATTGCTCTTAACTGAAATCCCACAAGGTAACACCTACGGTAAACAAAGTTAGTCAAATTCATTTGTATGTGTACTATGTATACTCAGTAAAAAAAGAATTGCTAATAACAGAAATCCCACAAAGGTAACACCTCCTGTGAATAAAGCATAGCAATAAGTGATAATAATTAAGTTTTGACGAAGCTAATTTAAGATTCTCTCTCTCGGCATCGAGTCATTGAAACTTAATCGGAAGCTGAACTTAGTAACAGCTTTCGAGTTAATGCTTCAGAGTCTTAGAAGGCGACTCTAATTTACCTGAGTGCCAATTGTTTACCTCTGCAAGCAAAGTCGACATCATCATTCGTTATTTCAGACCGTATTCATCACTTAAATCGTGTTTTCAATTTCTGAGATCTTCTGTCCAAGATTTTCAATTTGTAGTAACAAATTCCAATTCTATCTCACTTGTCTGATCTATCAACTATAATCCTAGTCCAGTCTTTCGGTTTCGTAACTGGGACAAAATCATGGAGATCAAAACAGAAAAGTCGGAATTCAGATTCTATGAATCTGAAATGAGAATCTCTGAACATGATCTCAGGGTTGTTACTCAAAGTCTCAAACTGGAACACAAAAGTTTCACCAAAATAAATCACTAGCTTCAAATCTCTTTCATAAAATCTGTAACTTGGAAGGTCTGGAAACAAGAAACCAAACAAGGTTTGATAAAAGATGTCAAGAAAAAGCAGAGTAACTCAGGATTATTTCTTTGTCGCGGGTCTATTAGGCCCTAAGTAGTTTGTGACCAATCCCATTATAGCAAACCTGTTTCAATACAAGAAAACTTGAGTCAACATCCACAATCCACACCATGACTCATATTATGAGGAGTATAAACAATCTCTGGAAGAAATAATAATTTTGCGTCCAAAGAGCTAAACTTAAAAAGCAGATCATCTGATCAACTCAAATCTATTTTCCATGGCTCGATAAAAGATTGCTGATACATCGGGGATTTTAACAGAAAGTGGTATTTGCAATGGTCGAGATTCAATTTTCAATGCTTTTGGGGGCTCTCTTAGTAATTGAAAAGACAAGAAATCTTAATGAGTGAGATGGAACATACATCATCGCCATGGAGATCTGCTTCAAATCATTCTCCATGTTCCTCATGTTGGCCAGAGACTGTGCACAGAATATGATTGCAAGCCACGAGCAAATCTTGTACTGAGACACAAATAGAAAAATCAGTGACTTCGATGGAACAATAATCCACAGTTGTTTCTCACTTTTCAACCATTAGACTCCAAGAAACAGATGTGACCACCTCTTTGGTCCATCTTGAGCTCAAATCTCAAGAAGATCTAATTTATATCTAGTCTATAATATGATAGAATCACAGTTTTGTATAGTCAAACCAGCCTATGAGGAATCTGACCAATTGAGAAAGTAAGCTACATCAATTAAACCAAAAATAACTAGCGAGTTTGGAAAGATCCAATGTCAAAAACCAGAAAAACTGAACGAACGAGCTACAGATTGCTGTTGATGCATCGGATACTTAACCTATAAAATCCGATAACCTAATTTACCAAATCTTAACCATAAACAACCGAAGCAAGTGTTTATACGACTCTACTGGCGAGCAAGGATCATAAGAGAGAGATGAGATTTGATGTGATTTACCCTGAACATAACGCCAGAGACGCCGAGGATAACGGCGATGAATCCAGAGTAGTCAACGGGAAGATCCTCAGGCGCAACAGGCCGAGGAATGTAAGGTTTCGCCGCCGAAGGTTGCCGTGGATCGTTCGCCGACGAAGCATTCCCGTGACTGTGAGACATCCTCTCTCTCTCTCTCTCTCTTCTTTCGCTTTCTAAACTTCCGATGGTAAAATCTGATCTACTACTGTAGATTTGTAATCTATACCAACTTATTTTAATTACACTCATTTAAAATCAGCACAGTAACTTTCTTTTTCCCAGTATCAATATTAAATAATCGAGGTAAAAAAGCTTTGAAATTACAATCGTGACCTTTGCATTTCTTCATAAGCCCTAAGTTGGGGGAATAGAAAAGAAGCTAATCGCCGGCGTCTTTACGCCGTCCAACTTCCGGCATCGTAGCGTCGTGCAGCTTGGAGTCGTTTTATTCGTCTACAAAACTTCTGAGTAGCCTTTTAAGCTCAAAAAGCTTGTTTCGTTTCCCCTTTTCGGACTACGATGAGCATCTCACAGTTTCCTCCGCCTGCTTCTCCATCTCCATCGACGAGGCTATGGAGACCGGCTGCTCAGCGGAATCTTAGGAACCAGTGGTCAAAACTGTCAACTTGTCGGCAACAATGGATCGCCGCTTGTTCTGGCGGAAGAGCTCACGCTACTTCGCTCGTCAATTCATATTTATCCCAAAAGTATGGAACCCTAATACTTACTCTGCATATTTTTTGTTCCTTCCTGCTTTAGAATGTGGTTAGCAATCGTTTTGGAATTTGGTCTCATTTTGAAAGGTGCTTGATTTGTCTTTTGATGAGTGATCGAATAAAAAGTTTGATTCATACGATTTTTGTGTTTTCATGGCAATAGGTTTATCCCAATGATGGAATTTGGTGTGTTGAGTGACATGTTTGATATCAAGAAGAAAGCCTTGAAGAAGCTGTTTAAGCAACAGGTGAAAATTTTGCATTTCAAATCTCCCTCGTCTTCTATTCATTCTCATTCTAACAGCCAATGTCTCTGTTTCTATGTTCAGAGTTCTTATCGAATCAAGCTTTTGTCGTCGTACAAGGAAATGGTGAGTGTGGCACTTCAATCCTATTCTGATCATCTAGAATCTTATGAATTGGGAACTTTAGCCTGTCGTGATTTGGAATCTATAAACAAGTATGTAGAAAAAATACAGGTAGCTGTTGTTGTTGAGATGGTGAATGCAAGTCGATCTCTGAGATGTTATATGAAGCCCAGTAGCGGCTCACTTATACAGTTTTCTGGCTCTAAGGAAGATTCAAATGATGCTGGAGATTGCGGTGGCATCCATGTGTTTAATTTTTGGAATGTCTCTGCATTTGGTAAGATCCTCAAACAAAAGTTCAATAATAGGTTATTGATTACTCGATTCTCCTTTTATGTTTGTTGTTTCTAAAGTTTGGTATTTGCAATGTTGATATGATCACAGAGAAGATGGCCGAAGAGCTTGTAGAGATGTTCAAACGCGAAGTAATGCTAAAGGTGGGTATACTCTCCTCCTAACTCATTCTGCATATATCTTACTTAGCCACTGGATTAGCTTCTGATCATTTCTGCAAATCTATATCACTATTAACAGAGATTACTCATAATGGAACTGGTCTCTTTAAGCTGTGAAATTCCTCAACCGGTCAAACTCAGTTGGTCAGTTGAGCTTTACAATGGGGAATTTGATGATCTCTCGAAATGTTCTTTATATTCCATGGAAGTATCCGAGCCAATTCTCCCCAGACTGAAAGAAGATAATCTCGGTATTTCTTCTGTATCACATACCAACCAGCCATCCACGGATATTTTGCAGGTGTTTGGGATTTGATTCAACACATGAAAAAGCTTCTGTTAACATTATCTTGTAAGATTTTTAATAGTTTTCTTTGCTATACAGATGTACTTGACAACCTGGAATGCAGAGGTAAACATTGACACTCATAGGTAAATAAATAACAATTTGATCATTGACATTCCCGAGTTCCACTCATCTGGGCACAGAATGAATTCTGATGAGCCCGTGTTGCATATTTGTTACAGGATGCGTGAGATATTAGCTATGGTCGAGGAAGAAATTAGAGTCACCTTCTAAAGTGTGAAAGCTATTTTCTTAGTACAGCTTCTGGTTAAGTTTCTGTGAGTTTAAAGCATGACTGATTCTACAAAGCACTGAATGTCTTGAGAGAGAGATCTTTAGAATCTTAGCTGTGTTAAAACATAAAATTTAAAATTCACACTTACTGCTATGCTATACTTTGTTTACCGTAGGTGTTACCTTGTGGGATTTCTGTTAAGAGCAATTCTTCTTTACTAAAGTATACAGATGGATTTGACTTACAATATTCGTGACATTAACGCTACATGTTTAGTAGGAAATCTCCGGCTTCTTGACAATGGAGACCTTCACTGTTCTCAGGATTCTGACCAACTAACTCATACCCCACCCAAAAATAGAAAGATTCGGGGCACGAGATACATAAAACAATGAATGGGGAATATTGGCCAAAAACATGAATTATATGGATTCATCAATAGTTAGAGGGAGAGACATTGTACCCTGTCTGGAATATTCTGAGGCATTGGAGCTATGGTAACATATCTTTGTGGATTTAACCTAAGTGTATTCACAGATCGGTCCATAGATGAGGATGTTGGGTGGAACTTAGCAAAACGATTGATCACTGCAAACTTCTCTAGATCCTGGACTTCGACGCTCAAGTCTGCAATTGTGGTTCCATTTTGTAGTCTGCAAGAAAAATCAGATGTTCATGAGATCAAGCCGCCAAAATGAGTTCCTATTTAGAACTAGAATCAATTACAAGAGAGAACTATGTTTTTTTACCCTGCAAAGTCAGTCTCTAGTTTCCGTGTTCTACTAATGAAATCTTCAGCAGCTTTGGAGATGTACTGGTCACTGAGTGTTTCAGTTTTCGTTCTCTCACACAGCCTACACAAGAGTAGATAGTTTGTGTCAATACAGAACCTCAAACTCTAGAAAGTCTCGAGCATTTAAGGAATAAACGGAAAATATCCTTACGGGGTTGAATTGTTTGGTGACGAAAAGCGCTCACTCCTGTCGGTAGGAGTGGAGCTACATGCAACTCCTAGTGCAGCCCTTGCAGTGGTATATGCAACAAACTCATAATTTGAGCTAGCAACCGAAGATATCACCCTAGCAGGAGGGGGGCGAAATAGTTGTTGCATAAGTTGCGTTGTATATATAAGCCTTCTCTTTGATCTGATTGGTGGGCCATCCTCAAGTAAAGTCTCAAATTCCACCTGTGAGAACATCAGCCATCAACGTATTCAGCAACATTGTACAAAGAGACAGGCGAGAAAACATGTAATGAGGAAACTCACTTTTTCAGCAAATCGATTGGTCGCTCTAACCCAATCAACCTCGGCCTCACTGTAAAGAATATACAAAGTTTAATACGGTAATGGATATGAATTTTTTTAGGAATATTAGTGCTTATAAGCTACACACACCTGAGAGTCTTAAGCCTCTGAAGACCCTGCATGACTTCGTTATTCCAAGATAGAAGTTCTGAAGTCGCAGTTTTGCGCTTCTTTGGTTTATCAATTTTGAGAATTTTGTCAGTAGCATCATGAGGCAATGACTCGGATGAGGGAGTCTCCGCTACTGGTGCGGAGCCTGACATTTGCTGCATATTAAACTGCTTTGACGATTGAACAGAATGTGTACCATCAACAGAACTCCCAACATTAGAAGATTGTTCTCCTATCTTCAAGGGGGTGAATCTTCCTGTATCATTCTCGGGTTGCACCATTCCATTCTTGAAAGTCCCATATTGACTATACCAGGATGGAGCCATCTGAGGACTGATTTGTTGATTATCCGCTCCAGCTGAGGCTGAATGATTCTTATTGGAGAAACTCTGAGTAACATTTTGGCTAAAATGTAGCATGTGGTTCGCCGGTTCTTTGTGATTCAATCCATCTCTAACTAAACCATCAGATCTTGAAGGTGACTGTTGCTCCCCTTTGGAAGCTACCTTTTGCAGATGAGCAGCACTATCCTCAACTCTCTTCACAGTCATCTTGGGTGCGTCACCCTCCCCACTTCCAGCCATATGCTCATCGTGACGCAAGTTATCTTTTGGAAGGTTGTTTGAAGGAAGAGAGAGATCAAAGGTTTGATGATTGCTCTGCGCCATTTTGGAGAACATCGAAGCAGCATCAGATGTTTGTTTTGCACCCATATCTTTGCTCTGCAAACCATGCATATTCACCATGTCCCTTCCACTTAATGACATGTCTCCTCCATTTTGGGAAGATAATTGATTTTTCTTCTCCTGCCTTGAGAAGCTCCCTTCTACGTGGTTGTTGGGAAATGGATGCGGCCGTAAAATATCTGGCTGAGGCTTCGATGGCTGGTTCCAAAACCGATGTTGCGGAGCTGAAATACCAGCTCGTGAGTCAGACATCATACCAGAAGAGGAACTCGGCTGAAGCGAGCTGGATGCAACCAGAGGCTGAGAAGGAAATCCTTCAGTTGAATCTTCTTTGTTGTTGTGGGTTGTAGGATTTGGCAGGGAAGGAGTTTGTGCTGAATGTCCACGTTGATCAAAGTCACTGCATTCATCTCTTTCTTTCACTTGAGGAGAAGATGGACTGACTAAATGGTTAGAAGCTGATTGTCGGGTAGCAACAGGCATCAGTTGATTTTGGTGATACCCTCTAGAAAAAGGGAAACCAGAGGTAACGTTGCTTTCTCCTGGGATACCAGGAAATGGTCCTTGATGAGTGGATTGCTGAGGAAAAGATTGATTAGATGCCCATGGAGCAAACCTTGATTGACTTGGTCCTCCTTTTTCAGGGGCAGTATAAAGTGAATTCAATGGCTGCATAGGATTCATAGAAAACTGCACGTTATCAGGTGAGGGAGCAGGTTGAGATGGAGGTGCTAGCTGTAGACTAAACCCCTGTGAAGCAGATGACTGACTATGCCGAAATTGACTACCATATTCTGCAGAAATCTTTGCTTCGGGAATCCCAGAAACATTTGCTTCCAAGGAATTTTCCTGCGACTGGTCCACCTTGTGTAAAAGCTCAAGCATAGTCTGCCTGCACAGGAAAAAAAGTTTCCGAAAAGCAATTGCAAGCAATTAAGGAATGAGAACATTGAGTTTAAGGTGGCATAGTTAGGTAACTCTGTGAGTTACTTGACAAACTATCTACAAAAATATCACACTAACTAAATAACGTCACAAACGCGATCAAAGGGTGAATAATTAACAAAACCTTTTCAACCCAACGAACGAGTACCTTGACGAAGCACTCTTTACTTGATTACACATGTCAACACTTCTGTCGGCTGAAGCTGATGTACTAGGTGAACTTTCTGAACCCATGCCTTTAAAAATCTCATTTGTGCAATTCAAGTCGTTTTGTGAAACATGTCCCTACAATAATGGAGCCAAAAGAATGTTCAGAGGGATTCAGATTTTTAAAACACGGCATAATGAAAAACCAACGGATAAAAATGTACCCTGTCAATTCGCATGTTCATAGGTGGCTGACCAAGAGACCTTGAATGTCCGAAATACCCTTGGTTTCCTACAGAAACCTGCTCCGACGTGGGTGGCAAATGAGAAACTTTTTCTCGAGAAGGCTCGTCAGAGACACCAATATTACCCATGGGATGATACTGAAATTTGCGACTTATCGACGGGCTAATACCAACATGACCAGATTGTGTTTCTCTCCCACCAGGCAACATAGACAAATCACGGGCATTTACCTGAGTATCATTTGAGTTCAATCGAAAACTGTCATTTGAGTTCTCCTTTCCAGAGTTCCCCATTTCGTTCGATTCAGCCATGACTTTACCAGCATTATTACTAGCATATGACTCAAGAATCTGACTGCCATCTCTAGAATTTAGTTGAGGGATAGCTTTCTCCACAGAGTTATTATTAAAATGCTGTTGGATATTTTCCTGGACATCCCTAGATGCACTAGACTTATTTCCTGCACCGGCAATGCCAAGTCCATAGCTTGCCCTTTGCATTTGTAGATTTTGCGTGAAATGATTCTTCTGTTCAATAAGAGCAGCTAAATTTGGATTAGAAGCAGCCTTCCAGATACCAAATCTATCTTCGGTGCCCTCATTCTTTTGAATAGAACACGAATTATTTTGTCCGTCAATCCCAGAACTTGAAGAATGAAAAATGTTTCCAGCCATCTGACTACGTTGAGCCATTGGGTTCTCCAACGGGACGTTGTCAAGCAAATGTTGAGCAGATGTACGAGGGGATCCACTGTGGAGTCTCTCAATTGGTGCATTTGAAGCCTTGACACCCAAATCCTGGCCCCTACTACCAAAGCCTGCGTCATCACTGGATGTTTCTGCTACAGCAGATTGCATAAGAGCACTCCAACTCCCACTTTGCAAAGAAGGGCATGCATCATAAAGGTCAGAATTACTGGACATCAGATTTCCTGTCAAGCTCATATCTGTGCTGTTTCCAAATGCCTCCCACAAATTATCATCTGAACCAAACAAAATCTTCTCTTCTGTTGGATCTAATGTTGTCGACTTCTGTAATGCAGTTACACTTTCAGGCACTTTCATATATGGCTTTTCTGATGGACCAGTACCCTCCATCTTACCAAATTTCTCCTGCACTGAAATGTTCCTCTCGCGGGAATCATCTGGCTGGAAACTTTCAAACTTGGGCCTATTATTTGAACCTGGAACTGATGTATGGGAGAACAACAGTTTCTCCTGATATGTGGATCTAGGGAGCATATGACTATCCTGTACATCACCTTGATTCAGAAATGAAGTTGGCTGATTTGTGAGCGAGGAATTTCTGTTTGCAGAACCATGCTGTGAAGCTAACTTGTTCATCTGAACGGAAGAAAAGGAATTTTGAGGTGCATTTGCCCCACCAAGAGGCATACCGTACAAGGAAGGTTCAAACTGTTGTGCCAACAAGTTCGCTTGCCCGTGCTCAGGGGTAACCATGAGCCCAGTGGATGAACCTTGAACAACTGGCGAGATGCTGCGATGCATCCAGTTTGTATTTCCTGTCATAAGATCAGGCTGCCAAAAATTACTAGACGCATCCTGAAGAGGGATGCCATTAATCAAAGGATGTGATTGATTGTCACTTGAGCGACTTCCATTAACAGCATTTGAATTCAAAGAATTGAGCTGCCTGGCCTCTAGCTGTTGCTTTTGAAGCTGTTGTTGCATTTGCTTAACCATAACTTGCTGCTTTAGTAGTTGCATATCATTGAACGTCATCTGCTGCCTTGGAAAAGGCTGGAGCATGCCAGGGAGCTGGCTGTTTAATTGTTGTTGACCACCAAAGAAATCATAATTAACCGGAGATTCTCCCATCTCAAACCTCATAGGACTTTTATGAAGGTCTGGAGTGAATCCTCTCGCAGATAAGTTATCCCTACTAGATTCTACATCGACTCCCAAAAAATTCCCCCCATTCGGCATTGCCTGCCCATGCATGTAACCATTTCTGAGTTGCTGGTTATCTTGCAATAGACTTCTCGAGTACTCGGACCTGATAGGCTGCTGCATAAAATTCAAACCATGCTGTGAATTTGAAGATTGCCCTCTCTCAGGATCAACTGAAAAAAGCAAGAAAGGTACGCTTAAAACTAGAGCAACATCCAATAGAATAAGCTAGAAGCTATAACTGAAACATATTTATAGAGCATAAGTTGCTGAATTCACCGTCATAAGGAGACAAAATCCATACCAGATTGTTGCGTGCTATAACTCTTCAGATTGGCAATAAGGGATGGGTCAATCTGCCTCTGGTTCCCAACAAGACCATTACTAAAACTGGCCCAGCTCCCATCAACAACCTGAGACTGATGCTGGTCTTGGGATAGGCCCTCCTGTCCAAAGAAATTGTGGATCCTCTCTCCAAATTCGTTTCCAGGCATAGATTCAGCTCCTATAAATTATTTTAAATATCTGGACCTGGAAAAGAAACAGACATGAGTTGAAAATCGAGTCTCCTTTGAGAAAAAATTATAATGTAAAAGAGAACATTTTCAACACCTTTTGTCCCGAGAATTCATGAGCTACCTCCGACTAACATGCTCGGAATACTCAAGATTTCCTGTTAAATAAACAAAACAGATACACAATTGAAGTTGAGAATTGATGCAACGCCCTCAGGTTACTACGAAACCTGAATCAGCATTGTTTCCTTAAATAAATAAAAAACCGTACGCTGACGTCTAAGGACCACATAGCAAAAGCCTAAGCTCCGATCAACTTTTGAAACTATAACACACTCGATGTGCTCCTACCCAGTAAACTTAAGAGCTCATTTGCAGTAAATGTCATCAAGATCTTTATACAAAAACCAGCTAAAGTCGCATATTCACCGCTATATACCCTTTATGCCAGCTGAAAATCAAGCTAATTTAGAAAAAAATTACAGATTTTTCTTTTTGAAATCTCACGAATCCACTCGAGATCGAAACTGCCGCAACACAATTTCACACCAAATCGAAGCTCTGATTAACATGAACATTACGATAACCGAGAATTAAACCTCAAAACAGGAGCCTCCCAGACTTTAATCCTACCGACACGCTCCAAGATTTGGGTACAATTATTTCCTTTTAGGACATATTAAAAAAAGTTAGGGTTTCTAAAAAGGGAAAGAGAGATGTGAACTTACACTTGTATCATGTCTAGCAGTACAGCAAATGGAAGCCTTTGTTCTCCAACCTCAAATTCTAAAGAATGAATATGTTTTAGGGTTTTCGAATTCAAGAATTAACGAAACCAGAGGAAGAGAGAGAGAGATAAAGTGATCGAAAGCAGTGCGAAAATTTTCAACGACGGGCGCTGCAGGAGCAAATCCGAGGTTCGGAATCGGATGCAAATCCGAGGCTCGGGTCCAAAGCAGATGGCTCGTACATCAAAACTCTCTTACAAAGACAGAAGGTTAGACTTGAGTTAGTGTAGTGTGGGCCACTGACGGACCATTGTAACCAAACCCACCTAAACACCAAACGGCACCGTATCGGTGGGTTTAGACATAATTAAAATATCCTCATTCAATAACAAAAAATATCTTCTCGTTAGACTTCTTTTAAGCAATAGGTAAAGGAAGTTGCTTTGAATATTCTCATTCAATAACAAAAAAATATCTTCTCGTTAGACTTCTTTTAAGCTCTATCTCATAAGCCCACAAGACGTAGCTTTTTTTTTCTATAACAGTTCTCATAATAATTTGAGAAAAATCAAATTACAAATAGCGGGCCATAATATGGGCTAGTATATATGGGCCAGGAACTTCTGAAAACCCTAATTGTGTCTATCTTCCCAATTCCTTTCAGTCCCCGCTCAAAATTTCGCCGACGCCATAGCAGGAGGAGGAAACAATGGCGACGGGAAAAACGGTGAAGGATGTCTCGCCACACGAGTTCGTCAAGGCTTACGCCGCCCACCTTAAGCGCTCCGGCAAGGTAATACTCAAAATGATTGATTCTATGCGTTAAGCACGTATTCGCGGATTGTTAATCGAAATTCGCTAGAGTACTCCATACTCTTCGAAATTCGTTGATGTTAGTGATCAGGATACTGCTTCAATCTGAATATGATGATCTCCGTTGGATTCCGATTTTTGAACAGTAATTTTGGTGAATACTAAAAGCTATTTCTGGTTTACTCCAATGTGTAATTTGTGTCTGCTTGTCCTAAATTGTTCCATCCATGTAGATTGAGTTGCCTCCATGGACTGACATTGTCAAGACTGGGGTTTTGAAGGAGCTTGCCCCATACGATCCTGACTGGTACTACATTAGAGCCGGTACGTTTACAACCTTTTCGGTCAAAATCAAATCGTCTGACATGTGTGGAAACTGTCATTTCATAGTGTGACTTTATACATTCGAATATTTGTAAGGCTTTGTAGTGAGATGAATTCCATTTTTAGCTTCAATGGCTAGAAAAATCTACTTGAGAGGAGGTCTTGGAGTTGGTGCATTCCGTAGGATATACGGAGGAAGCAAGAGGAACGGAAGCCGCCCGCCTCATTTCTGCAAAAGCAGTGGCGGTGTTGCTCGTCACATTCTTCAACAACTCCAGACTATGAACATTGTCGACCTCGACACTAAGGGGTTAGTAAAACAGTCTACCGTTTACGTTTCCTGTGTAAGGAATTTGCACAGACTTGCGAAATAGGTGCTTAGGTTCCTTTCCCTTGTAGAGAGTTTGATTAAAAAGTTATACAAGTGATTGCAAGTTCTTAGATAGATAGACTCAGCACTCTGATCCACATTCCTTACAATTGAATTACAAAGAAACGTTTGAGATGCGGCACTTGGCAGTTCGCTATACGTTTATGTGCGTGAGATACGCATAAATCAGGTTTATCGACTAATCTTCTTTCTTCCGGTAATTCTGAATACATAATATATTTATAAATGTTGGGTTGTAAATGTGTAAGCAGGGGAAGGAAAATCACATCGAGTGGACAGAGGGATCTCGACCAAGTGGCTGGAAGGATCGCTGCCGCTCTCTAAAAAGCAGGTGACCAGGCAGAGAACAAATGGCTCGAGCTGCGGAACTTCTGACACACTCTTTTGAGTTTCAGAATTGTTGAGATCACTTGTCGTATCTGTCACTCTCGTTTTTTGGTTTGTTTTGGTCTTTAATGATATTCCTCTTTTGTTCTCTTTTCTCAGTCTCAGTGACTTTGGTAGCTTTAAATGAAACCAGTTTCATATGTTTTTCCTATTAACCCACTTGAAGGTAACTTGCAATAGATGGAAAACAAAAAAAAAAAGAGACCAAAAATAAAATTAAAAGGAAAAGAGAATGAGAACAAAAGAAAAAAAAGTTGTTATGGAACAAAAAATAGAAAATAAAGAAAAGAAAGAGGATCCTTGCATAGCCGCAGATCTTATATTGATGTTTTATAGTGATCTGGAGGCGAATGTAAGAAGTTGGATATGGGCAATGGAAAGCTTAATGAGCTTGAGGAAGCTTCTTTGATTGGTGCGGTTTCTCGTCCGTTTGCGTGACCATCAGATCTCACTTAACGACTTTTTTGGATTGGAAGGTTAGTCTAGCTTCTCCTAAACTTTTACCGTAATCCCTATTATCCACCCGGTAATATCGGCCTAGCTAGTCCTTTTTTTCCTCTTAAATTGATGTTGTCTTTTTATTGCGATCACTTTCCAAGTTAATCGGTCCAAAACAATTTCTATTTGTTGAAAAAAAAATGTATTCGTCTTCTCTCATAGCTCAATTATGAATCGATTTTCACTAACCAATTTTCTGAAACTCAGAATAATCATTAACACGCCAAGAAAAACAACATATAGTATTTAAACATCAACAGTTCTGACGACGACAACACAAAAAAAAAAAAAAAACATCGACAGTTCAACAACATAAAGAGGATAAGAGAAACATGTAGACCTTTAACATAACCAGTAAGAAAAAGTCAAAACTCACACACATCAAAAACCAAATCCAAAACTACACTTTTCAGAGTTTTACTTGGATTTGGTTCGGTGTCTGAGTCTTTTCTTTTACTTTCCAAGTCCACCCATTAATTATTCCTAGTTCGACGTTCCTCATCATATATATAACATTATATAACTAAGAAACAACTAAACCGATATCATTGGTTCGGTGCATTTACCGACCATGATGGTTTGAACCGCCTTCTTTGGTCCGCTACGAGCTGGGCTGAAACAGACCGCACTGTATGCCTCAACCGGATATGTCATTTGTTTGAAATGTTTCGTCAACTCATCTTTGCCCTACACACATATGTTACAACAATATATTGACATAAAACAAGATGCATATATATGTGAATAATATATGTAGAGGAAGGAGTAGAGAACTAGCCTGAATCCTAGCATAAGCAACTTCAAGTACTTTTTTTGAGCCGAAATGACCCCATGGCTTGTGGTTGCAAGCAGCCTTAAACTTCGGCACTGCTTCTACATTTGTGAAGTTCACAAAAGCATACCCTTTGTTCATTCCGCTCCTGTTCAATTTGGTACCATTTATTTAGATTAAAGCAAACAAATTAATAAGATAATTGTGACATTGTTATATTACACATATATACAAGCAAAATAAGAAAATTTGAATTGAAACTTTTTTATATTATATAATAATTCATGTAACATCATGCAGATAATCGATTATCATTTCCAAGATTTGTAGCAGCATCATTTCGTTGTTCATCATGCTTACACGCACATATGTATATATATATATACACATGGATTGTACAAATAAAATTATATATCCATATAAATCAGTATCGAACCTAACGAAATAATTATGATAAAGTTCACATCGATATAAAAAAAGACTTACTTGAAATCCATGGGAAGATATAAGAAATCATAGGCCGAGACTGGAAACGCTTCATCTTTCTCCTTCTTGTTTTCTTGTTCGCAGTAATTATCCAAGAACTCAATCATCATCTCTCTCCTGCAAATATTGTAATTATAAGCTTTGATATGTATATGCATCAATCATCATCATAACATCGTTTAAAAAAATAAACAAATATTCTTCTATTTATATAACGAAGGAATTATCCACACTGATATGAAATCATATAGACGTATATACGTGTATTTGTTCGGTATGTTGCGAAGCATGACAGTTGTGACGTGATCGCCGTTGGATTCAACTTGATGATGGATCTTTCTCCTCCATGTCACCTTCTTACCGTGTCCGTTACTTCCTCTCCGGCACACAAACCTTTTTCTACTGGGCGGAGAAGAAGACAGCTCTTGGCTAGGGTTTTGAGAGCAAAGAGGACGCGCTTCTTGCTTAGACACGAACCGGTAAGGGTTAAGGTTCATGTACGAAAAAGGATAATACACAAAGATTGATGGAGGACGAGGGAGATTAGTGTCCGAGAATAAGTAGATAGGCGGTGGCGAGAAGTAGTAATGACGAAGAGGATGATTTCTGGGAAAGAATAAAGGTGCGGTTGGGTTGAGTGTTTGTCTTACTATGACGTCATCGTTGATCGCCGGAGAAGGATCATCGGAAGAGTTTGAAGAAGTCATTGGAGGAGGTTCTATCTTGGTAGAGAGAAGGAATGTTTTTTTTTTGGGTTCTTTGTTGATTATTTATATTATTTTCTTAGGGAAAACCAGATTTTCAAAATTATCAGACGGCGAAATGTCTAAATCTTTCTTCATCATCATTTCGTTTTTGTCAGTTGAGTTCTTAACCGTCCGATTGTTTTTTCACAATCTCGAGATCTGTGTTCACTCTACATGCCTTGATCTACATGAACTTAGTAATTTAGGGGGGTGGCTGACGTATGACCTCTCTATTACTAGATACTAGATTTGGCAAATCTTTGTGATATGGTACTGTATTTTAAGGGTCATACATATTTGTAATCCACAAACAGAATTATTTTTTACGAAATTTTTATCCATATTGTTATTAAATATTTTCAGTGATCTAAAAAACAATAAACAGTAGTATAAGAAAAAACTAATTGCATAGTCTATTTTTTAAAAAACTTGCTTGTATTTCCTTCTTTTATTCCTTTTTTACTGTGGTATCATTCAAAGTTACAAAAGGGAACACTTACAAAAAAAAAGTATATGAAGGGGAAAGAGATACCGATGTAACACGAGCATAAATACCCGGCCTATTACCAAGCAATTTAAGAAGAGAAATACGTATTGGATGTACTGGAACCAAGTCGAAAAATATGATATCTGACTCTGACCTCTGGATGGATGTGCTTGCAGTAATATAATCTAATTTGTTTTTATCAAAAATTGTGATTCTAGGAAGCCCTTTAAAAAAATAAAAATATTGTGCTTCACGTACGTAATTTATACGCATGTTATACTTTTGAAAGCGTAAATAAATGTTTGTAACTTGTGTAGTATATATATATATGTACCTTGTTGTTATCACAACCTTATTTATGGTTGGTAAATTTGTTTATAACTTTGTGTTTTATGATGTTTCGTTGTACAACTGTTGAAAAAAAGAATTTGATATTAGTAGTCGTATTGATAATTGTGATGAATATATACATTCCATTTCCGTATAAACCGAGTGATGATAAGAACAAATAAAAAATTGTTACAAGTTTTTTGTTTTTTGTCGTCAAGTTACAAGATAGAAAATTAGGTGAATAAAAAAAAAAACTATAATCAATTTCTCTTTATCTCTTTCTAACAAATTGGTTAGTTTGTGAGATATAATTGTTTTTTGGTTATTTACCAAAACAATCCAAAACGTTAACTAATTGAAGACATTTTTTGTCATTTTATTTGTATAACTTCGACTGCAAACTCAAATGGCAAAAGGAACAACAAAATATGCATACTGCACGCCACTGTTGTCCGTTATGGTCGCTGTTGTGCTAGTGACAATGAAAACAAGTAACTAAATTATGCGTTTTAGACTAATCTTAGACCCATTTTTCTACATTAACCTTATTGTTAATCTCGGTAAAGTTACTTCTTGTTGCAAAACAACTGAACAAGAATTTTAGAATTTTTAATTTCTAGATTTTGGAACTATTAATATTTCAGAACATTTAATTCTTGTTTTATTGTTTCTTGTTTGTTTAACTCTATATTTCTAACAATAGATACTTTATAACATGCCGTAAAAAAAAAAAGATACTTTAAATTTTTGTTGTTACATAAATCATTCACACACATATAAAATTGATACGTGACTATATTTAAACATAACCAATAAGTAAATAACCATATAGCATTTTTATGAAATAATACCATGGCTGTGATTTGTAACATGATTAAGTTTGAGTTAAAAGTATAACTCATTCATAACTCAAAAATGTTACCAATCATTAATCAAACTAAAAATTTTAAAGTTAAGTTTGAGTTACAATGATTTATAATTTTGACTTATATCCTTTATAAAATAGCTAACTTAATTCAAATTGTTAGCTATTTTTTGGTTTGAACCAACAGTTTTTTTGTTTTTTTTGTTTTTGTTTTCTCTTTTGTTAGTTCCATTATAAATAATTTTATATTTACACCAAATACACATAATTTCTAAAAAAACTATTATGTTTTATTTATTATTTTAAAAAAATACTCAATCATTTTTTTGTTTTTTATTAATAAAAAACACTCGATTATTTATTAATTTTATGATATCTACTTAAAAAAAAAATGCTTTGAAATGTATATTATCAGTTTATTTTATCTATTTTTATAATTAAACTTATAATAAATGATACCTTTATTAGTAATTTAAGTTTATATTATTTTAATAACACGTATTATAATTTATACTGCAAAAAAAGTTTCAGTTAGTGTTTTGACAAAAGTAGTAACTCGTATTTTTACAGCAAATTTATTTGATAAATCTACTATTTTTATTACATAATTTTATTGCAAACTTCATTGAATTTTAACGTCTATTCTAATTCAACTTTAAAATTACGTAGTAAATAATAATGTAGATGACATTTTTAAAGAAATACTTTACTTTTTGTTTTAGGGAGATTAAAAAACAATATTTTTTTTTACATCACATTTTTATCTTTTTTTTGAACCAAACACATTTTTACTCTTTTCTAACATCGAAATGATTGACGTTAAAAAGCGAGACATGCAAGAAGCGGAGGAAGGAAGAAAAGAAATGATTTGAGAGTGAATGACAAAAACTTTATTGCTTTGAAAGATGTGATAAACTTTTTTTTTTGTCAAATAGAAAGGTGAACTTCAATGCTTCTTCTATCTCTTTTTAAAAACTCTTATCTGAGCTTGTTTGATAAGGAAAGTGAACTTCAATATTTTTATTGTTGTTTTCCGATTTTAGAGTTTTTTTATCAGTTTTTTTGGTTCTGTGTTTCTTTCTTAGGTCCCTTTATTTATTTATTTTTGTTCAAATTTTTAATTTTTTGCTAATTTAGTTTTTGTTTGTGTTATTCTTTCAGTTTTTTCCCCTGGTTTCCTTCATTTTTCTTAAATATATTTCTGCAATTTAAACTGTTTTATTTCTTATTAATTGGTTTTAAAAAGATCTATGCATGTGCTCATTACTAATTAGTTCATTTCTACTTTCCATTTTTAAAAATACATCAATTATTCACGTAACCTACTGTCTATTGATATATGTATTATAAAATTTTCTAAATTATACCCACCTGAAATATGGGACAATTTTTTTTAGTAATTTTGACTCAAAAAAACTGTTGACACGTGCTACAATTTAAATAGAAAAAAATACATATCAAACTATATGTAACACGTTAATACCCAAAAAAAAAACTATATGTATAACACGTCAATCTAATAGCATTTTGTTTTTGTAAGTATCTAGTTATTTATTTTCTTTTAGAAGATTATGGACACATGTCATAAGTCATAGCATTACAAAACATAACTATAAGCCGACAAAAAAATAACATAAATATATGTATAAGAATGTTATGAAACAACATATGATATAAAACGAATCTAACTTAATGTAAATAATGACATCTCAATCAGTTTATTTGTAGGTTTTTTAAAATAAAAAGTCTATTATGTTTTGAGTGGGTCAGTGTCATCATACAACTGAACTAATTTCAAAACGTGTCATGACAGTAATGGGCCGGGCCCTTTGCCGACGGAAACTTGTTTTGGACACGTGGTCATCCGAGATTCATCTATCCTACGTGGCCTAGCCGTGTATTTCGGATACGATAGATTAACCCTCTTTTTCGCCCAGAATCTTTCTCTTTCATAAATACTTCTCAATACCTTTTCCTCCTTTTTCTTAATAAAAATTACAGATCAGGAGAAAAATAAATATATATAGTCCGAGCGAATAAATCAAACGAAGATTATTATTAAAATATATAAACTCGAGGGCATCTGCTTTTCAAAAAAATTTGGATTTGGGAATTTTGTTGGAGTAAAAGCTTCGTGCTTGGTGCGTCGATTGTGGTTTCCTCTCCTTTCGCTCTTTGCGTTACTTGCTCGATCTCTAAGGTTTTCATCTGATCACCTCTTCTTCTCTCTCGCTTCTGGAGGTTAGGGTTTCCTGCCGTTTTCCCCCTCTTTTGCCTCATGTTCTTCTTATTCTAGGTCTAAATCTCTGTTTGATTTGATTCTTCGCGGACAGAGAGAAAGCAGAAGTTTGTGCCTTCCCTTTTTTCTTTATGGGAGATTTTGGATTGTTGTGATCCGAGTTTGTTTTTAACTTGAGTTCAATTTTGTTTGTTTGTTTGTTTGTTTGTAAATGCAAGCTCAAAGGTTTCCCCTCTTATAGTATGCGGGATAATGAGCAGAATATGTATCAAACATGAATATTTCGTAGGATCTGAGCTGATTTTAGGAAGATGTTGTCCAAGCATGATTGAGATTAATAGTTAAACTGCGGAAAGTCTTTCTGTTCGATTAAAGTCTGAATCTGAGTCAATAGTCAATACAATAGTTAAGTTTGAATCTGAGCAAATTGAATGACCAAACTTTTATATTTCCAGTAGTTTATTTTTTCTTCTTTTTATATTGTCCAGAGCCTTAGTCATTTACGAGAACGATTGTTATTAACTTGGTTGGGTGACTCTTGACAGGGCAGAAGAGTTTGTCTTCTATAGTTGTAGTCTGCGACATAACTTGGTCATAGGCAGGTTCGATGGATGATGGGGGTATGTACTTTGAGGGAGTATATTTGATTTCCTGTGTCTGGACTTGACCAAGCCAAGAATCTTGTTGGGCTTCTCATTGGCTGTATGGAGGACGACGGAGAACTGGGGATGTTCTTTCCTAGTTGGAACAGCAAGAACCCAGTTGAAATGGTTGAGTCTCGCGGGTTAATGTTATCTTGCTTTATCGCTGCCCTTGTTGGTATTTTGACCATAGCCTACACTGCTTTTCAATGGCGAAGAAATATCAACTTAAGTTGGACAAAAGCCATAGCCAGGTCAAAGAAAAATCCAAAGGCACGACATAAGATTCCTGTTTCCCCACATAGCTGGGAGCTCGACTCTACATCTCGTGCCAAGAACTTGAACTGCTGCGTATGCTTGAAGTCGATGTCACCATCTCAGACAATTGTGGCTTCAGAAAGTTTTATCCACAGGTGCACGATCTGTGGAGCAGCAGCCCATTTTGGTTGTTCTTCAAGTGCGCCTAAAGATTGCAAGTGTGTCTCCATGACTGGATATGAGCATGTGGTGCACCAGTGGGCGGTGCGATGGACAGAAGGTGCTGATCAGCCTGATGACTCCTCGTTTTGTAGCTACTGTGACGAGTCCTGTAGTAGCTCCTTTCTTGGGGGTTCTCCTATATGGTGCTGCTTGTGGTGCCAACGGCTTGTGCATGTTGACTGTCACAGTAATATGTCAAATGAAACAGGTGACATTTGTGATCTAGGCCCGCTAAGAAGGTTAATTTTGTGCCCTCTCTACGTTAAGGAATTGACACGGAATCCCTCTGGAGGATTTTTGAGCACGATCACGCATGGTGCAAACGAACTTGCATCTACCGTCCGTGCCAGTATCAGGAGTCAAAGCAAAAAATACAAGCAAGCTAATGAAACTTCAGTTGACTCAGGTAACAGTGGTAGCAATTGCGATGAATCGACGGAAAGCACAGCTGATACAGGTCCAGCTGTTAATGGCACCCATGCCATGCTGGAAAATTCTAGCAGCCTTATGAATGGGGGTTCCTCTCACGGGGACAGCGACAGCAATGGCAAGCTGGAAAAGAAGCCTAGTGTTAAAAGAAGCGGGTCTTTTGGTCAGAAGGATGAATATCAGGCACTAAGGTCGAAACTTAAGTATGAGCTAGCTGATTTGCCTTCAGATGCAAGACCGTTGTTGGTTTTCATTAACAAAAAGAGTGGTGCTCAACGAGGTGATTCCCTTCGTCAGCGCCTTAATCTTCTTCTAAATCCCGTGCAGGTAGAGTATGATGCCTTAAAAGCTCGTCACAGACTTATCTTTGGACTTTTTCAATGCATTTGTTAATTGTTATTTAAGTTTATTGATGGAGCTGTTTCTTGCAGGTGTGTGAATTGAGTTCAGTGCAGGGACCAGAAGTGGGACTCTTCCTCTTCAGGAAGGTTCCCCACTTTAGAGTTCTTGTTTGTGGTGGAGATGGCACTGCTGGTTGGGTATTGAATGCCATAGACAAACAGAATTTTGTTTCTCCTCCTGCGGTTGCTATCCTGCCTGCTGGAACTGGGAATGATCTAGCCCGAGTATTGAATTGGGGTGGTGGTTTGGGTTCTGTGGAGAGACAAGGAGGTTTATGTACCGTATTACAGAACATAGAGCATGCTGCAGTCACTGTCCTTGATCGTTGGAAAGTATCGATTCTGAATCAACAAGGAAAGCAACTTCTGCCGCCGAAATATATGAACAATTATATAGGTCAGTTAAATTCAAAATGTCTAGGTGCAAATCTTCAAAGCTTTGCTAGAAATCTACATCCTTAAAAACTGTATAAGGATATAGGCTCTCTTTTAATAACTTCATGCTTGAGGTTTAGTTTGAACCATTCCCATTGTGTATTGATCCTTTTAAATGATTTGACTGCTGTCCTGAAACCCATATCCTATAAATTTTTGCTAATTTTGTGAATCTTAACAGGGGTTGGGTGTGACGCGAAGGTCGCCCTTGATATTCACAATCTACGGGAGGAGAATCCAGAGAGATTTTATAGCCAGGTAACCTAATAAATCTGGATTGATGAAATTTTAATATAACCATGGTTTAACTGTCGTTATTTTAGAGCAGCTGTACTGTCATCCGTGAAACTGACATTTGTATGCTCTCGTGGTGCAGTTTATGAACAAAGTCCTCTATGCTAGAGAAGGTGCAAGGAGTATAATGGACAGAACATTCGAAGATTTCCCATGGCAAGTTCGAGTTGAGGTGGATGGTGTTGACATTGAGGTTCCCGAGGTGAGTCACAGAAAATTCCTTGCAGAAAAGCCACATGATAATTAATGCTATAACTTATTTATGCTAAATCTCTGAAGGATGCGGAAGGAGTACTTGTTGCAAACATTGGAAGTTACATGGGAGGTGTGGATTTATGGCAGAATGAAGATGAAACATATGAAAACTTTGATCCACAATCTATGCACGATAAGATAGTAGAAGTCGTTAGTATATCTGGAACATGGCACCTTGGGAAACTTCAGGTATAATAATTATCATCTTACAGGTTCTATTTGGATTCTATCATACTTGTAAACGTAACATCAATTGTTTTTTCCCCACATCTTCAGGTTGGGTTATCCCGAGCCAGAAGGTTAGCTCAGGGGCAATCAGTCAAGATACAACTTTGTGCGCCGTTGCCTGTGCAAATCGATGGGGAACCTTGGTTTCAACAACCATGTACCCTAACCATATCGCACCATGGCCAGGTCTTTCACTCCACTTCCTTAACTAAGGATGCTAGAGTCAAACCGAGTTTTATACTGACACAAATAGTTGCACTAGAATTTTGTGGTTTTTGTTTTTTCTTAAACTCATCTAAAAGCTCGAACTATTTTTTGTTAGACTGATCTTTGTTTTCTCATTTACCTTCACTTGGAATAGGCTTTCATGCTAAAGAGAGCCGCAGAGGAGCCACTGGGTCACGCAGCCGCTATAATCACAGATGTTCTAGAGAATGCAGAAACCAATCAAGTGATAAACGCTTCACAGAAACGAGCTCTGCTTCAAGAAATGGCTCTACGGCTAACTTAAAGAAGGAAAAAAGAAAGACAAAAGACAAAAACCTTCCCTCTTCAACAATCAATCAAATCATCACTGGTTAGTTAATGTCTTACCAAAATATTTACAAATATATGTGTATTTACATACCTCGTACTTCTGTCTAAAGAAGGGAATGTTAGATAAGTCTTCGTGATCGAAATCCGCTGAATGGAAAAAGCGGGTTCTGTGTGGAAGTAGGAAAAAAGAAAATGGAACCAAAAATTGGATTCTGGTTCCAAGATTTTTGGCTGTTCTCATATGTTGTGTAGTCATGACATGAGTGGAACTGATTATAAAGCTTGTTAAATTATCTATCTATTTCTAATGTTTTTACAATGGGTTCTTTTTATATATAGAAGAATCATGTATGTATATTAAGAGGAAGCCTGTTCTTACTTAGTGACCATTTTCAAGAAACAATATTATTTGTTTTTTTTTCTTTGCTGCGTTTTTTTGCTCTTCTAATTGTTTTCCACTCGCAACATGAATCTATTGACAAAAAAAAAACATGAATCTATGGGCTGAGTTTTTAATATTTAGGAGATAAAACAATAATACCAAGTCATCATCGGCTATCAAACATTTGGGCTTTTCTGTGGTTTGTAATTTTGTATGGTGTGGTTTGAATTTGAGTTATAGTGTTTGGTTCGAATTTTATACGAAAAGGTTTATGGGAAAAAAGTGGGAAAAATAAAATTACATCGTGCCTGCTTGCGGAAGGGGTTAACGATTAAAAGTTTGGCTCTATTCACTCCACATCATAAGTTGTTTAAACAACACATTCATTAATTAGAACCGACTGTTAGCAAAGAGATATGAACAATAAACCATAAAAAGACAAATTTTCATACAAAAATGTTTGACAAAAAAAAAACTGAAAACTGTGTTTATGGTCACAGCTTCATCGTCTTTAAAGTGTTTGGTTTAAGAGACAACTTAGGGTTCTTCAAAACTTAGTAACTAGTTCTGAAATTTCCAAGTGAATCACCAATACCAAGAAACTATTTGTAGCTGAACTCGACGAAACATGGGGCTCGAGAATATGAGTCTTGGGGGTTCAAATCGTCGAGATTCGAAAAAAGTTTCGGTGTAGACCTCTCGTTTCTGGGTTTTACCGATCTTCGAGTTTCCAAAGCTAAGCACTATGAGAAAGTGACTTGAGAGTCCTTCGCCACTTTCGTCCAATTTAGGGTTTTCAATTTTAAGACTTTTCCAAGTTATATATATAATATTGTTTTGGGGTCCCAAATTTGGCTTATTTTTTTTATATAACCCGCGAGAGAGACCTTGACCCTCACCAAAACCTCAATCAAAATCCGTAAACATTTAACCCAATCGATCTCTTTTGGCAATCAGATTCCTTTGAAACTTTCTGGGTTTCGAGATTTTTTCATTACGTTTGCTTTTTTTCTTTTGTTTATAATCATCGAATCAAATCTACTGCGAAGAATCGGAAGCACGAAAATGGGGTGTTGCGCGAGCAATCCAGCAGGAGGTTCAAAGGCTAATCGGATCTCGCGGTGGCGATCCACCGGCATTGTTGGGCTGCGCGACGCGAAATTGAAGGTAAAAATCGTGTCTGCACTTATCTCTTTTTACTATGAACAAAAAATAATCCATGGGTGGGAATAATCATCGAAAAATCTATGGAATTGATAGATAAACTGTCTTTGTATCTGTCTGGGTATTCATATGGAATTGTAGAGATGTTTCTTTGCGTGTGATGGTCTCTTGTTTGTGTTATCTAGAGAGTCAAGAGAGATGAATGATTGAGAGAGTTTGATTAGACGAAAAGCGCAAACTTTGTTGGTTGGCTTATCATGAACGCAGCGTACGAATTTGTTTTAGGGTTTCTGTTTGGGGATTCTACACTGATTATGGGTGAACTCTCTGATTTGGTTTCGTTGAGCAGACATTTCCTGATGAAGTGATTGAAATGGAGAGAGCAGTACGAACACTCGATCTAACACACAATAAGATCTGTATGTTCTTCTTCACCGAGACTTTCCTTTTGATTGTGTTAAAGAGTAGTAGTTGAAAGACTTTGCTTGTTTATGCAGCTGACGTTCCTGGAGAAATCAGCAAGTTAATCAATATGCAGCGTCTGGTGAGAGAATTTTGCCTCTATGTACATTATCCACTGATTCATCGTTTCTTGGTGAATTTGTATTAGCTATAGTCGCAGTATCTCTTGATGTTAATGATTCAAGTTAATCTTTCACAAAAAAATTATTAATTTTGGCAGTTAGTAGTTGATAATCTAATTGAGCGCCTTCCGGGTAACCTTGGGAAACTTCAGTCTCTCAAAGTTTTGATGCTTGATGGAAACCGGATCAGCTGTTTGCCTGATGAATGTAAGAAGAATTCTCTTTCATAGAAGTTTGTCTTTTTTTTTAAATTATTATTCTATCTTAAAACAATTTGTGTCTTTGTTATGGTTTTATTTTCCAGTGGGTCAGTTGATAAGGCTTGAGCAACTATCAATCTCAAGAAATATGCTCATATACTTGCCCGATACTATTGGTAGTCTGCGCAATGTACGTTAACTTCATTTACCTCCAAAGCACAGCTCAAGGATCTGCTTCAAAAAAATCAATTATGTTGTCTCTAATAAAAATGTATTCACTTGAAAATGCAGCTAGTGCTGTTGAATGTCTCAAATAACAGATTGAAATCCCTTCCAGAATCAGTAGGGAGCTGTGCTTCATTAGAAGAATTACAGGCTAATGGTATGTTTCTAGTTTCGGTTCTCAAAAATCCGTTTCCTTTCAGAAATATCAAAAATCATTGGATCGTTTTGCTGCTGACTTTCCCTTGTGGTTGTTTCTTCTCCAAAGCCTAATCGTGATTCGGGATAGCCTTGCAGATAACGTTGTTGAAGAGCTCCCTGCATCACTCTGCAATCTGATTCACTTAAAGTCGCTTTGCTTAGACAATAACCAAGTAAAGCAGGTAGAGCAATTGATTATGTGATGCGTTTCTCTCACCCTTTAAACATTTTTGGCTTTACTGAATCACTAATTTTTTTTTCCAGATTCCAGATGAATTGCTGAAAGATTGCAAGAGTCTGCAAAATCTTTCTTTGCATAACAATCCCATTTCCATGGATCAGTTTCAGCTGGTAAGTCAAATATAAGTTTATTCCACAACTTCAAAGAACACTCCTCGAAATGGGTTTTTGGTAAGATAACCGTGTGTAAAAAATATATAGATGGAAGGATACCAAGAGTTTGAAGAGAGGAGAAAGAAGAAATTCGATAAGCAAATCGATTCTAATGTGATGATCAGCTCTAAAGGACTCGATGTAGGCGTTGATAAATGAACACTGTCTTTCGACGTCTCCTTAGTTCGTAAGTTCATTCAGAATATAGAAAGATTTGGTATTGGTAATCGCTATGTATCCTTCCTTCACTGATGATAATGATTCTAGTTTTGTTTGCTTGTTTGTAAATTGTAGGTCCGGATTGGTGAATGAGGATCATCGTTTCGTGTAAGAAACATTGTTGTAAAACCCTCTCTCTTTCTTTAGAATCTCTGTTATCGTGACTCTGAAATTCTTATGAACACATACACATTCACGCATGTACGTACATAGGCGTGTATGTGTGTGTGTATGTATCTGTGTATTTGTGTGTGTGTTTATATATATACATATAACATGGCAAAACGATTCTTGCCTTTTGCCCTTTTATTGAGGTGACGGTTCTAAACGTGACTTAAAAGGTGTGTTCTCTTCTGTCTTGAAACACACTTTGGGTCGTTTTGCGCTGAGTCATCATATACAAGATTTTGCGTGTTTATATATATTTGTTATCAACCCGATTTGAAAATAGTTTTTTAATGTAAATTTGAGTAAATTACAAGAAAATGCAGTATTTTATTTGTTTCAAATTTTCATTACCTGTACAGCTTAAAATATTTTGTTATGAAAAACTGAAATGTTTTTAAACATGTAAAATCCACGAGTGAAATCAAAGAATTTTTTAAAGAAAATTATCGGAGTTATGAAAAAAAAAACAATCGTCTGTTCCCTCCGGTCAAGGGAACTCACACTCACAGTTAAGTTGCCCACCCGATCTAACCCAACCCGACCCGAATCGACCCGTTTCTCGTTTAAACAAAGCAGCGAGGGTCATTTTTACTAATCTGCTTTTTACAATTACGTTTCGAAGAAACCGAGAGAAGATAATTGGAGAATCATCAAATTCAAAATCATCCGGGGGTTACTTTCTCCGAACAAATTCGCCGTCGGAACTATCTCAAATAGGATTTGAGCTGCGGAGGTAAACCTTTCCTGCGCTTGAATTCGCCTGTATGTATTTATGGTTTATGTCTCTGTATGCTCATCCAGTTTCTTCTCGTCTTCGCCTTTTTTTTTTGTTTTTTTTGTTCTTTTTCCCAATCCGATTCTATGAAAAACTCAATTGGCTCTGCGATTTAGTGTTTGATATACTCTTTTGATGAACTCTTTCCTCTTTTTTGTTGTTGTTTTGGTTTGTTTGTTGTTGCTGCAATTTTATCCTTGGCTGTTGAAATTGGCCTTTTTCGTCGGATAGTTTTATTTTCCCCAATTACGCTCAAATGAATCGAGTAGAAGCACCTGGATTTCATCTAATATGTTTATTACTTTAGCGAATAATTTACCCTGTGGATTTGACGTATTTAGCTGTTTTTTTGTTGTTATAGTCTAATTTGATTTGGGAGATATGACAACATTTTTGGATTTGTTTTAGTTAGTTGTGACATGACAAGTGTTTGGTTCATTTGCCTTGGCAGTGGTAATTTTCTGTCTTTTAAATGTCGAGTAGCTCGGGAAGTTTCTCAGGAAGCAGCAGCTCGGCATGTAGTACCAGAAGCGATTACGAAAACTCGTTTGATGCTGAATAACTTCAACAGATAGGGTCAAGACGCCGGGAGGTAAACCCTCTTTCCCCGCTATTGACTGTTTATATACTTATGTTGATGCAAGTTTATATTTGTTTTGTTTTGTTTTGTTTGTGCTTTTTGATTTGTAATTGGCAGCTAAGGAAAGAAAAGGACATGCTGAGAGATTCGCAGCCTCATAGTATCGAACTAGTCAGAGTAAATTTCTTCTTCTTCTTCTTCTTGTTTGATATTATGATCGTTCAAAACCAAACAATTAATATTATTAACATTTTAGGGAAAGTATTTTCTCACTCTAATTGGTTGAGTTTTCGGCCATTAATCTTCTCTTTTACCACAGAGGTTGGAACTCCACACAAAGTCATTATCGGAATCTCGCTTAGAAGACACGGCCAGGATTCAGATGATGGAGAAAGAGTTATTGAATTGCTATAAGGAAATTGGTAATTTTTATCTGAGCCAAGCGATTTTGTCTTTTCTGAACTCATTTTCTGATCTATTATGCGTATATTATTCTCTGTCTTGTAGATTACTTGCGAGATCAACTAATTTTCAGAAGCAAGGAAGTGAATTATCTTAATGAACATGTGCACGGTCTTGAATTCAAATTGGCTGAATCAGGGAACTTGGAAGAAGAAGTTATCTGTTTGAGAGAGGAGTTGTGTATATCTAAATCCGATCATTTGTTGTTGTTGCAAGAACTCGAGAGCAAAGAAACAGAGCTACAGTGTTCGTCTCTTTTTGTAGAGCAACTGGAGGAGACCATCTCATCCTTAACATTAGAGTCCTTGTGTGAAATAGAAAGCATGAAGCTTGATATAACAGCGTTGGAGCAAGCACTCTTTGATGCAATGAAAATCCAAGAAGAAAGCATCCAAGAAAAGGATCAATTGAGAGGAATAATCAAAGAGGTCCAGTTTCAGTCTCAAGAGGCACAAGAGAATGCCAAGTCCTTTGAGACGCAAAACGAAGAGCTGAGGGAGAGAATTGCTGCCTCTGAAAGGAGTATCAAAGATTTTTTTCAAAGTACTAAAGAACGGTTAGAAAGTGAAAACGAACAACCCCTAAATGCAGAGTGTTTCTTTGCTGAATTGAGCCATGTGCTTCCAGTGTCCAGTGAAGTTCGGTAAGTTCCAGCTTAGAGACATGTTTACTACCACTAATTTTGAGTTGTGCCCGTTTCTAATAATGTTGGTTTTGTGTCTCACAGCGAATGTTTCGATGCAATCATCAAGAAACTAGAAATTTCCCGGAATGTAAATTTGATTGATAAAATGGAGGGTATGGGGCTGCAGGAAGATCTCGTGAAGAAGCTCAAGGTACTTTTAACAAACTGACGAACTTTATTTCCTGCCTTCTGTACCATTAACTAGTTTCGCTGTGATCTTTGGTCTGTGCAGGACGAATTGAAACAGGAGAAACTAAAGGCGAAGGAAGAAGCGGAAGACCTTACGCAAGAAATGGCTGAATTAAGGTATAAGATGACATGTTTGCTCGACGAAGAACGCAAACGCCGTGTGTGCATAGAACAGGCATCGTTACAGAGAATCGCAGAACTAGAAGCACAGGTACTACTTATTTATGCTTCCTTTTTTCTTTTTGTCAAGCATGCGAAAATGTAAGATTCTCTTCTAAAACCCCGAAGGAATCTAAATGTTCGTATCTTTCTTCTGTTCTTAAGATCAAGAGAGAGACGAACAAGCCCTCTTCCACTGATATACTGCCTCTTTCCGGGTTATTGAAAAAGTCGTGAGGGTGATGTTTAGGTTTACCAAATTCACCCATCTTCACATTTATGAGTCTCATCCATGTAATTTCCGGGTGTTAGCAACCGCTCGAGCATGCTTGGCTGGTAATCGAAAACCGGGATCTTTATTACACCTCAAATGGCAGGATGGTCGGGAATGCAGAGACTTGAAGTGGCTGGAGAGAAACAACAGAGGTTTGAGTTAAACGTTTGATGAAATGTCTCGAAGAATTTAGCTTTAGAGATTGATTTTATTTTATTTTATATAGTTTTGGTGTACATAATTGCCTGGAACATAGAAATAAAGTGGGTCGAGGGTATTATTGTTTTAGCTCGAGATCCAATTTAAGAACTCATCTTTGTGGGTGTGTTATTATATTCTTTCTTCTCCCATAAAAATTAATTGGGAAAATGGCCAAAGAAACTCTCAACTTTTCGGAAGTGGCCAAAAAATATCCAGACTATAGTGTGCGTTAAAAAATACCCAGATTTTATTTGACCTTTACGAAAATACATTAACTTATCGTTGACCTGGTCAAAAAAAACCCCGTTAATCGCTTTAACAGAATGTAGTTAAAGTGTTAACTAAGCCGTTTAATACACTGTTTAATAAAACGATGTTGTTTTAGAAAATAACGAAAATTTAAAAAACCGCGTGAACCAAGGTTCAAACACGGGTTTTTGGGAGATGCAGATGGGTATAATGCCACTAGGAGAGTGGTGTATTAATCGTTAATTGATCCAACGTAATTGTACTTAAAGCTAATAAAACCCGTTTCTTTTAAATGTATCAAAGCTGTGCAATTCTCTCCCAAATCACGCAACCCTAACATCAGAAAAAACTCCAAATCGATTTGAGAAGAAAAATATTAGCTCCGACGAATCTCAATTCTCAGAGATGAGTTCAAAATCAGAGGAATCTTGTGTGAACACGTTTGGAATGAGAGGCTTTTCGGCGAAGTGCGTGTGCGGTTTGGAGACGACCATCTACACGTCCAAAATGAAGAAGAATCCAGGCAGACCATTCTTCAGGTGTCCGACACAGAGAAATGTAAGATTGTGATATTGTAAGATTTTGTTTTTGTGTATGAGAATGTGATTAGGACAACTTGTGTTGTCAATTTTTGTGTAGGATCATTTATTTAAATGGGTTGAAGATGCTGTATTTGAAGAATTGGAAGATGCTTTAGCTAAGATTGGATTTATCGAATCTGAGTTTTTCAAAGCAAAAGCAGAGGTTGAAGCAATGAAGTCTGTTACTAGGGAATTGAAGGCCGAGGTGATGATGACCAAACTCGAAGTGAGGAGGTGTAGAGTGCTATTTAAGCTCTGTGTAGGACTAATTTTCTTGATAATGTTGGTATGTTTTGTGATGATAATTTTCTGCGATGCTAAGGGCAAGAGAATTGTTCTCAGTTATTAACTAGTTGCTTGTGTTTGTTAAGTTTGTGTTTTGGAAGATCGTGTTTGGAGATATTGTAAGACATTGTTAAACTAAGCCTCTTTTTGTCTCCCATTTGTTAGTTTATTTTCTTTGATATAAAACAAAGAATGAAACAAATAAACAGATTGAAATGAAACTGCAAATGTTGAGGATAATACATTAAAATGAAACTGCAAATGTTGAGGATCATACATTGAAATGAAACTGCAAACAGCGAATGGTTTTAGCAAAACACATGTTTGCTGAACACAAAAGCAAAAGAGGAAACAAAAACCAAAACACAGTAGGACGGTCAGAGAAACCAACTCCCCCAGCCATGATTATTAGTGGGTTCATGTTGAGTAGTTTGTGCCCAGGGGGAGCTTTCGCACTGAGATCTGTGATCCCATGGTTGGTTTGGTGCGTGAGTGGACTTATCTTGTGAGTATTGTGAGGCTTGTGGGACTTCCAATGGAGCTTGACTAAATGAAAACTGTTGTTGAGAGCCTTGAGATTCCTGAAATTGTATTCCCTGTATAATGAATAAACTATTTTGTTAAGCTAATCAAACTGAAAAAGAAACTAAAAAAACTCAAATGATGGTCAAAAGAATACCTGATCTTTCCTCGGTCTTCCTCGTGCTTTCTTTGATGGCGCAGCAACAAAATCATTTTTGCAAGTTATTCTATTGTGGCCTTCCCTTTTGCAGTTGGAACAAGTCATAACTCTATCCGAACGGTCTAGCTTGGTTTCATTATTCCCTTTACTCCCCTTATTTTCTGTCTCATTCAGCCCCTTCAACCTATCATAATTTTTAGGCCTACCCGGGTTCCCATTTCTAATAGGCGGTGGAAGAACACCTAATCTACCAGTCAAAGGCCACTCTAATATCCCATTAACTGGTTTTATTCCATAGCTATATGTCTCTTGCCATTTGGTAGTTAGATAACATGGAGCAACAAAGTCAGAGAGTTTTTTCGACATGGCAATGATTACTTTAGCTGCATGAATACAAGGAATACCGTTCATCTGCCAACTTCTACACTCACATGTTTGTTCTTCAACATTAACAACATACCCATGTCCATTATGCTTAACTTGAATATCTGGCCCAATTGCCCAATGAAGTTCACACTCTTTCGACACCCTCTCTACTCTATCCAATTCACGATGAGTTTTTTTTGTAAACTCTGTCTTTAGCCTCCCAGCTAACTTACACCTCTTGTAATTCCTTGTCATGCACTGTTCCCTAATGTCATCTAAGAGTTCTAGCAGAGGCTTCTTACGGGCATCTCTTATGGTTCTATTGAACGACTCGCACAGGTTATTCAGATTGTCATTACAAAAGGATCCTAACCTGAAGAAAGCTCGTGACCATGTCTCTGGATGAGTTCGCAGGAGAGAAGCATGTGCAAGAGCATTATACTTCCTTAGTTCTTCCATGTTGTATTTGAACACTCCTTCAGTATAGCTTCGAGCAATGGACCAGAAAAGCTTTTGCAATCTCAAATCTTGACCGCCTTTCCTCCAGTTCTCATAGATGTGTTTGCAGCATTGCCTGTGCTCAGCCTGAGGGAGAACCGCCTTGATTGCTTTCACCAATCCCTGAAAATAAACCATTACATGAATCATGGAAGGGACCAAATATTAAAAACTAAAACTACAAACTATTACCTTCTATTTATCTGATGAAATGACAAAATTTTCGCCATATCCTAAACCCAAATCCATAGTGAGATGTTTTATGAACCAGTCCCAATTTGTTTCATTTTCTATCTCCACAACTGCCCAAGCTATAGGCACAATCTTATTGTCTCCGTCTCTCCCTACCGCAGCCAGCAGTTGACCTTTTATATCCCACTTCAAGAAGGCTCCATCTAACCCAATAACAGGCCTACAAGTGCGTTTCCACGACAGCTTCTGTGCTGCGAAACACATGTACAAACGGTAGAATCTTTGTTTGCTCCCAATGGTAGGCCCTGGAATCGTCTCGATCTCAAACGTGGATCCTGGATTCTGCTTCAATACCTCAGCTTGATAATCCCAAATTCTGTTAAAGTGTTGTTCGTGGGTGGTCTTCCTTTCATACATCAGTTTCGTCTTTGCTTTGCGGCAAGAATTTTCACTGGCATTCATTTGATACTCTCTCCTTATCTCCGAAGAAATCTCCTTTGCAGTTATCTTCGGGTTTAATCTAAGCCTCTCAACAAATAGGCTTGCAATATTCCCCCTTCTAAGCATTTTAGAATCCCCTGTTGTCAAGTTTAAAAAGAGAATTATTAATCACTCAATCAATCATATATGACTGATCCGTTGATGAATTTAAATTATAAAATAAACTAAGCCTATATGCTCTAAGCCTATATGCTCAAATGATTGCAGAACAAACAAAAAAAAATCAACATGAAATTGTTCTAATTAACGTAAATGAACATGGAATTGTTCTAAATTAAACTAAGCTTATATGCTCAAACGATTGCAGTACCACTGATGTAATATATAAACAAAGTTGTTCATACGAGTTACCTGTTCTCTCACAAGTATGAACGTTAACGTACGTCTTGATCTGTAGCTTCATCTTACTCCTCTTGAAAGAACAATATATCTTCCATGGGCATGGAGGATGATTTGCTTTAGGGGTGGCAGCACATTTGGCTCCGATCTTATACGTTCCCGATCGATATAAATTTGATGTTGTACCTTGATTTGAGTGTGTACCTCAAGCAAGCATGCTTGAAGTCGTCGGCATCAGCAAAAAACTTCCCCAAATTTAAGAAGATCTTCCGCAGGAACATCTTCTCTGTACGGCTCGCCAAGCCACCTATTCTCTTCATTTTCCTCGTCTGATGACATAGGTTCCGGCACGTTATTATCATCACACACATCATCTCCACTCTCTTCCTCCATCTCACGGTTATCTCTCCTTACTTCTTCACCGAACAACATTGCCAATTCCCGAGAACTTTGTTCTTCACATCCAGCTTCTTGAAGGAATTCTCTAACCTCTCCACCTTCATGACCATCTGTAGCTTTAGCTGTAGCTTCATCTCTATCGTCGTGGTCTCTAACCTCAGCAGCTTCTACATCTCCATCTCTATCTTCTTCCTCTTCATCCTCAGGTGGATAATCGTCTTCTTCATTATGAGCCCGTACCTCCTCCTCTCCACTAACTTCAATCTGCTTCTTCTTTGATTTTTTTGTTCTCTTCTTCTTCGAAACTGGTGAACCCGTACCTCCTCCTCTCACCGTCAGCCGCCGCGACCTACGCAGATTATTATCTCCCCCTGGATCCTCCTCTTCTCGCCCACGCTTCGATCTCCTCACCTCCGGCGACTTGTTCATCTCTGCTACATCATCTGCCGACTTATTCATCTCTGTTACATCATCTTCACGAGGAACCGGCTTCCTCCCACGAGATAATCCTCCACCTCGTGTCCGAACCATCACGAGGAATAGCATATCGATTTGGGGTTTTTTTCTGATGTTAGGGTTGCGTGATTTGGGAGAGAATTGCACAGCTTTGATACATCTAAAAGAAACAGGTTTTATTAGCTTTAAGTACAATTACGTTGGATCAATTAACAATTAATACACTACTCTCCCAGTGGCATTATACCATCTGCATCTCCCATCAATCCGTGTTCGAACCTTGGTTCACGCGGTTTTTTTAATTTTCGTTATTTTCTAAAACGACATCGTTTCATTAAACGGCTTAGTTAACACCTTAACTACATTCTGTTAAAGCGATTAACGGGGTTTTTTTTATTCCAGGTCAACGATAAGTTGATGTGTTTTCGGAAAAGTCAAATAAAATCTGGATATTTTTTGGCGCACACTATAGTCTGGATATTTTTTGACCACTTCCAAAAAGTTTAGGGTTTTGTTGGCCATTTTCCCAAAATTAATTTGATAGTAGAACTATGTACCATTGGAATTCGAGCTTGTTGGATTTGACTGAGTGCATGTTTGAGGTTGAATATATTACACCAACAAAAAGCTATTTTCTTATAAATAAGTATACGTTTTTACTAAATTAAATAGCTGACAAAAAAATCCATAAATTAAATAACAATTATACACCTTTTCTCGTAAATATAGCGCTTATCTTATGTATAACTTCGCCCTAGTTGAATGTGTTAGAGATTACAACCTAATTACTCTTGTTAGATTTTGTACTTAATTTTCCTCTACGAGAAAATGTGGAAAAAACAAAATAAAAACAAAAACAAAATAAAATTTTGGTTTTTTCCTCCTTCCACAAGTTTTTGTTGTTGTTAAACTTTAATTTTAGTATTAACGTTAATTATTTGCTAAACTTTCTCACCAGTTCCCTCTCTCTCTCCTGTCGTACTCAAGGATTCGAAATTTAAAAACTCAGTTCTTGGGATCGTATCCGCGTTAAAAACTCTCTTCTTCGTATCTGCAGTTTCTTTCCTCAGTCTTCTTCGTCTACTTCTTTTCTGGGCTCTATTCGCTTATCCAGGTACGCCGCAATTGCGGTTTTGCTTTCTTTTGCACTGTGATCCTCTCTTCCTCGGTCCTCCATATATAGAAATTGGACTTATGATCTGCGATCTACTTGATTGATAGAAATTGGACTTATGATCGATCGTTGATCAAGATAGATAACACTAAAGCAAAAAAAAATGCCCTTGTTTTTGATGAATTTCAAAGTTTAGTAGTACATCTTGTTATAAAATTCCGAATTAAAATCACTGAATACTTTAATTTTTGGATTTCTGCAGGAGAATTTTTCAGGTCTGATACAATAATGTGTGGTTTGAAGAAATCCCGGAAAAGACTTTCCAAGCATAAGCCGGCTGATTCTGGATTTCACCCATCTTCCAAATCAAATCCGTTTGATTCAGATGATGAATTGGATGATGATAGTAAACACACCTTGAAGCCATCAAATAGGATTTCCCCTGAACCTTCTGTAGCCGCTAAGAATTTCAGCTTCAACCCTTTTGATGATGATGATGATGATGATGATAAGGTTGAGAAAAGATTCACTTCATTGTCGAAACCTTCCTTGACTTCAGGAGGTGTGGAAAACCAGACGGTTCAGGAACTTGAGAGCTATGCTGTGTACAAGTCTGAGGAAACAACCAAAACCGTGCAAGGGTGTCTGAAAGTAGCGGAAGGGATAAGATCAGATGCTACCAGAACATTGGTCATGTTGAATGAGCAAGGCGAGAAAATGACAAGGACACACCAAAAGGCTGTTGGCATGGATCATGATCTCAGTCGGGTGAGACGCCAGAAAGAGAGGAGATTGAGATTTTAAAACCATTCTCATTTTATGTTTTGTGTTTGGTTTCAGGGTGAGAAGCTTCTTGGGAGCCTCGGAGGCATTTTTTCAAGGACTTGGAAGCCAAAGAAGACTCGCTCCATAACCGGTCCTGTCATAACTAGAGGTTTACTCTTCTTTCGGTGATCATTTTTTAAGGAATGAATCTCTTGCTTGTTACTCTACCTAACTCTTCGCTTTTATTCTGAGAAGGTGAATCCCCCAAGAGAAGAGTTAACCACTTAGAGACTAGGGAGAAGCTGGGGTTGAACCATCTGCCCAAACCACCATCAAGAACCCGTGAACCGCTCCCTGAATCCGCTGATGCCTATCAGAGAGTAGAGGTTTGGATCTCTCATCTGGGGTTTCAAAACTTCTCTTTTGTTTGCCAATGTATTAAGTAAGAATCATGCATGCTGGTGTTAACAGATGGAGAAAGCAAAGCAGGACGATGGGCTTGCAGATTTGAGTGATCTACTCGGCGAACTGAAGAACATGGCTGTTGATATGGGAACTGAAATCCAAAGGTTTTCTTTCACATCTATCAACTCTCTCTCTATATATATATATACATTCAGTATGAGTATTCCTCCACGATGAAACTGGTTTATAATTGGAAATCGCAGGCAAAACAATGGACTTGATCATCTTCAAGACGATGTCGACGAGCTTAACTTCAGAGTGAAACAGTCTAACCAACGGGCTCGCCGTTTACTCAGGAAGTAAAAGCAGCCAGAAGAAGTCTCTTCATAACCAGACTCGTCAGCTTCTCTATTCTCTTGATGATTTTGTTGCTTAAAGTCATGAATCTTCTCAGAACATAGATTTCATGTTTTAATTCTGATCTTAATAAAGTTGAAACATTTGATTCCAACAACTGCAGAATCCCCTGACATTAACAATCAAACACATTAGTTGAAACATTTGACTGCAAACCACCATAGAGTTCATCAGAATCTAACCGCCAACAAAAGTTCAGACAACAACAACCTTATCAAACCGAACCAAGGAGTGTGTAACAGAATCAGATCAAGAAGAAGAAAAAGAAGAAGATGACGAAGAGACAAGAGACATGAACTCTTGATCTGACTCCAAAGCTTCCATAAACTCTGGGAGAAGACATACTTCCAAATCTATGCTTCCTCCTCCTTCTCTTCCAGGATAAGCTGATACCTTCCCGTCGCACTTACCGTTGTAACCGCTTCTAGCCGCAACCGCTTTCCCCATCCCAAACTCGCATCCGTACTTGTTAAACCTCGGCGAGCTTCCCATACGAACAACGTTCGGATCGTAAAGTCCCGCTGATTGCAAAACAAAAGGAGACTTCAACCATCGATCCATTTCGGAAGCAATCTTTTCGCCACTGTGTTCGGTTACAACTTGGTGCAGTTGTAAAGCAGCCCATCCAAACTAACTCTCCAATAGATTACCAATTTTCGTAGTCGTCTTCGCAAGAGAGACGTAAACCCCAAAGTAATTCATCGGCAACTGTGACAAGATTAATCATCCGGTTTATCTTTAATTTGGTTATTTATATTTCAGGTGGTTTGTACCTGATTTATGGTTTGTACTTGGTTTACCTTTTGTCGTACAAACAAATATGTAAGGTCTCTGGCCATTTGATAATTAATCAATCAGAGAATATTTTCCTCTTTCATCTCTCTCTCTCTAGATTCATAGCATCACCTTTATTCATCATCTACGGATCCAGATTTCTTAGAGATGATCCTTCTCTTTCTTTGATCATCTTCTAAAGCTGCGATTCCCCATTCTTAGAGCTCACGGAGAGTTCCTAGTCTGGGAATATATCTAATCCCTATTCCTCCTGTCTCATTGGTATCAGAGCCTTACGGTTCTCGGATCTGCAACTATGGCATACACAAGACAATCTGAAGGGATGATGCCGTTCTTTTCTTCTAATCAACAAGCCCAAGCTCTGTCGAACGAAACGCAAAGGAAGTGGGAATTAACGCAAGTAGAGGAGCATAAACAGCGCGTCGAGATTCTGCGAGACGATCGCCGAGACGATATACGAAGCGATCTACAAGCGATGATGTGCAAATACTTCTCTCAAGCTTCGAATCCACATGCTCGAACTTATGAATCCAGTCCATCTTCGCCGATCGTTCCGAAGACGCCACCAATTTCACCTCATCCTCCCGATCCTCCAGATTTCCCAACATTTGATGGCACTTTGCTTCGTGAATGGGTTAATCGTTGTGAACAACTTTTCTATCTTCATAAGACACCTCTCGAACAAGACCCGTCTCGCCTCACTCTATATGGAAGGTAAAGCTCTCCAATGGCACCTTGATTTCATTCACAATCATTTTGGAATTTTTCCATCTTGGACAGATTATATTATTGCTGCTTCTGCTAAGTTCGGTGGTCTACATGATGATCCTATATCTGAGCTAGTAAAACTTAGACAATCCGGTGATTCTGTGGAAGTGTATTTGGGTAAATTTGAATGTGTTTTAACCAAGCTGTCCTTGCCAATGCATCACGCACTCAGCATATTTTTAAAGAATATGAGCCCTCCTCTGGCTCTACATGCGAAACAGTTTGGTGTCACTACAGTTGCTGAGGCTGCTAAGATAGCCAAGTTACACGAAGCATCCCTATAATACACACCTATTTGACAACCTCAAGCTCCCTTCAATCCATACCAAGAACCTAATGTATATCCTCACTACATAAATCCAAACACAACACCCTTATTGCTTTCATCAGGATCAACTAAAGCGCCACTCCTCAAACCAAACTTCACTCCTAAACCATATGAGGAGACGCAAGAGAGAAGCACCAAGGAGTTCGATATGTTCTTTGCGAAGCCTTATACACAGACACAGATTCTCATAAAGGAATGTGAGGATGATTCAATGGCTGGTGATAAAGAGTTCATGCTTGACGCCATACCTTTTGAGAACGATGATGTGGATTTGGGATCTGAAACCCGAGAAAACCCAGTTTTAGATGAGAAACCATTACTCGAAGCTTCTGATGGCTTGGCTACACAGTATGTTGTTGGTAAAGTTGTTGTTGACATTGATAATGATGATGTTATTGTTTTCTTGGAGGACAACAGCGAGCTCTCTGATCCTGAGGCACCAGAAGGTGAGGAAACAACTTCTAAATCCATGGAAATCATGCTTGTGAATGGTGCTGCAGAAAGGGGTAAAAATCTGGACAGTGATGAAGGTAAACAGACTTGTGCAAACGGCTCTTCTTCACCTCTTGTTGCTGCTATGAGTATGGTCAGTGGTGTCAAAGATGTGCTATTGAAAAACTTGATTCAAGCAGAAGAATCAAGACCGGAGAGGGAATCAAGGCCAGAAACGTTTCCCTACCAACATATGCAAGTGGTGAATTGGAACCCAGAGGAGTTCAAGACCTCTGAGAGACAATACTCTTTATCTAGGCGACAATCAAAAGCCAGACTTGCGGAGTGCTTCTGAACAGAGTAATGCCAGGCTTAACTTCTTCGAGATACACTATAAAGAAGCTGATATGAAATTTCACAAGAAACACAAATGGAGGTCTAAGCAATTACAAACAGTCTCAGACTTTAGGACAAATCATCCTTTTAACTTTGCAGATGATGGGAAGTTCCGCTTGAAGCATAAATGGAGATCTAGTCTCTTGCAGTCATTTTCAGAGCTGGAAATCTTTGTGTTCATCACAAATCTTGTTAGAATTGCATACTCAGTTTGGGATCAACAACGTGGTATCACTCATCCATTGTTGTTTGTTCAAGTGAAAGACACTTTCTGGGCGGCTGAGCAGGATAACTTTGGGAATGTTGCTTATGTGGTAGCTGACTTGGTGATAAACGGAGTTGTAGTTGTCTCACGAATGTTCAGCACCGAATTATGCAGGACCAAGTTTTACCTTCTGAAATTGAGGATTGCAAGCGTTGGAAACCATCTTACGACATGGAAAAAGTTGTGTGCTGGATTGATTGAAGCTATCACTATCAAAGGTAACAGAGATGGAAGAGAGACCCATGATCTACGAGGACACCTTGAGCTAAAATTTATTTGCCTAATTGATGATATGATTTGGACGAGACAAAAGGCATGGCCGAGAATTCTACCAAGGTTTTATCAAACAACATTCAAACATCATAGTTTGGATTTCATTGTAGATATCACAGCTGGTACATTTATGGAAGAGTTTCGTTCCTTCTGCAAGCTTTTGTTTGGTGCTTTTGTTCTGAATCTCATAGCTGCACAACGCTGCGACTGGATTTTCTTTGGATTCCTTGGTCAGTGGAAATGGCATCCTCCAGAACAGTTTTATCAAGTTTTCAAAGTTATGTTGACAACAAGAAGAGGCTCAGAAATGGTGCTAGGTACTCGGTGAAAAGCTACTTGACATGTGCTGCTGCTGGAATCATATCTTCACCGTCAAGCCTCGGTTACGTTAATAACTCATGTGCTGCATTTCATACTTTTGAAGTCTATCATTTACAAAGCCCACCGGAGCTGTTCACGATTATCATCCTTGAGGACAAGGATGTTGTCGACGAGGGAGTATTGTGACAGGATTAATCATCCTGTTTATCCTTAATTTGGTTATCTACATTTCAGGTGGTTTGTACCTGATTTATGGTTTGTACTTGGTTTACCTTTTGTCGTACAAACAAATATGTAAGGCCTCTGGCCATTTGATAATTAATCAATCAGAGAATATTTTCCTCTTTCATCTCTCTCTCTCTAGATTCATAGCATCACCTTTATTCATCATCTACGGATCCAGATTTCTTAGAGATGATCCTTCTCTTTCTTTGATCATCTTCTAGAGCTGCGATTCCCCATTCTTAGAGCTCACGGAGAGTTCCTAGTCTGGGAATATATCTAATCCCTATTCCTCCTGTCTCAGCAACGGCGGGCTCATTCTTGATCTGTTTCCAGCAGCAAGCCTGCAAGTAGTTTCTTGATCATTTGGTAGTTTTCTTGCTCTTGTAATGCTTCTCCATATAAATGCGGATAATGACTGCAAAGAAGAGATCTCTGTTGTTCCGCAGTCTTGATTCGCCTTTGATTTCAATGATCTCACAGTCTCTGATGAGAAATGGAACATTCTCTCTTTCAAAACCGGAGATTCGGATCGGGGAATGGACTCTCTTTCAAGTGGACCGAAGGGAAGCCTGCAAATAGGACCGCACATTTCACGAAAGATTGGAGGATTCTTGAGACACAACAATGTGCTGTTGTTATTATCAAAAGTGTCTTCATGTGAATTGAAGATCTCGGACAAAGAGTTGAAGAACTGCCAGAAGGAACTTCCATCCCCAATCGAATGATTCATAGACATTCCTATGAAAACTCCATCCACCAATTCTGTTACCTACACAAACCCCAAAAAAAATTCAATCTTTCTTTTTGTTTCGTCGATTTGAGGTATACATATATATTAAACACATGAATGAATAAATGTACCTTGACTGATAAGAGACTCATGGTTTGACCATCGAGATTCACTGCTTTGTGATGGTCAAAGAAAGATTGAACAACCAAAGGAACATATTTGGACCCAACAATGTCTGATACACTTAGATCCGATTTGGCATGGATAAATCCAGCTCCAGGACTGTTAATACAGTCCACAAACACCGATTGAGATCTCGGATTGTCGGTTTTCAAAGTCGAGAGACGACCCGCGAGCGGATAGAAATGGACTAGTGTTGTGGCTAGAGAGTCTTAAGCTTTTCCAGAAAACTCTCCACGAAGTCTTTTGGTTTGATTGCATCATCAGATTCAGATGCTATTATTGATGATGGTTTGAGAAAGAGAAGACCTTTTTGGATGTATTAGAGTGAGAGCATCACATGATCCAATGGTGAAAGATGGTATTGCTCTTTTGATTTTTCAGGGTGAGTTTTGGGTTGGACGAAGCATTGCGATATAATCTTTACTTCCGATAAAGAAGAAGAAGGAGCCATTTTTGCTTCTTTGCATTTTTTTTTTCCCTTCTATTGTCCATATACTGTATAGATCGGTAGCATCAATATTTACATATGCTTCTTGGAACGTAGCGAAATAATAAAATTTGTCTCACGCGTGGAACACGACAAAATTCCCTAGTTTATAGCTTAAATTAACAATATCCATCAATTGATAATTATGATTGGATTTTAACAGCAAACTCAATTTATCAAGAATATAAGAACAAATAAGATCAAGTAGAAGAAGAGACAAGGGACATCAACTCTGGATTTTTAACAGCAAACCCAATTTATCAAAGCAACCATTTCTAATTTCTCTTCATCATCATATCGACCGATTGTGAAGAATCTGTCCACATCTTGGATCCAACAATCCGGTTTTGTTCCATCAAACATAGGCATCTCAATTATTCCCAACGTGCTTTCAAAGACAAAGAGACGAGTGGGTTTCTTCGGGTTGGATCAAATGAGAAAGACTTGAATCGAAACAAAGCTTTCATAGCTGTTTTTTATTTCTTTTCAATCGAAAGTAAATTCCAACATCCACTGGGAAGAGGAGAGGGAAAATAACCGTCAAATCGAGCGGTTAAATTGATCAGTTAACAATTTGTCTTTTTGTGATCAGTACCAAGTACCAACGACTCGACAAGCTTAATGTTTTGTGGCGACCAACGGCGTCTTCGAGTGTCTGAAGGAGAAGAGCCTTCTCGACGAGCTCCGTGTAAATAGAGTCGAGGAGAGCTACGAGGACGGAGTTGGAGTTGATCTGACCGGACCCGGATGAAGGATTCGGGTTCTTGGATGGTGAAGAAAAGGAGGAAGAGAAAGAGAATGGTGACGGCGGAGCCACCATAGATACGGCGATCCATGGAGCTGTGATAGATCGGATTAATCAGAAAGACGGAACAATAGTGTTCTCCTTTTGTTTTGTTTTATTCTGGTGAAAGAAAGGGTTTACTTTCAATTTTAAATTCTAGAAACTTCACACACATACAAAATTATGTAATTTGGTTAGGGAATAATACGCCAAAAACGAGTAGTATCATGACATCCACACCAAAAACGACTTTTTGGATTCAATTTGGGCCCAATGTCAACAAAAAAAAATTCAATTTGGGCCTTTAGGCCTGTTTGACCCATTTGGTAATAATTTCAAGATTCTTTTTTCAGTTGACTCAGAAACTTGGGAAGGTTTTGACTCACATTACGTACAAACCAAGATGTTGAGGATTCAAAAAGTGAAGAAGATATTACTAAAAGATAATAAATAATGTATAATTTCCTTCTTCTTTTTTTTTGGCCTGAAATGAATAGTAAACAATTCCCTTTTGTTATAAATGTAATATTATGTACAACTCTAATTTACTCTTTTGTGTGTGTTAATTCCTTTTCTACGAAGATATATAACATTTTATATCTCTTATGAATATATATGATTTCCTCTTCTATTTTACCATTAATTTCCATTTTTTTATTGCACAATGTGTCCCACCATGAGTCCATCCCATCAAGAGAACCTTGAAAGAACTTTTCTCACTTTTTTCACTTCACCAACCAAAGCCCGACATGAACTCCACAGACGGAGACGGTCACCACCACAGTGGCTCATCATGCCGCCCTAATATAACCCGAGGTCGTCTTGGCCACGCAATAGGCTTAATTATAAGCCTTATCTTCCTAGCCTTCTGGATAATCCTCATCCTGGCCTATCTCGATCTCCTACCTCACCCGTCGAAGCCAAGCTTCATACTCCAAGACGCCACCGTCTTCGCCTTCAACGTCACCGGAAATCCACCGAGCTTCCTCACTTCCAGTTTCCAAGTCACTATCTCTTCTCGTAACCCAAACGGCAATAGTGAAATCTACTACGACCATCTTCACGTCTACGCTTCTTATCAGAATCATCGGATCACTTATGCGAATGCGACGTCGTGTCCTACTTATCAAAGACACAAAGAAGTCAACGTCTGGTCTTCTTTCATCGGTGGGAACTGCGTTAATGTCTCTCCGTACAACGGTTTGTCTCTTGATAAGGAACCGTTAATGGTTCACATCGACGGTCGACTTCGTTGGAAACGGAAAGTCCATCTCTTCACCAAGACACATCATCTCAAAGTGATTTGTCCGGCGAAAATCCACTCTGGGGATAGCGCCACCGGAGTTAACGTCGGAAATAACGGCGTTAAGTATATGCTTAACGCCACTTGCAGTGTTGTTGTCTCATGAAAGGCGACGACTTCAACCGTGACTGATTTTAATTTCTTTATTATTAAGCCCTAATATATTTATAATAACTTCATATATAGCAATAAAGTTTATTTATTTATTTATTAGCAAGAGTAATTTACAATCGGTTGCGTCATTGCTATGACGGAACTGCAAAGATTGGAAAAGGAACACAATATTTTTATATAAAAAAAAAGTTGATGTGTTATTTCGTGGGTATTGATGGTCGTTGATTTAAACTGAGTACTATTGTTTTTCTCTAGAATGATATATTTGATTCTTGCTTGTGTTTAATATCCATCCAATATTCCCACAATTCTTTGCCTTGTTCGAATTACTAGACCCATCTAACATTCTCGGAAAGTGGGATACTTTATACTCTGCTAAATCATATTTATACAAAATCGAAAAAAGATTTGTCCTTTCCTCAAACATAGAAACTGTTATGACCTCCAACATTCCTTAACCTACTTATTCTTCTCGTGGGGGCTTCTCGTCTTTATTTGAGATTGAGTTTGGTCAGATCCAGCAACTTCCAGTCCAAGTGTGACGATGCTATCCTTGGAGCTATATTTGAACCATCAGAATATGACCTGACCAGCCTGTTATCTCTGAGCTTCCTTCTTCAGTAACTGGTATTCACCTACAGAGAATATCCGGTAAGAGTCCATCTCAAAGCTCTGACTCAGACACTCCTTGAATGTTTGGTCTGTGAATGTTTTTATTTACCTTCCCTTATGAGCTTGTCCTGCTTTAGTATTGCCATCTGCTGCTTCAACTGGCTATTCTCCAGAGAGCGTTGCACGTGTCTGAAGAAGTGAAGCCACTCTCACTGATAATTCCGCATCCACCGCCTGCAAAACCATATTGCTATTTGGTTACTACCAGGTTTTTATCATAAAAATGTGCAATGATAATATGTCGTATAAACTATATATGTTTCTTGTAACACCAATAACTCGATCCTATTTTGTACATATAACTGTATGATCTACAGACAAAACAATCGACCCGGTTGAAAATAGACGGATTGGGCTTTAGAAAGCACAAACTTGATTAGAAAAGAGACAATTACCTAGAATAACCTTACTCTATATGGTATTGACTAGATTAACACTCCCTCATGAAGGTGTAACTAAAATAATCTTACAAAGTTGGTTAAAGACATAAGGATACAAAAGTTGGGAAAATTTTCGAAAATGCCATTTAAAAAAAAAAAAGAGATTAGATGAAAAGTATAGATAAAAAGTGAAAGGTAAAGAAAAAAAAACAGTTTAAGTTTTCGCAAACGTAAAAAAAAAAAAAAGTTATCGGGAGAGCTCTTTCCCTTTTGCGACGGCGGAGGCGATTAGGGTTATCCGGCGAGCGGTTCGGTTGATGGGAGGAGATCGGCGAAGAAGCGGGAGGTGGTCCGATATCGGCGAAGAAGGTAAATCTTTCGATCTCCGACGATCCGCACTATCAATTTTTTACGAATCCGTTTACGGCGGCCGGTCGTGTCGTATAAATTTTGGGGGGGTCGGACGTTTATTTCGCCGGAGTTCTCCTCACTTATTGGCGAGAGGCGNGGGGGGGGGGGGGGGGTCAGACGTTTATTTCGCCGGAGTTCTCCTCACTTATTGGCGAGAAGCGGCTTGAGAAAGATAACCCTAAATTTTTGGATTTTTTCAGATTTGTAAACGATTTTGGGCGACTATTTGTGGCGGAAGTCGTCCGACGGAGAAGAACCCTCTGTGGTAAAATCTCTGTTCCAGATCTGGTAATTTGTGATTTTTGTAAGCTATAATGTGGTAGATTTGTTTAAGATTATTGAGGTTTATATCGTTATTTTGTGGATTTATTTCAGATTTGTAAACGATTTTGGGTGACTATTGGTGGCGGAAGTCGTCCGACGGAGAAGAATCCTCTGTGGTAAAATCTCTGATCCAGACTTGGTAAATTGTGATTGGTGTTTACGATAATGTGGTAGATTTGTTTTAGATTATTGAGGTTTATATCGTTCATGGTAGATTTAGTTTTAGGTATTAGTTGAGGTTAATCTACCACAATATAAATACGTTATGGTGGTAGAGTTAATTTGTAACATAATTTGTAGATAAATATTTGGTGGTAGATTTAGTAGAATAATGGTGGTAGATTAGTTTTCTTACCGACATATGTGTGATTGTAGTTTAATCGATAAGGTTTTGAGATATATGAGTTATGTATTTTGAATGGCTGCGATGATATATGATATGTTTCATTTTGGCAGCATAAATGGCATCTTCAAGCAGAGGAAGGGTTGATTACCCACAGAGGTTGTTTCCGCCAGGCAAATCTCCTGTGCAAAAGAGGAGTTTAAACAATTATTGTCATTTGACGGATTTTGGGATGATGTTGGAGGCTGTTGGAGATGAGGTATACAACGAGCTAATGCACGGTTCTCAGGTTGGAGTGATTTTGAAGCTTGCAAAGAAGCCTTATGTATGAGCTGCGAAGACGGTCCATAACTTCGTCACAAACCAATTGTATGTAGACAAGATTTACGAAATCTGGTCACTTATTGGTGGGCGTCCAATCCGGTTTTCGCTTCACTCAAAGATATTACCGGCCTCAATTGTCAGCCTATAGTGGATGATGGGTGGGACATTGATCACAACGAGTTATGGGCGGAGATTGGTGTTAATCCGGGGGTGGGGCTTAACTGGCATGAGTTAGTTCATGTTTTTGAAATTTGCAAAACATGGACGTTTGAGAAGAAGGAAAAGGTGGCATTGCTTTTCGTATTGCACGTATGAATCTTTGGCATGAATCGGAATTGTCGAATCCCTTTGGAGTACGCTAAAAGAGTGTTGGATGACGCAGCTTTTGAGAGCTATCCATGGGGTCGAGTCGGTTTTAAGGAATTAATAAAGTCTATTAAAATTGCATCGTTGGGAAAACTTAGTTACACATTTCATGGATGTGTCCATGCCCTTCTCATTTGGGCATATGAGTCAGTCCCAATATTGGGAGAGAAATTTGGGAAGCGTCTAGATAATGCCCGTATATTTCCGTGTTCTTTACTTCGATGGCGTTCGACAAGAGAGCGTTACAACCTTGAGAGAGTTTTGGAGGAAGAAATAAGCACAACGCCTGATAAGAAGGTATGTTTGATTGTGTTCTGTGTTAGTAGATTTGTAGTTTTGTCTAGATTTGCGAATCTGTGTTAGTAGATGTGTTGCGGTAGATTTGATAGCGTTAGGGTGTGATAGATTTGATAGCGTTAGGGTGTGGTAGATTTGATAGCGTTAGGGTGTGGTAGATTTGTTTGCGTTATACATTATGCGTTGGTAGATTTGTTATGGATAATTTTCGCGAATCTGTGTTAGTAGATGTGTTGCGATAGGTGATGGTAGATTTGAATGCGTTAGGTTCTGGTTGCATAGTTGGTACGTGGTGTGGTGATTTGTTCGCGACCTTTGTTTGCGTAGGTAGATGTTAGTAGATTTGTTAGGATTTGTGGTAGATTTGATAGCGTTAGGGTTTGTGGTAAATTTGATAGCGTTAGGGTGTGGTTGATTTATTTGCGTTGGTAGATTTGTTTGCGTTGGTAGGTTTGTTATGGATAAATTCTCTAACAAACAAAATCGTGCAGGTTAGGGTGAGACATCTATTGGAGGTGCCGCAGGAGGAAATATATCCGATTTTCAACCCCAGATGTGGATCCGAAACTTCATAACATGATCACTGATATTCTCGATGGTCGTTTGGATGAGACGGCATGGGATGTGGGTGGAAATGATAGTAAGGAAAAGAAGACACCTAAGAAGGATAAGAAAGAGAAGAAGGAGAGGAAGAGAAGAGAAGAGAAGGAAGACGAGAAAGAGAAGGACACTAAGGGGAGAGAGGAGAAGGAACACAAGAAAGAGAGAAAGGAGAAGAAAAGCAAGAAGGAGAAAGAGAAGGAGGAGGAAAAGGACAGTGAAGATGATTTTATAGAAGAACCTAGAACGAAGAAGCGTAAGGTTAAAAGTCCTCCTCGATCTTCTAGTGAGAAGAAGAAAGAAAAAATGACGAAAGAGAAGGAAAAGGAGGTGGGAAGTAGGAAGGATGTCTTTGATACTGAGATGTTAATGTCCGTAGGGGCTTTTAAGAAAAAGGTCAAATTGACGAAACCGAGAGAGGAGAAGAATAGTGGGTTACTACGGGCAATTCAGCTTTTGGCATCCAAAATTGACGCCATCGATGACAAGGTGAATTCTTTTGTGTCGAAGGAGAACGTTGATGTTCAGGGAGGTGCAAAAGGTTCTCTCGAAGGAAAACCTGGAGATGCTGAATCCAATGCAGATGGAGCTTCCAAGAAGAAGGATCGGGTACGCAAGTTTATGTTCTCTAACTTACTTGCCTAATAAATTTTCAAACTTTGGTGTGTGTCATACAAGTTTGTTTGAAACTTAAAACGTGAATTTAAGGTTGAGTTTATCTACTAAACATTGCATATTTTTATTGGAATGTAGTATGTATTTATTCAGTTTAATGTTATTTTCGAGGTTCAGGCAACAAAGTTAATAAATCGCTGTAAAATATAGATATGAAAAGACGTACTAATTGGGTAATTGTCCATCAGTCGTTGACGGTTGAGATGCAGGATACGTCGGATCCGCAGTTTCCAATAGCAAAAGCGGTTAGAACTCGAAAGTCGCAAGAGACGACACTTCGTAAAGTGAAAGTAGAAGGGCGTGAGTCGAATGCGAAAACAAAAACTCAGACTGTGAAAAAGAAAGAAGTTATTTATGAACAAAAAGAGGTGCCGCTTAGAGCAGACCAAATTAAGATTCCACATTTGGTCGACGAACCGGAGAACGACATGTTACAAGCTTTGGAAAAGCTAATGGCCCTCCCCACAGTCATTCACCAACACCCTCCCAGGATTCGAAGGGGGCGCATCATTGCAGCCACTCAATACTCACCCTTCGCTGGGAGTTCGGTTGTGCGAAGAATGATGGGTGATGGACCGCAGGTCGATCCTTCGTACAACCCATTTGAGGAGGTCGAACGGCGAAAATTGGATTGTTTGATCCAATTTATAAAGCAAGATTTGTAAGTCCTTCCAACCTTTTATTACAAATTCTGGTTAAAAATGTAACATGAGTAAGAGTTTGTATTTATTTTCATCAATTAGGGAAAACCCTTTCGACGAATCAATTGCAGCTGTTGAATTCTACCTGACGCTCATGACGCCTAAAGAAATGTGGCCTACTGACGAATATGGATGGTTGTCTGGGAAGGTAAATTGTATTCACGATTTGGTAATGGTAGATTTAAAATGTTGTGGTAATGTATGATGGTAGACTTTTTACATGATGGTAGACTTTTTACGTGATGATGGTAGATTTTGTAGTTGAAGATGGTAGAATTGTTTGTTATTGATGGTAGACTTTCTAGTTGATCATGATGGTTGGTAGACTTTTCTAGTTGATCATGATGGTTGGTAGAATTTTTTGTTGATGATGGTAGACTTTTTAGTTGATCATGATGGTTGGTAGACTTTGTTGATGATGGTAGACTTTTTAGTTGAAGATGGTAGACTTTTTTGTTATTGATGGTAGACTTTCTATTTCATCATGATGGTTGCTGGTAGAATTTTTGTTGCTGATGGTAGACTTTTTAGTTGCTGAAGGTAGACTTTTTAGGTGATGGTAGACGTTTTTATTGATGATGATGTTTGATTGTAGACTTATTTGGTTATTGTGTTGGATGATAGATTGACTTATCTATGTTCCCTTTCGTGTTTCAGCACATGAGTTCTGGATTTGATATGCTCAGATCTAGGTCTTTTCGAGTTCCATCACCGTATCGGAACGGACGGGTTGCATTTCTGGACCCTTTCTTCTCATATATATGGTGTAGAGATTACTTGACAAAGTATGTACCTGACGAGGAGAATTGGATTTTCCCAGAGGCGTATATCAACGTTGCGAAAGGGATTTTAAATGATTCGCCTTTTCCACCGAGGAAATGGGGTGAGGACGTTGATTTCTTGTACATCGCCCACAACATGGACAACAGACATTGGGTGGCACTTGAGGTGGATTTTGCTAAGAGGAAGATTCGTGTGTTTGATTCTGTTCGTTGGTTATACAATGACGCCTACATAGAAGAGTCAGTTAAGCCATACACGAAGATGATTCCTCTCTTGATGAAGCAGATTGCACCTCCTGAGAAACGGGGAAAAATGCGTCCGCAAATGTACACCACTTACCGAGTCAAAACTGCTCCACCCAACACACAAACTGGCGACTGCGGGGTGTATACATTGAAGTATTGCGAGTGTTTAGCTCTTCAGCATGGCTGGGATCCGCTTAAAGATAGTAACATGGCAGGTATTCGTCTAAAACTGGCAGCAGAGATATTGGAAGAAGCAGATGCAGAATACCATTTTGAAAGATCTGATCCTAACCCAAGAGGTGCATCGGATGATAGGTATCCATTTCAGACAGGGTCAGCCAATTTATGATGATGTATCTAGTCTATGTCTTTGTATATTATGGTAGACTTATGCTGATTTTTAGGAAGATTTGACCGAACTTCTAAAACCTGTGTCTTTTGTGATGGCGGTAGACTTATATGAGCCATTTGATGTTGTAACAAAACTAAACTAGTACCGGTGCTCTTTTGTATGGGTTTGTAATGACGTAGCTCTATGAAGTGCGGTTCTATTGACCCAATTATACATATACTGAGTTCGGAAACCAAATGACAGAAAACATAAGCATCTTGTACATCTCTATTGACCCATATCTTATTACACACACTGAGTTTGGAAACCAAACCATGTTCTTTGTAAGTAAAGTAAAGGAGTTGTGAAGCAGAAATCAAACCCTCCAGTTAAGCATCACAAGTTGTCCGATTATGTCCACGTTCATGACACCGAGAACATTTGTGGTCTTTCCTAGGACGTTTTTTGTTCATTGCCACTTCAAATGCTCCCTTAATACGCGTTTTCTTAGGCCTTCCTGGAGGGTTTCTGTACTCGGGTGGGAGACACACTTTTGTGGCCACTTCATCAGGCAAAGGTAATGCAATATCTCCTGGTAAAATAGTTTTGGAGTAGGCGTTGGACAAATAGTTCGTATGATAGTACGGATGCGTAAGGGTGATGGTTGTAACCGTATTGGGATTGTGAGACTTCTTCCATGCTTCAGCCGCTGCAATGGCATGGACACAAGGAATTTTATCTAAATCAAACCTACGACAAGTACACGTTCTTTCTAAAAGGTTCACTACATGCAATGTTGACGCAGAAGTGACTTGCGTTAGATTGTCATCTATCTCTTGTACTCTCAACTGCTTCGCATCTTCAACTCTAACCTGTGGAGGACATAGAAAGAAGAATATAAATCTACCACATGTTAAGTGTGTTAACACAAAACAAACCTACCATGACGACGTACCGCAAGCAACTTTTCCACTGTTGTTGTCAAAGATGTTTCCATTAGACGAGCAATTCGGCGTCGTTTAGCAAACCACCTTGTTAAAAGCATCCTAATATCTTCCAATAGGCGAACAATAGGCTTACTTCTAGCACTAGCCAACACCTTATTCAGTGATTTTGCTATTTTGCTTGTTGTGAAGTTATATCTATCCCCTTCAAAATGAGCACGACTCCACTTACACTCATCAGCTTTTTGCAAATAACTATACAGTTGAGGATTCAAAGCCTGAATTTGTGCATAGTAGGCATTGAACTCTAGTTCCGTATATGCCGTAGCTGCCTTTTTCACTAGGCCAAATGTTTCACCCCCTCTGAATTTCAACAAAATGTTCTTGTACAAGTGATATGTGCAAATACCCCGGTTTGCAAGGGGATACACATTCCTTATGGCCTTTCCTATGGCTCTATGCCTATCCGATATAATGGCTAGCCCTTGATCATCTGGAATGACACGATTAAGTTATCTAAAGAACCATTCCCATGACTCTTCATTCTCAGTATCTACAACACCAAACGCTATAGGAAATATATTAAAATTTTCATCTTGCGTTGTTGCAAGTAGCAGTGTACCTTTGTATTTCTCATGCAAGAACGTCCCATCTACCACAACTACTTTCCTCATGTAGGGGAACCCGTGAATGCTTGCACCAAATGCGAGGAACATAAACTTGAACCGATCTTCATCGTCAACATCAAGCTTTATAAGTGTCCCCGGATTAGCTTGCCTAAGTTTATATAAGTACGCCGGTAGTTCTTCATACCCACTTTCCGCATTGCCACCAACTAATTGACGTGCATATCGTAAAGCCCGATGTGCTTTCCAATAATCGACCTGTAAAAATAAAGTCCTTAATAGATGCGTTATCAATTCTACATAAATCTACCACAACTTCCTACATAAATCTACCAGAACTTCCTAGAAAAATCTACCACTACATCTTCATAAATCTACCACTACATCTTCATAAATCTACCACTACGTCTTCATAAATCTACCACTGTATCTTTATAAATCTACCACTACATCTTCATAAATCTACCACTACACCCTTCATAAATCTCCCAAAAAACTGTCTTCTTACCTTAAATCCGAATCGTTTAGTCAGAGCATCTGCGACATGGTTTGGCAATATAGTGGGTTCAACACCACCTACATAGTCTTTATACAGACGTCCTAGAATCTCGTAAGTTGCATGGCGGTTACGGAGTGATCGGACCGTTACCGAACATGTGTGGGTGCGGACATACGTCTTAATGTGGAGTACACAACCATCTCCTACGGTTGAAGCACGCACTCGCCATTTGCATCCTGGAACCCAACACTTTACTGTCAACAGTGTGGGGGTTGAATATCCAACGTCGAAATCGAATTTTTGTGTAACGCTAAGAATTTGTAACCGCGTCATCAAATCTTTTTTTTCCGCATAAGTCTGGCCGACGGCTAAATCTAGTAAACTAAGCTCCAGGTTCAAGACATCCGGGATATTATGTGACACTTTTTTTGGTGGTAGATTTATTACCACTTCATCTTCTACATCAGAACTCCCTCCATCTCTTGATTTTCCACTACTCCCGTATTCGTCGTCATCCGAACTAGCACCATCCGAATCTTCGCACCCGTCATATCTCGAACTCAAATCTTCGTCTTCTTCCACATCCTCGTCATTTTCGTCTTCTTCATCTTCTTCATCTTCTTCATCTTCTGCTATATGATATTCTTCGTCTCCATCGTCTTCTTCAACCTCAACATAATCGGATCTTATTGAAGACTTTTTCCCAACACGACGGAGATCTTCTGCTGCTGAAGAACTTCCGTCGACTAGGTTTTTTTCTTTTAGCTGAATGCACAAGCGAACCGGATCTTCTTTCAATTGATCGAAATACCCACTCAACTGTCTATTGTTTCCCACAAATACAGGTGGTGTATCTTGGGGTAATCTTTGCATAAGTTGCTTAGACAACATATAGCTCAGCTGCACTTCTTGATATCGAGGATCGAAACCAAAATCTTCATACACCATTTGAAGAAAATCAACATAAGAGGTTTTTACATCAACCCGTAATATTCTACATCCCTTCGACTTGTCAACGACAAAGATCCACCGATTTTTCTCGAAACTCCATTCACCACAAACCAATATTATTTGCTCCATCCCCCTAATGTGAAAAAAGAAAAGAGACCACTCGAATGGATCCGAAAATTGTATGAAACGCGAAAAATAATTTGACAAGAAATTTATGTGGGAGAAATTGGATTTGACAAGATATTGAGGAAGAAGATGATGATGAACGTCAAAAAAGAGGGAGGAGAAAAAGACGGCAACCCTAAAGTACAACAATGAATATGTGGTTGCCAATTTTTTTATATATTATATATTTTTTTATTATTATTAAATTTAATAATTTACACACATCCTCCTCCTCCTCTTCTCGACATTTCCGCCTGAAACCGGAACTCTACGTTTCGTCGGCCGCCCTTGTTCCACCATCAACACCGGATCGGAAATTACATACTTTATCGGATTTGTTTTCAAGGATTCAATAAGTTATCCCTATCATTTGTTGTCTTCTTCAATTTTAGATCTAGTTCCACACTTTTTGATAAAATCTCCAACTAAAGACGATTTTCCGGCGAGCGTAGCCGCCATTTCCAAAGTTGATTGTTAGAGTTGGGGAATTTCGAGATTTCCGTCGTCACTGATAACTTTTTCTCAATTATCTGTCTTCTATATAAGTGGGGGGGGGGGGGGTATTGATGGTAGATCTACCATCGGTTGTGGTAGATTTATAATATACGAATGCCACTTTTCTTCTGTAACAATTGCTCACTTATCTGTCTCATCTCGCTGTTTTTCAGCGGAGAATGGAAGAAAATACTGGACTCCAACAAATAAAAGACCTACTACCATCGATTCTACAAAGGGTGGGACGATTTTCTGCGAAGGACGCATGTCGTGCAGCTTGTGCGTCAAAGCTACTGAACTCAACATTGAAGGACCCATCCGTAATGCAAGCGCTAAACCTGTCAGACTTCATTGCTGACCCAAATTTAGTCGATGTTTATCCTCGGTTCTTCAACTTGGCTATGTCATCTGCCAATCCTCAAGCTTTATACCTCCACGGGATGAGGACAATAGCAATAGCCAAAGACATCAACAATTCTGTCAGCTTTTTCAACAAGGCTTCTAAAGCCGGGATAGACCAAGCAACATTGATGATGGCTATTTGCGCTACCGCATATGGCCAATATCCAAGAGCATTGGAGCTGTTGGACCGAGTTCAAGGTTGGAGCTCACGCATGCTTTACATGGTTGAACTCGGTGAACAGGTTGCTACAACCAAGAAGGCAATCCAGAGTGACTGTGGAGGTTTGTTGCCAAATGTATTCGGCGCTGAAGATTTCCCTCCTAAGTGCTTTTTCAAACACAGATTAATGTGCTGTGAGATGTGCTACCTTTACATTCAGTACTCAACTGCTTAGATTTGAGTTCTAATGTAACATGTTAGGTACTACTTACTACTCTGTTTTAGATTTCAGCGATATGTCAAAGTACTACGCCAATGTAAAGGTAGCGCTCTCTTAAAAATAGTAAAGGTGTAGTCGGATGAAATTCCTCTCATTTTCTGATGTAATTGAATTGGTTCAATCTCTTATCATATGGTAATCACAAGTTGCTTTTAACTCTTCAACATACGAATTTCATCAATTTGAACATAACATACGTATGTTGGATGCCATACCATTCCTTATTTTTCGAAAAGACTTAGTCTAACGTCATCCACCAAGTGCAACTCAAATACAAGTCTACCATAACATAAACACAAAGTCAAATATCTTCCACCAAGTACAACTCAAAAACAAGTCTACCATAACATAGATTCACAGTCGCTGACCATCGATGTTACTATAGTAATTAAAAAACCTAACAAATCTACCACTACATACAATAGGTTAATCTACCACCACGTCTTACTAATCTACCACCTGTCTCTTATACACATCTAGATGTGTATAAGAGACAGGTAATAAGTCTACCGTCAAACGCCTTGCCTACGTGGCAACCCAAAAGTAATGGCATTCTCGTAAATACCATTTTTCTCACCAAAGGCTTGAGGGGCATTTTCGGTACTCTAGGTTATTTGGGTAATAAAAAAAGATGTGCATCAAACTAGCCGAATCACTACTTTTAAAAGTTAGTTTAGTAATCCACCCATTAGAAAATCTACCTGCAGCAAGGATACCCTCCTCTCAAGTTCAGCAATGTACTGGAGCTTACGAACTCTCGAGCGCTGTCCCGGGTTCCTGGCAAAGAAAAGATAGAAAAATCAAGAAAGAATCACCATATGACACACCAAGATAATGTACAAGTACCGAACTGGACATTTTAAGAGCACTCTTGTGGACACACACACATATCATCGACATATTTGCCAATGTAGTAGTCATAACAAACCTATCTTTAACTACAAATCCATGGGTAAACCAGAGATATGGAAGTTCTTGTTCCTATCTTCCTTTTCACTTACAAACCAGAAACCAAAGTACCCCTTCCGTTATATCTGCATTTTGATCTACAACTAGATGCAGAAGTACCACATTATAGCTCAGGGACTAGAACTAGATTCACCACTTTCTTAACCGGGTTTTTAACCGATCTAACAATCTCCTCCTCTTCAGGGAACAAAACACCATCGATCCTCTGAACCGAAATCCGGCCGTCCGTATAAATGTCTGGATCGAACAAAGACGCCGACCTCTCACCGTCTCCGAACTTAACCGAACCATCAGCTTCCTTGGCCGATGAGCTTCATTGCGAGGGGCAAAAATGGTAATATTGTGGCGACCAACGGCGTCTTCGAGTGTCTCGGGAGGATGATCACATCCATTTTATCAACAGCTGGTGGAAGAGCTGACTGCTGCACCGTTTAGTTCTTGATGGTCGGATTTGCATTTTCTCTGGATTTCTTTGATATGTTCAATTTTCTCCTTTTCGCCATTTTTCTCCATACAAGAGATAACCCAAGAAAACATATCATCCCTGATAGCTATTCTGGAGGCGTGCATCTGATTAAGTAGCTTTAGGATTTCATCATATTTTGGTGATCTGCAGAGTTCCTTCACAAAGATCGAATAAGATTTTCCATGTCGGTTTGATGCCCTTTTCCTCCAAGCTGCTAAACACCTTCCATGCCTCTGCTACTTGGTTTTGGCCCAAGTGACCAGCAACCACGGCTGTGATAGCGACACTGTCAGGCTCAATTCCGTTCTCTATCATCTCTCTGAATATGTTGCAACCCTTTTGAAACTCTTTTATCTTGAAGAGGTGTTGCATAATCTCGGTGTATGTAGAAACTCTAGGTGAATGCCCTGAATTTTGTATAACCTCGAGCTGTTCAAGTGACATCGTTTTGCCTGAGGTACCCACTGATAATGATTCCGTAGACATTGGAGTCATCCAGTTTCCTCTTCTTCATTATATGGACAATCTCCAGAGCATCTACTATTCTATTGGCTCTGCAAAGTCCTTTGACCAAGATCTCAAAACACTTAGCGTCGAGGCACACTTGCTTGTTTTTCAACTCGCGAATCAGTTCCAGGGCTTCTCTTATCTTGCCGGAGATACAAAAACTCTTGAGCAAATAACAAAAAGCATCATGTTCTGAAATCTCACATATCCTAACCATGTCATCTGCAATGGACTGAACTAGATCAACTTTCTCCGATTTCGCTATGCAATCCAGTAACATCTTGTGCGTTCTCAATCCAAAAGCGATACCCTTCTCGATCATCTCCTTGTAGAATTGATCACCTCTACCGGCGATGCATAGAGACCCAATCATGATATTGTAAGCCGCAGCATCAGGTTGGAAGCCACTTTTCCTCATCTTCTCAAAGACTAGCAGCCCTTTTCCGATCTTTTTCGCTTTCCCGTACACAGAGATAAGAATAGTCCATGTCCTAATATCCTTATCACAGGAGTTCCTCTCCATTTCTTTCACCAACTCGTCTACCATATCGAGATCTCTCGCTTCCCCAGCTATGGTTAGCATGGAAACTCCGACTGTATGTGTATAACCATCCTTGTCTTTCACCCAATTATAGAACCTCAGAGCCAGAGCCAGATGAGGAACCTTAAAGCACCTCAACTCAATTTATCTAACTTGTCCTCCATGGAAACCAGAATATCGTCATCTGCCCTGACGACGCTCGTAATCTCATGAACCAATGGGCTGACATCGAAGTCTTCAGGAACAAAACCTTCTTTACCCTCATCATTTTCACCTGAAAACCCCACTGCAGCATTATCACGAACACTTTGCGTGCAAGAAACCAATGCTCCACCACCACTGGCTGCTCCAGTCGCGTGGGTTTCTCCCGACACCGGAAATCTCAGCTGCGTAATTTCGTCTGATTTGACGACATTCGATCATAAAATTTCAATGATCTCGTTGAAAAGTGAGGTGATAGATGTAGCTTCAATGTGATCTCACACGGGTTTTGGAATTCGATGACTTTGAGAAAGCTGAGAAAGAGACGAGTGGGTTTCTTCGGGTTGGATCAAATAAGATAGACTTGAATCGAAACAAAGCTTTGCTGTTTTTTTTTTCAATCGAAAGTCAATTCCAACATTTGGGAAGAGGAGAGGGGAAATATTCAAATAACGGTCAAAATCGAGCGGTTAGATTAATTAACAATTTGCCTTTTAGTAATCCCGAAAAAAGTTTTATGATGTTTTTGTCTAATATCTTTATGATATTTTTGTCTAATATCTTTGAGAAAGCGGCCACGAAAAAAGTTCCAAATATTCAGTTTGCGTCAAAAACAAAACAAAACAAAAAGCTTCGTATATTGGCTTACTAAAAAAGTTAAATAAAAATGAATTAACAAAAAAAAAGAAGTCGACGGGCTGAGTCGTGGATTACTTTATCTCGATTCATAAAAGAAGTTAGGGCTTATTAGAAAGTTTTGAAATTTTAATGGACAGTCGGAGCAAATTTATAATCGAAGACCAACAGAATCATTGTTTATAAATCTTATCATACAAATACAACTGAAAAATCAGAATATGTTAGACCATCTCCAATGGTTTACTCTATTTTTTACTTTAAAAATAGAGTTCTTTAAAAATAGAGATGAGGTTTGCTTTAATGGTTACCTCTATCTTTTACTATAAAAAACAAATTATTACAAGTATTTTCCATTTCTAATTAGTTATTATTATTTTTTTAAACTTTTTACTTTACAAATATACAAATTTTATCTATTTATTTTATGTTTTTAATAAAAAATTAATACAATTATTATTTTATTTAAATTAAAAGTTTACCACACAAATAAAAATTCATTACATAACTAGCTATTGCTATTGTAATTTTGTTTAAGTGTAAAATAAAACATTTAATTTTTGTTTAGATACAAAATAGAAATAAATCAAAATATAAAGACTATTTTATAAATAAAAAAGTTCAACTCTAAAAAATAGAAATCTCTATTTGTGACTCCAAATTTAGAGTTTTTTTTTTTAGAAAAAAATTTAGAGGTAAAAATAGAAATCTCTATTTTTAGAGTAGGATATAGAGAACCATTGAACATAGTTTTACTTTAAAAATAAAATTTAGAGGCAAAAATAAAATCTCAGATGCTCTTAAAATCTTAACATGCCATAAAATTAATGTAAAATTCAGAGCACGATTCCTTTGTTTCTCTAGAGTAGTCGTTTGCTTTTCATAAATACACGCAAATATTTTTTGGCAATGTCTGAACATGAAGAGATTCAAACAAAAAGCAAATATTTATGTGTTTAAAAAATAAAAACAGATCCCTAAGTAGAAAAGCTTCTAACATTCCCAAAAGGGAAAGAAGACACGTGGGAATTCTCTTTTTTTTTTCTTCTGTCCTTTGATATTTTGTTTGAAACTTATAATATAGGGGACCATATATTACCTCGTATCTATTTTCTTAGTTTTAACCCATCTTCATTTAGTTTTAAATGGGTTTATATCTTTCTCATAAAAAAAAAAAAAAAAAAAGCAAACTCGAAAGTGTATTAGAAAAAGCCACGTGGCTGAGTGGGACAAGTGAAAGTGGAAAAGTCGACGAAGCAACGAAGCAAGGAAAGATCTACGGACAAAATAGGAAAATCAAATCTTCCTTGTCTTTTTCATTATCTTACTCTAAGCTTTGTTCCAAAATCTTATAATAAAATAAAAACATATAAAAATGCCATAAATTTTAGGACTTTGAATAGAACACAGATCAAAAATATACAGATCAATTAAATAATACATATCAAATATAACAAGTACAGATAAAAAAAAACTACTTGATCTATATGGGGGATGAGTTTGTTCTGATTTTATCATAAAAACAACTAAAAATTGATGTGCATGCAAATCTTTTATTTTTTATTATTTATTTTAGATCTACATTAAAACAGTTTAATGAAGAACAAATACAGATTGATCTGCAGAATAAATATTCTGTTTTTATTTTGCATATGTTCAGTGTTATCATAGCAAGTGTTTTTTTTTACCAAAATTATCATAGCAAGTGTTCCTAACAAAATTCTTACTATATGATTAAACAAATTGTACACTATTTAAAAATTTAAAAGATAATATATATTATGTTACAAAATAGAAAAGATATATGATATGAAAGATCACACCAGTATTTATGTGTTTAGAAAATGGAAACATATCCATAAAGAAAAAGATTCAAACATTCCCAAAACGGAAATAAGACATGTGGCAACTTTCTTCTTTTTTTCTCCCCTTTTATATTCTGTTTGGAACTTATATAGTGATGACCATACATACCATCATTATCTCGTTTCTATTTTCTTAATTTTAATCCAATTTCTTTGTTCTTTTGCCAAACAAATTTACTTAACTATTTTTAAAGCATGCAAAATAAGTGGGTTTATACGATGACTTTACACTTTTGTTTTGTTTTGTAGTGAAAATAGCCAAAAGTACATTTTCAAATCAATTTAAACAAGGAGTAAAGTAATCAAATCAATAATTTATTTGAACTGAATGCAACAATTCCCAAATAAAATACGATTAAACTAGACATATTTATTTATCACCAATTTATCTGTATACCAAACCCGTCAGCTTTTTCATACTATGACAGTATGACTCATCATCATGCTTTCATCTTCATGAAAAACAAAACAATTTTTTGTTCTGGCTTTTTGCTTGTTTGAATTTCGCTTCTTGCTAGAGATTTTACGGGATCTGGCTTTTCCTAAAAAGAACAAAGACCTTTTTTGCCCTTAAGAATCTTCTTTTATCTTGGGCTTCGTGTTGTTACTATCAAGGAAGAAAGAAGAAGAAGACTAGGAGGAGGAGGAGGATGATAGAGAAAATGAAAGGCTTGGTCTTATGTTTGGGATGGTGGTTTTCATGCTTATTGGTCTTGTTTCTCCAACAAACAATGAAGGTTACTTTAAGTTTTGTAAACGCGTCTGTTTTTTTATCAATCGATCTGTTTCTTAAGATACCTACTTTTCCCAAGAAGATAAGACCACTTTATGTTTATGAATGTTGTTCGGCTTATCTTCCAAATTCAATTATGCGATATCTCTTGAACAAATTTTGCACTATTGGAAACAATTTGCTATTGTTAGAGTTCAAAGCGAAAAATATCTTTATAAATTAATATTTTATTAATTTATTAATTAATTAATAACTCTATAAATTAATAAAATATTGAAGTCCCAACATTATTAATTTATAGAGATTTTACTGTATTTACAATAATAAGTTACACATCAAAATCATATTTTAACCTCATCTTTACAATTTAATTACATTTTTCATTCTCTCTTTTTTTAATCACCATCATGTCAACACTAGTAACAGTGAAAATAGTGATGATAACGCTATTGGCAACAACACAGATAATGACAACATTTTAAACAATAATAAAGTTACTTACTTGGTTATTGGTATAAGTTTGTTAAGTTAGCTTAGTTAGTTAATCAATAGTTTATATTATCGTATTTTCAATATTTTATGATCAGATAATTCGATTAACATAATAATTTAATGATATAATAACTCACTTAACATGATAATTTTATATTTTAATAATATGATAACTGTTCTAACATGCTATTTTCTACCATATGCTAAATGGTTAACTCGTTAATTGTATAATAATAATGTTAGCTGGCCAAATAACGCTAAATGAACATTGTTTTTAGATCCTTGACATTTTAAGTAATTTAACAAAACAATAAGGATATTTTCGAATTAAAATTTATTTATTTCAGTTAAATATCTAATTTTCAGTTATTAATTATTACTTACCTAATTATTCCGTCAACTATGTATATATTAAAATCACCCATTTTATAATCGAAGACCAACAGAATCATTTTTTTATAAATATCATACAAATACAACTGAAAAATAAGAATGTGTTAGAATCTTAACATGGCATAAAATTAGTGTAAAAATAAGAATGTCTTCAAATTTTCTCTTTATTCATCTTTTTGTGTGTGACTTTCATTCAACGACCACTGATTCAGGTTTTCAATTGAATTTTCAGTTGATTCAAGTTTAAACTCTTTCCCTTCATAATCTACGCTACAAACATCCATTGGATCCAACGAGCGGGTTAAAATACTTCTTCAATCCCTCTTCCATCGATACAGGTTCGATGGTGAAGCAAACGTCATTGTTGACGGCGGCAAGAGAGATATGGTGAGGCCATGATGATATGAAGAGAAATGAATCTCAAAGAACGAAAAAATCAAAAAATAATAATGATCAATTGGTCGAAATTCATTTGTAATTGAATACAGATTGATTTAGAGAGAGTTTTCAACTATTCAGGGGAAGAAGAAAAAGAAAAGCTTTTAGTTTTATTTTGCTTTTACAGTCACCGTAAACAGGCTGTAGAAAATAAAAGGAAAACAAGGTGAAAAAAAGGAAAAATGTGTAGATTTTAAAATAAATAAAAGTGAAAAAGTCCCATTGGCTAAAAAAGCACTGTGAAGACTGTCATATGCTCTACAGCCTTGACAGTATCTACGCCAATCAATTCCATCAGTGTATCATTAGAGATGATCGGAGATGTTTTTGTTGAAGTATAATCAAATTTCGTTTAAGACAAAGTTTAATTTACATAAGTTAGTTACACATTTGTATAAGTTAGTTATTAAACTAAGAGTCACGTTTGTTCATCAAGAGACATAATTGTTTGTCTTAGAGTTGTGTCTTTTAGATTAAGAGTCATGTCTTTTCATATTAAACAAACACATTGGTTCATTTTGTATAAGCATGTGATCAAGTTTCTGTTGCTTGTATCACAAGAGAGGTTTAATACATTCAAGTTATCAATATAAGATTGATTACAATTCATACTCTGTTTTTCTTCTTAAAATCTTAAACACAAAAACACAAAATCAACAGTTTTAAGCTTTTAGCAGAATTAAGTACGATACACAGAAAATGTTGATTGTAGTCTCTCTCTCCTTTAAACATCTCTGCTCTGCATTCCTTTCAGCTCACGCTAATCGCCTTTGTCAGTCCCTCTCACTTCTCTCCCAACAATGGCACAACGATTCTGTACGCTTTTTGCTTGATTGTATTTCGCTTCTTGCTAGAGACTTTACATGATCTGGCTTTCCATAAAAAACTATAAAGGCTTTTTTTTTTCCCTGAAGAATCTTTTTTTTATTCTGGGTTTCGTGTTGTTACTACTATCAAGGAAAAATTTCAACGAGTTTTGGGCTTATTACCACAAAAGCAGAGTGCATCAAAGAAGGATTAAGTCGATGAAGGAGAAGATGCAGATGAATTTATGTTTAGCAATGTTGGTTTTCCTCCTTCGTGACGTTGCTCTTTGTCATTCTACTACTAATGACGAAGGTATCTATTCAAACTCTTTCTCTCTGTTTATCGATAGAAAAAATAGGGTTTAACGATGAAGGTTTTGTAAATGGGCTGTTTTTTTTACTTGAATCAACTTTTCCTTTGATAAAAGACCTTGCTTTAAATTACTTGGGTTTCGCTTTTGTAAATGCGCTATTTTTTTCTTCAATCATTTTTCCTTTGATGACTATCATCAGTTTCAGCGACGTATCGATTTTTCATAGGAACAACGTTGATGGCCATAAAAGGCTCATTCACGAACGTGGGGATGCTTCTGGACTGGGATGTTCACAACCAAGACTTCTGTTCTTGGCGAGGAGTACTCTGCGACGATGTTAGCTCCGTTGTAGAGGTGGTGGAGGTGGTGGACATGATAGAGGTGGTGGAGATGGTTGAGCTGGTAGAGGTGGTGGACATGATGATCACTCTTTTGCCAAGTTACTAAGTATTGTGTTTATAAATGTTGTTCGGCTATTTGATGATTTATTTCTTTTACTTTAATTAAATCATTTAAATCTAAAGTTTTATGGTTATAAATGTTGTTTGTCTCATCTTTCAAATTTATTGACGCGTTATCTTCTGAACAAATTTTGTACTGTTGAAAACAGTTTGCTATTGTCTCTTAATGATCATTAAGAGTTCAAACTAAAAATATCTATATAAATTAATAAATTATTTTTGGTTTTTCGTGTTGACAGAGACGACATTGGCATGACTCCGCTCCACGTCAAAGCCCGAAAAGACGGTCTCAGAGCTGTTAAAGAGCTCCTTGCATCCCAAGGAGGTCACATCGAAGTCATGGACGTGCTTCTTGAGCGTGGAGCCAACATCGAGGCTAGAACCTGGGGTGCATGTGGCTGGACTCCTCTCAATGCTGCAGCTAAAGAATTGAAGAGAAAAGCTATGAAGTTTCTTGTGGAGAACGACGCTTTAATGTCCGATGATATAGCCGACAGTAGATTCAATTCAACCCACCGGTTCACTACTGTCACGGCTTGGAATGAGCTTAGAAACTCGGTGGACAGACCTCTTCTTCATGCTTGTTCTGTCTCAGACACTGTATGTGTGATATTTTGAAGATGTAAGTAAACCGTCACTTGTTTCATCCTCGGTTTTAGTTTGAATATGTGCGATTTGCTTTTGATACCATTTGAAAATGGATTTCGATATGATGATTGTTCCTAATGGTTTGGTAGTTGGACATGAAACCGGATTTGATTTGTTTTTGGATTAGTAGTTTTCTCATAAACTAAAGAAAGCACAGAGGTTAATCATATTGTGTGTAGAGAGATACTAGTAGTAGTAGATGAGATCTATCTGATTCTGATTTTTTTTCTTTGTTCCCATTAAAACAAATCGATGAATAAAACTTTATTGGAATATAAAATGATACATTTATCACCAGCATAGATAATAGATACAATTACCAAAAAGAATTACATCTTTTTATTTGTTATTCTTTTTCCAATAAGCAATGAGAGAGAGAGACCCATTAACATCATGAACAAGCAGAAGCATCAAAATGAGGTAACACAACGAACGCCATCGACAATGGCAAGACATAAACCGGAGAGTTCACGCCACGGAGGACCGGTTCAAGGTTCGGAATATCTCCAGTTGCCGTCGGTTTTAACGGTTTGCCGTTCAACATCATTGTCTTGCTCCTCAAGTCACCGTTTTCTGGTGTCAGGTGATACTCTTCTCTGTTCAGATATCCATCCGAAGCTTTGCTTCCAATCCAAGAAAAAGGTTTCTTCAAAGTATCCAACAACGACTTCTTCTTCTTCGATTCCGCTTTCAAAACCACGTTCACGCCATTGCTGACGCTAACCGTAAAATCCGTTTGATTGCTTAGATTTATCAGAAGCATCGTTACACCCGCCTAAAACCTAGTATTAAAAAAACCAAAGCTTTTTTAAAGCAATTTTCCTAACCGAAACATGTATTTGGCAGGATGAGATGAATAACTCACTCTTCCTTTTGAACAATGCGCGTAAACCCGTAGCTGCGGCGGACCATCTGTCAGAACCCTAAGAACCCATTTTCCCATTAACCGATGCCAGAGCAGTGCGCTGTCCCGCCCAACAGAAAAACTTAGTTAAAAAGATCAATCAACCATAACCGAAAATCCAAAGAGTTCTTGGTTATGAGACTCCCTCACTCACCTATAGTAATCCGGATTTGGAACAAACGTTCCCTTTTCGAGCAAACCGTAAAACCCTCCAACCAAAGTCTGTCTGCAGTAAACTTTAGTGTTGTGTTTCGACGACATTCCCAGCTGATCTAGATACCTTAAAAGATTAAGATCGAAAGAGGCTTCTTTTAGATCAAATAGAAAACAGGGGGAATTTTTAAAAAACAAAAAAGTCGGATTTTTGTTTGGTTTTTACCAGAAGCTGTCTATGAATGCATCAGAAACATGACGGCCACCACTATTGTAAGCTCCACCAGACTCTCCAACCCAAGGAGAAGCCCACGGTCCGTGCTCTTGAATCGTCTGGTTCACGTTCTTGAATGTTTCGGATATCTTGCTTAAGTAACTCGGATCCAGTATCTTCTTCACCAGCTCGGGATCATTCCCTGCAAGACTCAAAACATAGAAGGCCTTGATTTCCTCAGAGATGATAATGAAGCAATGGTTTTGATTGGATTTGATTTGATGTTCTTATACCAAACCAGACCTGAACCGAGATTGTATATATGATGAGTCACAACGTCGACAACACTGGGACCAGAGATCTGAAGAAGTTTGGTGTACCATTGTTGTTCATAGAATCCTCCAGGAGCGACAAGCCAAGGCTTGATTAATCGAGAATCTTTATACACTTTGTTGATTACATCTTTAAGTACAATCAAGTCTTTCCCGTATAGCTCTGCGCTCACGCTCGCACCAACCCCGCTTCCGCTCAGCTCATTTCCTAAACCGAGAACAAGAAAGGTAAGCACAAAGGGAGCTAGAGATTGTGTGAGATATCTAGTTGCTATTACCGAATTCCCAAGAATCTATAGCGTAGCCCTTTGAGACTGTGTAGTTGATGAAATCTTGAGTGTTTACGTGATTCCACGCCCCGCCCCACGCATTTCCGCGGAGTTTGTGTCTCCCGTGCAAAGCGTTCAAACCGAAAGTCACTATAGCTCTGCCAGTGCCAGATGAAAAGAAGGAAAAAATGAACAATTCAAGATACACTTCTAAAAGGGGGAAAACGTGAACCTTTGATGAACTAAACCAAAACCGAAGGCTTACCCAGTTTCGGTTAGGAAACTGTTGAGCTCATCCCATCGTTTCATATGCAAGCATCCTTTAGAGAATCCGAACAACCCGCTGTTCATTTTTCTGAATGGACGACAAGGAGTTTTGAGATTTCCTACGTCGTAGATCACTTGATCTTGCAGCGAACCGCCTATTCTTATCCTCAATGGCCTAAAGGCTAAACAAATACCAAAAAAAAAAAAAAATCCAAATCACTAAAAGTTTCAGAAATCAAGAACACACGAGCAATGCCACGAAAACTTTTCGATTTTTGCGAGGTTCAAACCTTGAACAGCTTTGGCAAGAAGAGGACGAGATAAGTCCTGAAATACATTCAAAAGATCAAACATTTCAATCGGCAATCTCGATTATTGTGGATAAGACTAATCGTAAAGACCAAAAGGTCAAAATCATTTTATCTCATTTTCTTATTACCATATTGATAACTGAAGAGTAACCCCAAGGACAATTGTCATAGTTGCACTTGTCATGTGGCCACCAGTCCAATGTCGCACAGACAAAGTTCTCGTCGGTCTCAGAGATTAGACTAGCTCCTTCGATAACGATCGATGCACGTTCCATGTCGTGAGCCATTGTTGTCTTTAGAAGAAGACTGCCCAAGAAGACAAAGAAGCAAACTTTGAAGCCCATTGTTCTGTTCTTGAGCTTCACTATTCAAAGCTTTCGACTTTTGCTGCTAACTTCCCTGTAAAAATCTAAAACATCAAGAAAAAGGAAAATCTAAAACATTAAAAAAACAGAGCTCAAACCTCTGCTATTGTCGGAACAAGCAAGTGATTACAGAGAGAGAGGCTTGCATGTGCAAATATATCCATAGAGAAAGGAAAAAAAACATCTTTCTGGATCTTAGGTTTATGATTTTAACCAGGTTGTTTAGATGTAACTAACCCATTAAAGAAGAAAAGCAAAATCTAACTTTTGCTGACAAGATCAACAAGAATGAAAGTGATTACCGAGAGAGAGGCTTGCGTGTAAAAAATATTCTATAGAAAAGAAAAAAAGAAAGTACTTTTAGGTTTATGATTATAGGCTTATACCCAGAGGAGTTACCTTCAAATGCAATTAGCTCAACCCCTTAATTATGTATTAATTACTCAAATTAATGTTTTTCAACGACACATGCTCATAAGCATTAGATGAGTCTAGTAGGGTGGTTACATAAAGAAATCGTCTTTTGAATTTTACGGCTTCGGGTTTAAAGTCCGACCCGGATAATTGATTTGAATTGGTTAATTTACGATTACAAAATACAAATGAAAAAAAAAAAAGGTAAACAAAAGAAGAAACAAAAAAATGGTGGAACAAGAGTCAAAGAGAGAGAGTCACTCAGTGATGGTAGAAGACGATTCAAATTCTCAGGTAATTATAATTAAACAATTTTAAAATTATTAATTAAAATATGGATTAAAAATCAACCGAGAAACACATGCGAGGAGGATCTGTAGCTTTGAAATGAAATCGGCGATCGAACTCGAATCACTGGACATTCGAGGGAAATTCGAGGGAAAGACTAAAGCTAACGATATGGTATCATCAGATTGAGATAGAAGCAAGAACTGACCTTAGGATCCAGCTTCAATGGAGAAAAATCCGAGCCCGAAGCAAAGATTCGGACAAAGGGGGAGCTATACAAAATGTGAGCTTTTGATAAAAGTTGAGTTTTGAGTTTGTAAAATGTTATTGAGCCTTGATGACACTTAGATCAAAATCGCCAATCTGGCGGTGATGATGTAAGATGGGTTAGGTGATCTTTGCAATTTGTCGGCTTCACTCTATTTTGTTTTGTTTTATTTTATTTTTTGTTGGTAATATTCTTGGAGTTGGTGCAACTTGATGAATCAAACCTTCTCTTGAAACATGAGCTTTCTACCACTTTTTATTCGTTAATTCCCCCCTATTATTTGTTACTAATTGATTTTGGTTAACGGAAAACAGTTGAAGCATCCCTTTGAAAACAAGTAAAACCGAAATTGTTGGAGAAAAAACAAATACTATATAAATATGAACTTTCGTTCACTTGATAGGACATATATTTGCTTTTGGCTTCTAGCTTTACTTTTCCCCTTTTGTTTATTTTAAGGGTTTTAACTGCTCAAATTTGTAGACTGGTTTTTTTCCCTTAAAGTTTAGAGACTAATTACACGACGATTTTATATTGCATTTTGACCACATTATCACACTTAAACACAGCTAGATAAATCGTATTCGGACTAGTTAATTTTGTTTTCATTTCAAGACTTTTTTCAAATAAACCAACAATCTATAAAACAATAAAAAGTCCACTTTACAAAACAGATATTTTCTATCATACTTTAGTTTTTTCCAAGCACAAGTTGCACAACCAATTAATAATATCTAGAGAATAATACAAACATGATCGATCTGAAAAGAATATTTTCTATTTGCTTCCGCTAAATGGAACTTTAAACAAAGCAATCCAGAATTCAGATTATAAAATAAACACAATTAAAGAATTAAATAGCACCGAGAAAAAAGAGCAGGTAATAAGTGAATAAAAATGAGAAATTATATGTGGCGTCAGAAAGAACAATTTACGAATGGTAAAAGTTGAAGGTGGTTCGGGTCAGTCGGTCGGTCCATCTGTATCATTCGATAACAATTTATTCCGCATTGACACGTGTCCTGCTTGAAACAGAAGCAAGTAGCTAAAACAGGTCTATGATCTCTTTTTTGTTTCTCTCTCTCTCTCTCTCTCTCAAAATCTATCTTTGTCAACCCGATTCATTACTTTTAATTTTTAAATCAATATTAAGAGATGTAAATTAATTAGAGGTGAAAATCAACATCAAGAGATGACAAAATACTTAGCTATAATTTTTACCTTTATAGCTAAGTATTTTGTTGGCAATTTAGCTTTTAAATTTTAATGTCATATCCTAATTGTTTTTTTTTAATAGAAAATCCTAATTTTTGTTCTACTCACTTATGTAGACCACGCAATATAGAAAAGTCTTTGTGAATAATTGGTAAGCTACTTTTATATTCATGACCAGTTATATTCAATTTTGTCGACTTTCTAGAATCAGCAAGCAGAAATTGAAATGTTTGGGCCTCGGTAATATAGGCCCGAGCTTGCTTAGAAATTTGAAAAGTTTGGGCTTTCAAAAAACGTACTTTTGATATTTAAGATTTGAATGGTGATTTTTTCTATAGGAAAAATATGCGTGTGGGTGTGTTAGTTTTTCGTTTTTATAATATGCTTGATAAAACATACATTTCAGTTAGCATAATTTCTCCAAATTTATAAAAAAAGCTTAGATTTCAATTTTTTTTTCCACCATTAGTTTCGATTACGACGGGTTGGTTAGCAAATATACAGAAATTAAACAACATTGTTATGTTTTCCGAATCGTAATTTTAGTATAATCTTAGGTATACACTTCACAGACAAATAAAGTATATATTTTTTTTTGTTAAAACATATAACATATTTAAATCAATTTGTACCCGGATTATATTATATTTTTTTTTGGCACGAATTATTAGAAATTATTTAGAGCATCTCTGTGTTTTTTTGGAGTCAGCATCTAGATCTTATCTTTTTCAATATATATAATCAAAAGAATCCAAAGTCGGTCCATCGCGGAAAGCATCATTCTTTAGAAAAATACAAAAAGTCTTGTTTGATATCTTCCGATCCGTCAAAACCTAAAAGCTACTACATCAATTTAATATTTTACTATATTTATCACATTATTAAATTATATGGATTACTATGAGTTTTTTATAATTTGAATTCGTTTTGTTACCATCATAATTTCAATATTGAGTTGAATCCAATTAATTAATGAACTTAAATTCGTTTCCTTTTCTTTGTTGGGTCAAAAGAAGGATCTTAACATTATAAGTTTTTGACTAATAAATGTGTTACTCAATTGATCTGAGTATTGCAAATCATATGGCTCTGTATTAATAGCATTTAAATTCTAATTATCAGCCCAAAACTGAAAATTTGAGGAAAAAAATGTCAAAAGATTCTCTCCTTCCCTCTCTTTTCCGACCTCTTTTTTTTGTTCTCTCTCTCTGTTCGACAATTTCTTGTGTGCGTTTTTTTCTTTCTTCCTAACAATCAAATCTCTTTTTTCCTCTGAATTTCTCAAATCACTCTTCATCTTCTGGGCAACTACTAGTACTACCTATTCTACCCAAAACTATTATTATTATTATTATTTAAATCTCTTTTCCTGGTTCTTAGTGTATGTTCTTCAGTTTTAAAATCATCTGAGAGTTGGGTGATCCATAAAGGTAACATCTTTATCACATTTTCATTACAGTTGACTTCGTTGTAGTTTCTTAAAACTAGGTTACTGTATTCAAATCTTGATCAGAACTTGAGATCCTGAACAAAAACTGCTCACTTTTTTCTTCTCCACTGGTTTTCGATGCCTTATCAATACATCGGACTGATTTTTTGAACCGAGTCATGATCAAATTTCGATTTTTTGTTGTTGTTGTTGATGGGTATTCCTGTGATTGCTGATTTATCTCGACTCTTGAGTTTGACATTTCATGCAAGTCTTGTTCTCTGTTGGAAATAGAGATTCCTTCACATACCTGTTATTGATGTTGGAACCAAAGATTCAGTTTTTGATAGATATTTTCATTCTCATTTACGTTCAATGTGGTTTCTTCGATTTGATCGGAACCCAGAGAAGCAGAGACACACTGATCGAATCACTCTGTTTGTTGTTTAAATTGTTTTAAAGCAAATGTTTGGGCTCCCAAAATTGGGGATTTTGGTGATCATGAAACCAATCTGTAAAATTGGGTTTCTTTTGACTTTTCTTCTGAAATCACTGGATCCTTCAGTAATGTCAACATGTGTTTTTCTCTGCAGTTCTTCTGATAAATTGGAATGGCTGAGGAGAATATTACACAAGTTGATGAGAAGTGTTGTTTGGATGATGCAAAACCAATGGAGACCATTGAAGAAACCTCTGTGGAAACAATGCCTCTAATGGACGAGGAAACTCAGGGAGATGATGTTCTTCTTCCTCCAGCTGCAGTAGCCAATGGTAATGTGAACCTGAAACGATATTCGACAGGAGCGTTAGATAAACGAGGACCAGGTAAAGCTCAGATTCAAACCCGTTACCGTGGGAACCAAATGAGTTCGACTCATGATCTATGCAAACACGGGAAGAGGCGTGAGGATGATTTGGTGATCAAACCGTGGAAGTTGGTTAAGAAAAAGAATGTTGAAGGTGGAGATTTGGTGAAAGGTGAGACTTTGGGTGTGATGAGGAAGTCGTTGGGAGATGTTTCTAAACCGGAGGAGAAGTCATTGCAGGCTGCAAAGAGAGATGCTGCTGCTAGTGAGATTGTCAAATCTTGTGATGGTTTACGCGCTAAGAGAAGTGTAAGCAAGAGTACTACTACTACTCCGTGTGATTCAGCTGGTGTAAGAATGCTCAAGAAGACAAATCTTGATGTTAAGAAAGTTTCAAGGATCAGCGAGAGCAAGATTTCTAAAGAGGATCTTTTGAAGCATCTAAAGAACAAAGAGAAGAAGACGAAGATCGATGAACCGGTGAGATGTGAAGATGCATCGGAGAAGAGGGTTTCAAGGATCAGCGAGAACAGGAGTTCTAAAGAGGGTCTTCTGAAGAGTGTGAAGATCAAAGAGAAGACGGAGATTGATGAACCGGTTATATGCGAAAATGTATCGGAGAAGACTTTGTATGTTGTTGAATCTAGTACTGAGGAGACGAAGATGAAGAAGAAGAGCATCAAACGTGTTAAGAGCGAGATTCAGCAATCTTCTGAGAAGAAAATCTTAAGAGGCAGCGGAAAGAGAAGTCTTACACTTTTACCGTCTTTGTCCCCATCCTCGGAGGAGGTTAAAGAATCGCGTGTTACGATATCAGATCCTAGGCCAATAAGACAGACGGCTTCCAGGTCCAAGACTGGTTTGTACGAGAAGAAAGAGATTCGCTCTGCAACTCTTGTAACTAATTCGAAAACCGAAAGCAAGATTAGGCCGAAGAGGATTGGTTTAAAGGTTACTCCTCCTCCTGGTCCTCCAACGAGGCCGCTGAGTTTCAGGAAAGGGAAAGTTCTTGAACCAAAACCAGAAGATTCGACTCCAACATTGATCAAATTCAAAAAGAGAGTGGTTCAAGAACCAAAACTCAGAATTGATGGGAGCAAGAAGAAGAAGAACCTGAAAGATAAACGAGAAGGTGTCGGGAAGATGAGTTATAATAACAGCGAAGGTAAACGAGAGAAAGTTGTTTTGAGGCATAGAAAAGTGGAAGCAAAGAAGAAACTGCAGACACTTTTCAATAATGTGATTGAAGAGACTGTGAATAAGCTTGAAGAAGTGAGGAAGAGTAAGGTTAAAGCATTGGTGGGTGCTTTTGAAACTGTAATCTCTCTTCAAGATAATGACAAAACATCTCAGAAGAAGAAGATTCAGAGCAAATCCACGTCTTCACAAGTCGGTGAAGGCTAGTCCTTGAGCTTAAAATCTAAGATTTGAGAAAGAGATAAAACTTATGAATTTGTGATACAGTTCTTGAATTGGAAAAAAAAGTGGGGTTGTTTGTTCATGAATATTGTGATGTAAAATTGTCAATGAAACCATATATATATTTTTCAGTATCTGGTTTCTTCTATGATGCTGAGTTTAGGGATTTGAAGATTTTCTGTTCATTATACTTTACAATATCTGTTCATATAAGCAATAATATTACATTGAAACAAATACTTGGAAAAGCTACCAAGTAGGGAGTGATCTAAATACACTTTTGTCTCTTTGGCTCTGGTTCCTCAGGCATAAGTGGTGCAGGTTGCATCATCCCCATTGAAGGATAAGGAGAATCAGGCATAAGTGGTGCAGGTTGCTGCATCATCCCCATTGAAGGATAAGGAGAAGGATCATGAAGATAAAAAAAGACGAGAAGATTTGGCATGAAAGTAGAAAATTCGTCATCCTCCACGAGAGCAAAATAGTCAACACCAGACAGAAAGGCATGCAAATCGATTAGAGCCGCCTCCGAACCCTCCTCCAACTTCTCCAACTGAAGACGGCCGAAAAAAGCATCAAGAACGGTTTTATCATCATCATAGCGAGGCTTTAGTACTAGTTCATACGCAGCATGGAGAGGCTCTAATACTCCTTCGTACGCATCAACAATCCGATTATAAACACTGTAATTGCCATCACTTGGATCCATAAACTTAAACTGAGGCTTCATAACCATTTTCTTCATCAAATCATAACAGAAATACGCCCCATAACGCGCCACAAACAGAGCAGTGAGCTTCATAATACCAAGCTCCTTGAGTTTGGTCCAGTCAGGAATTGGGTATCGAATCTAACAGCCACGTGTTGAGGGAGGAGGAGGAGGAGGCTCAAGATCGGTTTGTGCATCCCCCACCGGAGGCTTCACGAGCACGTCAGGCTGCATTTGTGTTAGCCGGCTCATCATCATTGAGAGGCTCTCAGGTGGTGGCACGTTAGCAGAATGCCCAACATTATTCATGCGAGCAAACCAGTCAACGCCACCGGTAAAAGCAAGCAGATCAGCCATAGCCGCAGCCGCAGCCGTCTCCACTCCCTTATCCAGCTTCCCCAATTGGAGACGGTGGAGATAAAACTCAACAACGGTCGCCACACAAGCATCACTCTTCCTCAGCTTCTTGAAGCGCTTTAATACTCGGCCATACGAATACACAGCCTCGCCGAAAATATTGTGCCACCTATAATATGGCCGCTGCAAGATTTCAAACCGAGGGTCCATACCAACTCTTTCCTTCAAACAATCCATGAAACCATCCCCATACCTTGCCGCAAACTGCGCTGTGAGCTTAATAATCCCAAGCTCCTTGAGTGCGATCCCCCTTGCAGGGAATCTAAACTTTTTCATTAAATGAAGCAAAAAATCATTGGATGCATGAACTTCGCGATTGTCTTCCTTCTGAGCCTCACGGTATTCAGTAAGCTGAGATCCCAGTGGGGGCCCTTTCATCATCATTGAGAGGCGTTCAGGTGGTAGCATGGTAGCAGGATACCCTGGAATAACGATAGAAGGATAGTCGAGACTAGAAAAGTAAGCAAGATAGTCAACACCACAAACAAAAGCGTGCAAATCGATCATAGCCGTCTCATCTCCCTCCTCCAGCTTCTCCCGTTGAAGACGGCGGAAAAAAGCATCCAGAACGGTAGCAGCCTCCCTCTTGGTCAGATTTTCGGAATAAGGCCTTAGTATAAAGGCATACGAACAAGCAAGCATATTGAAAAGATTTAACCTGCTTTCACTTGGCTCCATAAACAGAGTGTTGGTGGTACCCTGACGAAAATACAAAAACTCAAACTGAGGTTTCGCAACCACTCTCCTCATCAAAGCCTGAAGAAAACACGACCCATACCGTACATTGAACATCGCCGTGAGCTTAATAATACCAAGCTCCACGCGTGGTATCTTCCTTATTAAAGGTAGACCGGTTTCCGCATCGTCTACTACACACTCATGATGAGTAGCTGAAGCATCGTATCCAGTAGCCTGCACAAGCATCGTCGTATCAAGGCCTTGAGGTGGCGGCATGGTGGCAGAATAGTCTTCAGAGTCCATGTAAGCAAAAGAGTCAGCACCAACCGCAAAAGCATGCAAATCGATCATAGCCGAAGCCGTCTCCGTATCCACTCCATCCTCACGCTTCTCCAATGGAGGACATCGGGAAAAAGCATCAAGTAAGGGCTCCCAAGAATCACAAGCCTCAACATCGACACGGTTAAATACTCCTTCATACGCAACAACGAGCCAATAAAAAAACTCTGCCCTGCTATCACTTGCTGAAGTTAAAAAACTAAAAAGATGCTTCATAGCCAATCTCTCGCTCAAATACCACCAAAAGTACTCCCCAAACTTGGCCGTAAACAGCGCTCCGAGCTTAATAATACCAAGCTCCTTTGGTGTGATCCCTGCAGGCAATATAGATGCGGGACGATCTCTTATACACATCTAGATGTACAGCGCTCCGAGCTTAATAATACCAAGCTCCTTTGGTGTGATCCCTGCAGGCAATATAGATGCGGGACGAGTCTCAACATCGCCTACGCACTCACGGTATTCGGAGAGCTTTTGCTGGTAATATGCGAGATTAGAACCTGAGCTCCTCACAAATTCGTACAATGGATTATGATTATATTCCATCAACTGCTTCAGCTCCAAGCCCTTATTCAACCTCACTTTGGCAACCACAGGTGCCGTTCTCTCCGCACGTATTAAGACTTCTGGAGCTGCCCCATCTCCCACCACTTTTGCCGGCATTGTAGTTTTCCAAAATCAGATTCTCCGTTTTTTTGTTTCCTAAATTATTATTGGTTTTAAAAACAACGGTCAAATCTGCTGATATACAGGTTGATTAACGCGGAGATTAATTCGAAAAACCCTTTCATTATTTCCATGGAGGAAGGCAGAAATACTGTGAGTCTGGCTATGAGAGAAAGAGATTTTCGATAGAAAGAAGAAGAGGAATGACCCACCTAGGGTTTCGGAGAGAGATAAGAAACAGTAAACACCTTGGAGATCGCACGCTTGGAATGCAAGGAAACGAAAAGGATCCTCCTGAGCTATTTATACAACGAAACTCGTATCCCCGTTTTCCAATGGGCCTTCTTCACTAATTGGGCTTATTATTTTGGTCCATAACAATTTGGCAGACCGACTTAATTTGCTAAAAAAGGAGAAATTGGGATTCCGGTTTGATTGTTTCTCGTCGTACCAGAATGTTTTTTGGCGGACCGGATTAGTTTCTTATATTAGTTGACACGTGTGATTCTTTCTCTCCGACCCCCGCTCGTCTCCTCTTCATGCTCTTTCGTTTCAAATTTCAAACGTCTTCTCTTCACTTCGCACAACCTAAACTCTCAAATTTCAATCAATGGTGGTTTCGGAAGCGCAAAGGCGAAGAGACGAAGAAAATCGATTAATTCTTGGGGAGAAACGAAAGCCGTCGTTTGATACTTTAGATAACCCACAGAGACCACATGATTTCAGGTTAGCCAAATGTCGGAAGCTCGACGGTGGCAACGATTTCGGTTTCCAAGAAGGGAATCGGAGGAACGAATCCGACCCAGGATCGAGCACTAGTGTCAATTTCCGAGTCAAGCTCGAGATCTGCTCTCCTGATTCGTTTAAGGTGACGCCGGTTCAAGCGCAAGGGTTTCGATACCCGGATAAGCAAGATTGCCTTCGTCAATTGAGCGAGATTCTATCTGAGGTAAGTTCTTCCATACTTGCGCCGAGCTTTTTTTACGGTTGTCAAAATGTAGAAGACAAATCAAAAAGGGGGATTTTTTTGTTGGGGGAGGAGGGGGGTTTGATATAATGCAAAGGACGAAGTTGGATTCTAATTCTAGATGAGTAATGTGTTTTTTATTGTTTTCTAATTGATTTTACCTTCAGGCGATTCCTTCACACTACACTCAAAATGACGATGGAGGAAAAGCTGGCGTTTATAAGATCAGAGATTACAGTATGGTTTCTGGATGTCTAAAGAGGTCAAAGATCGTCGAAGTCGAAGAGATACCTTGGATAACGTTTGCTGTTGTTGAGAAACTTTCCCAGTCATTCATTTCTGGGAAATGGGAACCTTGTAAACCAGAACATTTTACGGAGGAGAAGGTTGAAGCACTGATTGAAAATCTGCCAAGAAATTTGGTGAATTCGCTTTTGCCTTTCCAACTTGATGGTCTAAGATTTGGGCTACGGAGAGGTGGCAGGTGTCTCATTGCAGATGAAATGGGGCTTGGAAAGACACTCCAGGTGATACTATTTGGTATTATGAAGCAATTACTCAAGTTTTTAATGGTTTGGTTTTTTCTGAGTGTTTAATGATTTGTCAGGCCATTGCCATTGCTGGCTGCTTCATAAGTGAGGGTTCCATACTTGTTGTCTGTCCAGCGGTTTTGCGTTTCTCATGGGCAGAAGAGTTGGAACGCTGGTTGCCATTTTGTTTGCCTTCTGACATACATCTCGGTAAAAGTCTTTACTGAATTGCCTATCTTCTCTCTTTTAAAACTTCTGTGTCTTGCACTTGTTAACTACGTTGGTTGAATACAGAAGTAGCCACTCTGCTCATTTCCCCTCTCGATTTAATTTCTTTTTATGTTTCACTTCCGAGTCCTACACATATTAACTGTTGCAATTTAGCAAATTCTACCTCTTCTTTTTGCGCCAGAGGAGATCAAAAGCGAAAGCTTTGAATTTGTTATTAGAGCCGTTAATTGGCTATCTGGTTAAGTCAATTTGAGTTTGATTAAACTTTGTGGTTTCAGTTTTCGGACATCAAAATAATCCTGCCTATTTACCAAGATGGCCAAAAGTTGTGGTTATCTCATACAAAATGCTTCAGCATCTTCGAAAGGCAATGCTTGAGCGAGAATGGGCCCTCTTGATACTAGATGAATCTCATCACGTACGCTGCTCAAAGAAGAAGTCCGAACCACCTGAAGTATGTTTTAACTTTTCTTTCCTCACTAATGGATTTCTTAAGTATACCTTACCTGTGTCCTTCTTTTTCTATGATTTCCTACTTGATTTTAATTGCATTTGATTAGCACATAGATGACTCAGTGACACTTTCTCTTACACTTCAAGGAACATCCACAAATCTGAGTGGAGTTATTGTGCTGTTTAAATAAGGTTGGTGTTCTAAACACTTTCGGTTATGTTTTGCAGATACAGACAGTCCTTGATGTTGCTGAAAAGGTTAAGCACATAGTGCTGTTATCAGGAACTCCTTCTTTATCGAGGTTGTGGAAAATTAAATTTTAGTAAATCATTATCTCCTGTTTGCTTCGAATTTGAATTTATCCTTAAACTTGTTTCCTAGGTGACCGTAGGCCCTTTGACATTTTCCATCAAATAAACATGCTATGGCAAGTCATCTGCAAACTTTGACGTAAAATTTTAGATTCGCACTACTTCTTATAAATTTTCTAACACTGGTTCTGTCACCAGGCCTGGTGTGCTGGGAAAGAACAAGTATGAGTTTGCGAAAACCTATTGTGAAGTTGGGCTTGTCAGAGGTATGCAGGGGAAAATTTTCCAGGTAAATATGGACTTTATGTGGTAGCCAATTGTGTCCTCATTATTCTCTATTTTAAGTGCAGGATACTCCCAGTTGCTATCATACTTCATTTTATTTATTTTCAGTCGCTTCCTTCCTAAAATGAACTGTGGTTCCCTTATCTTAGGTTATTCTTTTTTGTTATCTTGATTCAGGATTTTTCAAAGGGTACTCGCTTACTGGAGCTAAACATACTGCTAAACCAAACAGTGATGGTATATCCTGGTTATTTTATTTCAGTTTGGCATAAATGATTTCGTATCAATGGTGGATACTGGGAAACTTGATTATTCGTTGATTTTTCCTCAGAAAGGACCAAGTATGCAATCCATTATTTGAAAGTTTCTGTTATAACTTATAAGTATTGCTTGGCTTTTATGAAGACAACAAATTGCCAAATGAGATTTGTGGGAGAAAACATATCCAACCTTCACAGTTTAGTTAACTATCTGTTTATTACCTATTCCGTGCATGAAAGTTTGTGAAGAAATGAGAAGAATATGACAATGATACCACTAATAAGATATCCGAATCAACGCTTATTGCATTGTGTTTTGAATTGGTAAAGAACTATGTGATGTGAAATCCCTTTTCGTTTGTTATAGATAAGAAGACTGAAGCAGCATGTGTTAACACAGTTACCCCCAAAACGTAGGCAAATTGTAACCATACTGCTAAAGAAGTCCGATATAGCTTTAGCAATGGCTATTGTCAGCGAAGCTAATCAAAAGGCTAAGAAACAAAATGCTGCTATAACAGATGTCACAGAGAATACACATGAACCTACAGGTATGTGGCAGGTTTTATACCAACCTAGTAATGATGTTGAATTTTTGTATCATCATTATTCAAGGTACTTTATTTTTACCAGTAACTCCAGCCTCAAGTCTATCCAATGTTTTAACACAAGCTGCCTTTGTAGGTATAGCTCAAAATGCTCATGGATTAAATAAAGATGGACATATGAACGTAGAGGACCCGGACGGCCCTGACTGTATGTTTTAACTATTTTCTTTCCATGGATGTCAAGGGAAAATTCTTTTTCATATACTCATTTCCTTTTGTTGTGCTTTAGCTGATAAGGATAATCAACTATGCGGGAAACTCTCCTATCAACAACTTGGTGTTGCAAAGCTTTCTGCCTTTCGTGAATGGTTATCCCTACATCCACTTATATCGGGATTGGATTACACCCCAGAAGAAATTAATGGAGACACAAGCTCAAGTAAGATGGTAATTTTTGCACATCACCATAAGGTTCTGGATGGAATTCAGGTTAGTATACTTCATTCTCATTAATAATTCTTTGATAATTCAGAAACTTATATCTGTCTGCTAGTTCGTTTTGTTCTGATTTTAAACTTGTTATTACTACGATGCAGCTGCATTAACATATTATAAGCAAGTACTGTAGTTTGCTTTTATAAAATTTGTTGTGATTTTTGCGTGTCAGGAATTTATATTTGATAAAGGGATTGGTTTCGTCCGCATTGACGGGATGACTTTGCCAAGAGATAGACAACTGGCTGTACAGTCATTTCAGTTTTCTAGTGAGGTATGCACACTATCTCCTATAAGTTTATTATCCCTTTAATGATTATGCTTGTTAAGATGTGTGGTATTTGACCTATGCTATGGTTTTCTCCTCCAGGTGAAAGTTGCAATAATTGGCGTAGAAGCTGGGGGAGTTGGACTTAATTTTTCAGCAGCGCAAAATGTTGTGTTCGTGGAATTGCCTAAAACACCGTCACTGTTGCTTCAGGTATTTTCCTGGACTGTTTGATTTGGAGTCTTAATTTCTTGTTCTCGTTCCTAAGACTTTCTTCAAAAAGCGGTAAGGCTGCTTGATGCATAATCAATTGATTGCATTTTAAAGGCTGAGGATAGAGCACATAGGCGAGGCCAAAAGAGTGCAGTCAATGTTTATATCTTCTGCGCAAAGGTAAACTCGTTTGCTGCTACCATATTTGTCACTTAAAAGTTTGTCTTATCCCTTATATTTTAAGAGCGACTCTTATGTAACAGGATACTATGGACGAGTCAAATTGGCAAAATTTGAACAAGAAGTTGCACCGTATTTCATCTACCACTGATGGAAAATATGATGCGAAGACTGAAATCGAAGTACCCCCCCAAATCTCTGCTTTTTTATTTTATTTTTTATTTTCAGTAGATCGCTGTCCTTTCCTTTAGATGGTCACACCACGTAGAGGTTTATTCATATGTCATAGGCTTTAACTTTTTCCTGGTAGGTCACATGATAGCCATTAATTTGGTAAAACTTTATGTCTGGGCAGATTGAAAGAGCACATCTTTTCAAGCCTGCTGAAGAAAGCAGTGAAAGAGAAGTTCTTGACGCACAACCATCACAAGCTAATAGAGTAATAGCTAATAAGATTGTTGAAGGCTGTGAAGACCTGGGATCTGAGACAGATTTATCAAATACTATTGACCTCAAGGTTTATCTCTTGACTTGTCATTGATCAAACAGTTTGGACATTTATTACCTTGGTATTTTTCTTTCTTATACCATGAGGTTCACAAGCCAAATGTCTGGATACATGAATGGCAGAACTTTTGCCCAGTTTACAAACCTGTCTCCTTGATTATGAAACTCAGATATTCACTCGTTTTGGCTGAGTGCTTTTTTATTTTTTGGCTGAGCAGGATGACATGATTTCTCATTTGGAAATATTAAAAGTTTGTCCTTTTGTTGAAAATGAATCCGGGTCTGAGAAGAGGTCTTCTGGCACCATTTCTTCTACTCTGTTAGACCAGGAGAACCAAGAAAATCATCAGCCTAAAATTGTATGAACTTTTATCTTATGAAAGTCTGATTTTCTTCTTTGACATGTCCCAAAACGTAAATACTTTTTTTTTACGGTGCAGCTTATTGCTGATGATGGGCTTGTAAAAGAGAATGATTCCAATTCCTTCTTTCCACTTGTAGATTCTCTGCGGTTTGAGGTAAAGTTTAAAGTCTGCATCGGCTCTTCTTATTTTATTGTTTATTTTTGTTGCCTTGGCTGGTTTTGAAATATATATTCATGTCAAGGAGGCCAAATTTGGTGAACCCTCTGCATATTTTTTGATTTCTTATTATTGGATCCAAGTTGCAATCTGATTCTTATTTCTATTGTGAAATTCGTCAAATATCATTACTTTTACTTGTTTGGAGGTGAAAACGCATTTGGATCGGATCTTACATTCTTTCAGGTGAGCCAAAACACTGGAAGAATTCATTTATATTCTTGCATTCCTGGGAAAGATCCACGACCAAGGCCTCATTTCCAGAACTTCCGACCAGAGGAGATTGAAGCAAGCAATTCAAGTCCTATCAATGAAGAAAAAACTCCTGAATCCATTACGGATGATCCGGTTCATGTGCTTGCTATTTTAGAATTTATGAAAGAGTGGAAAGCATTACGGCCAGTCGAAAAGCGGAAACTACTTGGAAAGCCTTTGCAACTACCTTTATCACTGGAGTTAAGTTACTTGAGTGAAAGTACTAGTCACAGCAGTGAGGTACATCTTTTAGCTAAAATTTGTTTTCCAAATATTTGATTCCAAAATAAATTATTAAGAGTTTTTTTCATCAGGGATTGCTCCGGGGAGGGAGCAAAAGACGAAATACACCCTTTTCAGAGATCAGTTTTACTTTACCTCCAAATGCAGTGTGGAAAAAGGTCAACCTTCGAAGTGGCTACCAAAAAAAGGAAAAGGAATACACCCAAGCTTGGAGTATGAGCAACGAACCACTCTGTAAACTCTGTCAAAAGCCCTGCAAGTGAGTGAAAACGTGGTGTATCCTCGCTACTGATATGATAGTTTTTGTTCACTGTTTAATCATCAACTTTATTATTTATTTTTTCGTTCTAGGGGAAACAACGCCAAAGAGCCTGAGTATTTTGAAGATCTTTTCTGTGATCTTGCATGCTATGAAAATTATCGGACAAGAACAAGCAGCAGATATATTCGGCAGGTTTGTCCTCGCAACTCTTTCATTATGTTAAGGCGGATATGTTTTGATTAACAAGCATCACTAAGAGGTGTAAGTTTTCAAATCTCAGGAACTTTTTCAGATAGAACATGGAATTTGCACAACCTGCAACTTAGATTGCCACCAGCTTGTCAGACGGATAAGGCCTTTACCGGTGGAAAAACGCCGTGTATACTTAAACAAAGTTGCTCCAGAATTGTTTGCCCGGAAAAACTTGTAAGCCATTTAAACTCAACATTTTTGCTTATATTTATTTCTATTTGAATATCAAAAGGAGTATAATTACTGCATTTGGACGTACTGATTTTCTTTGGAATTCGATTTCTTTATTTTCACCTCTAATGTCACAGACTCGAAGCCCTGGTTAATGATCCAACCGAGGGAAATGCGTGGCATGCGGATCATATCATTCCAGTGTACCGAGGTGGAGGTAAGCCACAATCTTTTTCACTAGACGACTCAATAAACATCATTCTTAACAGTGTCACATATACATGATTTCATATGTGCATTCGACTGACTGAGCAAGTTCTCATGAAATTTGGATCGCTCATAGGCGAGTGCCGGCTAGAGAACATGAGGACGCTTTGTGTGGCTTGTCATGCCGATGTCACTGCAGGTCAATGCGCAGAACGTAAAATGATACGGTCCAAAGCCAGGAAGCAACTCAAAAACACTTTAAAGGAACTCAGAAACAATACAAACCAAACAAATCTCTTGGCTGACGACAGAAAGGTATGATTAAGAGACATATTGAAATGAAATGGAGACTTTTTTACAACACATTGCAAGACTCATTATGTAGTATATCTCCACATTAGTCTTATAAATTATAATTGACTTACTAAAACTTTTGGTTCTATTTGTTTTTTCAGGAGACTGATTGTTCGGTTTCAGTGATCGACCAAGAGGAAGAAGATGACGAGCTTCTGGTTGAAGTTCCAGGCAGTGCTTACTCCATAGATCAGAAAATCAGTCCTGCCTCATAAAATTCATCTTGAGTTTTCAGTAAATTGGCCTCTCGATGATAAAAATTTTGTAGGGGAGAAACTGTAACGATTTCTGAAGCGTTTGGTATTCCAAAGCAAAGGTGTTTGTATCGGTATGCCTCACTTCTCAGGTTTGCTTGGAATAGAAGCTTCCTTCTTTTCTCGGCAGTTTCTTGTCAAAGAAGCAAAGTGGACCCCCCAAATTTAATTTTAATAAGAGAGTGAGAATCAGCATTTCACTAGTTTGAACTTTTGAAAGATGCAGGAACGATGGTTAAACTAAGGAGATTGAAGCAAGCAATTACTATATTACACATTTACTTATAAATTAACCAGAAATACTTCAAAGAATACTACTGTATTTAGAATTTTATATGATCTTATTCCTTTTTACACGTAAACCATGAACTTCCAACTTGTTGCATGAGATAAAGTTTTTCTCCTTTTTTTCTACAGAATTCAATTTTCACGAGATAAAAGTTTGCTTTTTTTATTTTTGTCTTTTATCAAATGTGCGTTTGGTTTTAAAGTTCGTGAGGGGGCATGTAGTTGTAGGATGGTACCATGAGAGCCCAAAGAAATAATTGTTGATGTTCCCTTGCCTTTAAGATTTTCTCTTGCATGTGGGGGCCCATTTCAGTCTTCCTCTCCCGATTTCAATAATTTGGTTATATATATACTTATAAAATATAGTTCCATACAGTTTTATATATATATATATACATATATATAGTTCCATACAGTTTTATATATATATATATATATGTGTGTACTGGTGGTGTATTTTGTTGTTACTTAACCAAAAAAAAGAGAGGCAAGTGTATAAGGAATAAACCAGTCTTTATCTTTTTTTTTCTTCTCTTAATGTGCAAGGCTTTGTCTCCTTGGAGTTAACGAAATCAGCACCATTCACTCTCAAAATTACATGTGCAACCAATTGATATAGTTCATGACACAACTACAAGAGCTTTAAAAATGCTTTTTTTTTTGTCAACTTTATATGTCTTTTTCGTGGGAAATCTTTTTTATAAAGAAAATTAATTTACAGACTACAGATCATGTAAAATCATTACAATTAAGTTGGTAATGGAAGACTCATTACCTGATCTCAGACTTTAACCATCTGACACCATCCTAATATAGTGATTGGTACATATATGTAAACACAATTACAGTTTTATTTGTCTCGTATTAACGAAGACTAGTGCAAAATATACGGTTTTGGTCCATTCTAAATGAATCAATAACAATCTTTATTTACTTAGTTTTCAAACTACGTGTATATGTAAGTATGTGTGCATATATATATATATTATAGGTTGGTAATGTTTCCAACAAACACTAAGCACAACTTTTAACAGCGAGGAGTTTCTTTGAGTTAGAGGGACACAATAGCCATTATTTTGTGTCTCAAGACTGTTTTTTCACCTTTTCTTTTAACTTCATTGGAAAGGGTTTACTTACTCTTTTGTTTCATCTTGTTTTAATATTTTCATTGGATTTATATATTAGTCTCTAACCCACACTTTTTTTCTTCTAAATATAATATTTGAAGTTTTTCACAAAAAAATTAATAAACTATTAAATCTATTCTTCTTTCCTTTATTATTTTTCATAAAAATATCACTACAGGTTAACAATATAGAGAGACTATATTTAACTATATATCACATAATTGTGCGTATATATTTGTAAGTAAAGTCTATATACATACATATATATATATATATATGCAACAAAAATAGAAAATAAGCATATATTTTTATGAAACAAAAAAACATAAAATATAACAACATCTAGTGAAAACTAGTGTTAAAATTCGACCAGAAGAATAAAAGTGCTAAAAATCTATATATATTTCTGAATGATTTTTTTCTTTTTAGCAATATCTTTTTTTCAACCTATTTTTATGTAATACCGTATTCTTTCAGAAAACATTGTTTCCTATGATAACCAAGCTAATGGTAGTTATCATTTATAGTATTCAAATAACAAATCAAATGCCAAAGTAATGATATATAATATTAAAAATTGTTTCTTAAGGAAAATGATGATTTTCTAATTAATTAGAATTCTCTTTTGCTGTAAAAAGGAGAAAAAAAACGAAATTCTTATTAGACCAAAAAACCAAAAATGAAACTCTTTTATTTAAATTAATAAAATTATACATCTGAATCTGACCTACAAAAGATAGTCAGATCAACGGTGGATCGGTCAGAGTTGATGATTGAAAATCAAATTGGGTCCCACTATACTAACTGAATATATATTTTTAATTGAGTTTTCAAATTGGATCGCTTGCGATTTTATTCAGTTTTAAAGATAACAAGAAAAATATTTCTCTAGTATAATAATTACAAAATAAAGGATTATCGACTATGATTGAAAAGCATAGCTTATATATGCTGTCGTTCAGACACTAAATCTTGGCTAGTTTATTTATCAAAAAAAAAAAAAAATTAGAGATAGTTTCATGCACAAATCGATAAATATTCGAGAATCGATAAATAGATAATGATATATAAATCTTGTATGAGTATATCAAATATTATTCACACTGTAAACACTAAAAACGATGATATTCTTTCTAATATAAAAAGGAATCTATAATATATAGTTTAAAAAAATATATATTATTGTTGTATCACCCCACTCGATCGAGCTTAAGGTTCATTGAAGTGTATGAATTCTTGAAAGAAAGTTAATGATAAAGTATATATCAAACCATCTTTTTAGTTTACCACTTCTAATTTGTCATGTACGTCTTCTCGCTCAAATTATTACTTTTTCTACAAATAAACAAAGCAGTTTTATTTAATATGCATATATTAAAAGTATAAAAGTAAATAAAATAGAAAAAGACGTATCGAGTAGTAGTAGTGAGAAAGTCTTAAATTTCAACTATAAAAATAACATCCCGTGAGAGACTACACAAAAACCAAATAAAAATAGCTAGCCATACTAAATATCCATCCTTTCTTCAAAAACTCTCCGGCGAAGGAAAAATTCGCAAGAATGGTTTCTGTCACGTCATCAGAAGCCTCAAGGAGCCGATCAAAGAAGGTGTGTGTGATCGGAGCTGGACCGTCGGGGCTAGTCTCGGCGAGGGAGCTAAGAAAAGAAGGACACAAAGTGGTGGTGATGGAGCAAAACGACGACGTAGGAGGGCAATGGTTGTATCAACCAAACGTAGAAGAAGAAGATCCTTTAGGAAGAAGCAGTGTTTCCATTAATGATGCACTTAAGGTCCATAGCAGCATTTACTCTTCCTTGAGGCTAACCTCACCGAGAGAGATAATGGGTTATTCGGATTTTCCGTTTTTGGAGAAGAAAGGGAGAGATATGAGGAGGTTTCCAGGGCATAAGGAGCTTTGGTTGTATCTAAAGGACTTTAGTGAAGCTTTTGGGTTAAGAGAGATGATTAGGTTTAATGTTAGGGTTGAGTTTGTAGGGGAAGAAGAAAAAGAAGAAGAAAATGTGAGGAGATGGATTGTGAGGAGTAGAGATAAATTGAGTGGTAAGGTTATAGAAGAGATCTTTGATGCTGTTGTTGTTGCTACTGGTCATTACTCTCACCCTAGATTGCCCACTATTAAAGGTAAATATCTATTCGTTTCCATTGTTTATTGTGGATATAATTTCTCATTTAATCACTTTATTAATAGTAATTCTTGTAGTTGATATATTTGTTGATTATTTGACTATAGTGGATTTTATATGATGGATGTCTGTTAGGTCGATATCGTCCGAGATTTGCAGTTCATGATCTTTCGGTTATAGAAAGAAACAAAATCAGTTTTTTTGTTTTTGCAATTTGTGTATGTATGTTTTTTGAATTGTTTCTCGTGATTTTTTAATGGTTTTAGGAATGGATTCTTGGAAGAGGAAGCAAATTCATAGCCATGTTTACCGGGTGCCTGATCCATTTCGTAATGAGGTGATTGAATCTCTATATCTTTAAATCTGGTGTGATGATGATGATGATTATGATGTGTTATAGTGATGGTGGTGATAGGTAGTGGTGGTGGTCGGGAACTCAATGAGTGGACAAGACATATCGATGGAGCTTGTGGAAGTGGCAAAGGAAGTTCATTTAAGTTCCAAGTCACTTGATATAACTTGTGGCCTTTCCAAAGTCATTTCCAAGCACCCAAACCTTCTTCTTCACCCACAGGTTCTCTTTAATTACTTCATGAGTATATATAGATATTATGTTTCTATGTATAAATTTGGATCTAAAAGTTCCATTTATCTGGTTTTTTGTTTTGTAGATTGAATCTTTAGAGGATGATGGGAGAGTCATTTTTGTGGATGGATCTTGGGTCGTCGCTGATACAATTTTATATTGCACCGGGTAAGATAAATTGGATGAATATTATCATCTACTGTAAATTAACTAGCTACCTAATTACAAAATAAATTCAAATGTGTGATTGATTAGACTAATATTTTAGTTAGGTACCAAAAAAACTCCATACGTAAACACAAAATTTAGTGTAGCTTTTCCCCTTTTTCACGAAAGTTAAAGAGAAGACTAAAATTACTACTTTTTTGTTTCCGTTAGAGAAGACATGCAAATAGATGATGATATGATTAAGGTTCTTTAGATGGTGATTTAATCGTAATTAATTAACGTCAAATTTAATTTATATTGACTTTATGGGGTATCGAGGTCTTCTTCATCGACATCATAATATCATATTGCTTCGATGTAAGAAAAATAATCGAAAGAAATATTAGAGTATGGTTTGGTTGATCATTGGGATCTGCATGATATTGCGTAACTTATATCTTAGTTCTGCCAGAAAATCATATCGATGGAAATAATTTCGATAGTACAAAGATATAAATTACCGGACCTATATGCTCTCTCGACTTTTTCTTGTTATTGTCAATAGGATAGTATTTAAATTAAAATGTGAGACTTAAAATGTCGTATTGAGTGGGCTACAAATCTTTTTTTTTCGCATTTGTCTTCTCAATAAGTTTCATCTCCCTAGTTCTTGGGGCCATCATCATATTACAATAATAATTAATTTTTTGTAATTTTTTAAAACTTGTTTTGCTCGTATTATTTTAACTTAATAAATAATATTGCACAGGTACTCGTACAAGTTTCCATTTCTTGAGAGTAAAGGAAGAATAGAAGTTGATGATGATAGAGTGGGCCCACTCTTCGAACATACTTTCCCTCCTTCTCTCTCCCCTTCTCTCTCCTTTGTCGGAATTCCCAGAAAGGTCTCTCTACTTTTTTTTTTGATTTTTTTTTTCTTTTGCCTTCAACTAAATTAATTTCCATTTTTAATTCCTCTAAATAAATAAATAAAAATTGGTGTTTGCAGTTAATAGGATTCCCATTCTTTGAAGCACAAGCAAAATGGATAGCTCAAGCCTTGTCCGGGAAGTCATCTCTTCCTTCTCCCGACCAAATGTTGCAATCAGTCGCCGACTTTTACCGGTCAAGAGATCTCGCCGGAGTCCCTAAACACAACACCCACGACATTGCTGATTTCACGGTAGTAAAAAAACCCTCTTCAACAAACAAAATATCAACATTTTTTTAACTTCTTCTATAATTTAATTTTGTGCTGTGAATCTTTTGCTATAGTATTGCGACAAGTACGCGGATTATGTTGGGTTTCCGCATTTGGAAGAATGGAGAAAGCTACTTTGTTTGTCCGCTCTCAACAATTCACAGGAAAATCTTGAGACGTATCGCGATTCTTGGGATGATCATGAACTCCTACAAGAAGCTCTTCAAAGCTCTCATTTTACAAATCTCCATTGTTGAATCTCTTTTGTTAAATTCTTTTGTTTGTTATGTTTCTTTACTTCTTTTTACCTAGTTTGGTCTGTTTATGCTTCTGGTTGATATTTATATCCATACATTTATACATTTGTTTCTTTCAATATGGTCATGGGCAATGTAGAAGACTCGTAGTGATGGTTCATGAGAAAAAGCCTGTGTCTTTTGGAATCTTTGATCCAACTCTAATAAAAAGTTTAGAACTTTGAGTTAGATTTGCGCATCTCTAGTTTAAACACAGTCATTATCTTTTGATGAACTAAATACCTAAGCTAGCTCGACACAAAAACTACTCTTAGATATTCTAAAGTTTTGGATCTTTGATTCTCCTTCGTAGTCTTGATCTCCGTAACAAGACTTGTTGCAAAAAAAAAAGCATCTTCAGTAAGATTCTTGATTCTCCAAGCTACGGTAAGTATTGTAATTACCTCTTTGGTTTGGCTATACTACTTGGTCGATGATCATATGCTGAAATTCAGCAGCAGGGATTCTGGAGCCTCGTCTTCGCTTTTTGATGGCTCCCCAATCGGAAGTGAAAGCCTCTATCGGTCTAGGACGAGACCTTCTGCTCTTGTTCTTGGAGAACCCGCAATCCCATTTTGACTCAGAAGCCTCAACTAGCTTTTCTATTACCTCGTCGGCTTCACATCCTGAAGATGTGCTTAAGCTCGGGTTATCATCGTGCTGGTAGACTTTGCGTTTCCGCTTGGTCAGGCTCCTCCTCTGCTTTCTAAGGACAATCCTGGAGACGGCTGTTTTGCTTTCTGCAGAATTCGATCTCAGAATTGTCTTGTGGTCCTCCAGCATCATCTCTGTCAGTTGCAATGTCACGGGCTCAGAATCGTCTAGTTCGTAGTCCTCAACAACCGAAGAAGCAATCTCGGCCAACCAAAGTAGATTTCTGCCCAGGGAAGTAGTGACACAATCAGAGGTTTCTCGACCGGACTTTCTAGACATATCAACTATAGCCTCAGCTGCAGATACTTCTTGATAGTTTCCCTCTGTAACAAGAGATATCCTTCTGCTCTTCTTCCGTTTCTTTTTCGCAACCACTTTGTGGCCATTACTGGATTTCATTTGTCGTTTACAGCGCCTCTTCTTTCCTAGATTTGTCCGGTTTCTTGCAGATTTCACCTTAGACAAAGAACTTGAACTTCCTTTTCCCATAGTCGCTCGATCGCCCCGAGATTCTGAGGTGGCTTCAGCACTCGAGTGCAGGTCAAGATCTGAGCCTTTGAAAGTTTTGTTGACTGGACCAAGTTTTACCTTCTTCCTTGGCCTTGAACTCCTCCTCATCAATCGCTTGTTCAGAAGTAAAATGCTATTTAAACATGGTAGCGCTTGAACTACCACTCGCGACTGCTCTGATACGTGTTTTCCGTGCAAAGTAACCGATAAAGACTCTTGAGGTTTCTCGGTTTCAAACTCCTTAACAATGTCTACTTCCTCTTCAAATGAAAGGGGAGACATATTCAAGTCAATTTCATACCCTGCTCAAAGGAAGTATAAAGATCAATTAAGCTTCAATAAAATCAAGAAAAATGTGACAAAAATGCGCATAAGGAGAAACCAATATGTAAACACATAATGTTACATTTTCTTACCTCCTCGACATTTTACAGATGACGGTTGGCCTTGCGCTTCATTCAATTCCTTTACTGAATCTTCTACCTCATTATTTTTATCAGACTCTTCTCCAATTTCGTTTGATGTAACTGGTGGACTCAGGAACTGATTGAACACATAATCAGAATGTTCCTCGGTCTCAGCCGGTTCATTCAAATCAAGTTGCAGCTTATTCAACTGGTTACCCGATTCCAGAGATTGCTCTTTCAGAAAGCTTGCAACTTCATGGACTTCACCATTCATCAAACCTCTCTCCATCTCTCTATCATTATACTCAAAAACCGGCAGTTCCAGATCCAAGACCACCTTTTCAGACTTCTGAACAACAGCTTCAGGTCGATTAGGAATGTTTTCTTCATAAGGAAAAGTCCTGGTTTGATATGTGGAGACGCTCGGATTCATCCAGTGTGTTCTAAGGTTAGGGAAACTAGAGTTTAGGTACAAGGCCTCGTGACGCCGAGTTCGTTCCATTTCCATCATCAGTTCCTTCTGCCTCCAATACAGACGATGAAGCTCGTGGATCTGAAATGAAACAAAAAAAAGAAAGAATCAAAACTCTTGAACACCCGAGATGAAACATTACATCAGAAACAAGGAGAAACCAAAGAGATGCATGCACCTGACTTTCAAAGACTGATTCATGTACAAGCATGGTGCGCTTCAATGTCTCCTTCAACTGACTAATATAAAGATCACAATACAGTAAGGAGAATGTATCATCAACATTCACATTGAGGCCATATATATTGGTTAACACCGTATCAATGTCCTGTACAGGAAACAAACTCGCATCCGTAGTAATGTCACGGTTTGAGTAATTGCAGCCCATGAGAAAGCTGCTGTGCTGCATTTTTCACTTCGCTTCACACTCTTAGCAAGATTTCTGTTTACCAAGAAAGAGATTTGAATCAATCTTATGAACCTGTACCAACTAATAATGAACATTTTCATTACAAAGCACAAATCCTTAAGATCTCAAAGACTATTAACATCTCCTTTTTATTTTTTTCTTTTTGCAGAAGTATTACCATAAAACTGGTTGAAGATAAGCTTTCTAAAGCAGCAAGGAAAAAAAAAACAATTAAAACAGGACAATGTAAACATAAAAATCTGCAGAGGAAGAAACCCAGAAACCTTATCAGTAAAGTGATATAAAACAAAATAAACCAAAACGAGAGAAAGGATCTACCTTTAGAAAGAAAAAAGGCAAAGGAACAGTTTGTTTTAATCTAAAGAACAACCAATCCAAGGATTTTCTGAGATTCGACTCAAACTTTTAACTTGAGGAAGCTGCTGGGGAAACAGAGAAGAAAAGGACCTTCTTTTTTTTTTCTCTCCTCTCGGGAAAATGCAAAAAGGGTAAGTGCGAGACACCCCAAAAGAACAGGGGTTTTGTATATTTTCTTTGTGTTTTTTTTTTCAATTTCGATGAAGCAGTAAGTGCGTATCAGAGATCTGCTGGGCCATTAACTTTGGACAAGAAAGAGATAGGAAGAGAGAAAAATGGAGAATTTCCCAGGAAACATACAAAGAGTTCACAGAAGAAGCCGAAATATAACACCACACTCCAAGAAAATTAAACCTTTTTTTTTAAGTTTTATTTAATTTTCCATATTCTGATTCTTCTTCCATCTTGTCTGTTTCTTCTTACGCTTTTAATGCCCCTCTCTCTCTCTCGTTACTTTTCCCGAGTCTCAGAAAAAGTATTCTCTTTTATATTTTCAACTAAAAAGGTTAAAAAAATATTACTATAATCAAAGACTAGAATTCAATCCAACAAACCAATCCTCATTTGTTAAAATCGTTTAGAACCAAACAGAAAAACCAACCAACACAAACCATCCGGTCAAACCGGGCTAATCCAGGAAAGAAAAAGACACTCGAATCCACAAGATGAAATATTTGCAGATAATGTTTGGGAAAACCGACATTTAAATCCCGAACTTTTAAATTTCGGTGATTATAATCTTCAACTCTCAAAAGTTATATTAAATAACAGATTTTTAGGTTGACTTATTTTTTAATCCCAAAGTTTAGTTGACTCGGCCAAATTAGTCCCGTCGTTATCTCGACTAACATATCGAATTAACGGAGTTTAACTCCGTTTAAAATCATCAACCCAAAACGATATTTAAATCATGAACTTTCAATTTTTCGATCATTATAAGCCTCAACTCTTAAAAAACATATTAAACAACAAACTTTTTGGTTGACTATCTTTTTAATCCCAAAGTTTAGTTAACTCGACCAAATTAGGTTCGGTCAAAATATAATATTTAACAAAGATTTTACAATATTTTTTTAGATAAAAAGTGTAAATATGATAATTAAATAAACTGAAAATATTAAATATTATTTAATTTTTATGGTTGGTCTACACATTGTGTAGTATAATTTTTTATGGAAAAACCGACATTTAAATCCCGAACTTTCAAATTTCGGTGATTATAATCTTCAACTCTCAAAAGTTATATTAAACAACAGACTTTTAGGTTGACTAACTTTTTAATCCCAAAGTTTAGTTGACTCGGCCAAATTAGTCCCGCCGTTATCTCGACTAACAGATCGAATTAACGGAGTTTAACTCCGTTTAAAATCATCAACCGAAAACGACATTTAAATCATGAACTTTCAATTTTCGGTCATTATAAGCCTCAACTCTTAAAAGACATATTAAACAACAAACTTTTTGGTTGACTATCTTTTTAATCCCAAAGTTTAGTTAACTCGGCCAAATTAGATTCGGTCAAAATATAATATTTAACCAAGATTTTAAAATATTATGTTAGATAAAAAGTGAAAATATGATAACTAAATAAACTGAAAAATATTAAATATTATCTAATTTTTATGGTTGGTCCACACATATGTGTAGTATAATTTTTTTTATAGACATAAATAGTTGTAATATTTAAATATTGATTAATTTATTTATATAATATGTAAACGTTATTTTTTTTTATATTTACAGTTTTAGTGCTTAACAACAATCACACAAACGTTTCATATCGTTTTGAGTCTTTTGAAACTGATTTATTTTAAAACTTTTTATTATTTTCTACAATTTATAGTGACATATAATTGCAAATGTAAAAGTTATATTAAGTAATAATTAAATTCAATTAATATGTCTTGAATATTATCTATGTTTTCTTGAATAAATAATAATTAAATAAATTAAAGTTAAATTCAAGAAAAGAAATAAATTAAATAATAAACGTTTCATATCGTTTATTTTTCTTTAATATAACTTTATTTTAATTTAACCATAAAAGAAATAAATTAAAGTTAAATTAAATAAGAATTAATAAATATTTAAATATTACAACTATTTATGTCTATAAAAAAAATTATACTACACAATGTGTAGACCAACCATAAAAATTAAATAATATTTAATATTTTTCAGTTTATTTAGTTATCATATTTACACTTTTTATCTAAAATAATATTTTAAAATCTTGGTTAAATATTATATTTTGACCGAGTCTAATTTGGCCGAGTTAATTAAACTTTGGGATTAAAAAGATAGTCAACCAAAAAGTTTGTTGTTTAATATGTCTTTTAAGAGTTGAGGCTTATAATGACCGAAAAATTGAAAGTTCATGATTTAAATGTCGTTTTGGGTTGATGATTTTAAACGGAGTTAAACTCCGTTAATTCGATATGTTAGTCGAGATAACGGCGGGACTAATTTGGCCGAGTCAACTAAACTTTGGGATTAAAAAGTTAGTCAACCTAAAAGTCTGTTGTTTAATATAACTTTTGAGAATTGAGGATTATAATCACCGAAATTTGAAAGTTCGGGATTTAAATGTCGGTTTTCATAAATAATACTCTCTCTGTCCCATTTTAATTGATGTTCTAGAAAAAAGCACACATATTAAGAAAAGTAATTCACATTTAAAATTATCATTTTTTAGTTGAAGGAAAAAAGGTAAAAGTGAAAGTATTATTGGGAAACTCAAATAGTAATATTTTTTTAATCAAAGTTAGATTAAAATAAAATGAAAATTTGCATGGATATATGAGAAAATCAAATAAATTGGGACAAAACAAAATCTCTTGAACATCAATTAAAATGGGACAGAAGGAGTATCAGGCAAGTGTAGCTTTGGTGGATCAGGTGAAGCTTATGCTTCCCCATGTCTATGTTTAGACTTCTGTTAAGTTTTCCTGTAAGCCCTTTGTTGCAATGGCTTCAGAGAACACTTGTTTCTTTGAGCTGAAGACCCCAAACCTGGACATGGAGGTGGTGGCGGTGGTGCTCCTCCACGCACCGGGGGAGGTGGTGGCGGTGGGGCTCCTTCAGGCAGTGGCGGTAGTGCTAGTGGCGGTAAAGCCCTTCCACGCATCAGAGGAGGTGGTGATCCATAGCTAGGAGTCTTAGGAAGTACTAAACCATACCTTAGAAGATCAATTACAGAAACTCTGGCACCAAAAATTGGAGGTGGCGGAGGAGGAGGTGGTGGAGGCGACCCAAATGCCCCAGGCCCTCTATAATAGGCTTGCTTCACATTCTCTTCTTGTGCTTTCTTAAACAACGTTANCCGTATCAATGTCCTGTACAGGAAACAAACTCGCATCCGTAGTAATGTCACGGTTTGAGTAATTGCAGCCCATGAGAAAGCTGCTGTGCTGCATTTTTCACTTCACTTCACACTCTTAGCAAGATTTCTGTTTACCAAGAAAGAGAAACGAATCAATCTTATGAACATGTACCAACTAATAATGATAATTTTCATTACAAAGCACAAATCCTTAAGATCTCAAAGACTATTAAAACAGGAACATCTCTCTTTTTTTTTTGCAGAAGTATTATCATAACTGGTTGAAGATAAGCTTTCTAAAGCAGCAAGGAAAAAACAATTAAAACAGGAACAATGTAAACATAAAAATCTGCAGAGGAAGAAACCCAGAAACCTTATCAGTAAAGTGATAAAAACAAAAAAATCAAAACGAGAGAAAGGATCTACCTTTAGAAAGAAAAAAGGCAAAGGAACAGTTTGTTTTACTCTGAAGAACAACCAATCCAAGGACTTTCTGAGATTCGACTCAAACTTTTAACTTGAGGAAGCTGCTGGGGAAAACAGAGAAGAAAAAGAGCTTCTTTTTTTTTCTCTCGGGAAAATGCAAAAAGGGAAAGTGCGAGACACCCCAAAAGAACAGGGGTTTTGTATATTTTGTTTGTTTTATTTTCAATTTCGATGAAGCAATAAGTGCGTATCAGAGATCTGCTGGGCCATTAACTTTGGACAAGAAAGAGATAGGAAGAGAGAAAAATGGAGAATTTCCCAGGAAACAGACAAAGAGTTTACAGAAGAAGCGAAATATAACACCACACTCCAAGAAAATTAAACCCTTTTTAAAAAAAGTTTTTTTTACTTTTCCATATTCTCTGATTCTTCTTCCATATCTTGTCTGTTTCTTCTTACGTTTTTAATGCCTCTCTCTCTCTCTCTCTCTCGTTACTTTTCCCGAGTCTCAGAAAATGATTCTCTTTTATATTTTCATCTAAAAAGGTTAAAAAATATTAGATGATAATAAAACACTAGAATTCTATAAATCCAACAAACCAATCCTCATTTGTTAAAATCGTTTAGAACCAAACAGAAAAAACCAACCAACACAAACCATCCGGTCAAACCGGGCTAATCCAGGAAAGAAAAAGACACTGGAATCCACAAGATGAAATATTTGCAGATGAGTCCACTCACACACGTTTATAAATAATATCAAGCAAGTGTAGCTTTCCCCATGTCTATGTTAGACTCCCGTTAAGCTTTCTTGTAAGCCCTTTGTTGTAATGGCTTCAGAGAACACTTCTTACTTTGAGCTGAAGACCCCAAACCTGGACATGGAGGTGGTGGCGGTGGTGCTCCTCCACGCACCGGGGGAGGTGGTGGCGGTGGGGCTCCTTCAGGCAGTGGCGGTAGTGCAGCCAGAGGAGGTGGTGATCCATAGTTAGGAGTCTTAGGAAGTGGTGGAGGAGGAGGTGGTGGAGGCGACCCAAATGCCCCAGGCCCTCTATAATAGGCTTGCTTCACATTCTCTTCTTGTGCTTTCTTAAACAACGTTATAAATTTCAAGATTGTCGCAATAACTGCAGCAAAATCGATCAACCGATACAAAATTGTTAGTAGCTGCTATACCACAACTTTCTAATGTACAATTTGCATACACAAAAGAGGATCAAGTTTATATTCCGCGCCAAACCTTGTTCAAATGGAAAACAGTAGGGATCCTCGCCCAAATAATACGTAAGTGCGTCAGCATTCTTTCCCTGTCCAAAAAAAGACCATTTCAGGATCAAACACATTGTCAAAAGGGCAAGGAGCTTGGAATCTAGTAGAGGTTAGCAAATTACCAGGACGTGGTAAGGATTCCATAAAGCTGCCACTCGAGTCGCAGCAATGGGGATGAAGTCCTTCAGTGTCTGTAATCAGAAACACAAAGCTAGGTTTTAGGTCTAATGAAGATGATTTAGCCATGTGGTGCAATCACGGAACTAATAATCTCAAATTCATGATTGAAAAGAAAAACAACAACATACTTTACGGAAAACTTGAGAAACCGGACCATCACTTTCGGATGCAATGAGCTCCTGCTCCAGCTTTGCCAATCCTTTGCTTATAGCTTGCATTTCCTCAGCCAGCGACTTCATTTGTATCTGAACCGACGGGACAATCAAATGATGAGCGAATTACAGCTAAGGAGTAGAGGACGGGAAAAGGCACAAATGCAAACCTTGGAAGCTGATTCAAGACTTTCAAGATCCTTGTGGAAGTCCAGTAAATGTGACGCCTTGGAAGCAAGGACCTGGAAAAAGAAAGGGGAGAGTTTCAAGGTTATGAATGTATCCCGTCCGTCAGAAACTAGAGGCTGCTTTTCTTTGATTGTAATGTACCTTGCAAAGATAATGCATGAGAGTCATGTTGCTGTTAGGAGCACGTGTATCGCTTAATTTCAATAAACTTTCCAACTTAAATCCCACTGCAGCGCCTGCAGAAAGCAGAGCAAGGGTCTTGACTTGAACAGAGAATTTTTACAGTGTTGCCTTTTGGAAATGTCTTGAGCAAAAAAGATGTTGAATAAGAATAATATAATATGCTCACCCTTGGCAGTTCCTTGGTTCAGTGTGTTCCCCAGGTAAAGGATATGTTTCATGATTTCTTTTAGCTTTTGTGAAGAACGGGCCTGATGAACAAGCAATGAGGAGAAACAAGTCTTTAAGGACGAGAAATGCATATGGACTGCACAGAAATTAGAGTTTATTATTGCAAGCATCTTACCTCCTCACACGCAGAAGTTACCACATTTAAACGTTTTTCAAATTCTGTTATCTGCAGAGTAATCACCATTACCACCAATAGAGTTAGGTTGACACTGATGAAACCAAAAGGTTGTCCTCCAAAGAAACAGACAGACATAAGAGAACAGTATAAGAAATACCACCGGACCTGAGTGCCGAATTGAATCTTGAAGGAAAATACTCTCAGCTTCGATTCTACTCGTGGCACCTTCATTAGCTCTAGCAAGTGCTGCGGTAACATAATGGATGAGAGATGAAAATGCATTAGCTGAGCAAATTGTTAAAAACTGTTTTGTAGTAGTAAGAACCAAAAACAGTGTGAGATTGGTAATCTCAAGATTTAAACAGACCTGCTCACACTTTCCCAAGATTGCCTTGTCGCCAGTGTAGCTCTACAACAAACCAGTGAATTAGAACCAAGAACAAGGACTCGTGTCAATAACAAGGGAATAATGATAACCAAGAAGAATAACATATATCACAAAAGACATGTAGAATTAAAGAGAAGAGTAAATAATGGCACTCAAAAGAAAAGAGTTTACCTTAAGAAGTTCCATCTCTTCCTTGGTTGGACAAAACTTTATAAGATTCTCTATTTGATCAATATCTAGTACAGTATCATCCATTGCCAGAACTGCAGCCTTGATGATGCAAATAAAAATGTGAACAATCATCAGTAAACTATAAAAGATTTTAACTCAAGTAAAGTAGGTTTTGGAGCTTACCATCATATCAGGCAGCGGCAACTTTACTCTCGTAAGCATAATTTCCATGTTATTGGCTCTCCTAAGGTCAATCTGGAAAACCACAAGAAACAAAAAAAATACAACAAACAGAGTGAAGTATTCGATCACAAAAGCAAAAAACATCATCAGAAAAGAGCAAGTAAAATTATTTAACATTACCAGTCGAACTTTTTCAGGTTTTGGCGTTGTATCAGAGAAAATGCTCTCAATTTCTGATGCATCAAATATTGGTGCACTAGCAGAAAAGAAGAAGAAAATGATGATTAATTGTAAAGCCGCCATAGTCAATAAAATTAGTGCAAAGATAAAGCTAGTCCGTCCAATACGTTTGTGCTTCTCCGCGTCTCTGTAACTCGTCCCATAAGCTTCCCTCCGAGACCCTTGTTATTTTCACCCAGTGTAATAATGGCTTCACAGAATTCTTTATTCTTAGAGGATAATAAATACACATATATGGCTCTCTTGGAAAGCGAATGTAATCTCGATTCCCTATTGTTATATTTGATGAGCTAAAATCAGGACAGGGAGGAAGTGGTGGTGGTGGAGGAGAAGGGTGAGATGGTGGAAGCAACACGTTTCGTCTCCCTGATGCAAAAGGAGGAGGGGTTGGTGGTGGTGGGAAAGGGTAAGATGGTGGAAGCAACACGTTTCGTCTCCCAGATGCAAAAGGAGGAGGAGGTGGTGGTGCTGGTGGAGGCATCATGGTTCCATTGTTTCGTCTCTCAGATGCAAAAGGAGGAGGAGGTGGTGGTGGAGGCATCATGGTTCCACTGTTTCGTCTCCCAGATGCAAGTGGAAGAGGAGGAGGAGGAGGAGGTGGTGCAGAGTGTAAAACTGATGTGCCCTCAGAATCATCTGAAGCAGTATCAACAACCACAAAACCATCCGAGTCTCTCTTATGGTCAGGCCCATCAATCACATCTCTAGAAACCTCAAAAAATTCTTCAGGTGAAATAATATCGAAATCCTTCTCATCTTCTGATATTGCAGCTGTTGCGCTAGTAGGCACCACGGCATCAGCGCCTGAGAAAAGTACCTGATGCAACATATATGAGTATGAGCATTCAAACTTAACAGCCTCGTTCAACGGGATGATCAGAGAAGGTTTCACAAATGGGCCTCTACCTCCGCCTTAAATTCCTTTGGGAACTGGTCCTTGGCATCCCAAAGTATATCCATCTCATCGCGTTGGACCGTCAAACTGTTAGCACGTACAAACGCGGTGTGGAACATGATTCTAAAGACCATCTCCTCACGCACCAAATCATCGTGCAAGTGTATACATTCCAGAACAACATCCCCTTGAACACGGCACTGGATATATAATTTCACCATGATACACTCCTCCTGCAGATTAGACCACGAAAATGAATATTAGCTAGACAATGTCCACATGTCACAAAGAATCAGTGGTTAGAAAAGTGTACCTGTTGGTAGAGACGAGTGTGCTTCTTTCTCTTTGGAGTGGAAAAGAGAAGCATAGAGCCTCCGGCTTTAAGGTCCTTGCCATAAACCCGTAAAACTGGTCTGCAACCTTTTCTCCCTTCAAAACGTGGGAGGTCTCTGAGTATCAAGCAATCCATGAGAACCGGCGTCTCTAAAAGAGGCCTACCAGATTCGAAATTTCTTGAAGAAATGTAGTGAAGATATCTCAGTTGAGAAGGCTGAGGGTTCAGTGGAGACGACGAAAGACGAAGAAGCTCCACGGGAGCCTGTTTTTGTACCATCTCAAGAGTCTTGTGCTCCCCTTGATACTGCTTTCTGTACAACAAAAGCCCCGACAGCATAAAGGCAAGAAGAGGCCAACTACTTCTTTCACAATGCATCAACAGAACATTCCCTTGACCTTCCACTGATAGCCAGCTTTCGCTTGATCTTAGAAAGTGACAGATCATCTCGAGAGGCAAAAGCGAACAACTTTCGTAGTGACTCGGATAATCCATAACCGTCATGTCGTACCGAGACAACACATCTGATATTTGGCTCCGCTCTTCTCCTTCTCTAAAGTTGAACACCATGAAAGATGCATCCGGGAAATGATCCTGAAGCTGCGCTACGATGCCACCAAAGTAGACTTTGTACTCGTCCTCTCCCATAACATCGCCCGAGAAACAGCTGTCAAAAACTGCAAAGAAGAAGAATAAGAGACGAGCAACTACGAAACCTGGAACTGCTCCAGCGACCAGCGAAACATATCAAAATTGTTGTTCGTAGCCGAGTGTTAGCAAATGAGAGCAAGGTTTTGGTTTGTGTAACAACAATGGAGATTATTTTTATATATATTATTCTAAAGCAAACAGAGAGTAGCAATATTACCATAGACACGCTCTGAGATCTCGACAAGTCGATCCGGAGGTTTTTTGAAGAAGACTCGTCGGAACAGAGACATTTGACTAGTAGAACAACAACAAGCAGATTGTTCTTGATTGCTCTGTTTTCTAAAAACCCCAGATCACCTTATTAACCGATTTAGATCAATGAACCCTAGTGCAGAGCAAAGTAATGACAGATCTCCCAAAACTTACAAGAGAGAGAGAGACCCAAATCGCAGAAACTTCTGAAAGCACAGTTGACTTATAATAAAGAATTCGAAGGTCGAAGTCGAACAGACGATAAGACCGTTTATTTTTTTCTTATCATAGTTAACAAATCATTTCGTTAACCAAAGCAAATGATAACCAAAAAAAACACTCGAATTGTGATTTCGTCTGTCAAAATAACGTTATTGAAGAATTCTTCAAGAACCAAAAACTCGGAAGCGTCTCTTAAGTATATGAAAATCAGAGACCCGAGAGAGACGAAGGAATTTCTATCTAATTATATCTATTGTTACTTGTAACTAATAGTAGTCATCTAAATTAAATAAAAAACACTAAACTCAGTAAAATAAAGGGAAGTAGTAAATACAAGATTATGAAGAATCTTACTGGTCAATAAAAGGGATATAATTTTACTTGTTATTAAAAAAATAGATCTTATTTTAAAATTTAGAATGTGTTTATGAGTTTTATGATGAAAAAGGAATTTATTTAGTTTTTTTAAAAAATCTAAAAGGGAATTTATTTAGTGAAAATCAAATTACATAACTGTATTTGTAAATTTTTTAAGTGAAAATAATACTAAAATATATTAGTTTTACAATAGTTTCTAAGGACAATATATTGCAAAAGATATAAAATTGTTTTTGCTTCTTATAAGATTCTAAGTAAAAATAAAATCTCACATTAATGTTTTTAGCACAAAAAGATCCATAAAAATAAAGTATTCCATAAATTTTTGTATTTCAAATGTAACCTATGAATTTTAATTGATAAATGTAAATTTGTAAAATAAGATAAAAATGTAAATTTGTAGAAATTTTCTCGAATTTAAATCTTTATATTTTTCATTTGGAAATCCGTTTGCTTGTAAATTATCTTTCTTAAACAATCTTATAAAATTCAAGAGGGTCGCAGTAGCAATGGATCACCGGGCATTAGTATATAACAATGAACTAGTTGCTAATGTATTTCTGTTTACTAAACGCCAGATCACCTGACCTTCTTCACCGATTTAGATCAACGAACCATAGTTCTCCCAGTAAAATGATGATAAGTTTTCCAACTTTCACAAGATAGAGAGACCTGCATCTCAGAAACTTCTGAAATCGCAAATGACTTTGTTCAGAATTCGAAGTTCGAACACACGATAAGACCGTTTTCTTCTTTTTCATAGTTAACAAACATTTTCCGTTTACCAAATATGTTAATTCCAGCATATTTTTGGAAGAAGTCAATCACCCAAAACTCGGAATGAATGAAAGAAACTGAAGAAGTCAAGAAACAATGGAACATAGGAAGAAGTCACGTGACTCCAGTTAGTCACGAGGTGAGGAAGGCCAATTGGGCCGTTCACTACATCAAGCCCAAATATTTATATGGGCCTCGGTTGTTAAAAGGCTAAAAAAACAGCAAATACACAATCATTTGTATATTGTCAGAGAAAACCATTTAGCACAGTTTTCTCTCCAAATCTTATTAAAAGAACTAGTTCAGTCAACAAAAAACTATATAATTTTCAATCAATTAAATAACTATATGAATCATCTTATAGTTTGTTTGTCGTTTATAAATTCTCACTTTATATTATAAGTTAGTAATCACATTTTTTTCCAAAATAAACAGTATATAGTAATACACATACGTGTACTCTTCGTAAAATATTAAGCCAATAAACATGCGTCTTGATGCCTCTTTATGCGAAGAGGACGAGGTTGAGTATTTTATGATCTTTTTGATAAATCAAAGAAGAGATCCCTTATCTTTTCTTTTCTTTTTTGAACCTTGAGATCCCTTATCTTCAAAGGATACGAAAAGACAATCCCCTTTATTAAAGTTTTTACATCACGAAAAAATGAAAACCTTACATTACTATTACCGATTTAATATATAAATGTGAAATGTTTATATAATTGCTTGTTCATATTTTGAAATGTTAATACTAATATTTGATATCAGGGATTTCTAAATAAGTCAATAACGTGTTTACGACAGATGGAAAATCACAAATTGAACTTCTTTATATATTTGTTTGGTATTGGTCAGAGAACTTGTTTATTTAATTACGATCGAAAAAACGTGGTTGTAATTATAGATACATTTTACATTTCCACGTAGGATGGACAAACACCTAGAGAGAGAAAGGGAATGGTCGTGTCGTATGTCAGACTCCGAACCGGGTCTCGTTCTTTCTCGAAAGTCCACTACGTTTTTTCGTTCAGTAAGTTCAATAATAACGCAAATATTTATACGGGAAAAATCAAAAAAGCTATTTGCTATAATTAAATACCTCTAATTATGAATAAAAAACCCTTTGTAAAATAAATAAAATAAAAATAATTTATTGACAAAAACTGCTGGAAGATTTGTCGAAATCTCTCGCTTCATTCATTCTTTTTCTTTCTTTCTGCTCTATCTTCTCCTCTCTTTTTTTTCACCTGAATTTCTTCATCTCACTGTCACTTCCCTCTTTTTATTTTTATTTTTATCAACTATTTTTGATTAGCTTCGAAGATTCTTCGTTTCCACGTTTGAGAGGAGATTCGGCATTGTACATAGATCGATTAATTTGGAAAATAAGTATTCTGGAATTTTTGAACTTTGGGGTGGATTCGCGTCGTTGGCCTTGGGATTACGACTTGCGTTGTTTCAAAATTGGATTATAGGTGGAGAGACCGAGAAGAAATTTCTGCGATTCGGGTCTCTATCTGGCTCTTGTAATTTTGTGAAATTTGTCAACATCTCTGCTGGGTGAAAATTAGGGTTTGCGACCTGAATTAGGGAAGAAGGGGATCTGGGGTTTAGGTCAACGGAATTGGAGCAATCGAGAATGATCTGCTTGTTGTTTTACTAAATAGACGGTTTGGATCCGATCGGAGGAGAGACAGCGCCATCCGATGGCGCTGTTCCGTCGCTTCTTCTACAAAAAGCCTCCGGATCGGCTTCTCGAGATCTCGGAGCGTGTTTATGGTAATACCTCTTGCTCCCCATCTTTCTCGCTTTGTAGGATTAATTCATCTCGAAAAATAAGAAATATGGGGCATTTGGATCCAATTTGCTACGAGCTTCTGGATGGTCGAGGGTTTTTGGCAGTTTGGATTTGATGCTATTTGAGCTGAACTTGTTCCTGTTAGGCGTTGTAAAAGCTTTAAATCATGGAGGTTTAGGAATCAGAATCTCTTTGACGACACTTTAGCTTTGTGGGATATATTCTTTTCTGACGCGAACCAAAACCATGGTTTCCTTTAATGCTCCGTGACGATGATACTTTGTAGATGGGTTTTTATTCACGCTGCTACATTGCACTTCCGGACAGTGACATCAATTTCAGAGCTTGAAGATTTGTGTTTCCATTTCCTAATAACTGATATTTTGCTGGTAGCAGTTCCAGGTTTCAGAGTTGCTCGTCTCTTATTCTTCTCTTGTTTTCTTCTTCTTTGCAGTTTTTGACTGCTGCTTCTCGAGCGATGTTATGGGAGAGGATGAGTACAAAGTTTACTTGGGTGGCATCGTGGCGCAGCTGCAGGATCATTTCCCGGATGCCTCTTTCATGGTGTTTAACTTCAGAGAAGGAGAACAGCGGAGTCAAATATCAGATGTGTTGTCTCAATACGACATGACGGTTATGGATTATCCTCGGCAGTATGAGAGTTGTCCGCTTTTACCTCTCGAAATGATCCATCACTTCCTAAAATCGAGCGAAAGCTGGTTATCATTGGAAGGTCAACAAAATGTTCTGTTGATGCATTGCGAAAGAGGTGGTTGGCCTGTTCTTGCCTTTATGTTATCGGGGCTTTTGTTGTACAGAAAGCAGTATCAAGGCGAGCAGAAAACTCTTGAGATGGTACACAAACAGGCTCCCAAGGAGCTTCTTCATCTACTGTCTCCTCTAAACCCGCAGCCTTCTCAACTCAGATATCTACAGTACATTTCTAGAAGGAATTTAGGCTCTGATTGGCCTCCTTCAGACACGCCTCTTCTTTTGGATTGCTTGATTCTCAGAGATCTCCCACATTTTGAAGGGAGAAAAGGTTGCAGACCAATTTTACGGGTCTATGGTCAGGACCCTAAAGCCCGAGCCAACAGGAGTTCCATAGTTCTCTTTTCCACGCCAAAGACTAAGAAACACACTCGCCTCTACCAACAGGTACTTTTCAAACCATTGTATCTTTGTGGCATGGAATTATATGATCAATCACACTGATTTATGTACAGGACATTGTTTAGCTAATATATATCCTTTCCATGTGAACTTGAGATGGTGGTGTAGTTTTCCACATCTATTATATGCGATTTAAAAACATTAATATTGGAAAAATTAATGTTTAGGAGTTCTTTTTGTAATTTATTTTGCCAGTTAAATGCTTTTCTACTTGAAAATAAAAACATGTTCATTTTCGTGATCTAATCTGCAGGAAGAGTGTATCCTGGTGAAATTAGATGTCCAGTGCCGTGTTCAAGGGGATGTTGTTCTGGAATGTATACACTTGCATGATGATTTTGTGCGTGAGGAGATTGTTTTTAGAATCATGTTCCACACCGCTTTTGTACGTGCTAATATTTTAATGGTCCAACGCGATGAGATGGATATACTTTGGGATGCCAAGGACCAGTTCCCAAAGGAATTTAAGGCAGAGGTAGGCCATTGTGAAATTTTCTCTGATCATCCGTAAATGAGGCTGTTAAGTTTGAATGCATACTCATATATGTATCAGGTACTTTTCTCTGGTGCTGATGCCGTGGTGCCTACTATTGCTACAACCCCTATGTCAGAAGATGAGAACGACTTAGATATTACTTCACCTGAAGAGTTTTTTGAGGTGGAGGAGATTTTTAGCGATGTGATGGATGGGCCTGACCATAAGAGAGACTCGGATAGTTTTGTGGTCGTTGATACTGCTTCAGATGATTCTGAGGGTAAAGAGGTGTGGAAGGGGGACGTGGAACCCAATGCGTTTCTAGATTGTGCATCTGATGATTCAAATCATAAATATGATCTGCATAGGGAGGCTAACATTGATCCAGTCAAAGATATCACTGTTGATGATGTACAGTATAGGTCAGATGGGCAGGCAGATTCCAATATCGACTCAGTGAAGGATATAGGAATAGATGATGGTGATGAGCAGCGAAAGAGGAGGACCATGGAAGCAAAGGAAAATGATTCTAGAACATCAGAGTCTCATCACAAAGGTGATGGAGAAGGCAATATTTCCGAGAATGATTTGGAGCCTACAACTCAGAAATCAAATACCAATTCCTACAACCCCATATCCGATAAAACACAAGCTACACCAAGGAAACAGGTCGGAGCAAATGCAAATCTTGCTGGAGATTCACTCAAACCTAAGTCTAAGCAGCAAGAAACTCAGGGTCCTAATGTTAGAATGGCTAAGCCTACTGCAGTTTCTCGATGGATTCCTTCAAATAAGGGCTCATATAAAGATTCTATGCATGTGGCGTATCCCCCGACAAGGATTAATAGTGCTCCTGCTTCAATTACCACTTCTCTCAAGGATGGTAAAAGAGCTACATCACCTGATGGTGTGATTCCAAAGGATGCTAAGACTAAATACCTGAGAGCGTCTGTTTCTTCACCGGATATGAGGAGTCGAGCACCAATTTGCATATCACCAGATTCTAGTCCGAAGGAAAAGCCGCCTTCTCTACCTCCTGCCTCTCCACTTCAGGCGCCTCCACCACCTCAGCATCCACCTCCACCTCCAGCCCTGCCTTCTCTAACCAGTGAGGCTACATCAGGTTTAGACTCTTCAGAAGCAGCTGCATCACCTCCGCCACCTCCGCCACTACCTACTTACTCTTCGCCGAGTCAAAATGACAGCCACTATCAAACATCTCAGATTCCACCTCCTCCACCACCTCCTCCACCTCCTACATTTGCATCTGAGAGACCAAACAGTGGAACTATGTTGCCTCCACCACCACCACCACCTCCTCCTTTTGCATCTGAGAGACCAAACGGTGGAACCTTGTTGCCTCCACTGCCACTATCTCCACCTTGGAAGTCTGTGTATGCTTCAGCTTTGGCAACTCCTACGACATGTTCTACTTCTCAACCTCCTCCACCACCTCCTCCGCCTGCATACTTATCACTGGGGCAAACCAGCAGCCACTCTCAAACATCTCAACACCCATCGCCACCGCCTCCTCCACCACCACCTCCTTTTGCATCTGAGAGGCGAAACAGTGAAACTATGTTGCCCCCACCACCACCTCCACCACCTTGGAAGTCTGTGTATGCTTCGACTCTTGAAACTCATGAGGCATGCTCTACATCTTACAGTTCTCAACCACCACCTCCTCCTTTTAGCTCATCAAGTATAACAAAAGCGAATGGAGGTCACATTCCTCCTCCTCCCCCTCTACCTTATATGAGTATTGCACCTGCGCCATCACCCAAGGCCTCTCCTATCAATGGTTTTTCTGCTCCTCCTCCACCTCCTCCTCCTCCTTTTAGTAAAACACATTCAGTCCCTCCATCTCCACCTCCTCCTCCTCCACCTCCACCGAGTTATGGATGTCCACCTCCACCTCCACCTCCTCCGAGTTATGGATCTCCACCTCCGCCTCCACCTCCTCCTCCGAGTTATGGATCTCCACCTCCTCCTCCGCCAGCGAGTCATGGAGCCCCTCCTCCTCCACCACCCCCTCCTTTTGGTAAAACTTCACCACCACCACCGCCTCCATTTGGATCTAGTGGACCTCCGCCACCACCACCACCTCCATTTAGATCTGGTGGACCTCCGCCTCCACCACCACCTCCATTTAGATCTGGCGGACCTCCGCCTCCACCACCACCTCCATTTAGAGCAGGCGGACCTCCGCCTCCACCACCACCTCCATTTAGATCAGGCGGACCTCCGCCTCCACCTCCGCCACCACCACCACCTCCAATGTATGGCGCACCACCTCCACCACCTCCTCCGATGCGTGGAGGAGCCCCACCGCCACCACCTCCACCAATGCGTGGAGGAGCCCCACCGCCACCACCGCCCCCAATGCGTGGAGGAGCCCCACCGCCTCCTCCGCCTCCTGGTGGTAGAGGTCCTGGGGGACCGCCACCTCCACCACCTCCTGGTGGTCGTGCTCCTGGTCCACCTCCGCCTCCTGGACCAAGACCTCCTGGTGGACCTCCTCCACCTCCTGGACCAAGACCTCCTGGTGGTGGACCTCCTCCACCTCCTGGACCAAGACCTCCTGGTGGTGGACCTCCTGATCTTAAGGGTGCGGGAAGAGGGCGTGGTCTTCCACGTCCAGGTTTGGGGTCTTCAGCTCAGAAAAAGTCTTCTCTGAAGCCTTTACACTGGGTTAAAGTAACAAGGGCCTTGCAGGGAAGCTTATGGGACGAGTTACAGAGGCATGGAGAAGGACAAACGTATTGGACTAACTTTATCTTTGCAAATTCTGAGTTATTGGGGTTTTCTTGACTATTGGTCTGCAATTAATCATGTTTTTTTTTTTCCTGCTAGTGCACCAGAATTTGATGTATCAGAAATAGAGACCCTTTTCTCTGCTACAGTGCTAAAACCGGCTGATAAATCTGGAGGTCGAAGAAAATCTGTTGGGGCAAAGCCTGAAAAAGTTCAACTGGTAATATTAAATATTCTAAAGACTTGATTATTGCTAGATATTCTAACTTGCTCTTTTCTGGTGGAGACTTTGGTCATGTAGTTATAAACAAGTGACAAAAAGCATGCTATTATTTGCCTGGAATCTGAGTACTTCCCGCGTATCTGTAAAAGATATAAAAAATTGTACTAAGAGAATCTCTATATGCTACTATCCATCCTTATATCTCTTTTCCCTACTGTTTCAACTACTCTGAAGCTCATTGCATGTCTGATTGCTTTTGTGATTATATATTTCACTCTGTTTGATGTATTGTTTTTCTTATGGTTTTCCAGATTGACCTGAGGAGAGCCAATAACACGGAAATTATGCTTACGAAAGTAAAGATGCCGCTGCCTGATATGATGGTAAGCTACAAAACCTACTTTACTTGAAAACAAGTCATTACTGGTTAATCTGTTATAGTTTACTGATAATTGTTCGCAATTTTCTTTGCATCATCAAGGCTGCAGTTCTGGCAATGGATGATACTGTACTGGATATTGATCAAATAGAGAATCTTATAAAGTTTTGTCCAACCAAGGAAGAGATGGAACTTCTTAAGGTAAACTCTTTTCTTTTGAGTACCATTATTTACTCGTCTCTTTAATTCTGGATGTCTTTTGTGAAATATGCCATTCTTGTTGGCTATCATTGTTCGCTTGGAGTTCGTGTTCTTGGTTGTAATTGACTGTTTTGCTGCAGAACTACACTGGTGACAAGGCAACCTTGGGAAAGTGTGAGCAGGTCTGTTTTAAATCTTTAGATTACCAATCTCACACTGTTTTTGGTTGTTACTATAAAATAATTTTAACAATTTGCTTAGCTAATGTGCTTTCTTCTCTCATCCATTATGTTACCGCAGTACTTCCTAGAGCTAATGAAGGTGCCACGAGTAGAATCGAAGCTGCGAGTATTTTCCTTCAAGATTCAATTCGGCACTCAGGTCCGGTGGTATTACTGTTATTTTCTATCTGTCTGATTCTTTGGAGGAAAAAGTTTTGGTTTCATCATTGTCTACGTAACTATAGATTTTTGATCCTATTGTTAATGATGATTACTGTGCAGATAACAGAATTCAAAAAAAGTTTAAATGCGGTAAATTCTGCGTGTGAGGAGGTTAGATGCTTGCAAGAATTAACTCTAATTTTTGTGTAGTCCATATGCATTTCTCTTCCTTAGACTTTTCCTCATTGCTTGTTCATCAGGTCCGTACTTCACAAAAGCTAAAAGAAATAATGAAAAAGATTCTTTACCTGGGGAACACATTGAACCAAGGAACTGCGAGGGGTAAGTATCTATTTGCTTAAAACATTTCCAATGTGGGCTTGATCCAAGAATGGCGCCTTTGTTTGGCTGCATGATATACCTGTTTTGTCTGAACGCAAATCTTTTGTGGTTGATAAGACCCTTGTTCTTCTTACTGCAGGCGCTGCAGTGGGATTCAAGTTGGACAGTTTATTAAAATTAAGCGATACACGTGCTGCTAACAGCAAGATGACTCTCATGCATTATCTTTGCAAGGTAAACTACAATCGAAAAAGCAGCCTCTAGATTCTGTCGAGGGTGGTTTTGGAAATTGGTCTGGCTCAGGAGGGATACATAATCCTGAAACTCTCCTCTTTCTTTCTCCAGGTCCTTGCTTCCAAGGCATCAGTTCTACTGGACTTCCACAAGGATCTTGAAAGTCTTGAATCAGCTTCAAAGGTTTGCGTTTGTGCCTTTTCCGTCCTCTACTCCTTAGTTGTAACTGGCTCATCATTTGATTTTCATGTCGATTCAGATACAATTGAAGTCGCTGGCTGAAGAAATGCAAGCTATAATCAAAGGATTGGAAAAACTGAACCAGGAGCTCACTGCATCCGAAAGTGATGGTCCTGTTTCTGAAGTTTTCCGTAAAGTACGTTGTTTTTTTCTTCTTCTGCATTTCTTATCAATCATGAATTTAAATTTAGTTCCGTGATTTGGCTACATTACTAAATCATCATCATATTGCAAAACCAATACCTGCTGGCTTTTGTTTCTGAAACCTAGTATTATGTTTGTGATAACAGACATTGAAGGACTTCATATCCATTGCTGAGACTGAAGCGGCAGCTGTATCGAGTCTTTATGGCGTCGTGGTAATTTGGCAACCTCTACTAGATTCCAAGCTCCTTACCTTAACATGTGTTTGATCCTGAAATGGTAATTTTTTTTGTCTTTTTAATTGACAGGGAAACAATGCTGATGCACTTGCGTACTATTTTGGCGAGGATCCCAAACGTTGTCCATTTGAACAAGGTTTGGCGCGGAACATAAACCCGATCCTCCTTTGTGTGTGCAAATACATTAGAAAGTTGTTATATAAGCTAATAACAATACCGGGTGATGGATTTTGCTGCAGTTACTGCGACACTCTTGAATTTTATAAGGTTGTTTAAGAAAGCACACGAAGAGAATATCAAACAAGCGGAGTTGGAGAAGAAGAAAGCCGCTAAGGAAGCGGAAATGGAGAAGGCGAAAGGAGTCAGTCTCACAAAAAAAGCAGTTGATAATAGCTGACCCAAAAACTTAAAATCTTATTTTGCAAAAAACCGCCTTAATCTCTCAAGCGAACCAAGGTGGTTTTTTTTATGCCAGCGGAGGCGGTGCTGTTCAAGCAACCTTTCCGCAAAGCGGCACAGGGCGGTTAAAACAGGCTCGAGTCCTACCGGGAGCGATTCGCTTGGGCGGGCTATCGAGGAACCACCCGAAGATAAGAGACAGGTCTCTCTTCTCCACTCACGTTTACATGACTGATTCCACATTGATTAATTCTAACTTGTAAATTAGGATTCTTTCCGCTTCCTGATTAGAGGAATTTTTGATAGATTGAAATGTTGTATAGGTTTTCAGGTAGAGAGAGAGAGATGTAGAGAGCATTTTGTCTATTTAGTGTGTAACTTTGTATCTACCACAATATCAATGTTCTTTTTAGGATTCAGACGAATGAAAACAAATAATCCGAATGGTACTGCCTCTTGCTTACACTATAAATCGTACAAAATAGACGATGTAAAATATAACAACTCAAAGAAATTAAATAATGAATTTTTTTTCTTAGCATTCAACAAATTAGTTTTTCGAATTATACGCACACAAAAGAAGCGTGTTTCTTCGGGGAAGAAATTGAGACGCACGTGTGTGAATGTGATGAACAAATAAAGTAAAGCCAACGAATCAGCAAATCTCGTTTTCTTGGGATCCCATGTTTGAAACTTTCATGGATGATTGGTTTCTTCTTCCCACACTCTTCCTTTCTCAGAAACTAACCCTAGCAACTCAGATTCTCCGCGAATCCAACTGAAAATGGTCAAAGACGACCATCCATACTGTCAACAACAGCTGACTGATCCCGTTCCGTCAATGTTTGTCATCAGAGATTTGCCAATTTTCGCCAAGGACGATCGTGTTGTTTTCCCGCCGATCCACCACGAGAATCTCCAGGTCGCTTCTTCCATCTACGGATTCGATACGTACCTCGAATCTCCGTCGGAATCCGAATCGCCTTCATCTTCGTCGAGACGTTCCGCTTCATCTTCTTCTTTTTCGTTGTTCCCGTCTGATTCAGACGGACAACCGCCACCGTCGGAAATTGACCGGGAGCCTCCGTCGGAAACTGAAGAAAAGTCTCCGCCGTCACTAGGAGGCGAGTCTCCACCGTCCGACTCAGATGGACATTCGCCATTGACGGCATGTCTATTTGACCGGAAATCTCCGCGATCGCCTTCTGAACCAGGCGATAAATCTCGACCGTCCGATTCAGACGGAAAATCTCCGAGGAAATCGTCGAATCGTGAAGTTGATGTCTTCCAAGATTGGTGGCACCTTCTTCTCGCACGTGTATACTCCAAGTTGAAGAATTTGGTGACCTGGTTCTCAATCACTCTCCCGTCATTTTATCCAGTCCTTGCCATTGCGATTTGGTAGTGGATGCGTGTACGAGCTCGCCGGAGACGTGTCCAAGGAGAAACTACGAAACGTCTTAGAGATGCCATCAAGGAGAGAGACGAGGTATGTATGTAATCGGTTTCTAAATATTTATTTCCTGCACACAAAGTGTTCGATGAAATGTCTAAGAGACATTACCATTGGCTCAATTTTCGCATAATTTCTTGTTTTCTGGTTTCGCGCAGAGAATAGTTCAGCTCTTGCATCAGGTTGCTCAAATGAATGAGTTACTGATAAAGCACCACAAGGACATCGTATCAAGAAGATGATTCATCACAAATCCAAACTCTTTAGATTTACTGATTCTTTTGTTTCTTCTTGTTTATATTCTTTTGCAAGTCTCTCTCTGTCTGTAAGATTCTTACATTTCGATCTCTCAAAATGAGAGAAAAGACGTAAACTTTCCCAGTTCACTTCTAACCAAAAACCTACGAGTCACAGAGTTACTTCATTACTTAGGGTTCTTCGAAACTAAACACACTGCGAAAACAGATCTTTCGCAATGATAATTGAACAAATTGATAATTCATCATCTGTTCAAGTTTAACAAAAGAAATCTATTTATGGGGTAAAAATATAAAGGAACCAACAACAAAAAAAACTGAGCTTTGAAACAATGGAGCTATCAGCTATCTATGATCATATTTAGAATTTTGTTCAGCAAAGGAAGTGATGGTGCTTCATCCGCTGCTAGCTCCGCGCTTCAATCTTGAGCGGTGTTGTTCTCCGAATATCGAACCTGTTTACAAATTTCAGTGGAAACGTTGTCTCGTTCCTGATCCTCTTGATCTTAGGGCTCAGCAATCCCCTGTGACCAAATCCATAAAGCTTGAGCACTTGATTATCCGCAAAGTTGTATGCTCTCTCCATACTCTTCAAGCAACGTTCAACCGCGTAATCCGCATAGCTCCCACACGGTTTGCATCCGACAAAGTGAGTAACGAAGGGCCATCTCTCGTCTCCCATACCCGGATGATACTTCTCCATCATCTCCTCGTACTTATCCACTAATCCTTCCCAAAACCCTTGAAGATAGTACTGATTCTCCACAAATACTTTCTCCATCCACTTGTCCTTCTGTGAAAGCAGCAGGTAGATCAATGCAGACTGATCGTCAGCTTCGAACGCTGGTCTTCCCTTGAGACCCGCTGTGAGAATCTTCCCGGCTTCTTCCCGGATCGGTCCTTTTGGTCCCATTGGAGCCCAAGCATCCAACAGATCCAAAGACCATTGACAGTTCCTAAACAAGAAGCTACCAGTGTTCAAAGCAATCCACGACTTCTGCTCGAACAGCAAATCCGGATACCCGTGGATAACCAGGTTATGGTTCTCGTATTTAGACAAGGGAATCTCGAACACCATGTCTGTGAACAGAGCATCACTGTCCATCCACCAAATCCACTCGATCTCAGGGTGAGACAACATCAATCTCCTGAGCATTGGGAGCTTTGCCCAATACCCAGCAAGCTCCTTGTCCAAATGAGCCATGTTGTACACAATCTCGATCCCGTGAATCCTACAGTAATCAATCTTGTTCTTCACCGACTTCAGTAGGTAGTGATCACCAATTGGATTGTCGCAAGGCTTCGGAGGAGAGCCTGTTAGCAGCAAAACCCTAGCTTTACCACCGACGACATTGGGGAAATCTGGGTTTTGCGTTAACCACGTTTCTCGTTGTTGGTCCCAGTCAGTGATCTTGGGTCCGAGAGTGTAGGTCATGTTGAGGTCGAGATCCGAATCAGGGGGATCGTTCGGGTCGGTAGGATCCGAATCGGATCGGATCTCGGCGAGAAGTCGGTTAGTCTCTTCGATTAGGTTCTGGTTAACAGCGTCGGCGTCGGAGGTTCCGAGGTTAACGCCGATTGTGCCACGGAGGACGAGAATGGTGACGAAGCCACAGAGGATAGTCATCTTCACGTTGTTGAACGTCTTCTGGATCTGTCTACCACGTGGTGGTCTCCTTCCTCCGCCACCCGCCATCGTCGTCGGAAGAACGCCGGAGGCGGCGGCGGAAGCGGTTGAGACACGCTTCTGAGTCTTGAATCCGTCATCCTTCCCCATCTTTTTATAAGTAGAGAAACTGTGAAGGCGGAAAACGCGAAGCAATTCGCAAAACAGTTTGATCAAAGAGACATTGTTGTTGTCTACTTGTCTTGTCTGTACTAGAGAGAGAGGGGAGGAAGCGGACAATCAAGAACTTTAGCAAGAGATTGAGATCGATGCGGACGATCAAGATTCAGGTATTAACTGCTTCGGATTCAAATTCCATAAATACTATTCTACCCAAAATTATTCAACTAAAAAAATAATAAATTTTATACTACTATATAAAAAATTGATAAGATAAAGATCGATTTAATTCCCAACTTTGCAGTTGGCCAAAAAGAAAAGCTTCAACTTTGTCAAAAAGACACGTAATTTTTTTCACTAACAACAAAAAAAAAAATCTCAAGTTTCCGTTGATTCCGCCAAGATAATAAACATAATAATATTCCGCCAAGAAGAATCGCGTTTTAGGGAAGAAAATTTATAACTAAATTTTTAGTGATTTTTTTTGCAAAATACACCTACGAAGATTTATGAATTCGAAGAAGCCCCACAACTCTTTATATTTTAAATTAGATACACAGAATCCAAAGAAAGCCATATGTTAATCTGGTTTTATTTTGCTCTGAATTTTAAAGTGTTCCATGTGACAACTTGAAGATTCTTTTAGAATCTCCCATATTCTGTCAAAACAGATCACAACCCCACCACACTTGTCTGTAATTTTTTCTATATAAAAATGATCATTAATCATTTCAACATTTTTACTTCTCCTTGCCCAATCCTAGTTCATTGTACTCGCTTACTTCCTAACTTTGTAATAAATATTCTTTTTATTTTCATTTTGCATTCATTACACAGTGATACACAAGACACACACCATTCTACGAATCTGGATTGTAATTATTTTAAACTTTTATGTACATAATCTCAACTACATGAATACAGAGTGCGTGTGACTACATCCACTAAGCTCCAGTTTCTTTACTTTTCTGGTGTTAACGGTTATGTATGATTTACGAGTGTATAACTATTTTTTTGGCAACGAGACGGATTCCAGCTTTCTGCTGATAATCATAAGGTTCCAGAGACAAGAATGCATCGAGGACGCCTCCAGGGTTCAACAACGATTCAAGCTCCTCAACGCTCGGGTTGCTGAAGATTAGCTTCTGAGTAGCTCCAGAGGACTCTCTCTGGTGTACCTCTGTTGCATACCGTGCTACATCTCCATTTATCTCTGTCGGTATACTACAGACACGGAACAAACCTATCAGGAGAAGCTAAAGCAAGCAAGAAACAGGAAAATTTTGTATGACAAAATGGAAAACCAGAAAGAGAGAGTTTAGTCAGGTAACAACTTACTGTATCCTAGCGTTAGAGTAGTTTACAAATCCTTTCCCTGGATTTACCACTGGGTTCCAGTCAGAAGTAGAGCCCGAATCAACAGATAGTTTCTGCGCATTACGGTCACATGCTTCGAGTATACTGCACAAACTTGTATTCAGATCAACAACAAAATTCAGCCTCCGTCTCCCTGCGTTGTCTAGAAACTTCCCATTGATTCCAAACCGTATTTTCAGACAAGAACAGTAGAGCTGCAGAGGGGAATCGCCGTGGAGTAGCTTTAGTTTCATTATCTGGCTTCCGTGATAAAACGGGACAAGAATCGCTTTGATGTTTTGAAGAGATATCGCATCAAGCGCCAAGAACCCCTCATGTTCACTTGTATTCTCAGAGACAACAGTACCCGATGGTTGATTTTCTTCTTCTTCTTCTTCCATGAGAGTGTCTGATTGAAGGTGATTGTCGGAAGCCATTTCATTCCTCAAGAGGCTCATGTTAAACGGATCTGGCTGAGCTACACTGTTCTCGCCAATGGATGGTAGCGTGAGAGAGCTAAGTACAGTACTACCCTCGCGAGAAGAAGATGCTTTGTAACGTCTCCTTGTAATAGTAGTTTCTGGAGATGCCGAATTATCTACAGTTACATCTGGGAGACTCGGCTCCTGCGAAATGTAAAAAGCATTGCCTCTGATTAGTCCGGTTTGCTTGCAACGGAGCCATCAGGAGACACAGGCTCTCCGTTTATAAAGTAACTAAAGAGAACATACCAAGAACAAGACAGTGGCACAATATTTGAGAACCTCAAGATTCATTCTAACATCGTCCAGGCTCCTGAAGAAGATCCAAAGAATTAGAGCTTAACAGCTTTTGAAAGTTTGAGGTAAATAATTCGATCCCAAATACGTATGCTTTTGACATACCTATGCGTTTGCTTGCCGAGTCCGAAATATGTAGCCAAAGTTGCCATCTGCAGAAACAAAAGCACACAGTTTAAAAAATCCCATCATTCAACATTCTGATCTTGTGAAAATAATAAACACTTCCGAAAAGAAAATGATTTCGTTATATATACCTTCATATCACCAGCTCTTCTACCAAATTTCTGAGTAAGCAAAGCCAATGAGTCGATGGCGCCTTTTGGCTCGGGTGGTTGACGTCCGATCTCTGCAAAGGCTTCTCTAATCCTCGCACAATCAAACCTCAATATGTTGTGACCTGCCCATATCCTCCCTGCAATGTATCCATCCCCCAACATCAATACAAAATGGGCGAAAATCATTATAACATACAAAGCTTGAATCTTGGCCAAGTTCACCCAGAGCTCAAAATTCAGGAAAGTTGAGCACTTTTTTTTTCTTTCTAATTCAAACAGAGGCAAGCAGATTAGAAACGGTTTATGGAAGAAGAAGAAGAAGGAGAGGGTTTTAACCATGGAGAATGTCGTAGACAGTATCGGCGATTTCGGAGAACAAAGGTGCCAAAACGACATCATCGCGCTTGATGCCGTTGCACCGCACGGACAAAGAAGATATGAGACTCAAATCTATGGGCTGGACCAGAGTCGTGTAGCTTCGGAGCTCCGTAAGCTTCTTCGGGCATACCAGAATTGACCCGAACTCCAGAATCGCGAAACGTTCGCCTCGCTTTGGCACAGTCGTCTCAACGTCGAAGAAGGCAATCTCGGATCTATCCTCCGGATCCATTCAAGAGTTTTCTTTTTTTGACGGGTCGGGTTGAATAAAGCGGTAAATTTGTAAAAGCTTTGAAATTTGTTCGGAAAGCTTGAAGGGGCCATGGAGGGATTATATGAAGCTGAGGTTACTTTGCCCAATTCGTTAGGCAAAGTCAAGTCCATGTGAAAATCAAATTACTTTAGGGTTTATCTTTCTGGGTGGGTTTTCCAAAAAAAGGTATTTTTTGTTCATTATCTAGTAGGTTTGTAATCAGCATTCATAGATTCCAGTTGTTTTACAAGAGTGCTTTTATAAACATTCCTTGCGTCTTTTACTTGTGTTTGCAAGTTGTAACTTGTAAGTAAAACCTTGCGATCTTGTCCTTGTTTCGAGGTTTTTCCAAGGTTCTCTGCAACTATACACAGGAATCTTCAAAAGACCAGAGACAGGAGGAAACACATGAATGAAGGTCTTGATTTGAGATTGATCAAGAACAAACATGACGACGAGAGCTTAGTTTACTCAACCTTGAGTGTGACATAGACTTTAAGATCACACAGCCACTGTTTCTGGTCTCTTGCTAGATTTGATTCCTTTTATAGCTGCAGACATTAGAAGCGAGCAGACAAAATGTCAGAATACGGCCACTCACAAGATCATGTGTAATTCCACTTTACAAGCAGAGCCCTATACCTTCTGCGTAGTCTTTGGCTCCGAATACAGCTGATCCAGCCACTAAAGCATTTGCTCCAGCCTCGATAACCTTTTAAGCAAAACAAAAAAAGGACTCATGATTCTGTACTCCTAAAGGCGCAAACGAACTTACTGTTTGAAAATTCCTCACCTTGTAAGCATTCTTTGGAGTGACTCCACCGTCGACTTCAATCCATGGGTTTACTCCCTGCAGTGAACACCCAAGCCAATGGTTTCAAGAGAGAAAAAGGCTCCTGGTTTGGTTTACGGGTCTTAACTTCTTCAGAGTTACAGAATATCTTGAAATGAAGCTAAGTATAGATATACCTTCTCTACACACATTCTTCTCAAGTCCGAGATTTTCTTTACTTGGCTTTCGATAAAGCTCTGCCCGCCAAACCCAGGGTTCACAGACATTATCAAGATCAGATCAACCGCTGATGCCAGAAGCAAAAGAAAATCCATTCAGAACAATTTTTATGGATAGCTAAAGTGCATAATGTTCAGGATGGAAGCATTCATATGCAGAAGCCTCACAGTCTAATACATATTCAATTGCAGTCAGTGGGGTGCCAGGATTAAGGACAACTCCAGCTTTAGCTCCCAAGCTTTTAATCTACATGCAATCAACAGCAAGTTGTCGATTAATCGAAAGAAGTGTCTGGAAGAAGCATTAAACAGGTAAAAGATTCTTTACTTGGTTGACTGTACGATGCAAATGGATGGTCGAGGATTGCTCACAATGCACACTAACTATATCTGCACCTGCTTTGATGAAATCTGGCACTCTCTGTTCAGGTTCCACTATCATCTGAGATAAGAGCATCTACAATTTTACAGGGGAACTAAAAAGAACAACCACTAAAGCAAAGGGAAGCATAAGCTTACAAGATGAACATCCAATGGAAGATCCGTCACAGGGCGCAGAGCGTCGACCACAAGCGGTCCAATTGTAATGTTGGGAACAAAACGACCGTCCATCACATCGACATGAATCCAATCACAACCTGCTAGCTCTACCGCTTTTACCTGACCGAGGCCGAAAAAAAAACAGCGAAATAAAGCAACAAACTGTTCAGCAGAGACCATAAAGCAGAAGGATCGGAATTGATGTTGCAAGAAAAGAAACCAAACCTGCTCCCCCAATTTGGAGAAATTAGCAGATAGAATTGATGGAGAAACAATGATATCGCTTTTCGAGAACTTATCAACCCGAGCTGAGGCCTTGGCAACACCACGAGTTTTTCTTCTAAGAAAGTTCACATAACAAACCCAAAGTTTAATTATTGTTGGAATAGCAAACATCTTTCATACATGTTCGTTCAAGCATTTCCACAAACACATGAGAAACTTCACTACCAAAATACCACTCAAAATTAGATGAAGATTCCAAATTTCTAGCAACCCATCAAAATCATATAAAACTGTTACCTCGAGGAAGGAAACGAAGTGGGCTGGCAAAGAAACGCCCTTTCCGGCTTCAGGCCAACCCCATTGACCAACGAAGCAGCTAAGGTCGACATGTCCTATCGAATTGCAAAACTTTTTTCTCTTTTTCCCAGAAATATTCAGCAAAATTCCTATAGATTTAGTCTCTCACACTCTCTCTCTCTCAATCTCAACAAAGAGATAAAAAAAATCGAAACTTTTTGTCCGGAAAGATGTCGAAAGAGGAACTCTGATAATCCAAGGAGCCGCCACGTGTGACGTAAGGCTCGTGGGAGATGTAAGCAGCTTATCTCCAATGCTTGGCTCTCCATTGCCGACTTGTGCCGGTCGCTTCAGATTTGAGACTTCCGATTGTTTAGCTGTAAGGGTTACTTTCGTAATTAACTCATCACCGGTTCTTATGTGTACCAAGTTTTCCATCACCAATTAGTAGCAATCGGAAGTTTTTGATGTACACAACTCTCTCTCTGCTATAGATCTGTGTGTTACGTGAAAAATTGCATCGTTGAGTTATTCATCATAATCGCATATGTTATATGTAATTGAATTTGATGGAATGTTCATCATCTTTAATATGATAAGATTAAATGTTTTGATAAATTTTTTAGAAAGAAAAAACAAATATTTAAGTTATTCGTGTACAGCCATGCACATAGAAACAAAAGCTCCCATAAGTCATATCACACACTGACACACACATATACTTTATATGATTTATTATATACAATTGTATGATCATCTCATTGATTGTAAACAAACTTTGCCAGGTCACCAATCCAATTTTTTGTTGCTCTCTCATTGCTCTTTACCTTTTGAGTTTTAGTGTTTTGTGGACCATAAAGCTTAGATTAAAAAAAGGCTACACATAAAGCTTAATTTATTCAACATTTATTTTACAAAACAGTTATAAAAACCCTTACGCAGATCAAATTAATACTAATCGATCCACGGGATTACATGGTTTTCTAATACAAAGAACCTCTTACTGAATATCTAGTAACGCAGTTTTAACAACTTGAAATTTATCTAAGAGATCAAACCCTAATATTGGGCATACCAGCCATGAGATTAACCGGTTAGCTCTGGTTCAATGAGCAACTGACGAGCCACAGACAGATCATAAGAAGTTCTTGTCGTCGGAATCTTGTTCCGATTCATACACAGAAATGGGATGGTCAAGAAGACAACTTGACCAACCGGCTATGTCTTCAAAATTCATATTTTCTTCATCAACTAAATCGGACATAAGGAGATCTTGATTGCAGCCACCCATGTTCTCGGATTTGTCTTTGTTGATAAATTGCTCGAGAGAGTGGGAGAAACCGTAATCGAGGATGCTGAGATCAATGCTCGAACCGAGATCTTGATCCTTGTCATCGATCATGTGTTCAGATGATTGACACAATGAGTTTGGGAGACATGAAGACGATGCAGGAGATCTCAAAGTTCCTTCTATGGAGGTTGGTAAGATACTCCCGACGGAAGAAGCTCTAGCTGCAACTTTGTTTAAAAGACTTGATGTCGAGCTCGATCTCTCGAAACGTTTCTTGCAACTCAAAAAACTACTTTCTGCAGGCATCTCATCACTGGTGATTACGGGTATAGTATCGTTGAAACTCGGAGAAAGGGAAAGAGATATTGGAGACGTCGAACCCGACTGTAACGAATGCTCCTCCGGATTCGATTCTTCTTGGGAATCGAGCTTGTTAGGCTCGGTCGGACTAGGGTTAGAAGAAGCTAGAGGCTTGTGGGTCACAGAATCATTGCCCTTAATGATCAGGCGTTTCTTGAGATGCGTGTTCCAATAGTTTTTGATCTCGTTGTCCGTTCTTTGCGGCAAATGTCTTGCTATGACTGACCACCTAATAAAAAGAAAGTACATACCAATTACATTGATCGTGTCGTAAAGTTATATATGCGTTGATGGTTCTATTACATGCATATACACAAACAAAACTATAAGCAAACGTTGTACTTGTTGCCACGAGAAGCATGAAGCATGATGATAATCTGCTCTTCCTCATAGCTAAATCCTCCTCTTTTGATATTGGGGTTCAAATAGTTAGCCCATCGCAGTCTGCAACTCTTTCCACACCGTTTCAGCCCTAAACTCAGAAATAAAATAAAAAAAAACCTTATAAAGATCAATTAAATAAATAGATATTATAGAATCTATAAAGATATACGTAAATAAAATGCGTATGTGTATATATATATATATATATATATATATATATATATATATGTAATGTACCAGCTTTTTCGGGAATGTCACGCCAACCTCCTTCGCCATGTTCACGGATATAAGAGATGAGTTTTTTGTCTTCCCCTGAAGTCCATGCTCCTTTCTTTAATCCTTCTCCGATACAACATGGTCTTTTCGACATTTCCTTCGTTGCATTTAGAAAAAAATGTGCAGAAAGAAATGAAATAGTAAATCAAGGATAGAGAGATAAATCTTTTTGAATATAATTATATATGATGCATGTTCCGAATATGAATTCAAATTAACCGACATTATGCATATAATGTCGTAGTACGGTTATATATACGGTTACAGAAGTCTCATTGCACTCGTGACAATAAACTTTTAAAACCACGTAAGCTAAATAAATTATTAAGCTATTAGTAAACAATTTGTACTATATACAAGAGTAAAAAAAAAATATCGATATGAGAGACATTTAAATATTATTTTATTTGAAAAATAAAACTGTATACGTAAGCTTATTTTTATAAATTAATATTTACAAGATGTGTCATTCATTCTAATAAGTAACGTTCGTTTATATATATATTTACAAGATGTGTCATTCATTCTAATAAGTAACATTCATTCTAATAAGCAAACCTCTTTCAAAAAAAACATTACATGACAGAAATTTTGATATTGTTATATGCAATTCCTTTTGTTAAAAGTACACCCAAAAAAGTAAAAGAAAAAAAAAACAATCGATTAAAAAAAAAAGTAGTTTTTATCTTCCCTTTATATAACCGTTGTTTTTTCGGTTGTTCATTAGTCATCAGTCAATCACCAATACAAAATAAAGTAGAAATGGCTAGGTAAGTGAAAGTGATTTGTGTCAAATGATACAAGTCCCTGGAAGGAGGTTAGGTACAGTAGTATATAGACAGAATCTTGGACGGTGCACGTTTTTCGGTTTTTGGGCTCATTCGCCTGTCTTTCACGTATGTCACAGCCTTGTCCCTCTAGGCTCTCCCACGATTCACTTTTTTCTGTGGTCTCTCTACTTCAGATACTATCATAATACTTTAAAAAAATTGTTTTAACAAAAAAAACATTGCAAATTTTAAATGTAAAAATGGAGTTGACAAAAACAAAAAAAATGGAGTCTAAGGAATTCAGCTTTACGTCAACATACGGGATCGCGCCATGTGGGGATATATTTTGTACGGCTGCAGATTAATTCCTTCATATTTCGTCTTTTTTTTTTTCGCATGTGTTTTTGATATCTATACTCGAAAGGTGGATTGAATATCCAAAAACAAAAGTTTCTGATAATAGATATCTGATAAGTCTATAAGTCCATTTGGATAACAAAATCTACTTTTTCGTATAGTATTAGGCTTTGAATGGTAATGCATATATAAAAATGCAGATCAATTTTGTTTTTACGGATCAAGCATAACAGATGCAGATCAATAAATATGTATTAATCTGCTCTAAATAAGTGGATGATGAATTTGTTCTGTTTTTACCACTAAAAGACAAGTAAAATTTGATTTGTATGCAGATCTTTATTTTTTATTTTTTTATATTTGGTTCTGAAAAAAATAGATGAATGGCAAAAAAATACAAATCAATCTACATGTTTAGTGATCTGTGTTTGTTCTGCATTAGATCTGCGTTTCGGATCACAAATCCAATTATGTTGCTCACTTATTATTAGTATTATTTTTTTGAACCTTATGTTGCTCACTTATTGCTCTTTAACTTTAGCTTTTGTGGACCATATATATACACGGATTGGGAACAGCAATTTTTTTCTTGTTTGTTTTTATTTATTTACTGGTATTCGTACCAATATAAAATTATGATATTTTCCAAATTGTGCTGAAAAGAAAAGGATGGTGCGGTCTGGTCTCAGCCCCACGTCCGATTACGAAAGATCAAAATACTTTATATGTCAATTAAAACCAATATTAACAAACTTTAAGATCCGTTACAAAAAAAACTTTTTTTTGTTACGTATGAGCTCATGTCTGATTGTCTGAAGATGTTTTTTACCTATCAGGCTATATCACCCTATATAACCATTGGTTTGGAGGTCGTACAAATTTATATAAATGGTTTAGTTTCACATATTTACTCTCAAAAGGACGCCCAAAAAGATCGAAACAGTTATTAAAACAAATATAACTCGCGTCTCCGGCAAATCAAATACTAATTGATCCAGGGGGATCACATGGTTCTCTAACTAAGAGAATCCCTTATTGGATATATATATACTGACCCTTATTTAATATATAACTTAAGAAAGATCTCTTACAGAAATTAACATAGTGAAACCCAGTTCTTGGGCTTGCTAAACCATGAAATTAATCAGTCGACTCCAGTCCGGGTAGCAATCAACGGATCATATCAAGTACTTGTCGTCGTAATCTTGGTTCGTGTCATAAACAAAATCGGAATGATCGACAAGATAATTGGACCAACCGGAACCGGTTATGTTTCCCATTATATTGTCTTCATCAGCGCTTGTTGATGAGACATCAGACATAAGGAGATCTTGATTGTATCCTCCAATGTTCTCGGCTTCTTCGCCTTCGTTACTAAATTTCTCGAGAAACTGCGAGAAACCGTATTCGGAATTGTTGGGATCAAAGATCAAGCCGATATCCTCCTTCATTTGATCATTTATGTGTTCAGATGACTGAGAGAATGGATCAAATTCATCCATATGAAATTGGCTAGTTTCGGAAAAGTCATCATTGAGACATGGAGACAGTGTTGTAGAGCTAACCAAGGTCCCTTCCATGGACGCTGATAAGATATTTCCAATGGAAGCAGCCTTAGATGCAACTTTGTTTAACAGCTTCGATGTAGAACTCGATCTCTTAAAACAGCGTTTCTTGGAGCTCAAGGAACCATCATTTTTCGGTGTCTCATCACTGCTGCTTATCTCCGGTAGATTGCAGGAGCTTGAAGATGGAGGAAGAGATTTTGGAGACATAGAACCCGAATGTGACCGCTCATCCGAGTTTCCCAGGTTTGGTGAGTCGTCATCTTGGAAATCAGAAGGCTTGAGCGTGGCCGGACTAGGGCTAGAGGCAAGTGGCTTGTGGGTCACGGGATCAATACCTTGATCGATAAGGCGTTTTTTAAGATGTGTGTTCCAATAGTTTTTGACCTCGTTGTCTGTCCTTTTGGGCAAATGTCTCGCTATGACCGACCACCTATATTAAGGACAAAGAACAGAAGAATATATCAAAGCTAATTTGATCATGTGCTAAAACTTTCAATATACTCCCCTGTTTCATAATAGGTATTTTTGGCAGTTTTAATTGACACAAATTAAGAACATGTTAGAAAGTTGGTTATAAGTTGTTCCTTGGTATTTTGTTCCAATTAACTTTTATTTTCTTAAATCAACTTTGACTTGAGGTTTAATATTTTATGTTATAATGAAAATTCAAAAGGACATTGGTTTTAAAAATGAAAAATAACGTTAAAACAAGAGAAAACAATTAAGTAATGCTTAATTTAAAATTGAGGTAATATGAATTTTGTAAAGTATATATATATATATTACTTGTTGCCACGGGAAGCGTGAAGCATGATGATAATCTGCTCCTCCTCGTAGCTAAATTCTCCTCTCTTGATATCCGGTTTCAAATAGTTAGCCCATCGCAGTCTACAACTTTTTCCACATCGTTTTAGTCCTAATTAAACACCATAGCCGTATAAACATCAATTAGATGCATGTGTTTAACTATATATATATATATATATATATTATGTATCTGTCTATTTAGTATACCAGCTTTTTGGGGAATGTCACGCCAGCCTCCTTCGCCATGTTCATGAATGTAAGAGATGAGTTTCTTGTCTTCTTCGGCGGTCCATGCTCCTTTCTTCAGCCCTTCTCCCACACAACATGGCTTTCTTGACATTTTTCTTTTTCTTTTTTTTCTCTCTGATATGAATATAATATCTATAGATTTAACCCCCAAAAGAAAAACATACAACCTATAGAAGAAAAGTAAGGAAGGGACAAAAAACTCAGAAAATGTCGTCTATTTTAAGGCAAGAGACCAGTAGATCTGTTGAGGAGAACTCTGATGCATCTGAATATGAAACTAACAGAGAAACTATGGTAGATCGTTGAATGATTATGTGTTTTCATTTTCAGTAACATCTGAAAACGATTGTAAAAAAAAGGTAGAAGATATATCGAAGATCTAAGACATTGCGAGTTACTTCTCTATAATGAATAATTATATATATATGTATATGAGCATATATATATATATATATATATAAGCCCTATAATGCACTCATGTCAAAATACTTTTAAGGGCCTACTTAAGATAAATAAATAAATAAATTCAAAAAAATAATTACAATATTAATTAACTCATCAAAAGTGTAGTGAGTGCTTTTATTTTTGACGTACTGGAACTGTTCAAATGGTTTGAGAGAGACTTATGGAATAATTTTCTGCGAGTTGATGGTAATTAAGGAAATTGTATGTTAAATTATTAATTCATTTATATTAAGTTTCTTTTATATTTTCCATGTTTTTTATTTATATTAAAGAAATTGTATGTTAAATTACCGATACTAAAAAGAAAATCAAAAAATTAGAAAGGTAAATAAAAAAATTAAGAAAAAGAAAAATAAGTTTTTTTAAAAAATATTCAACAAATTAGATTTTAACATATAATCTTATTATATATAATAGAATGCGTCAAAATTAGTAATTAACATGATCATGACACATGACGAGTCATTCATTATATTTTTCTTCACAAGTGATCGTATTTTTATTTTCAAATAATTTTTTACCGGTTTAAAATATTTTTTCAAAATCCGTTTTTGATTAATTATTTTATTGTACATATAAATAACATTATCAGTTTCTTAATTATCTTCGTATTTCACTTAATGCAAGTATATGATTAACCATCACGTGTTCGTTTTCAGCATCGATCGGTCCTATACTCCCTCCTATTTGTTTGCCACTTTGGGTGTCCCTCTCACTAGGAGCTGTATTTAAAATTTAGAAAATCATTTTGCTTAATTATCAATGTTTGTTTCTTCTCATCTCACATCTTATTTGGACTTCTTTATTGTTTATAATAGTACGCCTCTTCGGAACTTGCAGAGTTAACTCAAAACAGCAACAAAACATGAAAAAAATAGTTGGGTCTAAAAATTTGATGAATCTAATTTATGTACACAATTCACTGATTGTAATAAAAATCATAATATATTGGGTCTAAATTTTGGTTTTATGTGTTTTATACTTTTATGCAATATTGAACACAAAATTACAAATTATAAGACATTAACATGTTAAAAAAACATTAAAAAGTCCGAATGTTAATCCTGATTCTTTTGCTACGCGTTAGGTCTACTTCAACCACCCGACTATATAGTGAATGACTCGCAGAATTTTGAACAAGTCTATTAATGATTTTGGCATGTTTTTCTATTAAAAAAAAAATTGATTTTTGGCATGTTAGTTGCTTAGGCTGTCACTTTCATTTCATGATTGATACAGATAAAACATGAACGCGATGGAGAGACGATCTATCGGGGGCGCCTGATTAATTTGATCTTTGGATTATTATATGTTAATTAAAATACAAANTAACACTAGGAGCTGTATTCAAAATTTAAATAAAGTCATTTTTGCTTAATTATCAATGTTTGTTTCTTCTCATCTCACATCTCGTTGGACTTCTTTATTGTTTCTAATAGTTACGCCAAGTTAACTCATCTCACATCTCGTTGGACTTCTTTATTGTTTCTACTTCAACCACCCGACTATACAGTGACTCGCAGATTTTTGAACAAGGCTATTAATGATTTTTGGCATGTTAAATTTTTTTTTTGATTTTTAGCATGTTAGTTGCTTAAGCTGTCACTTTCATTTCATGATTAATACAGATAAAACATGAACGCGATGGAGAGACGATCTATCGGGGGCGCCTGATTAATTTGATCTTTGGATTATTATATGTTAATTAAAATACAAAACTACATCGAGTATCATCATGCACAGTCTAAGATTAGTAATAGTTTGCATGGCTTTAAACTGATGACAGTATGAATCTGAATTAGTTAATTATAACTCAATTAGCTTAATTAGTAAACAATCATGATACTCGATGTAGTTTTTATTTTATTTTAAGCTTTATTAGCTTAATTAGTTTCCCGTCCCGACCCATACATATCCCGAATTTTCAGTCTCATTCCTAATCTTTTTCAAATAGTTACCTATTTAATATTATTTATTTTATTCAAACGGGTATAGAAACAGTATGTGAATAAAACATATCCGAATACCTTTTTAAAGATTTTTTTTTAAAAATATCTATATTTTTCCAAATTTTTTTGATTTTTTTCTGAATTTTCCCAAAATTATCCTAAATATTCCTCTCGATGTTGATCGTTACCATAATTATTGAGAGATTGAGAAAATATTTTAATTAAATAAATTTTCTGAACTATCTGATTACCCGAACTTTCCATCCTGTATTTTTTTATCAAAAATTTCTTTAAAAAATTGTTTTTCAATACCCAAAATATTTATTTCGGAAAGTTCTCATTATGATTTCCGAAATGCACATGTAATGTCTATGCACAAAGAAAAAATATGGCATTAGAATCGCCTTCCTTTATGGGAAGTACCAGAGCAGAGTTCACCTGAAATGTTCTCGGAGGTGGTTACTATGACATGGCTTTTTAGGATAATATTCAAATTAATAAAAAGGGAAATTCAAAGTAAGAACACAAACATTATAAAATGTCTCTTGTTTCAAATTTACGATCTAATTGTCATATGGTTGACAAGAAGAAAATGTTTGGAGGAGACTTGCGATGAATTAATAAATTCCGAGATAAGTGGAAACAAATATGTTGATGCTGATCCATTTTACTTGTTATCATAATGGACCTGATCACGAGGGTTGAAACGAATTGGAAATTTTAGGATTTTTTTATCTGGACTTAATTGGAAAATTTAGATTTTGGAATTGTCATAATGAATGTACACTTATTTAATAGTAAAAAAATAATTTAACAACATCTATTATCAAGGTAAGGATCTCTTTTAAAAAAAATCCATAGTTAAAATATATCTAATCCAGAATCAGTTCAGAATGAATGATTTATTGAAAAACAACTTTTTGATACCATGTGAATAAGAAACAGGTTAAGAAATGTGATTTGTAATATTACATTTATTTTAGATCAGTCCAAAGATCTTCAAAAAAATTTTATTTTTTGAATAACAAAGGAGCTGATAGGTTGATAGTGGACATAATAGAGCATGATGGAGAGTGGAGACCCATAGACAAAAGCCGTAGCAGCACTAGGGAACCCCAAAAGGATAGAAAGAATCAATTTTGAAAACAAAAAAACAAAGTGAAGAAATGATGGAAGAGTGGAGCCAAAGGAGAGAGACAACTATGACATGCCCATTGACACACTCTCGCATTTGAAAGGTTCATGTGGTTCTCCGGATCCTCTATTTCTAATTAAAAAACAATTGATTCTCTTTTAACCAAAAAAAAAATGTTACAATTATTTTACAGATTATTGATGATGATGCTCATCTTCCCTCTATAATTTTGTTCTCATATCAAATATCCTATAATAATATCTGATTTACAAAAGTAAACAGTAATAAATGCCTGCGAAAAGTTTAAGATAAAAAAAAACATATCTTAAATTTTTATCATATAATTAATTAGCGTAGTTATATGTCTCTTAAAAAAAAATTGTTGAAAGAATTCCATACTGGAATGTATTTGTAACAAGCTTTCAAGATGAGTGATTGAATAGAAAATCATGTTCATATGAATAAGGATAAAGTACGAAAAACTCTTGTAACTATTTAATCTATAGGGACAACTCCTATAAACTTCCCAAATATATAACAATCAATCGATTTTCAGGCGAAAATGCAACCCTGTGAACCGTAAATGCAAATAGTTTTATATACAAAACAACATAAAAACTCAGGGCCATCTCAGATTATTTGTAAACCATGTTCATAATTCACTCGACTATCGAATGCCAATTTTATAACGTAACACAAATCTTTGATGTCATTTTTTATTCACCTTTCCCCTTTTCTAATTATGTAAAGATTTGTTTTTATTTTTTTGCTAATATGTAACGCTTTGTTGAAACTGCAATATTCTTTTAGTGCCACTTGCCAACATTGTTGTTGATAGCTAAATGATAATCACTTCGTTTTATAATAAATGTCATTTAGATAAAATGTATCTGCAATGTAACTAGATGTATCTGGATATATTTTGAGTTTAATACATTCGTATACATTACAGATACATTTTCTCCAAATGACACTTATTATAAAACAGAAGGAGTATATACTTGTATAGTAGTATAATTTTACAGTTGAGTAATCTTATATTTATTCTCATAAAAATCGATTCATTTTTATGTCATGCTTTAACGTTGTTGGGACACAGACGTCTTGGGAAGAAAAAAAAAAAAGAAGAAGCAACAATTGGCTTCCCACAAACCCTCGAATGAAATGTTGCCAAGCAAGGGCCACTTTCGGAGGCTCAATTAAACCGATCATTTTTGAGCAACTATAAGCTAGCCATTATTTGGTTAATTGTCAGATATAAACCACGATTAGACGAAATAAAGGGATCCTTATGCACGCATAGTCGCGTTTCATCCCTAGATTTAGAAAAATGTAAAGTTTACAAAAACATACTCAAAATTTACTACAGTGCTAGCAAATAATTTTTAGAAACTATTCGATTTAAATTTAAATGAAAAATCAATTTGGTGAGTGGAATCTCTCCCTTGGTCCAATAGTTCATCAAGAGTTCATTATTAATGTTTATACGCCAAATTCCATTTCCCTGTAAATCTGTAATATATATGGTAAAGTCACGTGGTTAGGATATTAAAACAAGAGATGCAAGACAAGTGTATATGGATAATTATGAAAATCCATCTCTGTACTTCAGTGTCGAGATTGGTTTTATACAGTAATTTTATCTATGGACTGTGTTGAGTCTTTTTATGAGGAATCGACGTGATTGATAAATAAGCGGCTCTTGCGAAGACAGGCCCAAACCACAGCAAAATAAATGGCCCACATATTGAAGCCCACCCAAAAATCTGTTGGAGAGTCCTTTTGAAAAGCAGCAAAATAAGGAGAACCGGAGAAACATCTACATTTTTTTATTTTATTTTTGTTAAAGGGTTTATTCTCTTCTACCTGTTGTGTTTCTAATAATTCGCCCATCTTATAAAAGGAGCAATGAAGTGGAATATAAACAAACCAGTAAAACAAAAAAAGTTGAACTAAAGTGACGACTAATTATATCGAATACGACGCGTGGGTATACGACTATACGTATTCATGTTAAATCCGCAATTAACTGAAGGGTGAGATTTCAAATTCATCTGAAGTATATACAAATCCGAAATTAGCAAAGTACAAAATTTAATTCGAGTGTTTTTGGGGTTTAGGAATCTGTTTGTGAAAGGTAACTAAAGTAATCAACTTTTGTTTTGTTATTATCCAAACTTCAAAATGGGCATTTTGTATATACTTTTAAATAGTGATTATGAAAGCATGTTAGAGCATCTCCAATGCACTTTCAAATCTTCAAATTTTAAGGTTTTTTGGTTTCCAACCTGTTCTCAAATCTTCAAATTTTTAAATTATTTTACGGATGGATTTTAAATTTTATCATTGGAGTAATGCATTTTCAAATCTTTATTTTGAGGATATACCACCTTTAAAATGAGAATCATGGTTGGAGATGTTTTTAGAAAGAAAAAAAGTTAACATCTAACAATACAACGATGTTGTAAGTTTTTTTTTACAAGTTGATTTTATAATACCAAATTCGAAATCTTCTACAAAGAAAATTTCGTGCCTGATATTTTATTAGAACGTAGATTAAGACTATCTTCTGAAATCTGAATGTAAACAAAAGGCGAAGCTCCAAAATAAATAATAAAGAAAAGGTAAAATAAAGTGAAAAATCGATAATGAAGATGTGTGGAACTCAAATTGATCTTTCTATAGTATATTAACACGTGTGTGATTCATTCTGGTTACTACTGTAAATTGTTTTTAAACAAAAACCTCTAAGTTAATTGTGTACAACTCGTTTCAATTATATTTTCCATCTTTTTATTTTTTATTTATTTTACGGGTATCAGTCTAACAAATTTATATAATATAGGTAGCAGCAGTTATAGAATCACCGAATTTATTTTCTTGATATCACCGATTAAAATGAAACTATTCATAGTCAAAGTATATACTCTAATGGAATTCAATATGATATAAGTTAAAAGCTGCTCAAAGTATAGTATATATACACATATACATTTCATACATCATGCGTAACAACTTTATAACGGAATAGATTCTTCCTGGGAAAAATAAAGGAGAAGATTTGTCATAAAAAAATGAAAGAGAATCGATAAGTAACGAAACTGCATATTTATACCTTTAATTTAAAAGCAGAGGGAATAAAAAGTCTGTTTTTTTTCAGAGGGAATAAAAAGTGTTGTTCATTCATATATTTTTACCATTTAAAAAATATATCAATTATTTTGATACGTGATTCTATAATGCTAGCCACGTTTAGTCCTTGTATCATCATGTGTAATAATATGTTATGTCATCGATGCATGTGTTATATATGCGCGAGTATACACATTTTGTTTTTATATCAGCCCAATGGCCCCAATATATATGGATTGGTTCGTCATAAAATCCGAAAAAGCTTGAGATGACAGATGTATAATTTCCTAGAAAAAGGTTTACTGCAAATCGATTCTCAAATATATATTTGGACGCGCGAAGCCAAAAACAAGGCTTGAAACTGATTCTAATTCAAAGTTTTGATAATTCAAATGTATCAGTCTAGTATTGAAGTTGAACCGAACGCATAATCGTTAGTTTTGATAACGTAATTCACCATAATGCATGAATTTTTTTGAAAACAAAAAAAACCAAAAATTTAACGAATTTAATTGCTTCTCTTTTTTTTTATCTTCTCTCTAATATTAAGTTTCAATTGGGTATAATAATAATAAAAAAAAAACACTATAAGAGTGGAAATATTGATATAATAATAATAATCTATACAAACTTAGCACACCACGCTGAAAGGATAAAACTTTGAAGAGTTCTTCTTACTCGTGACCTAAAATTAATGGACTTTTGAGGTTCTGAGTTTTCAGTAATTCAAGAAAGGTTCAAGATCAAGCGGACCTGCGGAGGAAGACGGAACTTCTTGGTGATCGAATCCTTTCCTCCCAAATTCAAAATCCGATGAAATATCGGTATTAGAAACTCCGGTTTCCTGCGAGATGCTCAACGTTTTGAAGCCCTGCCTTCTGTTGTTCTCCGATTGTTCTTGAGCAAGAGTCGGATCGGAACTCTGTAGATTCTCGGAAACGTAGAGAGATTGAGGTTGGTAGAGTGGAATCCTCGGGAGAAAATCAGGTTGGATCGAGCTAAGGACAGGGTTGCTGAAGCAATTGAGCATTGTTCCTCTGTTTTCAGTTTGGTTGGAGAAGCAGGGCACGTAAATCGGTTCGGTCTTGGTTTTGTCATTGTATGGTGAAGAATCGGCTAAAGGTGGCAAACTGGACCCGGTTCCGTAAGAACCAATCCGGATTAAAGTCGAAATCGGGATCTTCTTGCCTCCGGCAGTTTTATGAAACACCCTGCATATCACCCATTCGTTCTGCCAAATTGAACCAAACCCCCCCCCCCCCCCCCCCCCCCAAAAAAAAAACTTATCAAACAAAAACAGAGCAGAAGAAGACAGAGCTGAAAAAAACAGAGGAAAGCTTGGGTTTTGTTTTTACCTTGGCGGTTTTGGGCAAGTTGTGGGGAGAGAGTTTCCCATCAAGCCTATACTCATGCATCACCCAATTTGTTTTCTGGCCTTTTGGAGCTCTTCCTCTATAGAAAACAAGTGTTTTCTTCATACCAACAAGCGATTTGCCTCGGAAAATCTCTTTATCCTTCCCTGTCGCCTTCCAGTAACCGGCTTGAGTTGCCCGGTTAGTCCTCAGACCGGTCGGATACTTTCTATCCCTCACACAGAAGAAGTACCATTCTTTCTCTCCCATTTTTGCTTTATCTGTTTACAAAAAAAAAAAACACCAAACACGCATTAGAGATTTCAAGAACAATGATATATAAAAGAAGAGGAGAAAAAAAAAAACGTATCTGAATCCAGACCGAGATGTTAAAGAAAATTGGTTTGTTTGAACCTACACGGCAACTCCCATGGCTCAGCTTTGTTCAAATCCACCTCGCCCATAGCTTTAGCAGAAAAATCCATGTCAAGAACCTTCTTGTGTAGATAGTGGGTTATGAGTTCTTCGTCTGTTGGATGAAACCTAAATCCAGGAGGCAAATCCATCTGCTCATCGTCTTCCTTGTGAAACCCACCAAAAGTTTCCATCTTTTTTTTTGTCCCACAAGAAACCTTAAAACCCTGAAAGAAAAACAAAATATCTGATCCCGGAACAAAATCAAACCCTTATTTGATCGAAAACACCTGTTTCTCAAATGGTTCTTATTTATTTGATCGAGAAAGATATGATCTTGAATGCTTTCAAGAGATGGGTTCAGAGAATATATATATAGATATATGTAGAGAGAGAGAGAGAGAGTAAAGGTGAAAAGAGAAGTTAGGGAGAGAGATTAAGGAGACGGAGAGGAACTAAAAAGGAACGGAACTGAATGGAACTAGAAAGGTATAATTTTTTTGACGAAAATGATCGTTTTTTAATATACAAATTATTTATCTATAAATATAATAATATAAAATTTTGTCCCTATTTTGTGAGAGAAAAAGATGTACGTAGTGTGTAACGCAACTTGCTAGGTTGTTTAGCAGTAGCACTTTCCCTTTTAGAAAAGAAATTAGAAACCTTTTTCTGATCTTTTTTTACTATTATTTTTTTAATTTGAAAAATAACTGTAATTAAAATGAAATTAATTAAACTATATTCCGATCGATCTATAATAGTAAACTAATTTGGTTCTTTGAATCTAACGCGGTGAGAATAATAATAAGCGTTACAATGAAAATTCAGCGAATAAACAAAAAAATTGTTTTTTCTTTAGTTTGTTATGCAATGAATAATGGCAGTCTGGCAGTGACTAAAATTAAATTATGAAGATAGCATATTAATATGATTTAAGAGAGTTATCATTATAACCGTTCTTGGTATTAATCAATTCACAACTTTGATAAAGAGGTCTATGCATGTCATTACAAGTAATTAAATGTTGAAATTCTGATGTGACACCAATTTATTTATTAAAATTAATAATTAACCCCTCTCTTCCCAAAAGAAGTGCCAGGAAGGCATGATATGTTTGACAAATGGTGTTTTGCTGTTACTCTTGTTGGTTCTTTAATTTTCCTTATTTGTCAGATACAGTATGTGTTATTTTACTATTAATATTCCCTCTGTATTTTTTTATAAAAAATTTTAGAGATAAATTTTTGTTCAAAAATATCTGATGTTTTCAGATTTTTATGCAAAAATTGGTATAAAATGATTTTTTTACTCTTTTATTATTGACATAATTTCTAGTCAAAACACACAAAATTTAAAGTAGATTTAATAAAAAGGTTAAAATAGATATTTTGCAAGCTTTCTTAAATTGTGTGCAAAACTCTAAAACTTTTTATAAAAAATAAGGAGAGAGTACAATAAATTTATGGTATTTTATTGATTAATAATTAATTGATCATGTCTCAAATGAAATATAATATTATTATTAATTTATCATATAAATCCCTTATTCTATTGGTTAACCAAAAAGTTAATTAATGTTTATACACCCAAAAAATTAAAGTTTGATTCCTAAATAATATGATGGTTGCAGATTGATATAAACAAACTTATATGAATTCTCTAGCTACATGTAACTAACTATGACTATATATATGTTAATTACATATACACATACGTTAAAGCCATATATATTGGTATGTGAATTATGTATAATATACGTATTAAAGCAAATGACACAATGCATAAGGTGTATCAAGGTGAGGCGGGAGTTTCCATTATACACAAAAATTTAAATTAGTGACCTAGTATATTCCTTTCAAATTAAAAGAAAAATAATATTTATTTAATCAACCAAATATTGGGGGTGACAAATGAGAATGCAGTTTCGGCGGAAAAAAAACAAAAACGTATCCCCCACTTGGTCTATGTAGACAGAGTAAAATAAGAAGAAAAAAATGTACGTATAGGATGAACATCATAAGTTATTTTACTATAACATAATTTACCCCGTTGTAGTAAGTACCAATCGTAATTGGCTTCCTCTTTTCTAAATAAGTGATATTTCCCTATGATCTTATTAAAAACTCTTTGATTAATCTTCTCCTAATTTGAAGCCAGCAGTAATGACTAATGAATAATGACAAACTTGTATGTCAAAATAGTGGATCAGGCGATGATATTGATATATATATAATTTTTTTTTTTGGTCAAACAGGCGATGATGATATTCTAATTCTAATGAATAGCAATAAAATAAATCGTGGGGTGAGCAAAGAACGGATCCAATAAGATTTGGTCGTCTAATAAATTAAAATTCTACTTACAGAAAATGTTGCAAAATTAGGTTAGTACGAAAGCAACTAATATTTCTATTTAAGGTAATAGATCTAATAAAACAAGGCCACGTGTCTGGCTGTTTCTCGAGCAATCCCAAAGACTTTCCGGTCATAAGCATAGTCAACTTGTCCACATCTGCAACGTCATGCCGATTTTAAACACACTAGTATACAATTTTAGTGCCAGCAATTTAACCAATTATAAATAGACGCGTGTCGTAAATGAAAGCTAATCAAGTAAATTATCTATGCAGCGATTGTTGGCCAAGTCTGGTATGGATTACGTGGCAGTTTCTTAGTGGGTGGCTACAAGAGTCAAGTAATAGGGTTCGAACACAGAAATAAGAAGAATAAATATGGCCGTACAATACGTGAGATGGAAAAAGAACGATGTAAGATTAGAGATACACTCTCCTCTATGCATCTTCAACATTGATATATCAAGTCTTGTTGACCATTTCAATCGGTATCAATAAGTCTTATGGTGGCTCGATCATATATATAGTCTTTACAGATATCAAATCTAAAATTTATAGTTATTAAGATAAAATATTTGAAAAATAGCATGTGTGTTAAAGTAAGAGCTTTTCGAGTTTTTTTTTTACCGTTTTTACAACATTTCTTAAAGATCTTCATCAAATTTGACGATCTAAAATTTCTTAAAGATCTTCATCAAATTCAACCGGTGTGTCTCAAAGAAAAATTCTGCAGATTCTAAAATTTTAATCAAAACAAACTAACTTCTGTTAAAGAAATAAAAGATTGCTCCTTGCCATATATATGGATCAATCATCGACCTTGCGTATGGATGCATGCATGCATAAGTAACAACTAAAGAAGACAAGGAAAAAAAAAAGTTCGTTAGCTTTTTCTTAAAAGGGAACTTGTAAGTTGTAACCTATTATTACAACATGTTTAATTAATCAAATACAACATGATAAAGAAAAAAGAAAGAACAATGTTGTCTGGTGTATCACATGCACACATTTGCAATATGAAAAAAAAAAAACTATTTGGGAACTCCGTATTATGATTATAGAAAGAAAAAAAAAACTCCACACTAACACTATATATCTCTGTAAGTACCAAAAATGAATTTCGTCTAGCTTGGAACAAAGCCGGCCCATGTGAGATTCTTGGTGTAAAAGGGGAAAAAATAAATTTACAGCAATAACTACTTTGTTCATCGAGAAGAAAGAAAGAAAGAGAACCTTATAAAATTTCAAAAAAGTTTTGAGAATTCGTAATAAACTTTCATGTTTTCTTGAAAAACTTTCCGCCTTTCTTGCCAATTCCAGCCCCTGTAAGGCTTGAACAGAGATGGGATCTGGTGTCTGGTCTCCACTGCAATTCTACCAAATCTGAGAACAAAGCTGACAGCAACGGAGAGATTTCTGAATCTTTCATGTTCTTGCACGAAACCACTTTCAGATGTCCGAGCTCGTGCCAGTGTAGAATCACGGATTCTAGACCCGATGTTGTTAGCAACGAGCATCCTTCTAGATACAGAAGCTTCACTCTCCTGCAAACCCCCGACAAAGATAATTGGCATAAAGATTCCATCCTTTTTTTATTTATTTAAGTTATCGACAAGACCTAATGGGTATATACATACTTACTAGCAGCAATGAAAATTGGCTATAAAGATCACATTGTTCCCTAGAGATTCGATATCATGCTACAAAACCCCAATGCAGTCTATTTTTTTTACCAGTTCACCATTACTTATCCTCAAAAGCACAAAAGGGGAAAAATAAAGTTTTTAGTACCCGAAAGCCATTGCCAAGCTGAAGATATCATTATCCAATCCCCAACAATCTTGAAAAACAATCTCTCGCGCAGCTTCACAAATCTTAAACAAAGCCTTTACGGTATTCTTATCTCTTAGTTGACACTTCTCCAAGTGCAACCGCTCGAGCGCAGGACAACAACAGCTCAAGCACTCAGCAAGACCAGGATCATGATCGATCTTTTTACAAGACACGAGTTTGAGCGTCTTGAGATTCTCGCAATATCCAAGACCTCCAAGCCAACCCGACTCCATCTTATGATCACAAACAGTGAGTTCCTCGAGCATTTGACAGCATCCGCCTATTTCTTTAACCCCGTCGAATCCTCCTTCGCATCCGACGAGCTCAAGCTTCACCAGTCTCTTGCACCCTTGAGCCAAGATCATCAGGCCGATATCCGAAACCAAAGAGCTGTACAAACCATCGACGTTCCCGATCAATCTCAAGATCTGAAGATTCTCAAACGCACCAATTCCAAGCAAAACACTGTCAGAACACTTGTGCAATTCGAGTTCTTGCAACCTCGAGCACGCTTCAGCTACATTCAGCAGACCTAATTCACTAGTGTTTGTCACTACGAGTTTACGGAGACTGGAGGAGCCACCTGCAAGGGTTCTTAGCCCTCTATCGACCATTTCAACAGACAACAAATTTTCCTCAAAGAAGCTCCAACTCTGGTAAGACCCTACACCAACAGTAAACGAAACTATCCTGTGGTTAACTAAAATACCTGAATTTGGCGGCGAAATCAAACACCCACTGACCAAATCAACGTTATCCAGATTGGGAAACCTCGAAATCAGCCGACCAGACGCGAGGAATTCCCAATCCGATACCCTAATCGACCTTACAAGGAGACCATGGAGTCTCAGCCATCTCTTGCAGACCAAAGAAAGATTCTTCCGATGAGAATTAGGGACCTTGTCGATGATTGTGAGGAGAGTGAGGTCAGGTAAGAGAAGCGTGAGATCGGTCATGCAGGAACTGGGGAGTAGGGTTTTGGATTTGGCGATTGGAGGGGTCAGAGACTGAAACTTGGAAGCCAAATCGAGCGGCGAAGAAGAAAGTAAATGGTGATGGTTAACCCAAAGTTCCGACCAGCTGGCTCGTCGCTTCTTCAATGGCGAAACTGGACTACTCTCCTTCTTCCCCACAAACGACATACTTCGCCTCACGTTCTCCGCCACGGATAAACAAACCGGTCGTCAAGTGGTCCTCCCTGAAACCAACGTTTCTCGGAGGGATTGGTTTGATTTTCCTTTTTTCCTTTTCTTTCTTCTTCTTCTTCTTCTTCTTTCAGAAACGTTAACGGATTTCTGCAATTAAAATGGAAAGTGTGAAAGGTCTGCGAAACTTGCAATCACTTTTTCCCAGAGAAAATTTTTTGTTTTGGGGATTTTTGGTTTATTTTATTATATATTATTTTTTGTCTCTCTCTAGAGTAGACGAAAGATTCGGTCTCTTTTTGTTAGCTTTCATTTGAAAACTGTTTAGATTTTTCGGAATTGTTTTACAAACGGCCTCAAATGCACAGTAAAACCTGTCACTCTCACTCTTTTTGATCTAAAATCTGAAGCCACTAGATTTTAATCATTAACTCTACATACATATATAGATAGATAGATCGATACTGACAAAAGAGAAACCTCCAATAAATAGGAGGATACATACAAAATAAAATTAGAACGAACTCATTCATTCCCATTACGAATTAGATTAAAATAGTGAACCTTTTTGTGAGAGATGGAATTTACAAAAAAAAAGAGGAGAGATTCTTTAGGTCAAGAACGAGGAGCAGCCATTTGTTGCTTCTTTATCTTCTCGTCTGACTTCACCATACTGTAATTTGCAAAAAAGAGAGATGTTACATTTGAATTTAGTAGATTCTATTTTGCTTCACGAAACCGCTTCGTGTGGATGTGTTATTACCTGATATCGTGAGGAGTGATTAAAATCCACTGTGAACCTTGTCTCAATGCAAAATCAACCAATGTGTCTAAGCTGATTTTCCTGCTTACTGCGTCCTGAGGTTGCAGAAACCGAAACATTTAACGCTTTCTCTTTTAGGTGTTTTATTTAGCATGTAAATGAGAGAGAGAGAGAGATGTGGAGATTACCATAAACACATCAAACTCGTCCATTGCTCGAATTGGGACCTCAGTCATATTGTGAAGAGCTAATGCGAAGCATAAAGTCGAGAAAGACCGTTCTCCACCTGGAATTTTATGACAAGTTAGGGATTAATCAAACTCTGAAGCTGGCTAGACTCTCAATGGATGAATTAGCTTCCAGAAACTTAGCAATAAGAAAGTCAAATGTAGGAGAAAACATAGAGTCAATGGCAAACAAACAAACCCGAAAGCCCTCGAGTGTCTCGAACAGCGCTGCTTGTTGCATCCTGAGGCATCTTAACCTGTTGAAGAAAAACATTGTCACATTAACCAGTTAATGTAATAATATGGACACAGTCACACAGCAGATGCAAAACGTAGCATTTTGTACCTCTATGGACAAAGTTTTATCTTCATAGGAGACTCTGATTTGTCCGCTGATTCCTTTATTTCTTAAATGATCGTTAAATCTGCTTTGAAGATCACCAATCAAGGAAAAGGCCACATGGAAAATCACATAACTGAAGAAAGAACTATAAGTTATCCAATGTAAATGGCAATAATGAACAAAGCAGTTCGTACTTCCAAGTTAATTCGCGCTTCAGAAGAGTTTTATTTCTTTGGAGCTTTTTCCACCGTGAATCTACCGCATTTTTGCAGACCTGGTTAATCAGTAATGCACACATAAAGTGGTTAGCATATACTGTATATTGAATTTTTGGACAAGGAAATTATATATTAATTAAACAATTTCAGGGCTTAACCTTGAGTTTTTCTCGGAAGCTTTTGTAAGCTTTGCGTTTTCTCCCAATCTTCTCTTCTTTTTCCTCGTGCATAACCCTGAGGTCATCGATTGATTCAGGATACCTGAATCAACAAAAGATGCATGTAACCTTAACATGCATTCCACGGGTAGTTTCAGTGTATAGGTACAACCACAAGGCACAAATAAATACGCACTTCTCACTCTCTCGCTTCAGTCTATGATTTATTTTGTTAATCTGAGCACTAAGCTGCAAAGGAGTGTCCCCATCCCAGGGACCCAAAGCAATTATCTCACTCTCAGGACAAATTATGGAGGCTTTCTCGTTACTTTCCTGAAATTTCCGCAGTCAAAACAAAATATAAAAAAGATATGGATCCAAGTGCAATAACTCGAATATGAATATATAAATGAAATTGCATTCCTCATTTTGATTTATTTGTCCCCTTTCGTTTATATTACTAACGTAACTTCATAATTGTTTACTCTTACTCGCCGCTTGGTTTCAAGCTCCTCATATTTAGCCTCAGCCACGTTAATGTCGAGTAAGACCTTGTCCTTCATTACATCTTCATAATGGTTCTTTTCCTGAAACAGAATAAAAACTTTAGTTCTAAGTGCAAAACAAGTAAAGAACCAAACTCTTAAAGAAGGTGCACCGTTTCTGCGGATTGGAGTTCTTTTTCAATCTCCTTTAGCTCATTCTCTGCTTCCTCAAAGGCGTCAACTTTACCCCTGGCTGACTCTGCATGCACGTTTTAGAAAAAAATGAATATTGCTTGCTTGCTTGAACTATGTTATAGCAAAATGGTCTGTAAATCAAGTTGATCGATCTTTCATGTTTTTAACACAATTAAAAAAAAAAAAAAATGTATCGCTAACATACCATATAAGTTTTCAAATGAAGCTCTAAATTCATTAGCCTTTAGTTCAGCTTCTTTCAAGCAGTCTTGTAGCTTTTCCAGCAAGGATTCTTTCTCCTCTATCTCTTCTCGAGATTTCTGAGAAATACAAAGAGCGCAATGCTTGAGGAATAATGCTATGGGGGAGGACAATGACAATCAAGCGGTTTCAACCAATAAAACTAACCATGATTTCTAGATGAAGTTCATTAACACTTGATGTAGGTGAGGTTTTGGTTTCAGCAGCGACTGAATTTTTCAGATCCTGCATTTCAAGTTCCTTCCTTGTCAAATCTTTCTCGAGTTGGGTGCATTGCCTCTGTAACATAGACCACAAAACATAAGCAAAATGATTATAAATAAAAACAAGCGAAATGTTTCAGATAAGACAGTTAAAAGGTTGGGCGCATTAATTCAACATGACTCTTGCATTAAACATTGGGTGCAGCTAAAGAGATAGCAGCGAGTTTACGCTACCTTCAGTTTGCGCATTTCTGATTCAAGACCCTCGAGATTCACCTCTGCCTCCCTCTTTTGTCTCCTGCATTCCTGTATCTCACTTTGTTCTTTTGAGGCCTCTATTTCAAGATCCTTGATTTGGTCATCAAAAGAAGCACACAATCGAGTCTGTCTTGGAGAACGTGGGGGAGGAAGGGTTGTCTGAACAGGCCCACGGGAAAACCTGAGTCAAGAATAGGTAGAGTGCTGTTATGTAGACGCAAATCTTCCTCTACAGTTGAAATCAACATAAACATTAAGCTTTTCCACTGACCAAGTCAAAAACTCAGTAAAAACATCAGAAGTGCCCTAGTGACCTCTTCCGATTAAAACGTGATCTCATTTAACAATGTTGTAGACACCTAATCTTATATTATCCCTTCCTTTCAAGATAATTTGAACTCAGAGATTTGTGCCTGGCTCTTTAAACGATCTGTTCTTGCAATCTAACTGGCTGCTTACATTCGGTATCCATCTATAGTGAAAACTTCCTTCAGATGCGAGAGCCTTCTCTCAAAGGCAATTGTCTTGCCAACATCATAATTCTCTGCAAGCACTTGCCTCTCCACACCACTCTGGAAATATTCAGAAACTAGCGGTAAAATTGAATACCAACACACGGGGCTTGAAGGATGAGAAGTTAATAAATACAGAGACAATCTGAAAGTAAGATTACCACATCCACTAAGACGTTAAGAACAGTAGGATTCTCAGAATGCAAGACAGAGAAAATAGTTGGGTGTTCCGTTTGAGGAAGCATGTGCCTTGGTATAACTAACCTGGATAAACAATTACCACGGCGGTTGCAATATAACTAAAGCTATCCGTTCATCAAAGCAAAACAAAAACAGAAATATTGGAAAGCTTTTTCAGATTTGAACCTTGGTCTTGAAAAGTCATAGATGATAATCTTTAAATTGTTATAGTTTGCTTCCTTTCCACAGCCTCGCAAAGTAATCAAATCTTTGTGATCGGTCACAATAAAGGCATTCAGGAGGGTTCCAAGAGCTTGTTCAACTGCAGAAGCCCATTTATTACCATTGACCAATGTCTGTAGAACACCACACGATTAGAAGACTTCACACTAAAACAACAGAGATTGTTGTCGTAACGCTTGAAAATGTCAGCTTTTCTTTCCCCCATGCATGATCCATATCAGAAATCATGTGAACTAACTCGATTGAATTTTTCTGTGCAAAGAAGTGGAAGGAACAAATAGAAACTTACCACATGAGCACCAACCGGACCAATAGGTGGCATTTTAAACCTGTGATGATGTCTCTCAATTGCCCGCAAAAGATTAATGACTTTGTCTCCGCCAAATGCGGTAACCTAGCAAGAGAAGTTTGAAATTATCCAACTGATCCTCGAGATCGTCATCCTTCAAAATAATAGAAATAATATATAGAGCCTGCTAATAAATCCATGTAATTGGATAAGCACCTTATTTGTTTGATGTTTCTTCAGATCATTGATGTATGCGCTTATGTTTCTTTGCTTCTTTTCATGATCTCTAATCTAGAAATCAAAAGGCGAAATAGCTGAATGTAAGGAAATTTAAAGACTACAACATAAAGGTGATGTTTATAATATTAAAATAAAAAAACACAAGTATGAAACAGAGTAAATTGTAGGACTTAGATTCATAAGAAAAAACTACAAGCATCATCATACCATATACTCTATCTGTTCCATCTCCTTCCCTCTGACTGATGCTTTTTCTGTTATCATGTTCTCTTCCTCTTTCAAACTAAAGTGTAAAATATTTAAGCCATGCTTAGCGGAAAGAAAAAAGAAATAGTGAAATAGGAAAGCTCAAGAGAAGAAAACGAAAAAATATATGACCTGGAAAGCGATGATTCAGCCTTCTCAACCTCTAGCTTCAACTGATTCATTTTTTCCTCGATTTCAGATTGTTCAGCCTGCATCACAATCAGCCTGTAAGAAATACATACACCTAAACACACACACTAAACTACGCCTCAATCACCATACAAAACACTGAGCATAAAACTGAAAGGATCTTAGTTTGCGCCTTTTATAGAAAATGACAATGATAAACAGAGAGGACCTGTGTGCTTCTTATAGTCATTTCATCAATATCTTTAATCTGCCGTTCAAGCCTCGTAACACGATCCTTAATCTTCTGAATATTATTACACTTATGACGGTGTTCTTCTTCTAGAGCAACCTTCTCTCTTGCAGCCTGCTTTAAAATTTATATCAGGCGAAGAGTACTTAAAACAAAGGCAATTTCAAAGCTAAACTATGAGATCTTCTATTAACGAGCTTAAGAGCAGTGCCTATCAAAGCCATGCAATCCCAATACTCAATAACAAGAATGTATTTGATAAATCCAATACTATCATTTGCTCCTCTCTTGTTTTCCTAATTGCTGAATAAGAATATATAGTTTGTATATAAGAGGTAAAATAAATTCTCAAATTACATACTTTAGGGCTCATCCCGTTAACTGAGACCCTTCTTTTTAAAACTAATTTTTAACATACCGTCTTGACTGATTGCCGCAAACACTCTATCTCTCTCTTCATCACAGTTGACTCATCCATCATGCATGCAACTTGAGCTTTCTTATTAGTCAAGTTTTCCCTTAAAGATTCCACCTCACCCTACATAAATGGTCAGCTACAATCAACTTCAGGATAAAGGATTTGAGGTGTATGTTAAGGTATGCATTGATGCTACGATGGAGTATATAAGTTTCATGGTGTAAAAAAATAAACATTTTAGAAGCTCAACCTCACATAAATGAAGAGTGCACAAGGGTATACAAAGAATCCGTATGGCCATATGAGAATGCTTTAGGGTCGAACTACCCTCAAGCTTCGACATTATTGTTACTCGAAACTTTCTCTACTTAATACAACTAATAAAACAGCAGTGGTAAAGTATCCAAGAGAAACTTAGACAAGTCATTCACCCCTGCGAATATCTGATTGTGCATAGCAATCCAAATTTGAGGTAATAGAAAGAACATATTACTTACCAGTTTCCGATCAATTCTATCTTGACAAGTAGGCACTCGTTCTCTGAGTTTCACAATCTTTTCAGCCTGTTCCTTGAGCTGCCTATCCACATCATATACCCATGACCAAGCTAGTTTTTTTTTCAAATGCAGCAACTGTTGATATACTTCTTCAAATTGTTCTACAGTCTTTATCTTTTCAAGCAACTCACTGATCTCCTTTTCTATTGGCTTTATTGTCTCCTCGAGCTCATCCACAAGAGCACTTGCAGCTTTCAAATTTGTGTCAACACTTAGAAGAAGATCATCGACTTGATGAAGAAGGGTTGCCTTATAAAAGAACTACAGAACAAAAGCTTTCAGCAACAATATCAACAAAATTTACTTCACCGTACACACCGGTTCACTGGAAATACCTTGAATTTATCTTTGTCATTTCCAGAATGTAAAAACTCCCTGCTCTTGTCTTGACTCATTATCACACATGGATTCTCAACATCAATCTAACCAAAGAAAACATAACGCCGATCCAATGACTTTGTATCAATACCACTTAAATCCGATAGTAACAAATGTGATCAAACTTTTATATCTGAATCAAAGAGAAAAGCTCACATTATAATGTTCAACTAGTTCCCGCAGCTCCTCCTTTCGGTTTGATATTTTCTTTCCTGCACGACACGGGTAGCACAGGACAAGTAAGCAGAAAACCACTTGAATCAATCAGTTGATTTACAAACGACATACAGTAAGAGATGGTCGAAAGAGACAAAGTGCAAATCACAACAGATGGATAGAGATTATAGCATCAAAGATTGATTAACCTTGATAATCCTTGAGAACCGTAGAGCTAGTAGAATCAGATATCCTGCGTTCAATAATGAGAGTATCACCATAGATCTCAGGCTTAAAAGCATCCTCTCCTTGGTTATTAAGTTCGACATGAACAAGGGCATCGCTGCATAAAAAAACAAATTATGTCATTTCTGCAATTAAAATTTCGTGGAGAAGCAAAAGCCAGTAAAAGCATAAGTGCGCGCAAACCTGCATCCAGCTTTTATGAAATCTTTCAGCGTGGAAGCGCGCTGAGTCCCCTTGGCTCGACATCCAAACGCAACACACAGAGCAGTCAATATTGCACTCTTACCGCCTGGAAATTACGGGAAACACCATAGAGGTATAAATCATACAGCAAAAAGCAGCACTACTATCTAATTAGTCATTCAAAAAGGTAAGACTAAAACTAGCTTTCAGTCCTTTACGACTAAACCCGACAAAAATCGAAGCTTAAAAAAAACCCTCTTCTACGGAAAATAGCAGGAACCCAGCTCCAGGAAACGCAGCCACAAGTCAGCTCATCCGTCTAAAAAGCGACTAAAATGCCAGATTTGGTAAGATACTTACTTCCGTTTTGGCCGGTTATGAAATTGACCCACTCGCCAAAGTCAATCTCAAGATTACTATGGCACATGAAATTCTCAAGGCGTATTCTAAGAATCGTGCCCGAGCCAGAACGATGATCGTAGAGAGAATTACTTTGTCGACAGCCATGGTTATCCATGTTTGTCGCTTTCTAGGGTTTCTTTACTCAAGAGGATTCGAGGATAAATAGAAAGCGAGTGTTCGTTCATCAGGTGAGGTGTTTTACTGGCGGGGAAGTACTAATGTTGGACGCGTGTACATGATAATTCGGCGTCGGATCTTTCGGATTTTAAACGCGAATTATAGAAATGGGCCCTTCAAATTGCGCATTCGATTCTCCACATATGTTACCGGTGCAATATAAGTAATTGGCGACGGAGTAACCAACTATGAATATATATATGTAGTCTCTGAACAATTTATCCGTTTTAAAATTAATATTAAGATTTGTGATGATATAATATACCCTAATCATAAACCCAAGTAATTTGGTTTCTCTTTTTTTTTTTTAATCAGCACCCAAGTACATAATTTGGTTTCTAAACATATTTTATTTCCAACTAGAATAAAATTAAAAACGAAGAGCAGCAAAATGAGTTTCATTGGCGGTTAAAATAATTTAAGCTAACATTTAAATGAAGAGTTTTTCCAGTTAAAATCTATTCTTCAGTAATACAGAAAGCTTCACTTTCTCTCCTCTCCCTGGCGCTAAAATTCTTGTAAGCAGGACCATAAACCGGATCATGAGGTTTTCTTGGTTAATTCAGTCGTCATGATCGTGATTCCTGAAACGTATGATTCTCTTGATGAACAGACTCTCACGCCGGTATCTACCAGTGAAAACCACAAGATTTCAGTATGTTATATTATAGTATGCAGAAACCGTTAAATAAGAATCCAAATAAGAGGGTAAAAGCCTGTTTTCTGATTTGCCATAGGAGAGGACTTACATGAAGATGGCTGAGAGACAAAAGCAGAGGAGACCGATGGCGAAATGGAGAGGAAATGTTGCCCAGAAGTTCTTATGGTCGAGAACCGTTTTCTCTGAGATGAGAGTGATTATGCCCGAGACTATAAGAATTTTCCAACCTGAAGGAAAACACTTTCGGAACGAGAATGAACAAGAATCGCCCTCCTGTGTATATTTGTGGAGTTAAACAACAACAACAACAACAAAAAAGACTTACAACATAATAGTCAGTTTAATTTAACCAAAGCATACCTGGAAGTAACGTTGGATGAATTGTCCTGAATAGATGATCCTAAAAATCATATCTTTTTTTTTTTAACGGAAAAGTCACAGTCAAGGAAAAAGAGAGATAAACAAAAGTTGACTGTAGTTGCAGAAACTACATATATATATATATAGGTGAAGGATACTCAAGGAATTCGCCAAGATTAATCCTATTGCTCCTGCAGATTTTATCAGCAGAATATTTAATGTGATGTAAATCAGTGAAAATACAAGCAACATGTCGTTCGAGCGCTTCAGTTCATTCTCTGTTCCAACTGCATGTAAAAATGCTTCCGAGGTTCCTGACAAAATAATTTACAAAGTGACCAAGACTGAAAAAAAAATGCAACGCAAAATGAAGAAGCTCGATTTTGTAGCAAACAACAAGTCAATAAGCATTAGGTAAATCTAGATACGATTACTAACCATTCATTGCCAGGACGATGATGTAGATACAATAAAACTGTAGTGCAAATGAAGCTTCTCCATCGCTCCATTTTTCACCATACAACAATCTGATGAGAGAGTATGAATAACTCGGGCCAAATGCCATAAATATAAGACCTGAAATTCCCAGGAAGTTACCCAATATTAAGTCAAAAGTCTCATATACATTTAGGAACAAAGACTATTGAGGATCTGTAATGAAGTTGAAAAGCAGATTCCCGGTATTAGGGACTGGTAAGAGACATCACGAGTGGAATCTTTTGCTGCAATAGATCATAAGAATATACCTATTAATATTACAAGCTTCAAGGCCTCGGTCAGGCAAATCCCGAGTTTCTTTCTCTTTTGCTGGTAATCATCACCTGTCAAGAGAGAGAGAGAAATACAAACCATATATTTTAATGAGCTGAAAGAAACTGAGGAGATAAATATCCGAATCCATATCACGAAACATCAGAACAAAGATTTATTACATACTATACCACAATGAACTCAGGAGAGAAATAAACCTGATGCGAACCTGGCAAATGTAGTGTATGAACTTTCTTCAAAAGGGAGAAACACCATGCGTACTACTAAACTTCCTGGAGGTCAGAAATTGTGTAAGAGATATTTATAAGCAACCTCTCTTGAAGATATATAATACACTTTGTAATTTGCATCTTGTCACTAAAGAGGCTTGCCTAGTTTGTCGACGATCCCATATACAGCCTGGTTATAAGGTGTATCTAACCATACAAGGACCAATTTTTCGCCTTCTTGAAGGATCAACTTTCGGAAGGACTGAAAAGTAAATAGCATACACATGTTCGAGAGCTGCTTATCGAAATCCAAGAACTTCCCAGGTCTGTGACATCGCAATAATTGTTGGAACATTATTGGAAATAAATGAGTTGGCTGGAAGATAATCAAAGTTAAGCATGCTGGCGAAGAGATCAAATAATAGTGAACTCATACCTGAAAGGAAAGAGATCTGTAATTTTGAAAACACCATGAATGAGAAAATAAGCCCAGTACCCAAGAAATAAGCAACCTCCATATGCAACTTGTGACAGTGCAAAGATTATCCCTTTTTCCTACGTATGTTGAAGATAATTAGTATTAGAGTTTAGTTCTATCATATAAGTTTCTTCAAGCATGCTTCTTCTGCCAGAAACAAAATGGAGTGGTACTTATCAACACAAATATGTACCATGTTGGTATGCTTGACTATGAAAAAGCACAAAGTTACACAGCGTGAAAATGTAGCAACAGTCTCAACAACCAGTCGCAATTTTAGAAGCATCAATGTCTGAGAGAGGATATACAAAGGCTCAGCCATTAGTTCCAGTACACATGCAAATCCTGCCAATTATGTTGATAAAAAAAAAACAAAGTAGATTAATCCTACTGATATATATTCACAGAATCTAAATTTAGACTACTAGAAAAAAATCTTATTAGAAAAAGACTAGAGGTATCACCGGAGAACTTCTTTAAGAAAAATGAAAGTTGTAGCCACGGAAGAAAAAAAATTGGATGTTGCTATAATTATTACCGACGACAACAAAACAGAAACTTTCAAATTCCAAGGCTGTAAGCGAAATAAGTATGATAAAGGCATAGAAAACGACAACAATGTACCGTGAATCAAGATAGCCTGTGCATATGTGTCGGAGTAACTAAGGTTCTGCCACCATAACACAAAGATGCATGCTGCAATAGTAATGGCTATTCCGAGTGGAAATGTAACCCATGCCACTTTCAATAACTTGGTCACATTGTTTTCTGATACAAGACCATCACTGCAGCACGAAAGTTAAGGAATATCACTGGCCGAAAACTTAGTCCTGAACTGATTATGTGAACTGGATCAGCGCAAACTGCTTTATGTATACCTGTTAATGTCAGCCCGCAAACAAGCGCGCCGGAATCCCTCCCGGCTGAGAAACAAGACACAGGTAACAAAAAGATGGAACTGGACCGCGTAGAGCTGCATTGAAATGAGAAAAGATAGATCGAGCTTATAAGCAAAACCCAATGAATTTCTAGCAGAAGGAAACATCGTCCACTCAAATGAAAGTCCAGTCAAATCAAGCAGAGCTCAAACTTATAAAACAATGACTACATAATTATTTCCAGGCACAGAAACCAAAACCTGATCTTCCACACATAAAACTCCACACTTAAGGCAATTAGAATCACATCTTAGATTCCAAAACCTGGAACCCAACTGCACAAAACCCATCTTTACCATAAGAAATGCACAGCAACCACCCAAATAGTACTTTCCAGCAAGCTTAAAGGCAACCCAAATAGTCAAAGCGCCTACATTGGCAAAATCTAAGAACACATCTATTCGACTTGAACAAAAATGGGCTCTCAATCAACGGACGTACGAGCAAATGAACTGGTAAACAACGATTCATTACCGCATAGTCTTGTTCGGTGAGATGCCTCACGATCCAGGAGTTAAATATGAACGGGATGCCTCTGGAAAGAAACTGCGTAGCTAATTCCACAAATTCAATCGCGGAAGAAAGGCAAAACCCAATTAGAAGTGAAATACAGAGAGAGATTTTCGAAAAAAGAAAACAAACAGAAAATGAAGACGAACCCAGTAAATACTTGAACGTGCGCGAGAGATTAACGCTATCCCTATTACTGGCCATTTTTTGGAGATGAGAAACTCCAGTCCTTCGTCTAGGTGTTTCTGGGTTTTGCGATTTTAAACTATTGTATGTTCACGCTCCAGTTGCACGAATCTAAGATCAGTTTATGTGAAAGTATGGAAACTCTCCATTAATTAACAAATACCCAAATTCTCAATTTAGCTGATCAACGACCGGCGGTGAAGAGTGAAGACGACGACGCCGCCTCCAAACAAAATAAATTTATCCAGTTATTTGGGTCGGTTTGGTTCAACTTTTTCGGGTTCGGGTTATCATATATGGTCCGAAAGTAAACCGAACTTCTTACGATTAGACTTCCGGTTTTAAATCCGAACCGAACAACACCGAAGCTTTTCTAAATGATAGCCGATCGACGTGGTCTTGTTTGAATTATTGTAGCACGGATCCAAAAAGTCACAGCACATAATATTTAAAATTTTCACGTAAGATTAAAGGGTTCGATATAGTATTTCATAAGATTTCGTATATCTCTTTTAATCATTCACTCGCATATATTCTAGTGCTGCAATCCGTTCACCCGACGAAATTAAATCAACTGATTTGACTATTTATCAAAGTGCATTTAATTTGTCGGACTGTTAATTTTGAAAAGCTCTCTGGTTAAGGAGGATGTTTAAAGTAAAACAATTTAAATATGGTGACATGAAAGTGAATTTGAATATCGCATAAATGTAGAAAAATCACGGTGAAATACTCTCATGTTATTTGTAAGATCAATAGGCAATTTTTACAAAATTACCGAATAACAAATCAACAATACTTAATATGATTTGTAAGAGCGTGGAGCATCTGGTGATGGCTAACCGGTTTCTTAGCCGGATTTCCTTTGCGTATTATTGCGGACCGAGTTATGATTCCGTTATCGAGCCGTTACGTGAGGTTCTAGAGAATGGCGAGAAGCCATTAATGTACAAGCCCACGAAGTATTCGGATTACATGAAATATAACTTTGGAAGGCCCCATAACGGTAGCAAAAACTATCGAATGGATCAAGCTTCCATAAATACATCAGCCATAAGCCATACCGGGGCAGTTCCTACGACCAACCCCAAACGGAGCGCGTACCCTTGGTTTCCCATGAAATCAATGTTCCTTTCCATGAATCTCTCAGGGATAAACTCATCCGGTTTCTCCCAATCCTTAGGATCACGTTGGACCGCAAAGAGATTCACCAGTACTTTGGTATCGGGAGGGATATCGTAGCCGACTACTTTAATCCACAATTCGACCATGTCTGTCGTGGAACTATACCCGGAGGATGCAGCCTCAACGTCTCTTTAATGATACATCTCAAATAATGCATTTGATCTATTTCATTATTGGTTATCTTGGATTTGGTCCCAACTACGCGTTGTACTTCTTCTTGCGCTTTCTTTAAAACTTTAGGATGGTTGATGAGTTCGGAGAATACCCACTCAAGCTCCAATGCTACGGATTCTACCGCGGCAACAGATGTGCCCTACAATTTAATCAAGAACAATTCAATACCGGACCTAGCTCTATATATGCATGAAAGTATCAAGAGACGTATAAAGTATTGAATCAACTCAATTATATGTTACACAAACCTCCATGATAGCTTTGACGTCGTAGTCAAGTTTATCGTTGTCTCGTAGACGAAGAAGAACGTCCTCATAGCTCTCCTTCACTCTTTCATTGATGAGTTTCTCCATAATAGGTGCTCTTTAAAAGAGTTGTGAATCCCGTGAGTCTATCGATCCAAGCGAGACTCGAGAACAAATCCGCAACACAGAAGGACCCCATGAGCTTTTTGAACTTGACATCCCAATCCAAAAAGTTCTTCGTAGTACTCTCTTCCCTTTGGTAGCTACCCGTGTACGACCTATGAAAGACAATGCTCACCACGGTGTTGAAAATATCCGTTATATCGACATCTTCGCCTTTTACGTTTGAAACATCAATGGTTTTCAACATACTTGAGATCTCTTCATCTCTCATCATCTGAAACCGGTTCACGGCGTTTTTGTTCAAGAGATGAAGAGCGCTGACCTTTCTTAACTGCTTCCAGTGATCTCCATAGGGATGATAGACCATGTCTTGGCCTTTCCCCTTTAGAGGATGAAGGCTAGAGATCGCGGGTCGGTTTGAGAACTCAATATCATGATTCTTTGTAATCCCTTCAAGAGCATCAGCGGAAGAGACCACGAGGTATCGAGTTGCTCCAAAGTTTACGAACATGAAAGGTCCGTGCTTGAGGGAGAGGTCGTAGAGTGACTTGTGGGGTAAGTTACCGATCTGGTGGAGGTTTCCGATGAATGGAAGCTTTTTAGGGGATGGAGGAAGGTTTAGCTTTCTTGATTTGATATTTTTCTTGATAAGTGCGAAGATGAAAAGTGGGAACAATGCAAAAAGACTTAGAAGGAAAGGCTTTGAGTTAAAGATGATTTGCTCCATGATTATTCGCTTTTAAGTTTTGTGATCACTTAATTTGATCCAAACCTTCTATTTATAACAGTTAAAGGGTTATTGGGTTTACCCTGTAGAGAGTTGTACAGTCAAAATGCGCAAGCTTGAAATATATCTCGTCAATATACATAACCAAAAAAACCCGGGACCAAGAACATTGCAGAGCGCTGAGAGGATAATGTTGTTTGTTGAATCGTTTCAAACTTTCTGACACTGTCTATCTTTTTTCTTTCTATCTATCTTAACATATTAATTTTCTCACCATTTCTTTATATAAAAATGAGTTTTAAGGGAAAAGCATAGAAAAAGTTGGTTAATATATGTTAAAAGCCTATAAAAATGGGCAAACTCCTCGATAAATATCTCATCAATTTACAAAACAAAAACCCGAGACCATGAATAATGTCATACACTTACAGTAGACCAAAAGTTACATTCCAGAGCGCAGTGATGGAGTAATTTCGTCTGTGACCAAACTTTCAATACTGGCAATCTTTTTATTCACCTTAACATATTATACTTCTCAATATTAATTTCTTTATATAAAAAATTGAGTTTAAAATGAAAAGCATAGTAAAAGTTGTGTTAAAAGTATGCTAAAACTAAAAGCATACAAAGAATCCATTGTTTTATTAACTTATTGACGGAAAAAGATGATGGAATTAATGTCATGTTAAAGTTAAATTTGGTCAAAGTCAATAGAAATTCTAGGATTTATTTGGATAATGAAACAGTTCATGTTTTTTTCTTCCTGTTGAGAAGTTTTGCTGTTTTTTTAAATAAGTTTTTGGTTGTTGATTTATCTCCACAGTCCTTATTAATATGAGTGGAGCTGTTTCGTTTTTCGTTATCCATTAATGTTTTTTTTGGTAAACGGTAATGTAAATAAACTCTTTAAACTAAATTATTTATTCAGTACTAAAAAAATGACTTTTCTTCCAAAGAAAAAGTGATCAATCTAACTTACTCAGTTACTCCAACTAATTTGTTATATAGATTTATAAGAAATAACATCTGGATAAAAATTAAATGCGTATTCTGGATTTCAATCTCCAAATGACTTATACATAAATGGCCTGAAATGTTTTGGCGTTAAATTTTCAAAATTGATCGTATTTAATTATTTGTGACTGAAAAACCGGTTTACTTTGTAGATTAAGAAGCCTTAAAATTATAAACTAATATTCGATAAATTAATAATCACTATAAATTAATAAATTTTGCCGGTCACGAGTCGGGCCAGTGTAAAAATTTGCAAAATTCGTTAAGATAATAAAATAATATTTTTTTGAAACTCATATGTAAATATATGGTCCCAATAATAAGATAAATTAATAATTATAAATATAGGCTTATATATAGTAAATATATGACTATTGGTGTGTTGTTTTTCTGGAAATTGGATTCTCGCTCGAGTTTATTTCTAATAATGTTTGGTGTTGTTTTCTTGATTTGCATATAAGATTATGAAAAGTTCTACAAGTTATAACTGATTTATGATGCATAACTACTATCAAATGTTCCATATTATATCATCTTCAACTTCATCATCAATATTAAGGACGTTAGCCACAAATTTTTATAAACTTTGAACTTCTGATAATGTATCACTTTCACCTAGATAGTCGAATATGCTATTGACATGCATATATTCTTTTTCGATAATTGAGATTATTAATTACCACTTTATATTTATGAATGTTGTTCGCCTCATCTTCCAAATTCAATTATTCGACATCTCCTGAACGAATTTTGCACTATTGGAAACAATTTGCTATTGTTAGCAATTGTTAGAGTTCAAACCGAAAAATATATCTATAAATTAATAACTCCTCCAAGATTCAGATTGGACAGGTTCAAAGAGACAACTATTGGGAAGCTATCGTCGTCGCTGCAGAAAACGCCTCCCCAAGAACAAAAGTTCGAGCTATCGTCCCAATCCACTAAATTGCTCAAAGACTCTTTCATCGCGATCAAAGCTTTACCTGTGGATTAATTAAAAAATTCTAATCAGTCAAATATATATACATAAACAATTAGATAAAGCAAAATCCAAGATCGATGAGGCTCCGAGGGAGATTGATCGGAGGATCGGAGAATCTAAGATTGGGGTATTGGGGCTGACTCTTTTAAATTGCATTTTAGGGCTTACAGTGACCGTATGTTTTGGGCTTACTATGATCATATTAGAGATAGAAAAATTGCATGATATGAAAAAAGCCTTACAACAAATTTTCCCGGCAAAAAAACATAGCTATACTATTTTCCCGCCAAAACATAATTTTTTTATTTTCCCGCCAAAAATATAATTTTAACAAAATTTTCCGCTACAAATTATATTTCATGATTTTCCGCCAAAACGTAATCTGTTCAGAAATCCGATTTAAGAACATATTAATTTAAACTAAAAATTACACCAGATTTCCAATTATCTCCAGCACACCTTCAACAATATATTCTCTTCTGCTGCTGCTATTCTCTCTTCTTCTGTTGCGTCTTTCTTTTCTCCTGATGCGAAGCTGCGGTATTGGGCTTGTGAGCTCGTTATTCTCTAACTTCAAAGTCTGAAGCTTCTTGAGCTTCGAAATCAACAATGGTATCTCACCAGACAATCTATTATTAGAAAAATCCCTAGGAGAAAATATACAACAGTTAGACAAAAGGAGAACATGTACAAAAGGAGCAATCTCTAAAGATATGTTTGAGTAGACGGTATGACCATGACGTCATGCAATTACTCTCTAATCTCACGGGACTTTTACCCACTCGATCCCATGAAAAAACCATTATTTAAAAATGAAAAAGGTACGGTTTTACTCAGATTTTGTACATCTTATTATATGGTACTGCTTCTAAAAGCTATCAATTTGATGATTGTGGATTCTGAGAGCATCAACGTTGGAGAGCTTGTTATAAAGTTCTTAATTTTTTTAATATTAAAAAAATAGGTTTTTGAAGAAAAAAAAACAATTTTCCAAAAAAAAAAAAAATACGACAATTATTAGTTTAAAAATCGTTTCTTCCGCCTTTTCGCAGAGAACCGACTCTCATGGCCACACCATTTTTTTCTTTTTAAAAAGAAAAAAAAAAGTGAAGAGTCCCATGTAAAACTCTCCATTGTGGATGCTCTGATAAGAAAATTCCAATAGACCAAATCGGGTTTACAATCTCAGTAATAGAAAGTTCAATGTCTTAAAGGTTTTGGTCAATAAAAAAAAATGTCTTAAGGTTTGGCCAAGCGAACCAGAACCACTGTACCAGTAAAATCGAACGTACCTGATCGAACCAAACCATGTAATACCGTATCCAATCGCACAATGACAATACCGGGGAATTGGATTCGAATTTTGTAAACCGATTTTAGATTCGGACCAAAAGAAGGAGACAATTTCCTTCCAGTTTTAGCTTTTAGCTTTTATACTCCACTAGCTTTTAGCTTTTAATCCAGTTTTATAGTTTTATACTCCACTAGCGTGGTTATACTGATAAATAATAATAAACGTTTGAGAGAAAAAAGTCGATGGCCGATCCGGTTTACACGTGTCGACCAAATTCGAACCGAATTAATAAATTTCGGTTCAGTCGGATCGGGTCGGTTCTGATAAAATGCCACCAATTATAAAAAAACCTTTTTTTTGTTGTCAAAACTATTAATTGGATGAAAAATAATGTCAGAAGTGGGATTTGAACCCACGCCCTCTCTCGAAGACTAGAACTTGAGTCTGGCGCCTTAGACCACTCGGCCATCCTGACCATTTGATGAATCTCTGATTATCAAACTCATAGACTCTTGAATTGAATACAATTTCACTGAATACCAAACTAAATACAAAAAAAAAAAAAACGTATTTAAAATTTAATTTCAAAAATATGAAGTTGATTTATCAATATCTAGCATATAGTTAATTAACATAGAAAATATATGAAAGCCCAAAAAGAAAGTTGGTAAATAAGTTAAAAAGAAAAATAGCTGAGGACTCCATATTATATATACAGTGAAGAGCCACTCCAGTATTTTTTTTAGCTTCTCGGATTCAGGAGCACATGTGTGTTCCATCTAGAAAGAAAAACAAAAAAAAACAAGAATTGAAAAGCGAGTCCAAATTAAGATTAACGTTTGTTTTCAACAATTAACCAAAATATTGTGTATACGAAGATATAATATTCATGGAGATTCACCTGCAATTAAGTGCTTGAGCTACCGAGATCAAAGTCCATTGTGTAATCATACTCGATTGTTGGTATAACTGATGCCATAAACTTCAAGAACAGGAAGAGATACCTATAGAAAAGATAAAGAAAGAAATTGCAAAGGCATAACTATCACTGTACATAAATCAAAATAAAATAAAAAGAGTTAATTTGTGAGGGAAATTTACTTGTCAACTTCAGGTTCTACTCCACGTGACATTAAGACATCAATGATCTTCTTCATAACAGCTCCATGTCGACATGGATGAACTGAAGCATGTTTCCCAGGTAAGTGCGGATGATCTTCTATTGTTACCTGTGAAGTTTTTGTAATTGAAATTGTTGCAGGAAGCGAAGAAAGTGAAGGAAAACTAAAATCCGTATCTTTACTAATTCTTGAACAGAATAAGGTCACAAAATCCACTAGGGAATCAATTGATACAGGTAATTACCGTTTTACGTGCATGGTCTTGACTAACATCCTCCATTACAAGTTCAGGTTGCAGTAACATCCTTGACTACAAGACATACCACGGTTTTTTAAGGACGGATTAAAAAAAAACATGGACAAGCATCCAAAATTTGTCACAGAATAACGAAATGAAATTGAACGGAATAAATGAGTCAGAGACCTCATCATAGCCGGTCAACCAAACACGGGGAGTTTGGTAATACTTGTCATACCTGAAATAAAGCGAAGCGAGATATAAGTTCCATCTATTTAGCGAGAGTATGAGAGATGTCTTACAAGAACTCAAACAAGTTTACACGTGAATGTAAATGTGAAAATGGGAAAGGCACAAGATGCTTACGTGATGCTAACATCATATGTTCTGGTTCGAAGGATATTATCGTCATCAGGTTCATGAGCTACGCGAAAAGTTGACTGAAGAGTTGCCTGACTCAGAGACGACAAGAGAAAGAGTTTTAACACGGGTGGTTGATAACAATGCTCTGAAGCCACTCTCGTGTCACATTCAGTCTATTTTATAGCATCTTTTTGTTTTTTGCAAATTCTTAACAATAAAAAAAAAAAAAAAAGCTGAACTTAGGAGATACAGATAGAATTGAGATCTAGCAAGTTCATCTGCATATAACCAACTCACAGGATCATTGTCTATGAAATTGTCGGCCTCATCAAACTCTGCCATGTCTGGAATATCTTCCTCCTCCTCGTCTCCAGAATACTTGGGTATCGGTTGAATGGTATCTCTCTCGTTTATTTCCAAGGCATCCATGGATGGCAAGTTTTCATCTTCATTGCCTTTATCTATGGACACATTGAACACGTAAGAAATCATATGGGAGAAAATATATTTGCAGATGCAATAACTTACGGATATAAAAAAAACAAAAAAAAAACCACCTTTAGGTCTTCCATGAGTTGCCAGCCAACCATCATTATCTTCATCATCAACCAAAACTTCACCTCCAGCAGCTTCATAATCCTCTGCCACAGACGCAGCTCTTCGTAGACAAGGTACTGTTAATCCATGGAAAAGCCACAAACTTTATCTAAAATGTGCAATCAAAAACTTCAAATTGAACATAAAAAAAAGGAGCTCTAAGTATCTCTAATTTACCATTCCTGGTAATCAAAAACTGTTTGTCTGAGGGCAAGTATGGCTTTCTTTTGCTCGGATCACCAGATTCCCTGAGTAAACAAAAAAGGAAAAGCCATGAACTGCTTGTATTGTTTAACGATTTCGATCCATAAGACATACCAAAACACGAGCAATCATCCCAAATCATAATCTAGCTTAAATTCCAAGAAGTTGGATCAAGTTCACAGCTAGCCCATAGCGAAGATTGTGAGATTATCCAGTGGATATTGAAATTCGAACTAACCAGGACCAGGTAGGGCACTTGGAGACGAGATTATCACCGGCGAGAACGAACTCGCCGACGCTTAAAACTCCCTTCTCCTTGAAAGCCGACACCGTTCGAGGTCCAGTGATCCTCTCCACTGCGCCTTTGAATGCTCCGTGAATCTTTTGCGAAAGCACCATTGCAGTAGTTATACGACTCACGACGAATTCGAGAATTCGATTGATCACCCTAGATTCCCTTATTTGGCGACAATATCAATAAGGAAACTCAGTTTCCGTGCCCATAAGATTTTGGATATGAGAATAATAGTTTGATAAATATCACAAGTGATCACCGTACTTTTACAAAGTTTCGTTTTGTTCTTCTTAACTTTTTTAATCGATATAGTGTCTTTTAGATTTCATATTGGACAAAGATAATTAGTGTCTTCCCCCACCTATTTCTAAATGTTTCATTTTCATCCCAGTATTATAATTTGGTACAAAACAAAACAAAAACATACTATGATCGAGTTGTAATAGTTTTCTTTCGATTTTTCTTACAACTTTTAAAATTGTTAAAAATGTTCTACGTTGTGTTCAATCTTCACAGGTGCACGGATCTACCATTGCACATTTGATAAGTGATAAACTTAGATTTACCTTAAAAAAACACGAGAACAAAATCAGCCATTTAATATTCAGCTTAAAAGTTATTCGAATACTTTTTTTTTTTTGAAATAGGGGTATGAAGTATGAACCACTTATATAGATCCATTTCATTTTTAAGATTAAGACTATAAGACTATTTCATCTTTTCAGTTTTAAGGTTAATTATATAAAATTTGATTTAGTATCAACAATTATATTTATATATCGTGAGTTTTTTTGCTACGTAATTAGTATTTAATTCCGTTCTATTAACTACAGTAAGCAGATTCATACAAGGGCAGCCAATTCCTGGATCGTACTCGTACAGTAGTTTTTTTCAATAATTCTTATGATTATGGACGATTTTATGCTTCCACAATCATATTTCATTGGTAGTGAACAATTCAAAACGACGACGTGGACTTCATGATTGGTGTCAACCGTTAATTAAAGGAATTAAGAGACAAGCTTACAGCTAACAAAAGAGAAATCGTGACATCGATTGTTGAATCTCGAACTTATGCTCAGTCTTCACTCTAAACACAATTATACTTCTTTAGCACACACAAAAAAAAAACACAATTATACTTATTCACAAACATCGGGTATCCTGGGTTTTACGCAAACATAATTAATTAATCCACGTTTATGAATGAATCCCTCTACAGATTATCACTCCAAAACACACAAATAATGGGTCTGGGTATCACAAAGTTTTCAATTACTTGGCCCATGCAAATAATCCCTACAGACGAATTTATCAATCGTACTGTCGTTGATATTAAAAGAACATAGTATATACACTAGATTACTTTTTCAATCATCAATATAAGTAATTTGGCCGGATAAAACTTCCAATCAAAGATCTAAGACGAACCCACACGCACTTCAACTACCATCACTAGTCAAACCCAACATTTATCATCGCCACTTTCAACGGTCTTTAATTTTTCTTGAGATGATGAGAATTAATTACCACGGTCGCTACTTGCTAGTACTAGTATTTTATCTTGGAAGAAATACTAACGTGCTACTTGAGATATCATTTTTTAAAAAAGAGTACTACTAATTGTGTTTTGTTATTTTCTCACTATTGTACATCTTAATACTATAATTCCCATTCGAAACTATGATTTTTTTCAATAATTTTGAATTTTTTGGCCAATTAATTAGGTAGGTGACCATGGGAGAATCTTGTAATGAAAAAACAAACTTGTGGTTATAATTTGTTAAGTGAACGGCTATAAAAACATCAACCTGATTTAAATAGAATACCCCTTTGGAAAAAAGTATCCCGAATAAGGTATAAGATGCTGTGTGTAAGAAAAATACAATTGGGAATTATTAGGTCATAATTGGTGGAGAACTTGGGAGGATATGTTTCCAAAACAGTATTTAACGTCATTTGTTTATATGGTCAACAAAATCATCACATACTCTGGGCGGGCAAAAAAAAATGATATGCTTCCTTTTAAATTGGGAAAATATGATATTTGCATTTATGTATATATATATATAAATATATACAAACACCCTGACAAGCCAGGGAAATCATAAAGTCAACATTGATACAAAAACATAAAAAGATATTGTAGATCTGTCCTCTGAACTAAAATATCAAACTTCATCATCTCCCATCACCGTCAATCTCTCACTGTGAACAATAAATTCCATAGTTTCCCATTTCTTTTTTCTTTCTTTTTTTTGCCAGCCCAGAGTTTCCATTTCCTTTCTCAGAAAATTTTCCTGCAATAAATCCCAAAGTCTAATCATACGATTCTCATTTATTATTAACACAATGCCCGTTTTCCTAAAATCTTTTTAACTCTTCTTAAACATAAATACCCAGATTCCCTAATTATCTATCTTTCCCATAAAATTTAAGAAGAAGAAGAAGAAGAAAAAATCCTATGAGATGAGAAGAAATCATTTTCTAACATTGTTACTCGGAGTCTCTTTATCAGTATTCTCGATCGTAATCTTCTTCATCGCCTGCTTCATCTTCTGCAGAAGGAAACAGTCATCTACTGATTCAGATCAATACGACGTCGAATCACCCGACCGTAACAAACAGGGATTCTCCTCGGAGACGGAGGAGCTCGTGACATTTCACGGCGGCGAAGATCTCACGATCTGCGATATGCTCGATGCTCCCGGAGAAGTCATCGGAAAATCATGCTACGGCACTCTGTACAAGGCGTCGTTGCAACGGAGCGGGAAAACCAGGGTTCTTAGATTTCTTCGACCGGTTTGTACAGTGAGATCGGATTCCAAGGAGTTCAATGGTGTCATCGAGACGCTCGGATTCGTTCGCCATGAGAATTTGGTTCCTCTTTTAGGTTTCTATGCTGGTAACAGAGGGGAGAAGCTTATGGTTTATCCTTTCTTCGCCTCCGGGAATCTTTCCGACTTCATCAGGAGTAAGTCTCTGTTTTTTTTTCTTTATTTTCCCGAGAAAATACAGCAAAGTCGGAAAAATATCTTTAGAAAAGTCGAAAAATATAGTATTAAAATAAAAAAGGATCAAACTTTTTCTTTTTTTCCGACAGCAAGTAAAGAATTTTCACTTTCCCTGGTCCCTTTTAGCGTCATGGAATCTCGTGGACACTTGTTTGTCTGATTTTCCCGGGAAACAAACGGCAACAGAATCCTGAGATTCGGTTAAAAACCTCTTACAGGCATTTGGGGAAAAACTTACCGTTCCCACGATGGTTATATCACTTTCATTCTTTCACATTTTGCCTCAGACATGTAGAAATATATACATATATTGAAAAGAGAAACACACAGCTGGAATTAAGAACATTAGCTGGATCATTTAATGGATTGTGTTTCATTATTATGTCTTAGATATTATTTAGTTAAGCTTTTTGTCGGTACTATTTTTGCTTTTTATTTTCTTTCACTTTCCACTTCTTTAGTTCAGTAAGAACACTAAGACAACTTGGAAAATATAGTTGAATCTCAACAACATCAATCTTAACAAAACATTCTTCAGATTTCTAGACTAAAAGAAAATGACATTCTTCTTTTTGGGCAGGTGGAGATGATGAATCGATGAAATGGATGAACATTCTAAGCATCACAATCGGAATATCCAAAGCTCTTGATTATCTTCACACGGGAATGCAGAAACCAATCGTCCATGGCAATCTGAAATCTAAGAATGTTCTGCTGAACCCGAGTTTCGAACCTCGAATCTCTGATTTCGGTTTGCATTTGCTCTTAAACCTAACGGCAGGACAAGAGATTCTTGATGTTTCTGCGACCGAGGGATACAAAGCTCCTGAGTTGATAAAGATGAAGGAAGTGAGCAAAGAGACTGATGTCTACAGTCTCGGTGTGATCATGCTTGAGCTTGTCTCTGGCAAAGAACCGATAAACGAGAATCCAACTGGCGATGATGAGTTCTATCTTCCTGATTTCATGAGGAATGCTGTTCTTGATCATAAGCTGCCTGATTTATACCGTCCTGAGATTCTCAGGAGTAATAAGAATCTGAGTGAAGAATGTGTCCTCAAGTATTTTCAGCTTGCAATGTCTTGTTGCTCTCCTTCGCCTTCTCTGAGGCCAAACATGAAGCAAGTCTTGAAGAAACTCGAAGAGATCCGGAAATGTTAGAAGAATTTGAGAATGGTGTTGGCCACATTTGGGTTTCTGACAGAAGAAAAGAGCTGATCTTTTGACTTGGGTTTTGACAGAAGAGTAAAAGCTTTTACATGGGGAATGATTTTGACAAAGAAGTTATTCGATTTTTTTTTTCGTTTCCCTGGGGGAAATTAAACTACTTTTAGACGTTAGCAAGAGATGCAATGAACTGGAAAGATCTTTGGAATCCGCGGAACTGATATTGAGGAACATCATAGAGCGATGGCTCGAAACCGCAAAGTTTCTTGAAAGTCTTGTCTATGAAGCTGTACTTCACAGCCTTGTTTTGAATGTGAAGCAGGATGTATGATTCTGCATCGGTCTCTTCTTTTACAATACCGATTACAGAGAACGCGTAGAGCCGCCTATTGGTGAAGTCTTGGGTGCTGATCATCTCGGGAAACGCGGCTGCAAGAGGCTCTAAATCAACACTATACTTCACGGACCAGCTTAAGCTGTTCTTTTCCATTTCGTAAACCGGGAAAGTTGAAGAACTCTGATCATTTACCTCGAAATAGTAAAGATTTCCCCTGGATTCGTCCAAAAACCTCAATGTCCAGGACTCGAGTGGTGGCGCCTCTTCTTCATTGTCAAGATTAGGGAGTGGAAGAATCTTGATTTGCTCTTCATCGATATCAAAAGAGAGGAAATCGCTTGAGTGGGAACCGAACCAGTTAACCGCGCCATTCCAGAAGACTGCATCGTCGAACGCTTTAAAGTTTATAGTATAAGAAGGAGCCGAAAAAACTGTCCTCCAAGTTCCATCACTGGAGGAGTAAACCTCAACGTGGTAGAGGTGACTGTCGGAGTCAGAGAAAGAAGAGTTCTTGATACTCCTTCTGAGGCAAAAGACTTTATAGTGAGGAGATTTACAAGGATCAAAGGCAAGAGAGAGTGCGAGGTCATCATCGATGATCTGAGGGAGAAGAGTGTTCTGTTTCGTTGTTGGATTGTAAACATAGTAATTGGTGTTGAACTGGCTAGTCGCACAGGCGCATCTGCAGAGGAGAAGCCCGTTGGTCGATTGCATTATGATCATTTCTGTTGGATGATCTGCAAACCAAAGCGGCAACGATAACGAAACCCGCTGGTTGATTGCGTCATCATCATCGTCATCATCAAGAGAGACGAAACTATATTCGACGCCTCTTGGTGGTGGCGCGTGTAAGAAAAAGCCAGAGATTGGAAGTGGATGCTTGGTCTTGATGATACGCTGGGAGAAATCGGGATTTGTAATGAGGGAAAGCCAGCGTTTAGATACGCGTTTGTATCTTAGAAGCGTTTTGATTGGAAGATATAAGAGGATCTGAATTAAGACGTCGTCGATATCTGCCACAATCGCTGCCGAAGAAGAAGAGAAACCGCAATTTCTACGGCCTCTAGCCGATCTTGGAGCTTTTGTTCTCCTTTTTGAACAAGAAGACATCGCTGGAGATTTGGTTTTAGGGTTGTTCGTAGTAGTGAAAAGGAGGGAGATGATTCTGGTGTTATAAAGGGATTGAAGGATGTGATGTGTTCTGTTTTTTCTGTCAGGAAGATTGTGGAGGAAGCTTTTGTTAAGTTTTGCTTTTCAACTACTCTGAGTTTCATTGACTTTTGACTATTCCAAGTTGTGTATTGTGTTCATGTTTGTTTTTTAAAGTAAAACCTAGAACTGTTCCTTTTTGTGTTTTCTGTTGTTTTCCCGGGAAAATCCGAGGTTTACTGCCCAAACAGAAATTACCGGACGCTAACAAAGGAGATCCACTAGTATATGGTAAAACGGCAGGATATGCTATTACATTTATTACGAACGGCATGGTGTTATAAGGGTATTATTGTTATGCGACCACCAAACGAGTTGAAGAAAAATGGGTCTCTCTGGCCCATTCTAATCTGAAAGCCATACCCGTGATCCACCCCACCCAATATGAACCCGACCCGAAACGCCTCGTAATCTCTCGTTCATTTCAATTTTGAATTTTTTTTTTATCTCGGCGACAGTATCCATGGCTCGGAGCTTATTTTGATCGAAGATTGTAGGCATTGATTCTTCCCTTCTGAGAATCTGTCGCAGAATCTCTTAGCATATACTCAAAATATGGAATTTACAGTGGCTTACAAGCAGACAGGTCCTTGCTGTTTCTCCCCAAACTCTCGTTACGTCGCCGTTGCCAATGATTATCGTCTCGTGATCCGCGATACTTTTTCGTTTCAGGTAAAAACTAGTCAGATTTGGTCTTAAACCCTTGACTTCTCTTAGAAATCGGAGGTAGAATGGCAATTTTTAGCTAGGAGATTTTTTGGATCTTACAAAATAACTTTTCTTCTAATGTTCAAATGCAAGTAGATCTTGGACTTTAAATTGGGTTTAAGCTACTTGATTTTGATTATTTTTGGAAAGTGGAACCTGAGAGATGATTTATAAGATCGTTGAAGTTTTTTTGTGTGTGTGTGTGTGGATCTTATGAATATGTAATGAATGTGAAGCGTGTATGTAAATGCAGGTTGTCCAGTTGTTTTCTTGCTTAGATAAAATAAGCTACATAGAATGGGCCCTTGACTCTGAATACATTCTTTGTGGTCTCTACAAAAAACCGATGATTCAAGCCTGGTCATTGACACAACCAGAATGGACTTGCAAGATTGATGAAGGTCCTGCTGGTATTTCATACGCTTGGTGGAGCCCCGACAGCCGTCATATACTCACAACCTCGGAGTTTCAGCTGCGGTTAACAGTTTGGTCCCTCCTGAACACAGCGTGTGTTCATGTTCATTGGCCAAAGCATGGCTCCAAGGGAGTTTCGTTCAATCAAGATGGGAAGTTTGCAGCAATCTGTACGCGGCGTGACTGCAAGGACTATGTAAACCTTTTGTCTTGTCAATCATGGGAGATAATGGGTAGCTTCGCTGTTGACACCTTGGACTTGGCTGATCTTGAGTGGTCACCTGATGATAGTTCTATTGTTGTCTGGGATTCGCCTCTTGAATATAAGGTATGTATCATTTTGATCCTATTCCTACCTTTGAATCTTGTCATTGGATTTGGTTTTGATTTGGTTTTGTCGGGGATATCTCTAAAGTTTGTATAACCTTTGGGCAGGTTCTAATCTATTCTCCAGATGGTAGGTGTCTATTTAAGTATCAGGCATATGAATGTGGACTTGGTGTGAAGACTGTTTCCTGGTCTCCATGTGGTCAGTTTCTTGCCATTGGTAGCTATGACCAGATGTTACGGGTCCTGAATCACCTTACTTGGAAAACATTTGCTGAGTTTCTACACCTATCAACGGTTCGTGCGCCCTGTTGTGCTGCTATTTTCAAGGTAGAAACCTTCCCATTCTTTGATAGAAAAAGGTTTCTAACTGCAGGACAAATGCTGATTCTCAACTCAGGCGTGTATTAACCTATTGTTCATTATCTTTTTCTAGGAAATCGATGAACCGTTGCAGCTCGATATGTCTGAGTTATCGTTGGATGACAACTTTATGCCAAGCAATTATGGTAACTACAATTCCAAACCTATCCTTTGCTGAGTGGGACATTTTCCGTAACACTCCTGTTGTCTGTAATCGTTACAAAATACACATTTCAATCATTTCTTGTTTTTTCATGTGGTTCTATGTCCAGATGCTTCGGAAGGCTATATAAGTGTCAGGTATGAAGTCATGGAATTACCAGTAGCTTTGCCTTTCCAGAAACCTCTCGCAGACAAGCCTAACCCAAAACAAGGAGTTGGTAAGCTCTTACATTAGAAAATGCTATCGGATCTGGAAAACTTTGAGTCTTGTATTTAACTTCCAAAAGCTAAAACTCTTTCAAAATGTTCCCAGGCCTTCTGGCTTGGAGCAAAGACAGCCAGTATATATGCACACGAAACGACAGTATGCCTACTGCCCTATGGATATGGGACATGCAACGCCTCGAGGTTGCAGCCATCCTGGTCCAGAAGGAGCCTATCCGAGCCGCTGTGTGGGACCCCACCTGCACCCGACTCCTTCTATGCACGGGAAGCTCTCACCTCTACATGTGGACTCCCTCGGGTGCATTCTGTGTTTGCAATCCTCTCCCGGGCTTCTCCATAACTGACCTCAAATGGAACATTGATGGAAGCTGTCTCCTTCTCAAAGACAAAGACGCGTTCTGCTGTGCCACGGTCCCGCCTCTGCCTGAGTCCAGCGACTACAGCTCTGATGAATGAGGATTCCTTATGTTTTTTCCTTGTAAAAGTGGCAGCCTTGTGTGTCTTTCAGTTTTAGGAGTTTTTGTTTTGCCGCGACTGTTACAAATGATGGTTAACTATTTTCAATGTATAAAAAAGCTTTCTTGAGTAACAAAGATACCATTGAGTTCTTGATCCAGCAAAAGTTCTTATTTCGGGAAATAGGTTGCTGTTTGATGTTGGTCTATGGTCGACTCAATAGATAAAGGTATCCCACCGAAACTCTCTGATATCTGTGGAATAGGTCTCTGGATGTTGTTTCTTAACATTCAACTCAGGTTTGTGATTAACTTGCGTTTTCTTAATCATATAATGTTACAGGAAACTTTTATATTCTGGAAATGGCAATCCATATGAAGTACATAGGTATCTCCTGGTTTATTACTTTCTGAAATCTGTGTTGAAAGTTAATTTTCTCTCGTAGACCTTAGAACTATTCAACACATCCCGGTACTATGAAATTTTACTAAATTGTTGATCCTGCAAACATCGTTGAAGGCGAGATAAATATGATTGTTTTCTTCAAGTATTTCGTTGGAACTAAGAATATGATTGATTAGAGAAAAGTGTTATGCTCTTTCTATGAACAAGTTTAATCTTGCAGTGGTGACTGATTCGGTGGGCCTTGCATTCACAACTCAGTCAACCCTTCGAGTAACGAGTGACAAAATGAAAATCTAAAAACAGGTTAGCTCATCACCACCACTATGGATCTAATGTAACATAGGTATATAAGATATCTCTTTTTGTTCAAAAAATATATAAATCCCATTTTGGTATAAGGATTCTTCTCCACCTGGTAAGGGTTTTAAACAGGAAAACATATGATCATATCTCTCAGAAAAAGAATATCAATGAAACTAGGAAGCCAGAGAAAGAGATCTAAAATGGTATCCTGGTTTCTCACTGTTAATACTCAAAACCACATTGTCAACAAGGAGAATATAGATATCTAGATAAATATCTCCTCTGTTTAATATTCATTTGCAAGTTGTGCATCTCTCTTTCAAGTCTCTGGACTCTGTAGCTTGTGGTCCAGATTCTTCATCAATGAATGTTGACTTAAACCTAACCTATGAGACAAAACATTTGCTGCTACATTCTTAAAACTGGTCCCTCATGCAACTTGTTCATCTTGATTCACACCCCCTTCTCCTCTAGTATAAACATTAGGTACACTCACTTGTTGAAGCAGTTTCAGTGAAGTTTCTATGTGGGAGATTGAGACCTTTATTGTTTTTCAAACGCAAAATATTTGCGTTTGCGTTTACATGTGAAACAAAAATCTCAAAGCAAAAAACCGGTTTTTTCAGATCTTTATTTTTGTTTTTCACAAGAGCAAACGGTTGGAGAGCCTTCTGTTTGTGTTTGACGTGTGCGTTTACAATTAATAATGATTTTTTATAAAAGAAAATTCTAATGATTGTGTTCATTTCTAAATTTCAGCTACTAAATATGCTATTGATTTGTTTGTCTTGGTTCTAAACCATTGACTCATCATGGATTAAACTAGTTAGGTTGTTTTGAGATCGGAAACTCAAATCTCTCGAGAGAACATTCTTGGAAACAAGAACTTATTTCTAAATCTTAGGGTCTTTTGGACATGAAGAAACAGAACATGCATACACATTTGTTGCAAGAGTTCTTAAGCACACTAACCTACACTTCCCTTTCTCTGTACAAATTAACTTATACAATGAAACTGCTCACACTCTTAAATGTTAAATGCCATTCATTCACAGGTCGTTTCTCCATCACTTGACGATGATGATGAATTGCTCTGACTTCTTTGGAGCTCCTCCTGAACATCGTTTCTCTTCCTTTTCCGTCCTGAGTTCGCCGGAGGTTCATATTTTCCGGCGTCGAGAGGAAAGTTGAGCACGGCTTTTCTTCCCCGGAGCTTGAAAGCTGCACAGTCATAGGCTCTCGCAGCATCAACATCACTCTCAAATGTTCCTAGCCAGATCCTGGATCCTTTCTTTGCCGGATCCCGAATCTCTGCTGCAAATTTCCCCCACGGCCTTCGTCTCACTCCTCGGTAATGCCTCTGTTCTTCTACTTCGAACCTCTTTGCCTTTTTCGGGGTAGAGACAATCTGTTCAGTCTCGTGTGGTGATGAATTCAGCTCTGAAATCCCCGTTGATGTAGATGATTCGGCTTCCACTTGTAAAAACTCCCTGACGAACGAATCCGGATCAAGAACCGGTGAATCAGGTTCCTGTTTAGGAACTTGATTTATCACAGGTTCTATACACCAGAGTCCTGAGACAAAAGAGGCATCAAAGTCAAAATCTCCCATGAAACCATCAGAAACCATAAAGTCTTCAAAGAGATGCTTCTGTATAGCATCCAAATCAGAGCTTTCCTCAAAAGTCGCCATCTTTTTCCCAGACAAGACACAGACGAGAGAGAGAGAGAGAAAAAAAAAAAAAAAGAGACAGAGAGAGAGGGAGAGTCTGCAAGTGATGTTTGAACAAAAGCTTTGATCTTTTGCTTCCTATATATAAAAGGAAAAGAATAGGAGACAAGAAGGTAGTCACAAAGTTTTGGCAGCCATGGATGGAGGTAGGGACATAAACTCTTGTGGTTTTGTCGCTCTCTTAGTGGTTTTGCGGATGGGTCATAAGTCTTATCAATTAATACAATTTATGAAGACAACGTCGAACTTTTTGTAAGGACCTTCATCAAGTTGTTGCGTGACGTGACACTTCACATGAAAAACTGTAATCAACCTATACTTTTTACATTTTGGTTCTAAGGATGAATCTTCTCATTTATGCTTTTTAACTTGTCTTTACCTCTCTGATGGTGACTGCTTAAAAAACATTTGATTCTCAACGGCACTGCATATATATATATATATATATATATCACATTATTATTATTTTTGGTTTCTTGTTTGCTAACATCACATTATTTTATTTGTTTCTATTAGAAAATTAGAATTATTGGTATTCTGCATAAGGACGAAACATCTTTACGATTTCAATTTTCATATATTTTTGTTTTTCACCAAGTCATGTCATTTTGTTGAATCACGCTTTTATATATAGTCATTCTGCCATGATGTAGAATTAATGACAATTATAAACAAATAAATAAATCAATTCATTTCAAAATTTATTGTAAATAAAAAGATGTCAAACAAAAAATCCAGTCAAAAATCAAAATTTGATTGCAAAAGTATTTACATTTTTTTCCTGGTTGGACTAAGCATTTACTTAAGTTACTTTTGATTTTTTTTTTGGATTCTACAATTTTCATCTACTTACATCATAAGGATTACTTGTACTAATACTGATTTAAACTACTACCCAGATTAACAAATTTATCTCGAAATACTAGACCAAATAATCTGGATTATTTGTACATCAGATAACTTTCTAACGTATGTGAATTAAGTTTTCTGTAAAGAGACTCGAAGGTGCACAAAAAAAAAAAAGTAAAGAGACTCGAATCAATAAAAAAAAAATTCCAAACACTGATGTTTCTCCGGCAATATGAAATTCTTAAAAACTATAAAGGTTTTACTATTAACAATGATGAAGTATATTAGGCTCACATTGTTACCTGAATGAAACTGAATCTAACATTTAGAAAAAATACAGTAGATTCTGTGTTATATAAGCTTCATATGATGGATAAACTTGTTGACCCCAAAAAAAAAAAAAAAATGATGGATAAACTTTAAAAGACGAATGACACAGCTCAATCAAGTTGTTTTCCTGGTAGGCCTCTCCTGGTGGAAAATGATTTGAAGCAACTTGATTTTTAGATATTTTTTTATTAATTTCGAGGGCCTCCACAAAATTAAACCTAATCTACCCTCCTTTTTTAAAAGATAATAATAATAATATGAATGATTTGGATGTCCTATTTGCGTATTTTAAAACTTTATATATAATGGCGCCATCATCCACTATTGGTTGTCATTGATATGTTTTTTTGTTCTTGTCATTTATATGTTAATCACTTGCATTTTCATAATTGGATATGATTACCCAGTCTAGACAAATAATGCGTTTCTATTAATTTTGTGGTGGTTCATGAAAAATATAACTAATGCGTTTCTATTAATTTTGCGTTTCTATAATACTACCTGTCTTCCAAGTTCCTAAGACAAAAATAAATATATATATATATATATATACATAACAAAAATACAAAAATGGTTTAGTGTCTCATGATCTCATCATCCGCTTATGCTAAGCCACGGCTGCCTGTAACTTCCCAATCATGGTTTCCGTGCATTTTGGTTTGCCCATCAGATTACGTTTATTGTTTTTTTTTCTCCATTTATCATTTATTTATATTATTTTTCTTTTAAATCGAAGAAATATGTTTAACCAAAACCCAAACTGATATCTTAGATATGTGAAAGGTATTCACAATTGCCAATTGAAATGTGTGAAACTTCGAACCTCATCATTTAACTAACATGGCAAATTCTTCAACCACCAATATGGGTAAGTTATTTGTCATTTACAACAATGCGACGATAATACAAAACTAATAGATTACAAACTCGATCGATCATTTTTATTTTTATGCCATTCAAGTTTATTTTTGTCCATTAAGTAGTTGAAAGAGAAAAAAAAAAATATCGAAATTTAGAAATTTTACTAGAGAATCAATTTTATTTTGCATTCATATCATGAAAACTATGATCCATCCATAAACCATAATCTATGTCCTATAAAAAAAAAAGACATTGTTTAAAGACTTGAAACACAAAACAAAGGAAGATTAAAATGTTTTTAATATAAAAAGGGTATATATGTATCAACAGGCTATTAAGAGACTGTCCTATTTCAACGTCCAGATTTACTCCGCAAAAAGTATGAATAGTGTAGGGTGACTAATTTGATATACTATACAGTGATACTACCTACGTCCTAAATATCTGAACCTATGAGTTATATCATCAATGCCATGAAGATGACTTGCCAATGTTAACCATTTTAGTCACCCTACACTATTAAAAGAGATTTGACCGACAACCAAAAAAAAATGAATCAAAAGAGAAGAAAATTTCCAAGGTAAACAAAGAAAATTTATCTGATATAAACTAATTTTAGTCGCGGTAGAAAATCTTTATGAGCTTGGGGGTTGATTTTTTTACCTTGAAAGACTTTTATTATAGCAAGAGTTGAATTACCAATAACTGTAAAATCAAGACAAATCACATCTCCTCTTAATTTAAAGTCTATATATTTCTTCCTATAATATAATTGGAGCATATATAAAAAAATATGTCCATCAAAAGAAGAAACGGATAAGCATCTAGAATTATCCCATTCAAACATAAGAATATCTCATAAAAACTGATGACTTTTAATAGCAGATTTTTTTTATGAATGGACGGACCATCTATAAATGTTGGATTTTAAACATAAAACGTACGCAAAGAAAATGCGTTGAATATACGTATATAACTCTGATCATGATTTCAAAACAAATATGAAGCAGTTTTTTTTTTTTTGATAAGATAAATATGAATTGGAAGAGAGATACAAAGACTAACTCAGAATAATACGAGAGCTATGAATCGAAGAACTATGTAAGAAAGTCAAATGTTGGGACATGAGGTTTAAGAGAAATCACTACTATATAGATTCATTTGACTACGAAGAGAACTAGAGAAGTGATTCTGGGTCTTTTGATGGGAGAAGTGATTCCAAACGGCTAAACTTATTTTGTTGGAGAAATAATTCACTTCTGTTATAAAAAGTTCGGTTAAAATTCAGTTATACTGTACGTTTACTAAAACCGAATCAAACATGAACGGCTAAACCAAATACGAAAATAAACCCAAAATGTCCGCTCTTATAAGAAAGCGAAGAAAAGAGGCCAAAAAAATGTGACAACCCAACAAAAAAATAACAAAAGAAAAGAAAAGGCATTGACGTGACGTAGAGCTCAACGTTCACTCGCATCGTTTCGCATGGGGGCTAAGCACGTGCCGTGCACGTAGACCACACCACTCTCTCTTTTCATAGGGATCCCCTCTTCTTCATAAATTCCCACAACCATCGGATCAAACAAGCAAAGCATGTGCCCTCTCTTCTGGCCATTCAAAATATTGAAAATGGCGCTTTTCGGGAAGAAAAAACCTGAGAAACGATCTCCAAAGCCGACAATGAAGAGTATTTTAACGGCGTTTTTGGCCACCCAAGCCGCAATATTCCTCTTGTTGCTCGCCGGTCTATCCCTCGCTGGCACGGCCGTGGCATTTATCGTCACCATGCCGCTATTCGTTGTATTCAGCCCGGTTCTCTTACCAGCGGGTATTACCACTACTTTGCTGGCTACGGGTTTAGCGGCCTCCGGCGGCTCCGGTATGACGGCTCTCACCATTATCATGTGGATCTACAAGTAATAACACTAACAAATTTTTTTTTTTTTTTATATATATATATTGTTATTATATATGCGCTCAAAATTTTTTAGACAATTTGTTAGACACCAATAGAATATTTTACTAAATTTCTACACATTTTAAAGTTTATATTAGGTGGGAGAATGAACGGATTAACGCACGCATAAATTGATGATTTGTGACTGCATCCTATTTCTAAATATTTTAGGGGACGTAAGACACATAGTTACATGGTTTAGAACTTAGATGCATGGTTGTATACGTATATATGCATGGTGGTGAACAGTTTTGAGCCGTAATTAATTATTAAGAGTACAGTAATACCTTGGATTTTTTTTTTTATAACCAGACGTATTCAATTGTGTATAGGCAATTGACGGGTAAGGATATGCCAAAAATCCCGGGGTTGACGCCGCCCGCTGCAGGAGGTGCCCCAGCGGCGGCAGCAGCCAAACCGGCAGTCAAACCGGCAGATAAGCCAGCAGCCCCACCGAGTTGATGAAAAGAACCCCTGGACATCGGCAAAGGATGATACGGAAAAATTGATATAAAGTTATCGGAATTCCACAAATTACTAATTAATCCAATTTTTATTTTATTTTTATCAATACTAATTATTTCGTGGGGGTGGAACTAAAATTTTCAGATATCATTCTATCAATGTATGTCGTGGTAAAAAATAAAAGCAAATGTACGCACTTTTATTGTATAGCATTTTAGAAACAAAGTGATATTATCATTGATATAACCTTATATGAATATTTTGAGATTTTACAAAGCAAGTTAATTTAACCAAAGCATCAACTATATTATTGAAGTTCTTGCAACATTGAAGTTCTTGTTTTTACAAACGTTATCAAATGAGATAATATATCGGCCGCAGGGAACCATTACATGTTAAATTTAAAATTGGCCCAATTATGGCCCATTTAAAACAACGTCTCTGTTGACAATTAGGAAACCAAAATGCTCACTCTTGTTTTACAAGAAATCGGGGAAGAATTGAGGGATTAATTAACGCATATATTTGATGATTTGTGACTGCATCCTATTTTTAAATAGATTAGAAGGGGGACTCAGGGACGTATACACATCATTATATAATAGATTATCCCATTAATTTGTTACTCCTGCGTTTACCATTGGGAATCTATATCTATTTATTCAAACACATGGTTGATGGTTGTATACGTTTATAATTAATATGAATTAACATATCTTATATATAGTATCGTTCTTTGTTAAAAAAAAAACATATACAGTAAGTTGCTTGGTGTTACGACAATTTAAGGAACCTGTCTTATCAGGTACCCCGGAGAAACGGATAAAGATATGTAAATATTAAACAGAAACAAAAAATAGAATGCTAAGCTGATAGCTAAATCAGCACCTAAACCGCCGCTAAGCCAGCAGCTAAATCACCATCTAAACCGGCGGTTAATGCAGCACCTAAACCGGCAGCTAAAGCCAGCAGCAGGGCCGAGCGAACCAAAATTTGAAAGATAGTTAGTTATTGGAAAATAAAACAAGCAAAAAAACATGATCATAACACACACGAACAAAAGAAAAACAAATGTAGCGTGGCGTAACGTAGAACTCAATTTAGCACTCACGCCGTTTTGCATGGAAGCATGAATGGACCGTACCGTGCACGTAAACTTGCACAAACTCATTCATAAAACCACCTTCTCTTCCACCACCAAACCACAACCATTCAATCACAAATCTCAACCGTTGAGAGTTTAACAACTAATCACAAAAATGTTTGAGATTATTCAGGCTGTTTTCACTGCCGGGGCTGCATTAGTTCTCTTAGTATTCGCCGGTATAACCCTTGGCGGCTCAGCCGTGGCATTTGTCCTAAGCACACCGCTTTTTCTCATATTCAGTCCGATTATCGTGCCAGCAACTATAGCCACCACTTTGCTAGCTACGGGTTTCACGGCCTCGGGCTCTTTAGGTTCCATGGCTCTCACCATCTTCATGTGGCTCTTCAAGTAAGTTAAACAAAACCTTTATTGAAACCATTCGCAATTTGGTCTATTTATATTCAAATGAGGCGTTAAACATATGCATCTACGTAGAAATATATTTATATGTCCTTTTCCAAAAAAAAAAAAAAACTTATGTATATGTCTGGCTATAAATATAATACACACCAACGAGATTCAACGTACATAGTTCGTAGCTATAAATATGATAAACATCAGCATGTTGATGTGGCCTTTTAACTAATTAACAAACCCTATATATGTTGATGGAAACATTCCATGATTAACAATTCTATAACACTGAAACTAGGGGCTAATCGAGTGTTCAGGAGAATGTTTAGCTATATTAGCTTTTTGAATTTATTGATAAAAAGACTTTCTATATGCAAGTTAAAAATTACAAGGATAAGGATATGATATTGTGGATCATATAGTTTGAGAAACTAGTGTTGAGAAATAGAAAGTACATGCTTTTTTTTTTTGTATTGGTCGAAGCGTTCCCGCTCATGACAGTAATGATGAGAAGTGTGCCTCGTACGTTCCAGCCTCGTTCGTGGCTAGAGTTTCTGAACTTAAAATATTAAATTTCTGATTAATAATATATAATTGTGTGCAGGCGTTATACGGGGAAGGACCCGCCAAAAATTCCGGGATTGACCCCGTCGAATCCAGCGGCGGCTGGGAAAAAGGACGACTAGGCCTTTCGCAATGTGGGATGATATATGGAGGAACTTAATGATACTTAATTATTGGGGTTCCTTAAATAAAGCCAAAATTTATCCATCCTCTCTCTTAAATAAAATACTAAATTACGCGCGGGTGAAACTAAATGTTTCAAATATCATTCTATTGATGTATGTCGTGTTACGAAATTATGATAAATGTACTCGTTTGTGCATGCTGTATATTTTTTAAATGAAGTGAAATCATTGAGATTACCATAAATCATGCGACTGGATTGCAAGTTATAAACGACGAAGAAGTGAAATCATTGAGAAACTAATGTTATCTCTAGATTCTCTACCATTATCTTTTTAAACTATAAACCTTAAAGTTTCTTTGCAACAACCGATTTCTGCAAAGAGGAAAAGGAAAAGATGAATAAAGGAATTTTTTTTTAAAAAAACCGATATCTGCAATATTTCCATGCTCTATAATCTGAAAGTAATGGTAACATAAATAAAATTGAGTTTTTCTATAAAATGTAAAATAAGTTTAACATTATTTTAATGTTTGGCATATATATCTCCTCCCTCTCGTTAACCTGGTTCCATCATGGTTCGTAGATGTTATGTTAGGAATTCGACATTAGAAAGATTTTTTTTTTTTTTTGTAATGAACCAAAGATCGTGAACCAAAATCCATACTATTTTTTGGGACCTATATTTACGGAGCTTATTATGTTTATGGTCAACAATAAGGACTACACCTAGCCTCCGAACCATAAAATAAATCATTCAAACATTAAACCACTATGAATTTGGTATATTTATGTATTGTATATGTTTATTTTAATTAGGGATATGAAAGCAAGAGACGAAAACAAGGGAAAGAGCCAAATAAACATGATCATAACACACACAAAAGTAAAAAGAACAAAACAAAAACAAATGTGGCGTGACGTAACGTAGATCTCCATTTAGTACTCACTTCGTTTTGCATGGAAGCATGAATGTATACCGTACCGTTCACGTAGACTTCCAAAACTCCTTCATAAAACCCCCCCTCTCTTCCCTACACAAAACCACAACCAATTCAATCATAAATCTCAGCCATTGACATTTCATCCCAAATGTTTGAGATTATTCAGGCGGTTTTCACCGCCGGGGCTGCATTATCTCTCTTGGTATTCGCCGGTATAACCCTTGCCGGCTCAGCCGTGGGATTAGCCGTAAGCACACCGCTTTTTGTTATATTCAGTCCGATTCTTGTGCCAGCAACTCTAGCCACCACTTTGCTAGCTACGGGTTTTACGGCCACCGGCTCCTTCGGTGCCACGGCTCTCAGCATCTTACTGTGGCTCTACAAGTAAATTAAACAAAACCTTTTACTGAAAGCCACTCGAAATGTGGTCTAATTCAGGGAGGCCTTAGGCATATGCATCTACATGAAAACTAATTTATATTTAAGTACTTAACAAACTATGAAACACTCCAAGATGGACTATGCTAGCTAAAACACAGTAGACGCTAATCGAGTGTTCATGAGACTGTTTCCGCTTTATCATATATAGTTTCTATACATAGTTTCTCATTTTTAATATCTAATTGTGTGCAGGCAATATACGGGGAAGGCACCGCCAAAAATTCCGGGATTGACCCCGGCGGCTCCGGCGTCTAAGCCAGTGGATTCTGGGGGGAAAACGGAGTAGGCCTTTCGTAATATGGGATGATATATGGAGGATGATACTTAGGTTCCTTAAATAAAACTACAATTTATTCATCCTCTCTTCAAACTAATTACGCGCGGATGAAACTAAATGTTTTGCAAATATCATTCTATTGATAGTGTTACGAAATTATATAAATGTATTCATTTGTGTTGTATATCTAGAAAATGAAGTGATATCATTGAGATGACCAAAGAAAATTAATTGCAATTCAATAATGGGACTTTGAAACTATATTTGTTATACCATTATTCTTTAAAAATATAAAACTAAGAGTTTCTTTGCAACTACCGAATCTGTAATATTTGCAATAAAGTCTGATTATAATGGTAACATTAAATAAAGTAGAGTTTTTTTTTATAAGATGTAATATTATTTTAACTGCAAAACAAATCAGATTTGTTTTCAATAATGTTTGGCATAAATATATCTTCTTTTTTTTGGAACAATTTCTTCATAAATATATCTTGTTAACTGGTTCCATCACGTTTTGTAGCTGCTAGGAATTATACGTCGGAAATTGAGATACTTTTTAACAATTAACACCTAACTGGTTCCACCATGACATGCATAGTCTGTATATAGCTGTTCGAACACCTAACATATTGATTTCATCGGCTCCACCAACAGAAACAACGTTAACCTTTCAATCATGTAATTATAAATCAAATCAAGCAACAACTTAATCTTGTAGCTTGGTAATTACATATGGCTAATAGCAAAGCCTTTCTTCACGCTTTATCATTTCATAAAGCAATGAAACCAAATAATGGATTTGAGTTAATTTCTTTTTTTGTTTAATCGCTAATTCTATTGTCAAATTCAAACTTTACATATGAGTGGTTTTTACGTACCTTTTGATCTAATTACAAAATTTATGCAAGAACTATATATAGAGAGGTTTTTAGAAGAGCAATACATAATATATGTAAAATTTTGTGAACATATATATATTGATAAATTGTCCCTAGGCTTGAGTTGTTTCAAAGTGCTTGAGCCAAATTGGTGAACTGATCGAGTTTGTAGAGAAGGTAGCTCTCGATTGCGATATAATACGAAGTCTTTCTCGCATAATCTCCCGAATGATGACGACTGTGGTCTATGGATCTTGATTTACGCCTTGAGTTTGTAACACATCTCAATTTCTTACAAGAAAGAGAAAATTAGCCCAAGATACATGACAACCCACACAAAATAAGGAAAAGCAAATGTGGCGTGACGTAACGTAGATCTCTATTTACTCACATAATGTTGCATGGAAGCATGAATGTGTACCGCACCGTGCACGTAAATCTCACTACTCCATCTTAAAAACCCTCTCTCTCCCGGCCATCACCAAAGTTGGAGCCGAGCACTCATTCAAAACTATAACAAAAAATTAGTATCCCTTCAAACCAAACCTCAGCTGTTGAAATCTAAAAATTCATCCCAAAATGCTCTCTTGTCTTATCCCAATTTATCAGGTTTTTCAGTTGGTTATTGCTGCCGTTGCATCTGCAGTATTGTTCGCGTTCGCGGGTTTAACCCTCGCCGGCTCAGTCGTGGCATTAATCGTAGCCACACCAATTTTTGTTATATTCAGTCCGGTTCTCGTACCAGCAACTATAGCTACCACTCTCCTAGCCACCAATGTCTCGGCCAGTGCCTTCTTCGGAGTGACGGCGATTGGTCTCATCATATGGCTCCTTAAGTAAAATTTAGACAAATTTTTTTTTAATATATGCTTAAATTAAACTTATTTTATATTTAAAGAAAAACGATTTTAAACCACTTGAAATTTATGCTTATATACGTCCACATGAAAATGATATATATATACGTCTATTTATATTTAAACGTGTTGTTAGACATGTGCATTCACAAATCACAACGAAACTTACTTAATTTATATGGGTAGTTCTAGGTTTGTATACATACATATCTCTTTTCTCCCTCATACATCAACATATCTACGTTTTGATAGTTTCGCTTTCCGTTTATTAGTAATTTTTTTTTTATATATTTCGTTTCCAAAATAAACTTTAACATATTTTTTTAGTTTTAATTAAAAATTAAAAACAAAACTCAATTCCTACGTAAAGTTTTAAATCTCAGTCAATATTTGTAGTTTTATATTAACAATCATCATTTGAAAGTCGTGAAACGTAATAATTAAAATGTGGTACAAAAATGTTTTCAAATATATAGTTTGACATATATACACACTTGTGTGTGTGTGTGTGTGTGTGTGTGATCTAGGCATAGAATGGGAGTAAAACCGAAGAATAATCCACCTCCGGCAGGATCTCCACCAACCGGAGCAGCTAAACCAGTAGAGAAGCCAGCTGATAAACCGGCAGATAAACCAGCTGGAGGGCCAACAGATAAACCAGCCGGAGGACCAACAGATAAACCAGCCGGAGGACCAACAGATAAACCGTCTGGAGGACCAGCAGATAAACCAGGTGGAGCACCAACAGATAAACCAGTCGGAGGACCAACAGATAAGCCAGCGGGAGGACCAACAGATAAACCGGCTGGAGGACCAGTAGATAAACCAGGTGGAGCACCAACAGATAAACCAGCAGGTGGAGCACCAACAGATAAACCAGCCGGAGGGAATAAACCGCCGGGGTTTTTCTCCTGGTAGGGTTGAATGGAGCAACATGAGACTAAATTATTGGATTCCATAAATTAGACCTAATTTATCCATCCTTTATTTAGTAATAACAAATTACGTGCACAAGAAACTACATGTTTCAAATATCATTTTATGTATAACATGTTACAAAGAAACGATAAAACAGTGCATGAATTTTTCATTGTATATATAAATTTATTAGATGATGTGATATAATTATTTGGTCCCGGTTAACCAAAACCTATGTGAAACATTGAAATTGTTGTTTCTACCATTAAACTTTTTTAAATTCAAACCTAGGTAAGACTTTTTTTTTTTTTTTAATGAACCTGATACTAATTTTATGTACGACTTCCAATAACCAATATTCTTCCTGCCATTTCCCTCGAACGTCACTCTTTCTAGTATGAGACATTAACATTGTGCTCTTGGCTCTTGCCACAGTGGTCATGCCACGGCAAATTTCGGCTCTTGCCACAAAAGCTGAAGTGTTTGAATTGGGCGTTGCGTTTGGGCCTAAAGAGACTGATCTTCATTACGGATTGCGATGACTTAGTGACGTGCCTATCGGTAGAGGTTATCTGGGTGGACCTTCCTATACACCGTTGTCCAAGAGTATTGGAGACTTCAAAAAGAGTTTCGCATATTCTCTCACTTTCTGGGCACGTCAAGCAAACCAAACCGGAGATAAAATCGCCAAAAATGCTTTTTCCTTCATAATGTATGAGGCTAGAGTTAAGCTAATTCAATAGCGGATAAAATCGTATAAAACTATTGCCGTTTAATGAATTAAATTCGGGGTAAAAAAAAAGACTAAAACATTGTACTCATTCAAGATAAGCTTTAAAATGTCGACAATGCCTAACAGAACCTGTGTAATTAAATTTCATTTTTGTTATAAATATTAACATTAGCGAAAACAAAAACTTGTGAGTTTATAAATTATGAACGACTGATAATTGTAAGGCCTAGCATATTGATTTCATCAGCTCCACCAACAATCTTTCATTAATCAAGTAATCAATTTACTCATTTAACTCAGTAATTGCATATATATATGACTTATAACACAAACATTTTTTCACGCTTTGGTATTTCGTAAAGCAATGGAATCAAAGAAAACAGTTAAGATTTTACAAGAAAGAAAAGAAGGTCCCAAAAACATGACAAAAAAGAAAGAAGAAGAAGCAAATGTGACGTGACGTAATGTAAATCTCCATTTACTCCAATCGTTTTGCATGGAGCATGCGCATGTGTAGCGTGCACGTAGTAGACCACACAGCTCCTTAATAAAAGCCCTCTATCTTCCTATCACCAAACCACAACCATCCGATCAGAAAATATGAGCGAAGAAATTCAAAACGAAGCAGTTCAGCCTCAGTCACAGACTCAGTCACAGCCTCAGTCACAGAGAGAGGGAAGAATGTTTTCTTTTCTCAATATGTTCCCTTTTCTCATCCCATTGTTGGAGGTTGTTAAGGTGGTTGCTGCTTCCATTGGTTCTGTAGTCTTCTTAGGCTTTGCCGGTATAACACTCACCGGTTCAGCCGTGGCATTAGCCGTATCCACGCCGCTTTTCCTCATATTCAGTCCGATTCTCGTACCCGCCACTATAGCCACTACTCTCCTAGCCTCTGGGCTCGGCGCTGGTGCCAGCTTCGGAGTGACGGCCCTGGGTCTCATTATGTGGCTCATTAAGTAATTATATTGCATTCACTCGAGATTTATGCTTATATGCTATTCACATCCGTGCATACACATATAGTAGTCTGCGCCTAGGTGCGAAATCCCGAGAAATCCTCCGTTTATGAAAATAATAAGCCCTTTCAAAAAACACAACTTGTTTATTTCTCTCTTTTTCTTTTTTTCTTTCTTCTTTCTAACGGTTTCTTACATGCTACCTCGTTTATTTATTTCGAATTAGTGAATGACACCTCATTTTTGTTGTTACTTGTCGAAGAAAATTGAACTTAGTAATTGTATTTCCTCCCATCACAGCCTGTTGTCCATATATTCGTAAAATTGATAAGAATGTTGTACAAACTTAATTTTCTTAATTAATCCAATGTCTAACGTTTAGATGCACACTTGTTTGTGTGGTGTAGGCATAGGATGGGAGCAAAGCCGAAGAATAATCCACCTCCGAAAGGAGCTCCACCAACTGGAGGAGCTGGAGGAGCTGGAGGAGCTCCACCAAGTGAAGGAGGAGGTTCGTCGGGCCCGGCATCTCCGGCAGCTCCACCATCTCTATCTCTGTTCCAAATACCAAAATGTATTAAGGATAAGATCCCAGGGTTTGGAGACAAATCCAAAAAAGGTGGAGGTAAACGCGGAAGTGGAGGTGAAGGTAAACGCGGAGGTGGAGGTTCATCAATGGGAGAAGGTAAACACGGAGGTGGAGATTCATCCATGGGTGAAGGTAAACACGGAGGTGGAGGTGGAGGTAAACAAGGAAGTGGAGGTTCATCCATGGGTGAAGGTAAACACGAGGAAGGTGGTAAATCCAGGGGTGGAGGTAAACGCGGAGGTAAAGGTAAATCTGGAGAGGGAGGTTCATCAATGGGTGGACATTCATCAATGAATGAAGATAAACACGAGAGTGGTGGTAAATCCAGGGGTGAAGGTAAACGCGGAGGTAAAAGTAAATTTGGAAGTGGAGGTTCACCAATGGGAGGTCATGGACATTCATCCATGGATGAAGGTAAATCTGGAGGTAGAGGTAAAATGGGTAAAGGTAAATCCGGGAGTGGAGGTTCACCGATGGATGGAAGTTCGTCGGATGGTGGAAGTTCACCCATGAGTGGAGGAGGTTCACCCATGAGTGGAGGAGGTAAACACGGGAGTGGCGGTAGAAAATCTTGGGGTAAAAGTAAATCCGGGAGTGGAGGTTCACACATGGATGGAAGTTCGCCAGATGGTGGAAGTTCACCCACGAGTGGAGGTTCACCCAGAGGTGGTGGCAGTAGATTCATGGAGGAATAAAACAAAACACTAATGATGGAGCTGTTGGAACATTAATCATATATTGTGGATTAATTCAAGAAGATTGGGAAACTATAAGAAAACAAAATGTTTATATGTAAAGTTGAATCTGTTTATTATGATAAAAGGAAAGACTATTATGATACAATGTTTATAAATATATATAATGTGATAACACTTAATTCCATTCTTCAAACGATTTGTAGTAGAGTTTGCTTGTGTTATCATAATAAACAGATTCAACATAAATTCAGCACACACAAAAAAACTAACAAGCATTCCCGTCAAATCAAATTGTGTTAGTGTGAGTTAATTAATAATGACGTGAATAAGGTTAATTAAAAAACTCTTGAAAGAGCTACAAATATATATATAAGGATTTGCAATTGCAACATGTATTAATAATGACGTGAATCAGGTGAATTAAAATATCCTGAAATATAGTGTCAATTGTAAATTTAACATGTATGGTCTTCGCAAGCCTCTGTTTCAGATGCTACCCGGCCGTGATAGGAATGGATACTATCCGTGGCCGTGGATTGGGATCCTCTTGTCTCTTTTCACATTTTCCTCTACCATTAGTTAGTCCCCTTTTATGATTTGAAATAGCAAAATCCAATATATATTTTATTTTATTTTGATTTTTGGACGAATCAAAATGCAAGACTTCATCGAGCCTAATCAAGCAAATCCTTCAAAGCAAACTGGCCTTTACCGTATGTTCACAAAGAATCGCCACCGTGGATATCTTCGAAGCATTTGGTTTAGGGTGTTCCAACCGTAAACATTAATCGCAACATGAGAATTGATTTTTGAGCATTTACAAGAAAGCAATGAAGGCTCAAAAAACATGATAACCGACACATATACACAAAAAAGGGAATGTGACGTGACGCAATGTAACGTACATCTCTATTTAGTATTTACTCCCATCGTTTTGCATGTAGACCAGACCACACAACTCCTCCATATATAACATCCATCTCTTCCCACCACTGAACCACAACCATCCCCATCTCAAAACATGAGCGAAGAACTCATTCAAAATGAATCTCATTCTCAGTCATCGATATTTAGAATTTTTCTCAAATTCTTCTCTTTTCTCATCCCGTTGTTTGACGTTATTAAGGTTGTTATTGCTTCCGTGACCTCCGTAGTCTTCTTAGCCTTTGCCGGTCTAACACTAGCCGGTTCAGCCTTGGCGTTAGTCGTATCCACACCGCTTTTCATCATATTCAGTCCGATTCTCGTACCCGCCACTATGGCCACTACTCTCCTAGCCACTGGGCTCACGGCCGGGGCCACCCTCGGAGTGAGCGCCATTAGCCTCATCTTGGGACTCATCAGGTAATACTCTTAATTATACAAATTCTATTGAAATCTCTCGAGATTTTTGCTTATATATTATACACATACATGCACATGCATATACTCAATAGCCTTTTGCCAAGGCTTTGGATGTCAGATTAAATTACACATTTAAAGGTGATCGTAGCTCGTGATGATTTTGATTTCTCAATTTTGGGTTCTATCAAGCTCTCCACATATCCGTTTCTAAAACGTTTTGGAAAATTTAGCTTTTTTCAAGGAAAAAAGAAACACTTGTGTATTTCGTTCTCTCTCTCTGTCTTGTATACGAGCGTTTAAAAAAAAAAAAAAAAAATCCTACCTCGATTATTTGTTTGAATTAGTTACACATTTTTTATACAACTAGGAGGTTTCAAAAGAAGTGTCAACGTAACTAATAAGAATATATGGTATACAAAGTTTCTGTTATATGATTAACGTCTCACATATATGTATATACACTTGTGTGGTGTGTGATAGGACTGCGGAAGGAACTTCGTTGGCGGCCAAAATGCCAACGAGAAGGTCAGGTGGGGGAGGAAATCAATTGACTGCAGCATTGAAAAAAAGAATGGCAGCTGGTAGAGCTGGAGGTGGTACAGGTGGAGGGTCTTTCGATTGGAAAACATTGATCAAAAAAATCATAGCATTGATCAAAAAATATCAACAAGGTAAGTCCGCCGGTGGAGGTTCACCAGCAGGAGGAAGTGAACCTGCCGGTGGAGCTGACTCATCGGGTGGAGCCACACCTCCGGGTGGAGCCACACCCCCGTCGTAAAACAACATTGGTCGATGCTGTCCCAACATGTAGCATATAATATAAACGGTGTATTAATTCAAGATCTTATGACTCGGAAACTAAAAGGAAGCAAAAATATAACAAACCTTTTTAATACGTTTTATGTAATGTTGTATCTTGTAGTTATAAGGGAAATCCACCTATGGGTGGAGGTAAACCATTAATTCATGGTGAAATTTATTATTGGAAAACTATAAGAAACAAAAAGGCAAAGGGTTTTATGTTGATATATGTAATGTTGAATCTGTTTATTATGATATTGCATAACTAATTTATATGCATCTTTTCTATTAATCTAAGTGGGAAAGTATGTAGAACGTGCAATAGGAAAAAGAAAAAGAAAAAAAGCATTACCGTCTAATCAAATTGTGTGAGTGTGAGTTTGATAAGATGAAAACTCTTGAAACATAACTAGAGCTACTAAAATATATAAGGTTGCAACATGTATTATTAAACTATTCAAGCGACGTGAATAAGGTTAATTAAAATATCTTGAAGTTTCTATTTGTTAACGCTTTCGTTATAATTTCCAAAGAGTTCAAAATCCAAAAGGATCCAAAACACAAAGAAGAGCATGGAAACAGAGGATACCAGTAGGTATCTTACAAGATAAAAAAGTATATAGGATCATAGCGACCCCTACAGTGATTGTGAAAGACAGAGTACGCGACAGAGGAGGCCTGCATGAGGTTGATCGATCTTCTGTGCCTTCTTGTTGTTGAAGTTTAGTGTCAAGTAAATTTAAAATGTTTGCTCCGCAAATTACTGCTACATCGTCGCAAGCCTATTTCAGATGCTACCCGTGATGGGAATGGCTACTAATAGTAGCCTAATATCCGTGGCCGTGGTCCGTGGATCAGAATCTTCTTGTCTCTTTTCACATTTCCTCTACCATTGGGCCTCTTTGATTTATTTGAAATAGCAGAATATTGCAAGACTTCATCGAGCCTAATCAAGCAAACTTACCTTTATCCTACTGTCGCAAAGAATCACCACCTTGGATATCTTCGAAGCATTTGATATAGGGTGTTCCAAACCGTAAACATTATTGTTATTATTATTTTTTGAAACGAACCGTAAACATTAGTTGCAACGTACGTGAGATTTAATGGTTGAGCTTATACAAGAAAGAAAAGAAGGCTCAAGAAACATGACAACCGACACACACACACACACACACAAAAGGGAATGTGACGTGACGTAATGTAACGTAGATCTCTATTTAGTATTTACCCCCATCGTTTTGCATGTAGACCACACAACTCCATAAAACCCATCACTAAACTATACAACCATCCGATCTCAAAATATGAGCGAAGAACTCCTTCAAAACGAATCTCATTCTGAGTCATCGAAATTTAGAATTTTTCTCAAATTCTTCTCTTTTCTCATCCCATTGTTTGACGTTATTAAGCTTGTCATTGCTTCCGTGACCTCCGTACTCTTCTTAGCCTTCGCCGGTCTAACACTAGCCGGTTCAGCCTTGGCGTTAGTCGTATCCACACCGGTTTTCCTCATATTCAGTCCGATTCTCGTACCTGCCACTATAGCCACTACTCTCCTAGCCACAGGGCTCACGGCCGGGACCACCCTCGGACTGAGCGCCATTGGCCTCATCTTGGGGCTCATTAGGTAATATTAAAAAGAATACTATTGAAATCACTCGAGATTTTTGCTTATATATTAAATATTCACATACGCGCACATGCATTTACATAGTAACCTTGTTGCCTAGAAGCCACATTTAAAGGCGATAATTTTGGGTTCGAATTCGATCAGCTCCCCACATATCCTTTTCTAAAACGTTTCGGAAAATTTAATTTAATTCTCTTTCTCTCTTTTGCATATACGAATCTTACATGCTACTCCAATCATTATTTTCTTGAACTTAAGTAGTTAAGTTACATCTTATTGTTGTTATTACTTCTTTTGCATTTTCTTTCACGATATATTTTTCCGTTTTTATTGAAACATCATTTGAAGAACCGTCCATGTGATAGGACTGGGAAAGGAACTTCGTCGGCCCAAACTCCGTTAAAATTGCTTAAGTTTTCAGGAGGGTATGGAGGATCTTTGGGAGGAAAAATATTTTCTGGAACATTCGGAGATAAATCGGCGGGTGGAGCTGCACCAGCAGCGGGTGGAGGTAAACCAGGAGGTGGTTTTACATGGTCTTGGGATGGAAAATCCTTTTCCGGAACAATTCCAGAATGGTTAAAAAATCAACCCTGGTTTAAAAATATACCCATGGGTGGAGGTACGCCTGCGGCTGGTGGTGCACCTGCGGGTGGTGGTGCCCCTGCAGCTGGTGGTGCACCTGCGGGTGGAGCTGAACCTGCCGGTGGAAGTACACCCCCGTCGTAAAGGACATTGGTCGAGCTTTTCCAACATGTAGCATATGTAATAAATTAATTGTGTATTAATTCAAGATTTTATGACTCGGAAAAGGAAAAAGGCCTTTTTAATAAGTTTTATTTAATGTTGAATCTTCTTTCCTTAATAGTGATAAAAGAAAAAGACGAGATAAACACAAGAAGTTTTATTGGAAAAAAAAAAACAGTGTAAAAGCACGATAACATTTAAATGCATTCGTCTTAGAAGGATTTAACGATTTGTGGTAAGAGTTTGTTCGAGGCTGTTGAGAACTAGACAAACAAAAATGATCCTTTATTGGTGACTTTCTATATATATTTTAAGCTCGCCATAGATTTTTCCGGTCGAAATTTGATCAACTAATTAACAAATCGGCTAGGGCTTGTGTTGGGCCTGTTGGCTACAAAATTAACCAATACTCTTTTTGCGACATTACAAGTAATCATTACAATTAGATTTACCATATACATGACAAGATCTCTCAACTTGAATCTTACTCTTGTATCATCGACTCGACTGGATTATAACAAAATCCACTTTTATTTAACGGTTTCTTTTCTTTTTTTGGCTCTCAGTTTAATCGACCAACTCTGAGATCCAATCAATATGTGACAAATCCAAACTCAAATCCAAATCGGACGTCTCATAATGGTCATCCACAATGCTCATCCCACTCCAACACTTCAACAATCTCTCCTCGTTTATATCTAAATCACTTTTCCCGCATTTCACCGGAGACCTCCGCCACGTGTCGTAATCTTCACCGTCCAATCTCATCCCAACACCATCGCCGTTTCCTGCTCTCGCCGTCGTTGTCCTCACTGGCCTATATGCGTACCGACACCTGTGCTTTCCCTCTGATTGCCGGAGCTGCTCCGGCGCATGTGCAAAGAAACACACTTTCCTCTGGCACAAGTTTCCGGCGTTGCAGGCGCGTGTCCGGTAACGCGCCGGATGGAGCCAGTATTCGAATACACCGTGTGCAAATTCGCATGTGTCCCCACGGTGGCATGCGCCATTTCGGAAAGCCGGGCATGCGACGGCGCAGTAACTGTAACGGCGAGGGTCACGGCGAGTGGCTTTCTCGCCGCGGTGTGCGTAAGGACACTCCGTCCAGTCGTGGCTGCGAGTCCGAGGACACCGTTTGATCTTGTAGGCGTACATGCGAAACTCATCTGAGCCGTAGATCGCATCGTCGACTGTCGGGATCGGAGGGTCGATCTCGTAAGCTCCTGCATTCCCAGATTTGCTTACTATGTACCCTAATGTAGGGAATTGCTGCTCTCCGATTTCGTAGAATGCCAATGGATTTACACTCTTCAACATTTTTTTTTTCCTCGCAATGATTGTCGATTTTATTTTGACTAATGCATTTTAATTTGAAGAAGGAAAAAAAAAACTATAGAGATTTCATCTTAGAAAAAAAACATTTAAAATTTAGGAAACCAAAAAGGGGAATTTATAGGAGGAAAAACGAAATGAAAAGTCGAATATTAAATAGTTTTACCCTCTGCAAACTTTCGATATGAAAAATGCCAAGACAATGTATCAAACGTTACAGTTAATTTTTGTTGCATGGACATGATATCTTAACGGCAACGGAAGATTGTGAAAGATAAACTAACTACTACGATTTCAATAATTTTTTCAAATGCATCAGTAAAGTATAAAATAGGTATATTACCGTAACTTGCAATAATTGTGATCAACGTTAAGATGATATTGAATATTTATGGTGTTATGTTATCTGTGGTTAGTCTTGATCCCCCGTGAGAAATAAAGTTAACAGACGTTAATGAAAACGGCGGCGTTTATATGGTGAAGAGTGAAAAACAAAAGAAACACACGAGTGGTAAAAAATGCATGTGAAGGCACACGTGTAAATGATAACCAGAGGAACTTATAAATAAAGAGGAGAGGAGCTCCATCTGGCACACGTGTTGAGACGTATCCTTTATATCCTCGACAGCCGTTTCTCTTTCGCAAACTTTTTTTTTTTTTTTGTTCTCTTTCGCCAACTTGGTAGGTTGAGAATTTTTTTTATAGAGTTTCCTTAACTATATTTTAGTCGTTTTTAAAAATTATACTTTATGTAGTAAATGAACACAAACGGATTATTCCACCAACAAGTAGCTTTGTTTTTTTTTTCTTTCTTAAAGCCACTTTATTTGTTTTAGAAAATAAATTAGCGTTTTATTTTTTGGCGGGTCTATAAACCGACGGTTCTGTTCTAAAAAGTAAAAACTATGTCAGCTAACATGTTTTGTTTTGAAAGATTTATAATTTTTCGAAAGGTCAATTGCATGCACAAGTTAACTTTTAAACTCTCTATATTTTTTCACTAATATTTTAACATCCAACTTTGTTACTTTTGTTTTTGTAATCGGAAATTCCTAACCAAAATTCAAACTAGTGTTATAAACTATGAAAAAATCGAATAATTCTATTATTTAAAAAGTATCCACGGTAGTCAATCATAATTATGTAAAAATTACAAACCTGATCTTTCCACTTATATGATGAATTTCAAACCTCCGAAGAACCATGGATTTACTACATCAAGCAACTTTCCTCCATATAGCAGCAAATTGTTGTATAAAAAAATAATGTTGTATTCGTGAAACTATTTGTGACCATAAAAAAATAATATGTTAAACATTTAAGCTTTAATATGTTATCCAAAGAAACACATCTCAATTTTAAATGCGGAAATAAACTAGAAAGAACAAAACTCGTTTTGGTGTTGACTAACATAGAGAATCCCTTACAACTAATAAAACCCTTTCACCATTTTCCTTGAAGTTTGTATCCTCCGATGACGCTTATTAACGTCGTGTTTTAGTTTCGTCTTGTCTGAACCACCGACTTCTGTGGCGGCACCTAAGAACCCGGTCTGAGTTCCGTCGCTGTCATTGTCAATGTCTCCTTCAATCGTTAATCCTTCGATCCTAGCAGCAATCGATTCCCCTTTTACCCCAACATCCACATCTATATGTGCAACACACAATGATACAATCAGCATCAATTTTTGTTTAGCAAAAACTGATCCATTATATTTATTTTATATTATATAACGAAAGTTTAGTTTTTCTTGATCCAAAAACTAGCAACCAAGAGCGGGTGGTTTAGTGGTTTATTCGAATGGAATAGAATCCGTCATGTGGATTCATGCAAGGGAACAAATTTTACCATCTACGAAAATTGGTGGAATTTTTCTTGGTCATTGTAAACATTTTTAGTGGCAAGAGTATTCAGTTTAATTCGAAATTAGTATGGGTTTCGATCCACCTAAAATCTACCCTGGTCCGTTCACTAGCAAAAAAAATAAAATATATATTATGCAACGACAAGGAAAGTAAATCACTGGATCAACGACTAGAAAAACAATTGTCTAACATAGAATGTTTTTTACACATGTATAGAATCAAACCAATAGATAATAATATAGACTAAGATTTTGAATGGTTGCGGCGTACGGAGCCTAAGATTATGAATATATTGTATATGCACATACCTGGATTAGAGAAAAACCAAAGGACTAGAGCACAAGCGAGAAGGACAAAAGGGATAATGTGAACGGCGTTTTCAGCGAACTTGGCACGTGACTTCTCTTTCTTGGTCACCTCCTGGCCGGTAGGATCGTATGGAGCCGGCTCGTCTTCGTCTAGGCCTTTCCACAATCCCTTTGGCGCAGACCAAGGCACAGAGTAATCCTCAGTCACGCGGTTCCAGCTCGCAGATCTGTACATATTTTGCGTTTGCTCCAATTTTGGTTGTGTACAAGGGACTGAATCCGTTTCTTTACAAAATAAAACAAAAGAAACTAATTAAGGCTAAAAGACAATACGTTTGTGCGGGTGTTGATATTTAATTAAGCGAGAACTTTTTAAGGAATTCGTTACAAAAAATTAATCCTTTTAAGATTAGTGTTCTTTTTAGTTGGGAATTCAGAGCCTATGGCTCGGTGATTTCGGATCGAAGCTATGACTCTGTCAATATTCTTTTTTTTTTGTTTCTTAGAACCACATAAGTAAATATACTCTAATTACTGGGAGATCTTAGATTGTATACTACGAGACAGATTTGAACATATTACAAATAACATTTTCTGAATTTCTAACAAATTGGATACATATTTATAGGAAGAACCGAAGAACTATATGTATCAATGAGAATACGCAGAACTACCTGTATCAATGATATCTATACATGTCCACGTCAATATAATTTTACAATCGGTTACTAAAACCTGCAAACAAACAAAAAACTGGTTATGATAGAAATTAGGACAAAACTATTGTCTTTTGTAGATGTTTTAAAAATCTCGACTGTATTTTAACTTTTCAAAATAAAAAGTAAAAAGCCAATAGTTTTTATTTTATGCACTTTCCAAAAGAAAATAAAAAGGAGTTACAATACATACGAGGCCCGATTATTCTCTGGAAGCATATTAGGTGGGTTTGGTGAAGAGAAACATTCCCGATTAGTCGAGAAGTTCAACACCCCTTTCGATGCTAATTCCAAGCCCAAGCGAGTATTTTCGATAGATGAAAAGTAGTACATAATTAGGAATATATACATAAATAAATAAATAAAACCACCCAGTGACAATAATCTAATAGTTGCATCAAGTTAGTTAAGACTTAAGATGCGGGAACAGTCGAACATGGCACAATATATCTATATGTTAAGACTTATTATTTTTGTAATACATATATATTTTACCATATTACATATACATTTTCTAATATGTTGAACAGTGTCTACAAATGGTTTGACACAGATTACATCATATAGAACTATTTTTATTAATACTCAATAAACAAAACTTGTGAATACATCCGTATCAAACCATTCACAGAAATAAATTCGAACTACTTGTCCAATGTCCTCATGAAGATTTAGCCATTTAGGGTTGTGGATTTTACCTAACATCACAACAATCTTATGAATTGTGAAACACGAAAAATTTGTTAAGAAAACAAAAACAAAGGCCAGGGAACAAAGCAGATCATATATATTTACAGTGGTTGTGATGTTAGGTTATCCACCTATGAGCAACCTTAACCTATACCGTATACACACATACATATATATATTTACAGTTACACATAAATATATGCATCTATACAACAATAACAATAGAAGAAAACTATACTCAAGTTGACTGAAAAAAAATATACAGTTGCGTGAATTATGGAGAAGGCGTCGACGATGCTATTTCTTTTCAATATCTGCATCATTTTTGGGACTTTAGTTTTAAGAAGATGCAACGCAACGACATACTTTGTGGGCGACACCTCCGGTTGGGACATAAGCTCCGATCTTGATTCTTGGACTTCAGGCAAGCGATTCTCTGTTGGTGATGTTCTAAGTAAGTATCCTATATACCTACACTGTAAAAATGTTTTTTTACATAAAGTTCCATGACTAAAATATTCCCTAATTAATTATAAAACCTTTTTCATCTAGTGATTCCGTCAATTTATTCTTCTATATCTTTTTCATTTTTCTTTCTTTCTTTCACAATTTAATGATTTTGCTATGTAATCGATATGAACATACATATGTAAATGCATCAATAAGTCTAATTATAATTGCTTGAATGTGTCTATAATAATTGCAACTTGCAAGTGTTCCAATACTCATCGACGCATAGTGTCTACGAAGTGGCGAAAGACAGCTTCCAAAACTGCAACACTACGGACCCGATCCGTACGTTCACAAATGGGAACACGACCGTGGCTCTGTCCAAACCGGGGGACCGGTTCTTTGTCTGCGGTAATCGGCTCCATTGCTTCGCTGGTATGAATCTTCTAGTCAATGTCGAAGGCAATGGCCCATCTTCGGCCCCTATAGGAGCTCCCCGAACCGCTCCCGCAGGAATTCTTCAACCGTCTTCTAAGAAGAATAACCCCGCCACCGGGGTCGCTAGCTCAGCTGCCCACTTTGGCGACTGCGGTTGGAGGGGTAGTATGGGGATTTTTGTATATTTTATGGTTTTTGCTTTTCCATTCATATGGTGGTCTTATTGAGTAACAACAAAAGTGAGAGAGTTTTCACGTATATCATCTACATATTTTCCCTCATTTTAAAACTGAAAACAAAAATCCCTGATTTAAATGCGTACGAGTGTGACTATATTTTTGGTTTGGTTTTCTATATTTTTGGTTTATTTTGTTTGAAGAGTTCTGACCAAATAAAAACCGAAATGTTTTGGTTCGATTCTGTGGAAACTTTGGTTTGGTTTGGTTTTATTTTGGAGAGAAAAATAATTAAGAAAAATGAGTAAAAACTATAGTTAGATCCTGAGGCGGAGGCAGCATGTTATTGGAAAGTGTATTTGCCCACTATGAAATTTTCAAATTTAGTTTAACTTTATAATTTTTAAATATGCCCATGTTGTTGTAACAAAATTTGATGTAACTGTATCCATCATAAACCGGATTTGATGTTAATCGAATTTACATATCGGTTTTTTTCCCTTTAGATAACAGTAATACAGTATCAATCAAGTTATAACAAATTTCGGACTGATTTCGAATTTAAAATTTTGGTTCAAATTCTATTCAACTTTAATTACAGTACTTCAGTTTATTCGTTACACTTGTTGGGTTTATTTTTGGCTTTTTTTTCATTTTCCAAGTTCAATTAAACTCGCCGTTTTTAACCGCGATTTCCACTAAAACGCAAACGCAACTTACTAGAAGAGACCCGTCTTCCGTTTCGCCTCATATCTCTCTCGATAACCTGTCGTGTCCTCTCTTCCTCTCTCTCGCTCTCTCGAAATTTCGCATGAACATACTCAACAGGTTCGGTTTGGGATCAAGCGGGCAAACGAGTATGGATCCTTCTCCGATCGCTCAGGGAAACGACGATGACGCTCCGGCGGCGGGAAATCAGTTTGCCCAATTCGGCGCTGGATGCTTCTGGGGGGTCGAGCTGGCGTTTCAGAGAGTCCCTGGGGTGACTCAGACCGAGGTTGGGTACTCCCAAGGGATCATCCACAATCCTTCATACGAGGATGTCTGTTCGGGCACCACGGGCCATTCCGAGGCTGTTAGGGTTCATTATGATCCCAAAGACTGCAGCTACGAGTCTCTGCTTGACTTGTTCTGGTCTAGGCATGATCCCACCACCTTGAATCGCCAGGTACGAATTGGCGGATAACGTTTTCCAGTTGTAGATTGACGAAGTTCTATGGTTTAGGCTTTTTGGCGTTCGCGAATTTTGAGATGGGTTTTTGGTCAGATTACGAGCCTGAGGCTTGTTCTGCTTTATGCGTTTCTTGATTTTTTCCCCGCAAATTCGATGGCTTTCTGATTTCATCAACAGTCTAAAGCCTGAGAAACTTGCATTTTGGAACATCCAATTAGAATACGAGGATGCGAGTTGAAAACAGTAGTCACGAAGAATTGATATTAAATCTACATTTTGGGTGATCTATGAGGCTTAAGTAGGTAACTTTGGTCGTTGAATCAGGCTTATGTAGCTCTGTTTTCTCTCCTCTGTTGATCCCCTTTTAATTTAAGTTAAGAGATATGTATTAGCCCGTTTCATTTACTGGTGGAGTAGATGTAGTAATGCTTCAGAGAGTTTCTTCTTGTTCATCGCTGGCTTTCATGTTCGATGTGAGTTTTGCTTACCATTCGCCTTGCCTCTATCCAGAGAACGATACTCATTGTAAATTGCTGCTACTTTTGTCAGAGGCGATTCACTAGCTTATAGTCAAGCTATCTCGTTAAGGTGCTAGGCAAATTTTATCGCATATGCAATTCCAAATCCTAAGCCGGTGTGTGACATTTGATCCACAGTGGAATTTAAACAACTTGATCGATCCCCTTTACTCTCGGGCTAACATAAAAATTATCAGATAGTCTTGTGGCTTAAGCGGTCAATAAAATTTAAGGATGGGTCGATTGTTTTGGCAATATCTGTCTTTAACATTGTGTTGCAGTATTATCCTGATGGACAAAGATCCTATTTTTGGTCAATTCAGATAGTCTTGTGCATGTGACTTGTTTTCCAACAATTTCCGTTTACATCTTCGCTGACTTTCATTGGCATATATGCATACACTGAACCAATATTTATCTTCTGGGATTTCTCTAGATAAGTGTTACTGTCATAATCTTCTCTGGGTTAAGCATTCTGCTTTCTATATATATATTGGCTACTTTTACGCTACAATGGATACTTTGGCTGACGACTTAACTGTGCTCAGGGAAATGATGTGGGAACACAATACCGGTCTGGGATATACTTCTACACACCTGAGCAGGAGAAACTAGCACGCGAGTCACTGGAACGTCACCAGCAGCAAATGGAGAGGAAGATCATGACTGAGATCTTGCCGGCTAAGAAATTCTACAGAGCTGAGGAACATCATCAGCAGTACCTGTCAAAGGGTGGGCGGTTCGGCCAAGGGCAGTCCACTGCCAAAGGCTGCAACGACCCAATCCGCTGCTACGGCTAAAAGCTGATTTACTCTGCTTCTCTCCCAAAACAGAGAGTTTTTGGGGACGTGTGTGTAAAACTGATAAAGTTGGTTACACGCTATGTAACTACTACTTTGAAAATTTTAATTTGCAATTCTGTAATTTTGATGTTACACAATATGAACATAAAACCAAACAATCATCGCTATCCTTAATAAGTTTAACAAAATTACCTTCGTTTCCAACTCTTCAACTAAGCAAACTGATCATACACAGTTATTTGATAAATGATTGAATTTAGGAGAGAATCTTGTGGATAAAAGAAAAGGTTTGATGGGTAGGTGGGCTAGTGGTAGGACCCCCTTCGTTTATTATTGCCATTTGCGCATATTCCATTTTAAAGATTTTTTCGTATTTACAACATAAATAAACGTGACTTTTAGAATTGGAATTTTTCTTAAAAGCAAAAAAAAAACAATTCGCCAAATAATTCGTGATTAAAGAACAGTTGATTAAAGATTCGAATGTATTTTTCTGGTGTGTCAAAGATCGTTTATTCGTTTATATTTGGCGTTTTTAGGTAGGTGTTAATCTCTGAGTGGCTCTTTCTATATAACACAAATAAACGATCTTCGATGCTTATTCACTCCATCAACAAAACTCTTTTAGCAGTCGAGAAAACATCGCCAAACTCATCCTTCTCATATCCGATCTAGCAAAAATGGATCCTTCTCCAATAGCTCAAGAGCCTCGATCAGTAGAAGCACCTGTGACTGATGATCCTTCACCGATAGCCGAGAAGCCTAAACTAGTAGAAGCCCCTGCGATTGTCTCTTCTCCGATAGCTCAGGAGGCAGACAACGATGTTCCGGCGCCGGGAAGCCAGTTTGCTGAGTTCGCCGCAGGATGTTTCTGGGGAGTGGAGCTTGCTTTCCAGAGGATCCCTGGCGTGACGGAGACCGAGGTTGGGTACACTCAAGGGATCTCGCACAATCCGTCTTACGAGGATGTCTGTACCAACACAACGAACCATGCAGAGATTGTTAGGGTTCAGTATGATCCCAAAGAGTGCACCTATGAGACGCTGCTTGACTTGTTCTGGTCTAGGCATGATCCCACCACCTTGAATCGTCAGGTATATCGATTTTTAACACTTTTCGTTCTTGTCGCATCATTTAATTACGGGTTTGTGTTCTTGCCCTAATCATATAATAAAACTTCAATCTGTTTCAGGGAAAACTTGTGGGAGCTCAATACCGATCAGGTATATATTTCTACACAGCAGAGCAGGAGAAACTAGCACGAGAATCTCTAGAGAAACAGCAGAAAAAGCTGGAGAAGAAGATTGTGACTGAGATCTTACCGGCAAAGAAATTCTACAAAGCTGAAGAATACCATCAGCAATACCTAGCCAAAGGCGGGAGGTATGGCAGCGCGCAATCCCCTGCAAAGAGCTGCAACGACCCTATCCGCTGCTACGGCTAACTAAAAGCCCTTTGTGCTCCTCAGAGAACCTTTATCTGTTTGTTTGTGTGTGTTGTTGATATGTAATTATCAGTTCATAATAAAGATGTGGATGGATCATTTCACCTGTGTAACTTGTCTTCGAGCATCTCCAACGCTTAGGTTCTCATTTTTAATTTAATAATATTTTCATATAATCATATTATTTATTTAATTTTTATTTTCTTTTTAAAAAGTAAACCAATCAGATGGTGACACGTGACTAGAGACAGTTTCTAAAAACTTTATAATCAGAACCGATTCTACTACCTCTCTCATCCTTTTTGATTTTTTTGATTTTTTTATTGTTTAAAACTTATGTTTAAAACCCTCCATTGGAGGTGTTCTTAGTTTCTCAGCTTCAACTAATGGATAATTAAAGTTAAAAAAAAAAAAAAAACTAATGAAGGCTATTTATAAGCAAACGAGTTTTTAGGTTATTTTTGAAAAATAAATTTTATTTTATACTCTTTAAAAAAATTACCTTATTTTTATTTATCTTGCATCAATTTTTTTTTTAATTTGTTGTTTAGGTTTGCATTTTGAATTTGTTTTGTTTACATAAATTATAGTGTTTACCTGATTGCCCATTTCCCATGTTTCTTACCCAATTTGCCCATTGGACGTTATAGTTCTTTATTATCTTGGGGAAAATGGGGCCATCTCTCTTTCAAAATTCGAATATACACATTCGGGCCGATATCTAATTATTCATATCGTTTGAGATCTACCATAGGCCCATTTGTTCTTGGGTCTTGGTTTTTGACCCTCAGATCTCTAGTCTCTTGCTCTCCAGGCATAAACTCAACTGTTTTTTTTTTTTGAACTAAATTTTTCAATTAAAAGCATGAGAAAAAAAAGAAAACAGGCCCAGCCACAGCCTTAGTTTGTTTTGGATTTAGCCCATATTACAGAAATTGAAAATTAAGAGTAAGGAACTTAGTTGAATTAATCGCAGTAGAGAAGAAGACGACGGAAGTCGAGATCGGTAATATCCCGAGAAAGAACACCTGCAATCAAGAGAAAGATGAAGCAAACCAGAGTTGCAATATTCCAGAAGCTTGATTGGGGCTGTTTTCTCTGAAGCTTGAAGCCCTATTCCGGACAGTTAGATCGATAGAGGAGAGGATCGAGGCAGGTGGTCTCGATACTTGCCGATGAATACGCGAGTTCCGTTCAGCCCAGATCGAGTAAATGACACATTGCCAGGCCATTCGGACCAGTTTTTTCTTCGATTTGGAGCCTTGGAGAAGCTGCATGTCAAGTAAAGAGTCATTCCAAGTACGAGCTGGAATAATTTGGGACCGTAAACCAACCCTTTCCCAGATTTCCCAACTATAAGAGCAATCGAAAAAGAGGTGGTTTCTGGTTTCCGGATCATGGTTGCACAAGACACAAATAGGGTCAACCGGAAGGCCCCAGTTGAGGATGCGGTCTTTAGTAGGGCTTCGATTGAGAACGAATTGCCAAGTGAGAAAACTGTGCTTCGGGATTCCGCCAGAGTTCCAGACCGCCGAGAACCAAGGTACAACAGCCACATGACGCTTTAAGATTTTGTAGATTTGACCAGTTTCATACTTTTTCCAGATTGTACCATTAACCTCCCATTCATAAGAATCTTCCGCTTCTTCTAAGTTTATAGTGGATAGATGTGATTGGAGAATGACCTGATTCTCCGATCTAGCAGGACGAATAGCCCATTGACCGTTGTGGAAGAGTTGGTGGAGCGTTGAATCGAAAGTAATTCCCATTCTAGAAGTAACTCCTGGAGAAAGGAACACTTCTACATTACCAAAGGGCGACCAGTTATCCGTCCAAAATCTTGTGTGTTTCCCATTCCCGACCCGAAGTTTAATCCAGTTGTAAGCCATATCCCTGATCTTGATAAGCTTATTTGCTAACCAAGAGTGCTTTTGCTTTTTCTTTACGATCCAGTAGTTGCTAAGAGACCCTTGGAGGACTTCTTTTCTGAACCAGGCAACCCAAATGGAACCAGAATTGCAGAACAGGAGCCATACAAGTTTCAAAATGCAAGCTTTATTCCAGGTGATTAGGTCTCTGCAGCCTAGACCACCTTCATCCTTAGACAAAGTAACTGTGTCCCATGATACCCTAGCGGAGTGATGTCCATCAGTAGAGCCACACCATAGATAGGCACTACATAACGAGTTTATTTTTGCTATGCAGGCCTTGGGGAGGACGAAAGAAGAGGACCAGAAGTTTGTAATGCCAGCTATGACCGTATTTATCATCAACAAACGTCCTGCAAATGAGAGAGACCTGGCACTCCATGAGTTGATCTTGCCTTTGATATGCTGGAGCAGGGGAGCGCAGTTGGAGAGGGAGAGCTTCTATGAAGAGAGAGGCACTCCGAGATATCTGATGGGAAGCGATCCTGAAGTTAAGCCTGTTGTTGTACTTATTTGTTGGATTTCGATCTCTGATAAGCCTGAAGTGACAAAGGAGGTTTTCTGAATGCTGACTGCTAAACCCGAGAGATTTTCAAATTCTTGCAGGACTTGCAGGATGGTCTGAACAGAGCTGAGGGATCCATCAGTGAAAATAAGCAGATCATCTGCGAAGCAAAGGTGAGTGAGCTTTGAGGAGGCACATTTATGATGATATTTAAACCTGTTAGCTTCAGCTGCTTTGTTCAGGAGAAGGGAGAGACAGTTCATGGCTATTACGAAGAGATATGGGGACAACGGATCCCCTTGTCTTAAACCCCTTTTCCCTCTGAAATAACCTTGAACTGTTCCATTATAACCAATTGTGAAATTTGGTGTGCAGATACACGCACGCAGCCAGTTGAGGTAGACCTGTGGGATATCCATATTTGCTAGACATGTGAAAATGAAGTCCCAGCTCAGGGTGTCAAAAGCTTTTGCGATATCAACCTTAATAGTAATCTTTTTTGGCCCCTTTTCTTTGTGATATCCATTCACTATTTCAGTAGCTAAAATTGTGTTCTCCACCAGGAGCCTCCCTTGGACGAATGCAGTTTGATTAGGAAGGATCAGGTCTCCTAGGATAGGCTTTAGTCTTGACACCAAGAGTTTCGCTATGGATTTGTAGATAGTTGAACAGCATGAGATCGGCCTATAGTCCCCGATGGCGGAGGCACCAGGATGTTTCGGCACTAGGGCAAGAATGGTAGAGTTTGCTGCTGAGGGCAGGAAGCCAGTTTGAAAGAATTTCTGCACTGAAGCGAGGACCTCGGGACCTATGAGACTCCAGGATGCTTTGAAGAAACCAGAAGTAAATCCATCAGGCCCAGGGGATTTGTTTGGGTTAAGCTTCAAGATGGATTTAGTGATTTCCTCAGGGGAAGGAGGAGAAGAAAGGCGAAGTTTGTGGGCTGGAGAGCATCTGAAGGAGGAGAGACAGAGAAACCAATGAGGAGAGGCAAGAGCGGATAGCATATGATCCGGAGCTAGGATGCCCTTGAAGTGGGCAATAGCGTGAGCACTCATAGCAAGCGGGTCTGAGAGGAGAACTCCTGAAGGAAGCCTGAAGGAGCGGATTGAGTTGAAAGCAGTTCTCACCATAAAAATTCGATGGAAGAACAAGGTATTATGATCGCCTTCCTTTAACCAATTGATCCGAGATTTCTGTCTGAAATAGGCCTCTTCAATTTGTCTTAGGAAATCCCATTTCTGATGTAGGTTTCTTTCCTGCAGAAACAGAGCAGGAGAAGGATTTTGTAGAGCAAGGACCTGCGCATTTTGCAACAAACGGTTAGCAATAGTAACTCTCTCTTGAATGTTTGAAAATTTTTCTCTGTTTAGAGTGTGGAGAGAGCTTTTTAGGGACTTTAGCTTCCAACATAGTTCTGTAAGACTTGATGCATTTCTTCCGGCCTGAATCCAAGCTTCCTCAACCGTGGCTAAAAAGTTTGGGTGTTTAGTTAGGTAGTTACAAAATTTGAAGGGTTTGGTACCAGCTTGGGGCAGGGGAAGGGCAAGGTTTAGGAGGCAGGGGCAATGATCTGAGAATTCGGGGGGCTAGAAATGTGGCTGAGCTGTTAGGGAGATGTGAGATCCAACTTTGATTAACCAACATGCGATCTAACTTTTTTGCAATAGGACCTAGAGGCTGATTATTTGTCCAAGTGTTGAAAAGACCTTGATATCTGAGATCAAAAAGACCTAACTGCAGGAAGCAATCTCGGAGTTCCACCATATCAGATGTTAAGCTGTTCACCGAGGGAAGGGAATGCTCTTCATGATTAATTATCTGATTGAAGTCTCCTCCTAGGACCCAGGGGCAGGAGTATAGGGATAGAGACTGATGCAAATCCAGCAAAGAAACCCAAAGGTCTGTCCTTTCTTGACTTAAATTGGAGGCATAGATAGCGGGATAAATGAATTTCAGACTTCCTGAGATTGTTACTTCACAGGTTAAAGATTGACGAGATTGATAGAGCACACGGACCACAGCAGGATGCTTCCATATGAGGATGATTCTACCATCTTCATCTGAGTCATGATTTGAGGTATAACTCCATCCATTGCAGGCTTGAAACATAATGCGATTGAGATTAGGTTCCTTAATATGAGTTTCCACAAGAGCACCAAATATTGGGTTATTTACATTTAACCATTGGCTGAATGGCAGGTGCTTCATCGAGTCGTTGAGACCTCGAACATTCAAAAAAAACATTCCAAAAACCCTTCCCATAAACTCAACTGTTAAACTCAAAAACATAAAAAAAAATCGTAATTACCTCTTTCCCACATGCACAACTCATGGATTTTTTTACTACGACTGGTGAAACATGTGGTGAACACATGGTTAGTTCTATTTATATCAAGGTGGCCATTGGGCAACATGGCTTTCGACTTCAGTTTTACAAATATACAGAAAAAGAGTGTAAAAACAAAAAAAACTTCTGGAAAAATCATATAGAAAGGAAAAAAATTCTATTAGTTTATTATGAGGCAATTTGTTATCAGAAAGGTCTTATATGTTTATTTTATTTTAAAATATCTTATACATTTGCAGAGAAGTCATGCTATAGAATTTGAAAATCAACTATAGGAACGCAAAAGGACATGTCGATGTGTCAAGTTGAAATCAATTCTATGAGAATTATTTAGTCATGGAATAGAAAATATAGATGTAACATGTAACCTTGCAGTTGTAAGTAATATATTACAACTGAACCATTATTAAACTACACTTGGTAATATATTAACAATGTGATCGAATTATTATGGTTTTTGAATTTTGCAAGACCTCGCACATGGTGTGTCATATATACTTATATACATTTCTTTGAAACTGCATTATTTACCTGATATGATTATTGTAACGTCACATTATATGTCCTTATAAAAATTGGTTACTATGCCCCACACTTATCCCGTAACATCATGCACCATTTCCACTCAAAATTTCATCGAAGACATGAGGCAGATTTTCATAAAATTAAGCTATCTGATACATAATTAGGAAACATTTAATTTGAAGCTTATATCATTGCCACTTTGCCAGCATACTGAAGTGAAATCTGTCAAAGACAAATCGAGTTACTATGTTGAATCACTATTTGAAGCAATCATGAGAAAAGTCCATATGCATGGGTCCTTTTCTGTTAGTACAGTTCTTTCAATTTCAACCAACCAACAATATTTTATTGATATTTTTCAAATTGATTCAAATAGGTATATATATCCAACATAGGAACAGAGTGAATATAGATTAAGTGATTAACATAGCTTAACATTTAACCAAACCAAACAAAAAAAATTAACATAGCAAATCGATCATGGCTGTTAAATTATGAGTAGCCTCGAGAAATAATGCATTAAAATGTAACAAATATGTTGTAATCCTACGTGTGGTAACGTGAGGGTTAACAACGTAGAACTTCATGGCATAAGTTCGCAGATATTCCAGATTGAAATGAATTCTTCTCTCTAATAATTGAGTTGCGCGCGTCGTGTCTCAGATTTTTGACCCAAATTCTTTTAACATAATCTGCCGGTAAAGCGAAAGAACTTGCTTATCTATCGGATTTATAGTCAGATCAGACCCAAATTACTGATATATATATATATATATATATATCTATATATATATATAAATTACTGATATAAATGAAAAATGAACAAATATGCTGTATATATAACACATACTACACAATTTAAGTTTTCTTTTCCGTATGTGGTTTATAATATTATATACACAGTTTTGACAAAAAGAGAAATATAGATATTATATTCACATTTTAATTATTGCTACTGGACAACTTTCAGTTACATATGACTATATGAGTCGTGATCAAAATCATTGTCATCAATAATTTGAACCACGTGGTTTCAAAAAATAATAATAATAATAGTAATTTGAACCACGAGGATAGGAATGAGGTACATATTATGGTCTCTATTCAATATGTTATACTGCATATTACCACCATACTAATCTCATCAACAAAGCTTGGATCTCACAGCATCCACGTACGCGTGCTTTAAAAAAAAAAGAAAAAAAAAATAGCATGAAGAGCATTTTTTTTGTTTTGGTTAAATGATCTTCAGTGTAAGAGCATTTTCATTAGTGAAAGATTTGAAAAGGTCTTTTATTAATAAAATAATAATAATTTTAATATAGTATAATTGTCTAATTAAAATTTAAGTTATAAAAAAATTAAGTCATTCATGTGAAAACTAATATCTCAAAAGTCTTTTTTAAAATTTTCAAATTTCTCAAATGAAATTACATCCAACGCAACGAATTCACTTAAGAAGCAAAGACTTCTTTATATATATATATATATATATATATATATATATAAACTTTAAACAACAACTTTTTTCGGAAAAGGTTTTAATATATGCTCTTGAGTTCGAACTTCCACCAGTAAGATATGGTTTACGTGATGTCAAAAAAAACATATACATATATGGTTTATGTATACCATCGCAAACTAAATAAAACTGTAAATTTCTTATCAGTCAAATTTTTTATGTTAATATAGTGAAGTAACCAAAATTTTCTATACTTGATTCTAGCTATGGGCATTTGATTACCGATCCGATCTATTGGAACTATAAATTTTAGAACCGATAGGATATTATTAAATTTAAATTCGATTTTTTCAACGAATAGTTTTATCTAAAAAGTAACTGAAAATAATTAAATATAATCAAAAATATTCGAAAGTAATCGAAAAGAACCAAACCTAGAATTGATTTCATTTGTAACCGAATACTTTTATATATATTATTTTATTTTTTTTATTTTTAATATAAAATTGTAACATTTTAAAATAGATGATTGTAACATTTAAAAATAGATGTTTAGACTCTAATTTTTTTTTCATTTTGATATTTTTTAAATATATAAAACTTTTTTGTTTTTTGGAACTTTTAGAACTTTATTGTTAAGAATATAGAAGAGAAAACAAGCGAATAAGAGCTCAAACTGCAGATTTTTAAAGAGGCCATTCGTCAAACATTCTTAAAACTACTGTATATATATCATGAAAAGTATATGCACCGTAAAATAATAATTTGTTCTTTAAAATTCTAATTATTTGTATCTGTTTTTTTTGTGATCTCTCTCTGTAAGCTCAATCACGAGAAGAACCAAAATTATTCTTCTCCATTTGTATATTTTCCTCTCTCTCTCTATTTTCTGTGTGCAAATTATTCTTCCTCTCTCTCTCTGTATTTTGTGATCTCTCTGTAAGCTCAATCACGAGAAGAACCAAAATTATTCTTCTCCTCTCTCTCTCTCTGTATTTTATGAGCGCAAACTCTTTTTTTTTAAAAGGGATTTAATATTAAATATTTTGGGTTTTTTGGATTTTACAATATTCAATGCAAGACATGAAATCAACCTAAGGTACATGGAATCAGAAACGGGTACGCGGAAGTGGAAGTGTTTGGAAACGCGGAAACGACTTTTTAAAAAAAATTAGGAAGCGGGTACGTGTTGGAATCGTATATATATATATATATATATATATATATAAAGCTAAACATTATATTATATTAATAAATGATTATAAACAATCCAAAATTAATTAGTATATTTTACATAATTCAACTTAATCAAAATAGAAGATTAAAACATTATTTTTATTCTCAATTTTTTTAGTTTTATCAAATAAAGTCATTTAATTTTTTTTTACCGAAATAAAGATTATACAACTCAACCTTTTCAAGATAATTTCATTAATTTTATCAATTTTATCACTTATGATATCTCATCTTGATTAAAATAATAATTCCATATATTATTTTTTATAGATAAAAGATGAAATATATTGTATACATATGTTTTTAATATGGAAGCGTAAGCTTTTAAAACATAAACGCAAGCTTCTAACGTGTTTTAAAAATATATTTTTGGAATCGTTATGAAAACGAAATTTCGAAAACTTTCGATTCCGATTTCGAAACGGGAAGCGAACCTCGAAAAAAACTTCCGTGCTAAATAGAAATGAACCAAAAAAAAACCGAAAATCCCCACAAGGGCCCGGTTTTATGGTATTTTCTGAGCGCTGTGTAAAAGTATTTTTGAATTTTCTAAACAGTTTTAATTTTGGTAAACACGTGGTATGATGGTACGAGGACATGCATACATTACTAAAGGAGAACTATGAACATAAAAAATGGAGTCACCATGAAAAGAAAAAAAAAAAGAGTAAAAGTCGTGATAATTGAAAAACAAAATCGACAGTTTTTTAAATACATTTATTGAAAACTAGTTGATTGTAACCCGTGAGTAATATGTTTCGCTAAAATACGAAAAGTATGAAATGGACATAGAGAATCTCGAAATGTAATTTTTTTTTTCCAGGAAGCTTGGAAAGTGGTGGTCCCGGACTCTCAGTAAAATCACCCAAAATAAATCATCCCATAAACCACAGTCCACAGATCAAACTATCATCATCGCTTAGCTCTCTTCCCTTATTGTTTTCCCTCCATTTCAGCTAGCCTTTCAGGTATACAATTTATTCCTTCTCTTTTAAAACTTTTTTTTTGGTTTTATATCGGTTGCTTCTCCGGGATTGGTACGAATCTTTAACCAGCTCCCTCCAATTTCATAATCATGAATGGTTATTTAATATCAACGATTTTAATTTTGTTTGGTGCCAGGTTCAAAGATTTTAAGAGAGATACTACGTGCTAAAATTTTAAAATATATAGTTATGTTTGTACGTGTGTACTAATTAAACGCTGACTAGAATAATTGTTTAATTATTTTTTCGTGAATATATAATCCGTTATATGATCAAATTCTCAACAGAGGTATTTTTTTTTTATTCCTAAAAACTCAATGCTTTTTTCTTCAATTTATTCTCAAATTAGCTTTGTTATCTAATTTCTCGACTCGCTTTGGTTAACTGTAAAGTTTGTGATTTATTATTATCTCTAGGTTTATCACCAACGTTTGATCACTTTTTTACCCCCAAAAAAAAAAAAAACGTTTGATCAGTTAGGGTGGATTTACAAATCGTAAATCATTCAGCTCCAAATATCATTATGGATTCGAATTTAGGTCCGATAACAAAAAAAAAAAAAACATATCTATAGTTATAGACTATAACTGTTGACAAAAAAGAAGATGACTATAACCGGTTGAACTTGTTGCTTAAGCCACTTCGTCATAATATTTAGTGAAGCAAGTAACTATAATATTAGAGCACCGTTGTTGAAACACGGTTTCTTAAAAAACTATAAAATAATAAAAGCAACAAATAGTAAATGGGTCTTTCAAAAAGTGCAAACCAACTCAAAAGTCTTTCATATTTTTCCATTTTGTAGAAACTATGTTAGACATCATCCTTAATGAGCATGCTTTTATTTAGGATTAGGACATATTAGAATATCTAGAAATTTTAAGGTATATGGATCTGAATTCAGATTCACGGATACGATAGCACAACTATCCAAAGATTTGTAGTTTTTGGATATCCGAATTTCAAATATATGACCAAAAATCAGAATATACACAGATATTCGGATCGAGATTCAGATTCGAATCCAAAAATAATAATAGAATAATTAAAATAACTAAAATAAAATACAATAATTTTGAATAATTTTAATATATGTAAAAATATATTTAATGACTCGGATATAGATATCAAAATCTATTAATTTTACTATCCATATCTTAATTTTTTTGTCACCGATCTAAAATTTTACTAACTATATGTTTCGAATATCCTAATTTTTGGAGCGAATTAGAGTGGATTTCGAATCTGATCTCAAATCCCGAATAATACATCCAAAGTGAACTAACGTATTTTATTATTAAAAAAAAAAAGAATTCAACTAACACCAAAACAAAAACAAAATTAAGAGAGTAACGAAAATGTTATAGAGAGACATAAGTTAGTTTGTAGGTTTTGTTTTTTAGTTAGTGAGAAAAAATCTATTCAATTAAAGCTTTGGTTTTTTTTTTAAAGGACATAAAAAAGTCGTTCCGTTAAAAATGGCGGGAGTTTTGAGAATCCATGTCAGCAGTACCAAGAATCCGGTTGCGTTTAAGTCCGTCACCACACAGACCTTTAAGAGAGAGTCCGTGATCAGATGTGCCGCCTATACACCGAAGAAACGCTACTCCATCGCCGTGCTTCCCGGCGACGGCGTCGGCAACGATGTCATCCCAATCGCCGTGGAGGCGCTTCGCTTAGCTCCTGTCTCTTATACACATCCCAATCTGTATAAGAGACAGTCGCTTAGCTGGGTCACTCGAAGGTTCCTCATTTCTCTCTCCCCCTCCCTCTCTCTCTCTCTCTTAAACTTAATTGTTCTGGATTTGGCTTAAACCCTAAATCCTGCTACAATTTTGACAAGAGGAATTGGGGTTTTATCAGGGTTAGAATTGAGCTTCGAGGAATTGCCTATAGGAGGTGTTGCTTTAGATCTCGTGAGAGTTCCATTACCGGATGAAACATTGAGAAGGGCAAAGCAATCAGACGCTGTTCTTCTCGGAGCTGTTGGATGGTACCAAGCTCCATTTTTTTTAGAAAGCTGATGATTTCTTGTAATTTTAGGATACATAATCTGAAGTTGAGGTTTTTTTATTTATTTATGATTTTTATACTGAAAGGCCGAAATGGGATGATGGTCCAAAGCATTTGAAGCCGATATCTGGGCTGTTGAAGCTTCGTGCCGGTCTTGAAGTATTCTCCAATTTAAGACCCATTAGAGTGTTCCCTCAGGTTATCTCTATTGCTCTTTGGAAACTGCAAAGTTGCTTTCGAAATTTCTCGTCATTGCCTACTAACTTCGTATTCCTCTTAATCGTTTTGACATGTTATCAGCTGATTGGTTCGACATGCCTGCGAAAAGAAACTGTTCAAGGGGTCGACCTTATGATCATCCGGGAGCTTACTGGTGGTAAGTCAGTTTCCGTGGAATCGAGATTTGCTTCTTTTTGCCATTTGGGCTACAAAGATTGTTGATTTCTTTGTTGAAACGGATTAAAACAAAAAAAACAGGTATTTACAATGCACATCCTCGGGGTTTTACCACAAATGAAAAAGGTGAAGAAGTTGGGTTTAGCACAGAGTCCTACTCTTCGAGTGAGGTATCGTGTTCTTGCATTTATGAAGTTTTTTTTTTTTTTTTTTTTTGGTATTATTCCTGTAAGAAATGGTAATTGATAAAGTTGTTCTTTTAATTGTTTCTGATTCTGCATAAGGTTGATCACATTGCTCGTGTTGCATTTGAGATTGCTAAGCAACGGCGTGGTAAACTTTGCTCGGTTGACAAGGCTGCCATCTTAGAGGTAAAATTCTTGATATTTTTGGAAAGTTTCTTGAATTGAGATTTTGTTGTTAGATCCAGGATTCAATGTTTGTTTTTGAACCCATAGGGATCAATGTTGTGGAGGAAAAGAGTAACGAAAATGGCCTCAGAATATCCCGAGGTTGAAGTGACCCATCTGCTCATTGACACCGCTGCAATGGATCTTATTCGCCACCCGACACAGGTTTCCTTCTTTTATTAGGTCATAACTAGTGAATGATTCTCACAAATTGCATTATGCTTATCAACTTTTTGTGATGTATCAGTTTGATATCATCTTGACTGGGGTCATGTTTGGTGATATTCTCTCTGATCTCGCGGCTGTGATCCCCGGAAGTGTAGGATTGCTTCCATCTGCTTCCCTTGGCGATTCGGTATGTACCATCTTCCAAAAAAAACATTTCGTCTATTTGTGTATTACGCTTCTCTCATTATCTTGAAAAGATTTTCTCATATTATGACGGGTACAGGGGCCTGGAATCTTCGAACCTGTGCATGGCTCTGCACCTAAACACTATGGAAAGGTTGTTGTAACATCATGCACATCACTTTGTCCACAGTCATGATGTGCATAAACATGTCGAAGTTGCTGAGTTTTACAATGTTTCTGAGGTAATTTTCGCAGGACACGGCGAATCCGTTGGCGTCTGTTCTATCAGCAGTAATGCTTTTGAGATACGGGCTGAAAGAAGAAAAGGCTGCAAAGAGGATAGAAGAAGCAGTTTTCGATGTTCTTGATCGCGGATTCAGAACACGTGATATTCACACTACTGGAACTGTAAGTCGGTCAAAAGTAAATAAAACAAAATTGAAGTAAAACTCTTTTACATACTTTTGATTTTGATTAAGTAAGTTATTTCTTAACAGACATTGGTAGGTTGCAAGAGAATGGGCCAGGAGATACTGAGCTCTCTGAATGCCAGAGTCTTGGTTTCAAATGGAAGTTTGGTTTAGCTGCAAAAATTTTAAAAGTGTGATAGCCAAATAAAGTCCATGTTTGTTTATATTTGGTAAATCGTTTGTTTATTATTTGTTGAATCGTTTGGCAATAAAAACAACTGCAAGTGTGTGTGTGTGTTTCAGTGTGTGTAGATTGATTATGATTGTGATCACATGATCATTGGATCTAAATGTTGTATTTGGTAATGTGAGCCTTTCCATTAATAAATTAAATGTTTATACTTAGGGCCGGTCCTGAGATTTAGGGGGCTTGAAATATTTTTGGTTTAAATACATATATAATTTTTTTTTTAATGTTTTATGGCCCAAAAAATCTATATATACTAAGAATAAAAATTTTGAGAACCAAACCAAATGTCTCATTTGACTCCTTTCAGGGCCGGACCTGGTTGTACTGTTGCCACTTATCATGTCTTTATTTGTTGTACGATGTTATTGTCTTTAGTTTTTTTTAATGTTTTTTTGGGGTTTAATTATTAATGTATTCTCCTCTTTTTCTTGTTATCAAAATTTATAAAATCTCATTTACATATATATTGTCAACCAAATTACTCGAAAAATTATTTTAATTTTTTTGTTTTCCCCTTGACAACTGTAAGATTTTGTTTTCATCATGAATATTATTGCCGTTAATTATTCGATAACTTTAAAAATAAACAAGAAGTAAGTGATAAAAGATATAAAGATTCAGTGATCTTAAATAAATTGAATATTCATATTTCATATTCATAACATGTTTGCTCATTATCTTTTTAACGTGTTTAGCACCTTGGTCCAGGCACGTCACTCAGTCGCCACATGGCGTCATTTTATTGGCGCTAAATATAGCAGCATTTCCATGGATATTTCGTAATATTAATACCACACGGGCGCTGTTAAATTGGCGCTAAATATAGCACCATTATCTTATGTATTAGGGATTATTAAGATGTAAGTATGTAACTAATGCTTAGAAGTTAGAACCTATGGTCACAAGAAATTCTTTTTTGATCCTTCGTTATGTTAATACTATGTACTCACCGTTTCTTTTTCATTTATTGTAGTTCTCACCAAGTCACCGACGAGACTCGTCATGACTCATCAGCAGCATCAAAATCCAACCCAACAAGCCTTTACTTTCGTAAGCTTTGTGTTTTGAAATCTTCTATTGTGGATTCTATATAAATTTTTTTTTGTCCTTTATAAGCTTAAATTAATTAAATATTACTTACCTAATAACGATATTAATCTAAATCAGACATTGTGTCTCAAATATGCTAAGCCAAATGGTCCAAATTTAGTGGTTGGCTCTAAGATAAAATTGCAAAATTAACAATAAAACCATTAGTCAAAAGAAATAATTTCGGTTGATTTGTAGTGAGAACCCAATTATCATTAGCATGACAAATGTTGTACATAGATACATATCTTAGTGGCTACACATACATTGTGAATTAATTTATTCTGTAAAAAATTTTGTCATCTAATTTATTCTATATAACCGACAGGCAAAAGAGGAGGATACAAAAAAAAAACCAATCCATGTAATAAGGAGGATACACATCTCTCTCCATTGGATGATCGAACTCAGAAGATGATTCAAGATCAAGAACCGATGGCTGAGATTATGCCAAATGTCATAACAACGATGTCATCTCTCCTACAAAGGGTGTTGGAGACGAACGACGATTTGAGCCGTCCGTTCTGGGAGCACCAGAGGATATCAGCTTTCAATGCATTGACCAGACCTTCTATATCGATCAGAAGCTATATGGAGAGGATCTTCAAGTACGCAAATTGTAGCGACTCGTGTTACATAGTCGCGTATATTTATTTGGATCGGTTCATACAAAAGCAGCCGTTTTTGCCTATTGATTCCTTTAATGTCCATAGGCTCATTATTACGAGCGCCTTGGTCTCTGCCAAGTTCATGGATGACTTGTAAGTTCTCTCATCTTCTTTGTTAACGTTAATCTTTGTTTGGATTAAGGTTTAAAAAAAAAAATTAGAAGGATTGAAGCATGCAATTAAATTAATCTCCAATGAAAAGAATATGATATGTTGTATATTTCTCTGGAAACTAGAAGATACATTAGTAAAATACTTAAAATTGAAAATATTGATCATCAAATAGTTGAATCGGGGTTGGTACTTAATTGTCAAATATCGTCTAGCGAAAACAATTTTTAAAATTCCTGAGTTGAGTGGGATGTATTTTAGAAATCTCAAATCGAAAGTGAAATATGGCCTATAGTATTGATTTTGAATTGGAACCTTATGTTTGAAACATAACATGATGTATATACTATCTTCGTATGGTCTATGGTAATTACTTTATTTTTTTTTATAACATTACCTGAATTTGATCAAATGTAGATGTTACAATAATGCATATTATGCAAAAATTGGAGGAATAACCACAGAGGAGATGAACTTGTTAGAGTTGGACTTCTTATTTGGAATTGGATTCCAATTAAATGTGACATGTTCTACTTACAACAAGCATTGTTCTTCACTACAAAGAGAGATAGTTATGAGGACGATGTACTCTCCGCTTTTAGAACCTTCTTTTTTGGGTAGAAGTTTTCGCAAGAATCCTCTGACGGTTTTGTGTGACGAATATTCACGATCTATCCCTCAGAATAAGCAACTCACAACAGCTGTTTGAATTATTAGGTCATATGTAACCTTTTTGAGGGACATGTTACGACTTTTTTTTTTTTAAACTTCAAACTGATTTCCATAGTTTTGAAACTCCTTTGGTTGTTGTATACACTTTCATGGAGATGCAATAAGTTGTAACCGACTTTTGCAATTTCTTACTAACTTTTTGAAATAAGACATGAACACGGAGCACCTATATTTAGTGAACCTTTTTCACATTTCAGAAATTTGAGATTAGTATTTTCAGAAATAAAATTGGTCGTATTTTTGGAAAGTATATAGTATACAAAAATGATTGTATTTTTAAATTCTCCCTTTATTTGATATATTCGTAATTAATAATTTATAGTAGTTACTTTACGTGTATGTATCCGCAGAAAAATCACTCTACAGATTCAAGGGAAAAAAAAATCAATAATATCTTTTTATTCCATTCTGTTAGTTATTCAATTCATTTGTTTTCTTTTTCCATTTCGGAACCTCAATGATTTTCGGTAAAAATGAAACAACAAAAAAAAAACAGGGAAACACAGAGAAAGAAACAGAGTATATGGTGGGGAATGGGGATGTCGATTGAATTAAGCTTCCCAACCACGCAACTGGGTGGCTCGAGCGACGCGGTTAACTCCGAGGGTGAAAGCTCCCATACGGAGGTTGCAGGAATGAGTATGGCACATTGACTTGATGTTGTGAAAGGCTCGAGTCATGTACTTTTGCAGCTCCAGGTTCACTTTTTCCTCTTCCCACATGAACCCTTGAATGTTCTGCACCCACTCGAAGTAGCTCACCGTCACTCCTCCTGCGTTTGCGTATATGTCTGGAAGTATGATCACTCCTTTCTTCGACAGAATCTGCCCATAATCAAAATCACATTCGGATTAGATTTTAAGGATGTTGTTTTAATGTTATTGTTGCTGCCGCTGCATTACCTCATCAGCATCTGGATCGGTAGGATGGTTTGCTGCCTCTACAATGAACTTTGCCTTCACATCTCCAGCATTTTCCCTGAGCAAATGACGGGACAATAAAGAATCAGAAAAAATGAGAATCTCTTATCTATATGGTTGGTGTTGACTTGATGTGAGAAAGTTTTTGTTCGTACTTGTTCAGGACACCACCAAGAGCACAAGGGATGAGAACGTCACACTCATGGATTAGAAGTTCGTTTGAGTCCATAGCGTCTCCACCACTGAAATCATTGAGACTTCCAGTTGCCTCTTTGTGTCTCAGAAGAGCGTTGATGTCGATACCTTCAGGGTTTCTGACTGCACCTGTAATGTCGCTTACCGCAACCACTTTTCCGCCTTTCTCGTGGATCAGCTTGGCCGCCCATGTTCCAACATTCCCAAAACCCTGTCACACACCAAGCAATTCTCTCTCTCAACATTTCTTTCTCATATTCTCTGATAATACAACATTAATCTTGAGATATATGAGATTAGCTGTTTGTGGTTTTACCTGAATAACAAATGTCAATCCCTTAATCGATTTTCCATACTCAGCAAGCAGAGCTTCGGTGGCAAAGACTACACCGCGTCCTGTGGCAGCTTCCCTACCAAGTGAACCACCAAGATCCTACACCAGAGTGATCCAACAGTCATACACCAAAAGGCTCAAAACTTTGGCAATCACACAGAATCATCGAATAACCAACCAGGAGAATAACAATCAGATTTCCGAACCCAGAATGATATGATCAAAATCACAAAGACCCTTACAATGGGCTTTCCGGTGACAACAGCAGGGGAATGGCCATGAAACTTGGAGTACTCATCAAGAATCCAAGCCATGGTCTGAGCGTTTGTGCCCATGTCAGGAGCAGGCACATCGGTGTGAATACCGATGAGATCATGGATCTTCTGGGTGAAGACACGAGTGAGTCGCTCGAGCTCGCTCATGCTCAAGTCACGAGGATTGCATCCGATTCCACCTTTGGCTCCACCGTATGGAATGTCTGCTACAGCCGTCTTCCAAGTCATCAGCTGAGCCAGTGCGTTCACTTCATCGGGATCCACCTTCAAACCCAAAACTAAAACTTCAGAATTCCGAATCTCTAGATTCAATCCAATTCAGTTCCGATGAAAATCAATTACAGTCGTTCAATTGAAAACCCCCCTAAGATCTCAATTCCAAACCCTAGATCGAGAACAAATGATTTAACTCAGGAAAAGTTGAAAACCCAGCTTTTTTTAGCAAAGCGACAACGAAAGATCCTTCGAAATTGAAAGAGACGAGTGAGACATACCTCGGGATGGTATCTGATTCCCCCTTTCATGGGTCCACGAGCATTGTCGTGCTGAACCCTAAATCCGATGTACGAAACCAGAGTTCCGTCGTCCTTGGGAATCGTGCACTCCACCTGAAACCACAGTCAAAATCCCAAAATTGAGAAACGAATTCCCGAAACAGAAAGCGTGAAAACCCCAAACAATAAATAGTCGGAAAAATCTCGTCTAAAACTCCAAACCTTTATCTCTCTAAATGGGATCATAAGACTCCTCTCGATCTTCGAATCCAACCCCAGGATTCGCGATGCATGACGGAAGTTCCTGTTTGTTGCGGCTAAAGCATTCATGGCTACTTAGGAGGGGGGGGAAGAAAAAGCAGCAATCGAACCAAAGTGATCGGAAGATCCAAGATTTTTAAAAGAAGTGAAACAATTGTATCTGGTGAACGGAGGAATCCACCAGATGAAACGGAAAGAAAACCAAGAAAGCTCGAAGGGTAAAAGGGGTCTCGAATCAAAGACAAACGAAACGCTAAAAGGGAACAAAGAAGTAAAAGCGAATTTTGGATTTTGTGATGGCTTATGAGACGAAGAAGAAGAAGAAATGGAGTATTTGTAGGGAAAGAGGAGAAAGCGTAATTTGAATGAGATTGGATATTTTTGACGTATCAGACGTCAGACGGAGACTAAACAGAAACTCTCTTATCCCGTCAAATGACCCTTTTACCCCCTAACTAGCTAATTTCGCTTCTCTCTCTCTCTCTTTTTTTTTTTTTTTGCCTTCATTTAGCAGCAGCTTTCGTTTATCTTTTTTTTTTGACTTTTTTAAGTCAAGCATATCTCCAAAAGATTATTTTAACACATCTCGGTATGAAATTTTCCAAAAAAAACACATTATGTGTCACACAAAAGCTATTAATAATAACAGAAAATGACGAAAAAAGAAAATCTATATAAAGTTATTTGAAGTCCATATAAACAAATGTACTTTATTAAAACATCCAACAAAAATTGCGTTCATAATATACCAAACAACTTACAAAAAAACAACATGATACTTTCAATCGGCTAAACCTAATATATAATTAGAACGAACGAAAAACTTATAAAATCAAATGAAGATAATATACTATTTTTGTAAATGTTTTTATTCTTGTATCAATAGAATTAACAAAAAAAGTGCTTTGTTAGACAATTAAAAAATGAAAGATTTTTTCATTTCAAATAATTTCAAAATTAGGTTTGATAAAATAGTTTCTTTAGCAAAAAAAAAAAATCGATTTATAATTGACGGATTTTTTAGGGATATACATATTTATGTAGTAAATGAGGAAAAATAAGACTTGTTTCTTAGTAATAATTTTGTAACGGGACGGTGGACCCCCAAAAAGGTTGGAGCTGGGACAGATTATTTTATTTTATAAGTATTAGTTGTCGTCCTTTTACTTTTGGTTAAATATACTACTGAACTAGGGACGGTGTTAATTTTTTTTTTTTTTTTTTGTCAACAACTAGGGACGGCGTTATTATTAACCTTTTTTTTTTTTTTTTCTTATCAATGTTAAAACATATTTTTATGACCCTTCTCCAAAAATTGTCTCCTATGGCTTCTGAGACATTTAATGACATATATTTAGTAGGGTATTAGAAATTGATATTACGAAGTTCTGGATCAACATTGACACATAAGGTCCACGTTTTAAAATAAAAGACATAAGGTCCACGTTAGAACAAAAAAAAATGCATCTGGTGCAATGGACTCATTCTTCATTCTTCAATAATTTATATACCATCATCTCGATAATGAGTATATATATACGACAGTCAAAATCATGCCCGGCATAATTTATACATATAGAAAACAATATCCTTAAATTTATTTATTTTTAATAATCACTACAATGTAGTTTTTTAAAAACAATAAGAAAATCCTAGAAAAAGGATTATGATGAAGCATCTTCAAATACAATGATGAAAGAATCAATATTGAAAGGGCATTTTAATTTAGGCACATCTCGCGTGATTTTTTTTTTTTATGGCAATTGGTGAAACAATAATTGATTAATCCGAATATATACTATAGAATATGACCAACAGAAAATATAGATCTAATATAGATTAAATTCAACAAAACGTGAAACAACAAAAAAATAAAATTAAAAAAATTGACGGTCAACTTTTATCATGGGGGAGATGCGGAAAACAAGGAGGGAGCCGTCACTGAGGGCGTGATTCCCTGCGGACGTGACAATTTCGTACTAAAGGTTCCAAGAAATCTGATCCGTTGAAAATTGGATGGCCTTGAATCGTAAGAACCAGATTCGGAATCTTACTCAGACCCAGCACACGTTGGTTGTTTTTTTTTTAAGGGAAATACCGATGAATGATAACAAATAATGTCAAAATTAGTTTTCTCTCTTCATATACTATTTATCATGACAAGTCTATTATAAAAATCTATTTTGTTCTTATATTTTCAAACTAATTACAACTTTGCTTTGTCTTTTTCTTCACATTATACCACCGATCAAAATAAAAAATAGAAAAAGATGGAAGCTTGTAACAGTTGTATGAAGATGATTTTAACGATAACACTGGTGTTAACGACGCCGATAACGATGATGAAGATAACTATGGACAAATGTGACAAAAATAACGATGTTGATGGTAACCGTGTTGGACGATGATGACGAAAATACTGATAACAATGTTGGCGGCAACGACAATGATAACGATAATACTATTGACGATGACAATTGTGATGGTGTAAGTTAATCAATAACATAGTTAGGTTAGTGGTTATCAGTATAATTTTGTTAAGTTAACAAAGTTATTTAGCTAATAACATATATTTTTATTATATAATAATAGTGTTAACACTATAATTTTCATATTTTAATAGTTTTTATTTTTTATGATTGGTAACTCGATGAATATGATAATTTATTATATGATAACTATTGTAACATGATAAATTCAATTTTTTATTATACTATAACTAGTTTAATCCAATACTTTTACAATATGCTAACTTGTTTAACACGTCAATTGGATGAATATTGTTGTCAACAAATTGTGAACAATGTTGTCGAGATAAACAGTTAACCTTGTTACCGGGATTTTATTTCACCAACAAAAAATTTCAGGGCCAATGGCATTTTGTGTAATTAAGACAAATGAAAAAGATTTTTTTGGATGAAAATTTATTTCTCTCAGATAAATAACTAATTTTAAATTATCTTTTACCACTTACCTAATTAATTGATTATATGTGTATATTGATTAAATTCATCTTTTTTTAATTGGATGGCGACTCTTTGCTTACCTGGCTGTGACGCGGCTACTCGACGGCTTTGTCGTCCCTATCCCAATTTTTTTTCCTTCTCTTTAATTAATTTGATCAATTTTAATGCATGCATCTCTTTGTAACCTAATCGTCTAAATAAATTAATCCATCACCTCGATTATTTCGAAGAATATTAAAACATAACATTTGCAACTAGAACTATAAAAACGATGAAATTTATCAAGTATACGTAATTTCGGACTAAAATATTATTGGTTTGACATTTTTTTTACAACAATAATCAAAAATCTTATATAAAAACGTGGACAGATGGACACTCTCTTTCTTCTCGTTTGTACTTCAAATCAAACATATCATGAACTCAGTGGTGTGTATATAATTTAACTTAGTTTTGATAAATTATTATTTAACAAAAAAATATCTGGAAACGAGTTTTTGTAGATAAATAACGAATAACACCACAAATTATATAAAAGCGAACGGGTATTTTTGATTTACTCTTTCCCCCCCCCCCCAAAAGTCAGAATAATTTATAGGATTTTGTAGATAAATAACGAATAACACCACAAACTTCCGGGCAATAAAATTTGAAACGAATGAATTGAATAGTTTCATATCCCAAGCAATTCAAAAAAAAAAATAAAGATGGGAACATTTCGCTGGTTTAAGGATTAAGGACTATTACAATGAATGTTTTATCTTAAGAAGAAGAATTTCAGAATTTAGGAGGAGGAAGTAGCCACTTGGAGCCCTTAATGTAACCAAGAGTGAGGAAAGGCCTAACTTCGTTTTGGTCAACATCTTGTGTGAAAGGCACTCTCTTCTCTAGGTGTGACCCTGGTCCGAAACACTTGTATTCTCCATAGAACACCGTCCTGCATTTATACGATACACAAATATATCCAATTCGTTTTATTATCATATTTATCGAAAATATGCGTTATATATATAGAGAGATGATATGAAATGTTACTTGTCATATCCGTGTTGGAGGTTCTCCTTCCAGCCAGATGGGTTGACCACGCTGGTCATCTCTGTGAAAGCATAGATGACTTTTGGGTGGCTCATCCAAGACCGGCCCAAATAAATTCCGGTTCCGGTTCCAGTAATTTTGCAGTGCACGAAGGTGTATCCGTTTTGTTCGTTCGCACTTTGTCTGCCTTGCGCCGTGATCACTCTTAATCCGTCTCCAACAGCGTGCAGTTTCGTGTTCTATACAAATATATGTATTAGTTGAACATGTTATTAATATTATATGTTAAAAGAGATCTGATTAATTAATAGTTTGAGCTTACCAAGTACAAGGAAGCTCCTCTTCCGAAGATAAAATCATAGGTTCCTTCGATGTAACAATCCTTGAAGAAATGGTTGCCTTTGTCGTCGCAGAGAGTATCTTGAAAACCGTGGAATTTACAGCCGTAGAAAGCTGCTTTATCACCGTTGATCCTCATAGCTAGAGCTTGTCCTTGTGAACCTGGTTTCGGCATAGGAGCAGTGTTCTATAGGATAACAAAATACACATAAATTAGATTAGTAGCAAGTAATATTTAATGTAACGTGATTAACATACGTAGAACGAATATATATATATATATATATATATATATATATATATATATATTTCACTTACTTTAATGGTGAGGTGAGCTGCCATGAAATATTCAGACCAGACGATAAGAGTTGCACTCTCGACGGTTCCGTATTGAGCGGCCGTCCCGTGGTAAGTCAAGACCGTTTCTGAACCAGGTTGACCAAGTAACGTCACGAATGGTCGAGCTATGTCGATCGTGACCTTCTCATTGTATATACCAGGAGCCAACTTGATGATCACACGGTTCTTGTTTCCCGCTGGAATGCTCTTGATCGCTTCGTTTATTGTCTTAAAATTGCCACCTCCTTTTTGATTCACCTGCATTGAAATTTTCATTCATTTTTCATTCGTATCAACATTAATAGAACATTCGGTTAAATCAATATGAACTGAACCAAAACAAAAGATCAAATCTAAAAATCAAACCGGAAAATGAAATAAATCGATCTAGTGTCATTTATTTTTTAATAACCGAAACCCAACTGAACCAACTTTTTTTTTATACTGTGTTTAATTTTTTTCTTTCTGAAAAACTTTCAAAACAAAATTACCTTTCTCTCTCTCTCTACCATCCCCTACTTAATATGTGGTGACGTTTTATTATATTTTTAAAAATCAAAAGATCAAACTAAAACTGAACCGAGAACCGGATTATATTGTAACTTACGGTGATAATTTGTCGCGCAGCTTCAGCAGCTTCGAGGGCAGGGTCTAGCGTTCCCCGTCTCTGGGAATAAGGTGCAACGTTGGTCTTGAACCATTGCGGGATTTGGGATCTGTCTTCTGGAATCGGAGCTGTATCGGTGGCTAGAACCAAGGGTGAGGCAAAAGCTACAAGAAATGCAACTATAGACAGAGAAATGTAACCCATCTTTAATTACTATAAATTTTTCTTAACCTTTTTATTATTTTCTTTTATTTATTTTACAAAATAAAAGAAAATAATGAAAAAGGAAACAGAAAATAATTCACGTGTTACTACTACCAGTTTATTTGCGTTTGAAGAAATGAAGAAGGATTGAAGGTGTTTATATACTTGTTTTGCTCGTCGTTGTCTGACCGGACAGATCTAATTTTTACTATTTTCGTCTGTGGTTTATATTTCTTGAAGCATTTTTGAATATCTAATTACATTTGTTGATTCATCTATCGCCACCATCTACTTTTCCAATAAAGGAAAAGTTACAGTTGGTAAAGTCAACATGTTGATTGACCCCTCCAGAGAGAACTCTATTATTATATTTACTATTTGTAAATTTACCTAACCCACATTTGAAGTTTGAAATGTAAATTCGGTAGACATGACTTAATTCTTTTGGGTTTATTTACGTCAAATGGCACTTCCTAAGTTTTTGGCTTTATGCTAGTGATTTTCACACTTACTGTTATTATTATTATTATCTATCCATCTGTACATTGTATATACCGGTAATGTCAAGTGATAAAAAAATTACATAATTTAGTATTCTTCCTCTCAAAACGTATATATATTATAAGAAAGAGTTATAAAAATTACGATTACACAATTTTAACTGAAACTATAGTTTCATAGTTTTTTTAAAAAGCAATCACATAACTATTTAAAACACGATTTTACAATTTCTCCAATCAAAACACTGATTTTTAGTTTCTGTCAAATATGTTATTTAGTGTTATGCGGGAAATAGAAATCGTGTTTTTGACAAAAAAAAATATTTTTTAGTGGAATCATGTTTAACAAGAAATTAAATATTGTTGAACTACGTTTCTTCTTTGACAATCGAAATTAATTAATACAAACAAAAAATGATACAAATAATATCTGATTTAAGAATTTTGTTTACAAATCACCTCCAAATACTTTTACCATTCAAGATTGTATCGATCACAAATCTATTATATCATTCATAATATTAATTAACCACGTGCACTCGCATCACTCCCAAATCATATTTAGAACACACTCAAATCATTATCGTATTTGAATCACATTACCATTCAAACCCGCAGTATAGGTAGGTTTCGGTCGAACGACCCGATATAGAAAAAGAATTTTGATGATTTAGTTGTGAACTTGCATCCGCCTCTCAGTTGTGAACTTTGACTCATTTTATTATAATGAAACCAAAATTACACAAATCTCTACTCCTCCATCAAATATGGAAAGAGAGGATTCTTCGAAATAAATTTTCAGTGAGAAGCACAGAGTTTATAGTTATGAAAGGGTGTAATTTAGAAAGCGGGAGGAGGGAGTAGCCACGAGGAGCCTTTGATGTAGCCGAGAGTAAGGAAATGGTTAGCTTCTTTTTCGTCAATGTCTTGTGTGTGTGCCACTCTCTTCTCTTTGTGTGATCCTGGTCCCGTGCACATGTATTCTCCATAGAACACCGTCCTATCATTATCCATCATTCACAAATATCAGAAAATCTATATTATTAATTTTTTTTGGTAAAAGGAAATGGACTTACTTGTCATGCTCGCGCTGCCTGTTCTCTTGCCATCCGGTTGGGTTGACGACACTGGACATCTCAGTGTAGGCATAGACGACCTTAGGGTGGCTCATCCAAGATCGGCCCAGGTAGATCCCGGTTCCGACTCCAGTAACCTTGCAATGCACAAACGCATACCCGTTCTGCTCGTTCGGACTCTGTCGATTGTGTGCCGTGATCACTCTTAATCCCTCTCCAACAGCGTGCAATTGCGTGTTCTGTGGATCAAAATAAATGAAATACGTTTAGGCAATTGTCAGTCATACTATATGTATGTGTTAAGAAAAAAAAAAGAGATCATATTAATAATTAAGTGTACACGTACCAAGTACAAGGAAGCTCCTCTTCCGAAAATAAAATCATATGTCCCTTCGATGTAACAGTCCTTAAAGAAGTGGTTGCCTCTATCGTCGCAAAGAGTGTCTTGAAAACCATAGAATTTGCAGTTGTAGAAAGCAGCTTTATCGCCGTTGATCCTCATAGCTAGAGCTTGTCCTTGCGTACCTGGTTTCGGCATCGGAGTAGTATTCTACAGAAAACAAAACAAAATCATATATACAAACGCATTAAATTAATTAGTACCAATTGATCTTTAACAAAATATACTCCTAGTTAAGATGTAAGAACCTATATATATATATATATATATATATATATAATACACGTACTTTAATGTGTAGGTTAGCTGCGACAAAATTAGTGGCCCAGACGATAAGCGTCGCACTCTCTACGGTTCCGTACTTAGCCGCCGTCCCGTGGTAGGTCAGGTTCGTTTCTGCACCAGGTTTACCCATCAATGTAACGAATGGTCGACCTACGTCGACTGTGACTTTCTCATTGTATACACCAGGAGCCAACTTGATGATCACACGCTTTGTGTTCCCTGTAGGTATGCTCTTGATCGCTTCATTTATTGTCTTAAAATCGCCGCCTCCTTCTTGATTCACCTGCATTGAATTTTTTTATATTTTCATCCGAGTTAATTATATGCATTGATCTGTGTCCAAAAGGAATTAGATCGATTAATTAGGCTTATTTTATACTCCCTCCGTTTCAAAATAAGTGTTACTTTGACACATTTCACATAAATTAAGAAAACTATTAAAAGTTCTGTTTTATCCTTTGTTCACACATTAAATAAAATCATCTCTCTAATTATTACATTAAATTAGTAGGGTTAAAACTGAATTTTTATTTAAAATTTTACATTGAAAATGTAAAAACGACATTCTTTGTGAAAAAAAAAAAATCGTAAAACGACACTTATTTTGAAACGGAGGGAGTACGTATTGGAACAATCCATATATAACCGAAATTCAACTAAACCGGAAATGATATAAACCAATAAAATTTGCAAAAACCAAAAACCGTATTCATTAATATAGATGAATGAAATCTTATAAATAGGAAAAAAATTTGATTTACTTACGTTGATGATCCGTGGCGATGCTTCAGCGGCTTCGAGGACGGGGTCGAGTGTGCCTCGTCTCGCGGAAAAGGGTTGAACGTTGGCCTTGAACCATGGCTCGACTTGAGCTTTGTCTGCGGGAATCGGAGTTATATCGTCGGCTAGAACCACCGGTGAAGCAAATATAAAAAGAAATGCAATCAGGGACATAGAAATGTAACCCATATTTTATTTTATTTTATTATTTTTTAAGATAAAAGAAAGCAAAAAAAAAAGGTTTTATTACTAATTTTATTAAAAATGGAAGAGATGAATTGCCTTGGAAGGATTTTATATACTTTTTGGGATCGTCCATGTCCGACCGGAAATATCTCTTTACTATTCTCGTTCGCGGTATGTATTCCTTGAAGCGTTTTTAAATATTTGATTTCCACAAATAGTAATTTCTCATGCACTTTTTTTTTCGCTTAACAATTTTCTCATGCACTTGGTGTGTTATTTAATTTGGAAATCAAGTACGCTTGTTGTTTTTTTTTTTTGCTAGAAGGCTTAAGTACGCTTGTTGTTGAATAATCAAATATCTTTTAACTCTTATTCTCTTCACATAACTAAAGACCAAGACACGAATAAAAAGCATGTTAATTAATCAGATATTTCGTATAAAAGGAATTACATAATTGCTGAAACTGCATCGTTTAAGAAACCTCGAGCTTTCCTGAGGCCGATGAAAAAAATATACAAGTTTGTTTGTTTTTTGTTTTTGTTTTTTTGCGGTAAGCTGCTTCATAGCCTTAACATAAAAAGAGTGGAACAGTGTGAGTTAGTCAATTATTATGAGGTACTTCAAAAATAAAACAGAGTTTTGTCATATTAAAGTGAATTTGTGGAGGATAAGTATTATACTCTATAGAGATTTATACCTTTTGTTTTCCTTTTTATAATTTTTGTGTGGCTAAAAACGTAGGAATTAAGAAGTCATAAATATTTGTATTTTCTACTTTAAACTATATTGTTTAAACTTAATTAAATAACCATCCAACCAATTAAAAAAAAGCTGCAGAATACAAATGATCATAATATATTAAATAAATATAAATTTTGCATACAAACTTGTAAAATTCAAATAAAATGAAACAAAGAAAAATTTATAAAACATATTATATAAGTAACAAATTAAAGGGAGTATTTAATTAGTACACAATCAATGAAACTTAATGTTTAATTTTTTTTTACCAGCTATTTTATGTTAAATTTATTGTTTAACATTTCACAAAAAAAAATATTTTTAACAAAAATATGTGTGCATCATATACTATTTGATTGAACTGAGTAACATAAATGTTTTTGCACTATATAAACGTCTTATGTGGTAAGAATACCTGATTTGTTTAGAAGATTTGTGTGAGTTTGGGTTTAGGAGCTATGGTCTCTGTAAGACCACAAGTTCGTAATAATAATGGTCTACACATACAATTCTTCGAACATGAAATAAAAATAAAAAATATTGATAATATCATGTTATTGTCTTAATAATATAAAAAAATATTCAAATTTTAAATTCTCGAGGGAGACAAAATAAATACGAGCCTGAATAATACTCCCTCTGTTTTACAAAGAGTGTCATTCTACTATTTTTCACACATATTAAGAAATCTAATAGAAAGTCTATTTTATCTCTTATTAATACATTAAACAAATTTATCTTTCTAATTAATACACTGATATAATAAGATTAAAACTGGATTTTTGTTTACAGTTTTGCATTGAAAATACAAAACGACACTTTTTGTGAAACAGAAATCAAAACTTAAAACGACACTCTTTGTGAAACGGAAGGAGTAAGATAGATGGAGCGTTGGGATACTTCGAACAAATTAATGTACAAGAGTTATGAACCGAGACTGCATTTTATTGTAATGAAACCAAAACTACACGTGTCATTTTGCCAAAAAAAAAAGGAAAACGCCGATATACATATTGTGAATAAGTGTATGTATAGTTTTTATTTTAATTTAAATTTAATTAGGCTAATATTAAAGCGTTTACAAAGAGGGAGGTGGGAGAAGCCATTTGGATCCTTTAATGTAGCCGAGTGAAAGGAAACGGTTAGCTTCGGTGGCGTCAATGTCTTGTGTGAATGGAACTCTCTTGGCCTGGTGTGATCCTGGTCCTGTGCACTTGTACTCTCCGTAAAACACGGTCCTGTCCAACAACAACAAAAAAAAAACAAAACCGTTTAATTTAGATTGAATTTTATAGAACCATCACAACATTTCTAGGTCATGTGAAAAATGGATTTACTTGTCATGTACGGCAATCTTGTTTTCTTGCCATCCGGATGGATTGACGACGCTGGTCATCTCTGTGTAGGCGTAGACAACCTTAGGGTGGCTCATCCATGCCCTACCCAAATAGATTCCACCACCTTCTCCGGTCACCTTGCAATGCACGAAAGCGTATCCGCTCTTCTCTTCTTCGCTCTTTCCCGCGTGCGCTGAAATCACTCTAATTCCATCTCCCACCACGTGCAATTGTGTTCCCTGTCGAATCAAACGCATTAGAGATCTCAGACTCAAGAAACAATGAGGTGGGATAAGATAGATATACGTACCAAGTACATAGAGGTTCCACTTCCGAAGATGAAATCGAATGTCCCTTCGACGTAACAATCCTTGAAGAAATGTTTTCCGGTATCGTCACAGATTGTGTCTTGGAAACCGTAGAATTTGCAGTTGTAGAAAGCCGCCTTGTTTCCTGAGATTCTCATAGATAAGGCTTGTGCTCCCTTCGTTTTACCATCCGGTGCCGGCGCAGTGTTCTAGGAAAGGAAAATAAATAGATAATCTTCCTAAAATCTTGGGAATCTATATACAGTATATATATATATATATATATATTCTAATGACAACTTAGACTATACCATACGCATGTAGTTAGTTTATATAATTATATACCTTGATGACGATGTTGACGGCCATGAAATAGTTGGATAAGATGATGAGAGAGGCGCTGTCTACGGTGCCATACTCGGCGGCAGTACCGTCGAAGCTGATGATCGGCATGGCGTCGGGCTGTCCTAGCAATGTAATGAAGGGTTTATTTTTGTCGATGGTGACCTTCTCTCTGTACTCACCAGGAGCCATTTTGATGATCACACGCTTTTTGTTCCCTGCAGGTACGCTCTTTAGTGCGTCGGTTAGTGTTTTGAATTCACCTCCCTTTGGATCCACCTGCAAGATTCAATATTTTTGTATTTCAAAAATCTATCTTATATATAATACTGTACAGTGTTTGGCTTTTTGGGACGATATCGTCAAGCTTTGTTTCATACGGTGATGGTACGTGGCTCAGCCTCAGCAGCTACGAGAGCTGGATCTAAAGTGTCTTTACGCACAGATAAAGGAGCGACGTGGGTCTTGAACCACTCCGCCACTCCGGGTTTGTCCTCAGGGATTGGTGTTACATCATCTGCCAACACCATCGGTGACACAAACACCACGAGCAGGGCTAATAATATGGACACATTTGTGTATCCCATTTTTTTTTCTTTTTTATGTTTTATTTAAAAAGAAAACACGTTTTTTTAAAAAAAAATTTTAATTTTTTTTTTGTTCTAGATGATTTGGCGAAGATGACAATGGGGGTATACATACATTGGGAAATTTTTGAGTTTCATTTTTCGTTTGCTATTATTTCTTGTGGTTATCCATTTTTTTATGTCTCGATCGCTATAATTACTCTTGGAATACTCTTTCAACTTTACTTATTCTAATCTTAACATTGAAAGGTTGTTGACAAAGGAAAAAAAATTCAAATGTTGATAATAATCATAATAAAAAATTTCCACCCACTCGAATAACTTATTTTACAGCTAATTCCATAACCTCAAAAATCCCCACTATGTGTTGCTGCATTATTAGCTTCATCTCTTTTTCTTTTCTTGTTTTTTCAATATTGTAGTTTCCGCTTTAGATTATATGAATCACTTTCATTTATTATTATAATTTTTTTCCAACAGTTTGTTTTCTTTGTAAACAACACTGGTTACACAATGGCAAATTCGTCATTTTCTCGAAGCGGCCTAGTTGTTCAGGAGCTAAGGGAGGAGGACTCAACCTGGCTCCACAATGCCTCAGCATAAGCCTTCTCCTCTTGCTTCTCCTCCTCTGCAGCAAACTCTCCTCTTCCTTCATCTTCTTCTTCTTCCTCTTCCTCTTCTTCTACTTCTTCCTCAACTTCAGTTTCTCCACAGAAACTTCTAGAGATTTCCATAGACTCAGCAAAAGCTTCCCTCATAGCCAAACCTGTAGCCGGTCTATCACTCCGTCCATATTTTGGAGCCGGTACAACAAACGGCAACACAATATCATCGATCTTAGACCCGTCCCGTAAGTTCATTTCTTCATGAGGTGGAGGGAAAACAAAGACAATCCCGAGTTCGTAGTTGCATACACGAAGTTTATTGACCGATCTCATGGCATTGTGGGACTGGTCCTGGTTGTTCCTGGAGGATCTCGAAATGGTCTGTCCCCAGGCAGCTGCACTGAAATTATGCGAGCCGCAGTAAACCCAGCCAAACGAAGAAGACCGTGAACCTCTAGTGGAGGTGAAGCGTCTCCTAGCCACCTGCTCATAATATAAAAAAGACATTGTACTAATGTAATTAAGAGCCGTTTTCGTCAACTAGTAAGTCTTTTTACTGTCGCACACACAGTTCTCTTTTGTTCTAACCTTGATATGCATCGGGTGCCCGACTCTGTCCTGAGGATTAGGAACTGCATCGTGAAGCACGTTGTTATGTCTCAACTTTTGCCAGGTTTTCTGCACAAGATAGTAAACAAAAACAAGTTTTAAGATTCATATTTTCCATCACCTTATTGAATCAATCCAAGCTCAACGGTAATAATGAAAGAAAATAAGAATCATCGGGAATCTATCCATGAAATTTCCACCACTTTACTGGATCAAATCCAGTTCAACAGATAAAAAAAAGAGTTCCATCACATTGCTGAATCAATCCAAAGCAATATTTCTTTTTTATTTCATACATAAAAATAAGCAAATACCTCGGAGAAGCAAAGCAGACGTTTTGAAGATAAGACACCATGATGGCCATTCTTGACTCTTTCAATGGTAGGGAAGATGATTTTGATGGAAGGAGCTTCCCGTTCTTCCCTAGCACTCCAGCATCCCCACTGATCAAGAACATGGACCAAACGTTTCATGCACAATACTTGTGGTGCCAGCTTTTAAGGGTGCTTTGAAACAAAAACAGTACCTCTGGATCAGACTCCTGGGAGTCAAAATGCTGTATCGCTTTTTTACCTGCTGCTGATGAAAATTCAGCTTGAAATCCCGCAGTTGCTGAGCCTCCAATCGAAGATGCACCTATTATAAGATTTTTAATAACTATAAATTAAATACCCTGCAGTATTACTGTTAATGTATTTGTCTACCATAACTATTGGAAATGCACTTACTGTAGACGAAATCAGATTCCTGAGATTCGGGCCACTTGTAACGGCCTAACACCTTTTGAGGAACACAATACAGAGGATCACGCGGTTAAAGACTCATACATTCTCATTAAAACTCAAGGGTTCGAAAGCAGGATTCTCTTGTTCTTATTAGTAATAAAACTTACCTCTTGTAGCCTCCAAATGCCAGTACATCTCTGAAGTTGAGCGTTTAACGAGCACAATGCGACAACATGATGAGGTTGAATTAACTTTGACACATCTGAAATGGACACTCCCTGCAAAAGTTAAGAGAGTCATCAGATCTATACATAGCTTATTTATGCAAAGTATCTCATTAACATATTATAAGAGTACCATGCCTGTAATACATGTAGCATCAGTTGCACCTTCTGGTTGCTCCTACAAGAAGCAGCTGCAAGGACTTCATCCCGATACACATATCCCACAAATGTAAAGAAGCCAATATCCCACAAAGGAGAAACCCATTTTGCAATATTCCGTGGCAAAAAGCCTAGTTGGACAAATTCTGTCACAAGGCAATTTGTGTAAGTCACAGAATGAAAATTAATGTCAAGAACATATTACCATCTATTATACATGAAAGTACTTACCGTCTTTCGAATCCTCATCAGGGTCAGGAACAAGGACGCTCACAGCATTCACGTCAGCAGGCACATTAGTGTTTCTTCTCAAAACAAGTTCCAACATTCCGAGAGAATTTTCCTGGGTTCTGCTTATATATGAAGCAAGTCGTTTCAATTGTGTTCCTGTGGAATCATTGGCAGAACGAAAAAGGTAACTGAGGCCAACAACAGATGCTTCAACAGATCCCAGAAATTCTTCTTCCAAAAACTGCAACAAGAATCATACGATTATTCACGAAAGGGATGCATCAAACTTTCAAAATTCTCTAAAATCAGCTAAGTGATCCAATAAAAAGTGACGTCAAGATATTGATTCTACTCAGAGAATCCATAGATAAAAGATGGTAGATGATACTACTCACAATATTTGAGCGAGCAGGTTCTATAAGATAAGACGGCCTATAAGAATGAATTCCAGGCACTGAAGCCACAAGGTGACCTGCTGAGTGTTCAAAGTTGTACTTTGTGAACTCGAGAATCCAGTGGGCTTGACTTGGAACATCAGCCAAAAGCGATGCAGCAAATCCAGCAAGCTGAGCACTAAAATCTGACCTTAAACCATGATTGGTTTCCTTTTTGCGATGGCCGAAAAGGGATAAGAAATCAGGGTTTGCTCTTCGTGGAAAATCTTGCCACCAAACTGTGTTGGTCACATCATTCCACTGGAATTATAAATCTCCATTAGAAAATGAAATATGATAAAACCCTCTTAATATACCTGAAACCTCACAGCCAATGCGATGCCCGAGACTCATCTATGATTCATTTTCATTACTATAAACTTAGGCCTACACTCTTACCTGTCTTGCTACTAAGTTTGCAGACGTAATAATTACACGAATACTATCTTCTCTTTGCAAAATAAACAGCTTGGGGTGATGACAAGCAATGCCACAGTTCTTGCGGTCTTTCCCAAATGCAATTTCCTCAGGAAATGGTGGAAACCTAAGACAAGATGAAAACTCGTTAGAAAAGAAGTAATTAAGTATTAGTCACAAACAAGAAAAATAACCATGAATCAATTCCTTTTAAAGGGAATATGATCACGTATTACGTACACCACAGCTACATTTGGGTAATTTGGCAAAGGAGCAGCAGTTCTTGCATCAGGGCTTGAGCTCCAACATCTCTCAGCATGGTGACATGCAACAGTCACAGGCAAATGACTGGGTATCTCACAACAGGTAAGAAACCTGCTGAAACAACTTCGTCAGTCTCTTGAACAGGCATGGGGAACAAATGAGGATACAGTATCCATTTCTTCTGTTTAAACTACTAGGAAAAATAACAAAAATAATAAAAAAATTTCAACATACCTTGAGATATCACTTGTAAATGTTGCAATAAAGATTTGTGAAATGCTTTCCACCGGGTGAAGAAGTTCTGGCAAGGAAACCACCCGTTGACAACCAGTTGAGTTTTGTTCCATATATTGAAGACGATTAAGATAAAAGTTCTTCCCTGGTGGTTGTAGAGAACTTCGACAACTTTTTTCCTCACCGATATAACTAATACTGGGAGTGTTTTCTTTCTCCCCATCAAAAGGAAGCGCTGCCCTAGTCTTATCACTGACAGAAACACAAGCAGCACCGTAATTTTCTACTTGGCTAACCAAGTTTGGGACACCTAGACTTCTACCTATATGCAATTGCGGGCTAGGCTGCTCATCCCTCACCTTTAAACCGGGAAAACCATGACCCATCTCATGATTTTTCTCATCACTCTTGACTTCTCTATTATCGGCCACTATATCCACTTTTGACCTTGAAAGTTTGGTTGTACAACAGGATAGGCGTTCCTTTCCAGAATCTGATATAACAGATAGCCTAAGGCAAGATACAGGATCATCACTGCTCAATATATGTCTACAATAGCTTACAAGATAATTCAATCTCTCAACAACACCAACAGCTTTAGATGGATGAAAACCAGAGACTGGAGAATTAATTTCGTTTTCCATCAGAGCAAAAACCCTTTTGCTTCTCTTCCCACTGGAAATAGTTCCTCTAGAATGTCCTGAAGAAACAGGTGCTCCAATCATTCGACATCTATCTTCAGAGATCGAAGTACCTCCTCCAGAACCAATCTCATGAACCACAAACCCAACTCGACCATGTTTATAGCACAATCCTTCCTTGCCGCAAACAAACAATACCTCATCGCCAGTAGAAATCTCCTGGATTTGGGCTTTCCTAACCCTAACACGATTAACATACACCCCATTCAAAGAGACCCTAAATTTCAAACTCCCTAAATCCCCGTTTTCCTTCTCCAGCTCATCGACACTAACCAATCTTCTCCTAAACTCGTCGAAAACATGACTAAAACAACCTGAAGGCGAGAGAATCACGCCGTCGTAAATGTAAAGTTTGCTACTTTGGCTATCAAATAGAATCTGGCAGTGCTTTCTACTGATAGCCCCATGATCAAGGACGAAATCGCACAACCCATTATCACTACTTCGACCAATCGTGTACGGCCGATCTAATTCAATGTGAACTGAATCTACGGGCAAGCCAGAATACCCAGAAATCAATGGTGTACCAATATTGTGGATACGGATCAAAACTTTCTCGCTGTGTCTTCTTTTCATATCACAGAAGATTAATTAATCCCAAACAAAAAAAAGGAACAGAGAAGCAAGAACAAATTCTGAAAAGAAATGAGGAAGAGGAAAGGAGATAAAGCAGCAAAACCCTTTCCCCCAAACTGATTCTCGCTTCTGTGATTTTCCCTCCCAAATCGATGTGCTTGGGGCCTTGGAGAGAGTTGGGACTATCTCTCTCTGTTTGGATAGCAGGATAAAGTTGCCCTTCGCCTGAATAGTATAACCCTTCCCGCTTTTTTTTGTGTGTCAACCCAACCTTCCCGCTTTAACTCAGCTGTTTATTAGAGAAGTTCTCTTACCTTCAAGGTAATATTGAAAGTTTGTAACCTATGGTTTTCGAATGCCAATTATGATATTATTGAAGATGTAATTACGTGATAATTATCTACGTAATTTCTTCGTGATTAAAAAAAAAATGTCAAAGTCAAGATTCTAAACAAAAAGATCCTACAAGGCTACAATATATTCTGTTACAACTATTTTATGCAAGTGATTGGTGAATACTGAATAGAAAATGCTATGTTTATTTAAATCGGTGGGTTGGTTAAGTAGCCTTAATAATAAATGACTTCATTTCGATGATTGATTAGATGTCATGTCATGTAACGTGAACTACTATATATATGACGATAAAACAAACTAAATTTTGAATATGCTGACCAAAAAATTTGACGTGGCCCGATAATGCGCGGGAGACAAATTAAATTTTGAGATTTGAGATTTTTTTAATTGGTGAGATTCGGGAAAAAAAAAAATTCTTGTTTGGAATAATCGGCGTCTGTTTAATAATTCAAAATTTTAAAACACTATCCAAAACAATAAACTAATTTCAGAATGTTAACTTTTTGGTATTTATTTAGTTTTCAACAATTCAAAAATTCTTCGCTCTGGTTGCTTATTTATAAGTCAGATGCACAAACACACATAGGCAGAAGATAGGTCTGAGAAATCCAAGGGAAATGCAAAAAGGGTTCGAAAACGCGAGACACTACTACCCAAGCGGCACGGAGACGCCGTACAGTCACAGAGGACAGTCGTCGTCGGCGACGAGCGGTGTTTACGATGAAGATCAACAGTACGTGGAGATAACGCTGGACATCCGCGACGATTCCGTCTCCGTGTACGGCTTGAAGTCACCAAAACACACGAATAATGGTTCCATGGATCCAGAGAAATCACTACTGGGACTAGGCCGTCCGGGGAAGGGTAACAACTCGGTGCTGAAACGCATAGCGTCATCAGTTTCAAGCGAGCTGAAACGAGTTGCTACTTCCGCTTCGTCTTCCTCCGCTAGAAAACAACCGCGTCCGCCGCTGGTTCGCCGTTCGAGATCTAGGGCAAGGCCAGCGCTAAAGGGTCTCAAATTCATATATAACCGGTACTGATGGCGTTTCTGGTTGGCCTGCGGTCGAGAAACGGTTCCATGAGAAAGCCGAGACAGGCAACGGATTATTGCACCGTTCCGAATTCGGTGGATGTATAGGTTAGCACAAGGGAGAGGTTTCAGTCAATCGATTTTCTGAGTTGGATTTTCATTGGATTTTGCTGCAGGGATGAATTCGAAGGAGTTTGCGTTGGCGTTGTTCGACGCCTTAAGAAGGAGGGAAAACATAACTTCGGATTCGATAAGAGAGGACCAGCTTCTAGTGTTTTGGAAGGAGATCACTGATCAGGATTTTGATTCGAGGCTACGAACTTTCTTCGCCATGTAAATGTTTCTTTAAAACCATTTTTTTCGATTCCTTTGTATATCCGACATGAACACTCGGATCTCATATTGAAGTAACCGTATTTATTGCAGGGTGGATAGAGATGCGGATGGGCGGTTGAATGAAGCCGAAGTAAGAGAGGTTGAGTTCTGTTATTTATAATTGATGTGTATTACAAATCCTGAAGCTCTCTGTGATCTTCAATAAGTAGATTTTTCCTCTTCATGTACAGATTATAAGTCTAAGTGCTTCTGCAAACGAACTGGATAACATCCGGAGACAAGCAGATGAATATGCTGCTTTGATTATGGAAACACTAGATCCCTATCATTATGGGTACATCATGGTATGTGAAGTTTTGTGAATGAGGTTCGTTTTAATTGATCTTGTTTAGTTAGATAAGTTTGGTTTGTGAAACTTTTTTGATGTGTTTGGAGGCACTTGCTACAATGCCAAACAGATTGAGAATCTCGAGATGCTGCTGTTGCAAGCGCCAATGGAGGATATAAGAGATGGGGAGAGTAAGAACCTGAGCAAGATGTTAAGTCAGAAGCTCAAGGTATCGCAGAGTAGGAATCT
>JAHZTW010000001.1:258490442-258715263 GCA_020283515.1 Alliaria petiolata
ACGCATGGCGTCGTCGGTTTCCACCGAACTGAAACGAGTTGCTTCTTCCGTTTCTTCGTCGTCGGCGAGAAAACCGCCGCGTCCGCCTCTAGCTCGGTTCCGCCGCTCCAAATCTAGGGCAGAGCTAGCGCTCAAGGGTCTCAAATTCATCACCAAGACTGATGGCGTCGCCGGTTGGCCTGGGGTTGAGAAACGGTTCCATGAGATTACCCAGACTAGCAACGGATTGTTGCACCGTTCCAGATTCGGCGAATGTATAGGTACGCACCAGGGAGTTTCAATCAATCGAATTTCCAAGTTGAAATGCCAATGATTACATAATTTTTCTAAGGGGATTTGGTGAATTTTTTCTTGCTGCAGGGATAAATTCGAAGGAGTTTGCGTTGGCTTTGTTTGACGCCTTAAGAAGGAGGGAAAACATAACTTCAGATTCAATAAGCGAGGACCAGCTTCTAGTGTTTTGGAAGGAGATCACTGATCAGGATTTTGATTCGAGGCTACGAACTTTCTTCGCCATGTAAATGTTTCTTTAAAACCATTTTTTTCGATTCCTTTGTATATCCGACATGAACACTCGGATCTCATATTGAAGTAACCGTATTTATTGCAGGGTGGATAGAGATGCGGATGGGCGGTTGAATGAAGGCGAAGTAAGAGAGGTACAATTCTGATTTTTTATAGTGATGTGTATTACAAATCCTGAAGCTCTCTGTGATCTTCAATAAGTAGATTTTTCCTCTTCATGTACAGATTATAAGTCTAAGTGCTTCTGCAAACGAACTGGATAACATCCGGAGACAAGCAGATGAATATGCTGCTTTGATTATGGAAACACTAGATCCCTATCATTATGGGTACATCATGGTATGTGAAGTTTTGTGAATGAGGTTCGTTTTAATTGATCTTGTTTAGTTAGAAAAGTTTGGTTTGTGAATCTTTTTTGATGTGTTTGGAGGCACTTGCTACAATGCCAAACAGATTGAGAATCTCGAGATGCTGCTGTTGCAAGCGCCAATGGAGGATATAAGAGATGGGGAGAGTAAGAACCTGAGCAAGATGTTAAGTCAGAAGCTCAAGGTATCGCAGAGTAGGAATCTTGGGGAGCGTTTTTACAGGGGGGTGAAGTATTCTGTGTTGGATAATTGGAAGAGAGTGTGGGTGATGGCTCTATGGATAGGTGCTATGGCCGGGCTGTTCTCGTGGAAGTTCATACAGTATAGGAAGAGATCCGCTTACCAAGTTATGGGGGTTTGTGTTTGTTTAGCTAAAGGAGCTGCAGAGACCCTTAAACTAAACATGGCTATGTTTTTGTTTCCAGTTTGTAGGAACACCATCACTTGGCTCCGGACTAAAACCAAGTTAAGTGCTGTTGTTCCTTTCGATGACAGCCTCAATTTTCACAAGGTAACGTTAGCTTTGTGGATAATAAATTGAAACGGTTTCAGATATCCATATATGAATGCTTATGACTGAATCTTACACAGGTTATAGCAATAGGAATTTCAGTTGGAGTTGTAATCCACGCCACATCTCACTTAGCATGCGATTTCCCACGGCTGATTGCTGCAAATGAAGAGACGTATAAGCCGATGGTGAAGTATTTTGGGGTTCAGACAAATAGATATATGGACTTTGTGTAGGGGGTGGAAGGAGTTACCGGGATTGCAATGGTGATACTAATGACTATAGCCTTCACATTGGCTACGCCATGGTTCAGACGCAATAAGCTCAATCTTCCTGGACCACTGAAGAAAATAACTGGCTTCAACGCCTTCTGGTACTCTCACCACTTGTTTGTTATCGTCTACTCGCTGCTCGTTGTTCACGGATACTATGTCTACCTCATCAAGACATGGTACAAGAAAACGGTTAGTAACTTTATCAACTACTAGACTCGATACAAAGTTGTAACAGATGCAACATGGACTCTGATTTTGGTTTTGGTGTGATTTAATAGACATGGATGTATTTGATGGTACCAGTGGTTCTTTACTTGTCTGAAAGGCTGATTCGGGCCTTCAGGTCAGGCATCGAGGCTGTTTCGATACTAAAGGTGGAATCTACAAACATTTCTCTATTGAAATATCCAAGAACAAGGAGGATGAAAATGCATATTCATTCATCTGTATTATTTACCTTAATTCTTCAACAGGTTGCTGTGTTACCAGGGAATGTCTTGTCGCTTCAGATGTCAAGACCAAGCAACTTCAGATACAAAAGCGGACAATACATGTACCTCAACTGTTCTGAAGTTTCTTCATTAGAATGGTAATAATAAAAACTATCATATTATCTGAGAGACATTTATATGGACGTAAATTGAAAAGTGGTTTGCATATAAACAGGCATCCATTCTCAATTACCTCGGCTCCAGGAGATAATCACCTCAGTGTCCACATCAGGGTTCTAGGAGACTGGACTAAGCAATTAAGACTATTATTCTCTGAGGTACTTTACTTCATTTTCCCCCTAAACATAAACACAAGAGATCAATTGGGTCCAAGTATGTAATTACCTTCGTCTATATCCGATCCTCAGGTGTGTAAACCACGCCTTCCTGATGAAAACATAGTGAACAGAGCCGACCCGAGGCTCCTGAATGGCATCCCTAAGTAAGTCTTATCAATAGCTATCCATCAGTTATTCACTGAAACATATAGAGGGTATTGAATGCATAAGATGGTTTGGAAATGAGATTAAACTGCTTTAACTTTGAAATGTGATCCCTTAGCTTTCCAAGAATCCTAATCGACGGTCCATATGGAGCACCAGCACAAGACTACAAGAATTTCGAAGTTGTTCTACTCGTGGGTCTGGGAATCGGAGCTACTCCAATGATCAGCATTGTCAAGGACATAATCAATAACTTAAAAGGCAATGGAGAAGATGAAGAAAGCAGAGGCAGTAACCGAAGACAGTCACCAAAACACAACATGGTCACACCTCCTCTTTCTCCAGCAAGAAAAAGTGAGATGTTCAGAACCAAGAGAGCTTACTTCTACTGGGTCACAAGAGAGCAAGGGTCGTTTGACTGGTTCAAGAACGTGATGGATGAAGTGGCCTTAACAGACCGCAACAAGGTCATTGAGCTGCATAATTACTGCACCAGCGTCTACGAGGAAGGAGATGCGAGGTCTGCACTGATCACGATGCTCCAGTCGCTGAACCACGCGAAGCACGGAGTTGACGTGGTGTCAGGGACACGTGTCATGTCCCATTTCGCTAGGCCGAACTGGAGAAGCGTTTATAAAAGGATCGCTGTGAAGCATCCCAAGACTAGAGTCGGTGAGTTTCTTACTAACAAACAACCACTCTCATCTATTTATGATTAAGAATGCAGATAATGTGAATGTTTGATAAACTTGGCAGGAGTGTTTTATTGCGGAGCAGCTGGATTAGTGAAAGAGCTACGACACTTAGCACTGGATTTCTCTCATAAAACTTCCACCAAGTTCTGTTTCCATAAAGAAAACTTCTAAAAATTACGTTTGGAGATATAAGTTAACAAGGCTCTAAGAGCCTTTAAAAAAAAAGGAGTGTTGAGTTATTGACTTCATGGTTGAAGATCTTTGTATAGAAATTGTAAATATAATGTGATTTAATACAGTTTTGATTCTTGTACAAAAGAAAGAAAAAAAAAAACTACCCAATTCAGGCTTCAGATCATGTTTATCTCGTTCAACGCAACTGCGAAACATTATTATTAATTTTTCTCCGAACTTCAAGTCTCTTCGAGATAGGATATTGACACGTGTTCTTCCTCTCCTGTACGCTGTCTCGGCTCAAAAACAAAATGTATTAACATTCTGTTGAAACTCTCACTATCATATATGTACTGGATTCTCAAGCAAAGCAGAGGAAAAACAGAGAGCTTACCCTGAAAGCTCACTTATGCTTTCTTTTCAGCCTCTGAAAGCTAGGTTTCATGAGCTGGCTTGATGGAACAGTTTGATGGTTAGAAACCTGACTTGTCTGAAAAGGAATCAGAGGCTTTTTCTGAGACAAGAAAGAGACCTCCGGTGAGGTTGGACTACCCATGGCTACTACGCTTGGTGATCCAGCTTTTCCTCTCATCTTCCTCGGAGCTTCGAGTCTTTCCAATATCATTGATGTTTTCGTATCGGCCTGCTTGTTGTTAGGCGACAAAAATTGGCGGTTTATATTTGGTTTGGGTGTAGTTAAAACCGGAGAAGAAGACTTCATGAAAACCTCAGTGACTACTAGTTGTTCCCATTCTTTAGTAATGGAAGCTGTTGCCTTGTCTTCTTCATCAATTATCTGCATTGCCTGACGTGTTTCTTCTTCTATGGATGGATTTATAATTTTTGGAAATGCCTCTGCCGTTGGAATTACAGAATCCGAAACTGCCGAGCTCTCTTCGCATGTTGCGTCTTTCGTGTTTGAATGTAGTGAACTTCCATAAACAAGAAAAAGGTTAGAGGGTTGTGATATATTTGCAGGGATGGATGTTGCTAATGAGAAGATTTAATAGAGGAGGAGAATAATTACCCAAACTGAAGACTTTCTTTCACAATGAGGTTTAGTTTTTGGTGGAAGCCTCTGTTGTGGGTCAGAGGATTGTAGTCTGTTGATTCAATCTGCTTACATAGTAGAAAGAAAGAACAAGTTAAAAATCTATATACTGTACTAAATGTGAATATCAACAGATTGAAATGAAATCGACCTCTAACAAAGCGCCTTTGACAGAAATCTCGATTTCTCTAGGAACAGAGGACTCGGCAAACTGACTGACAATGGAGGAAATAGGCAGGACTTCCTCTGACCCTGCCAATCTCTGCAAACGGTTTTGTCTGTTAACTAATAAATTTCACAAAATTCAAGACGTAACACAAATTTGTTATATCAGAATACTATTCAGAGAATGCTACTGTTATTCGATCAAGAAAGAGAGTCACAGTAATGAATTTTTACCCTCAGAAGCATTGGACCGTTTTCTGACGGTTGAAGAATGTAATAACAATGAAATTCTACGACTGTCATGGTGTCTAGATTACAGTTTGAAGAACAAACCAAGCCTTGGTCCATTGAATATAGTGCACCACATAGTCCCTGAAAAACTGCATTTCTAGCTTCTTAGGAAAACGATGAGACAATACTGCAATGTGGGTTTCTTTAGGGAGACTGTCTGCTTACTTTGAGTGTTCAGATCTGGTTGATCCATTTCTTCTGAAGAAGCTTCTGTTTCATGACAAGTTGAAGGGATTACAGTGTAAGGCCTCCCAAGTATTAGCCCTACGTCAAAGTATACTTGAATCAGGTTCTCTATTTTGAGGAAAGTCAAAAGATGAGAGCGCACTGGAAATAAATTTACTTCGAGTAGCTAAAAGCGTTACCTTCATTGACAGAAGTTAGATTAGTCCTCTCAATGACAGTGAATTCAATTTGGGAAGAAATTGGATGAAGTTTCTGAAGGCCATGGACTGAAGGCAAAAACAGAACAGTTCTCTCACCAACTTTCACAGAATTTTCAATCACATCATACTTTCCAAGATCATGATTGGTTACAGAGCACTGCAGCTTCTCTTTAGTAATTTCCACTGAATCTCGTAATGGGATTCCATGGCACCTGCAAGTCTGCAAACAGAAACAAAGAGGATGAAAAACTGTAGTGGACAAAGCATTAAGCTGAAGTGACTTATGGAACCCAACAATATGAACATATCCAATATCCAACTAAGGATGCTAAGTGCAAGCTTATTGGGAGATAAAAGTTTTAAGTTTAGGGGTATGGCTCAGTACTTGACAAGGGCTAAATCCGTCGACAATCTGATTTGCGGCTGCAGTGAAATTGCAGAAGATCTTGTTCACCGAGCCAACAAGGTTACGTTTGAAGATAAATTGGGCCTGCAGTGATTCTCCAGCATCATCCTTTAGATCCTGAAGCCATCTTTTTTCAAGGCCATGAAGTGATTTTCCATCTGAATGCATAGAACGGATCAGTATCCTATCTCCGGAAATGTTTAGGAACTAGTCTTGCGCCTCATGCTGGATTCAAAACCTCTGTACAAATAGATAAATGAGAAGCAGCCAGTTATTTGGAACCTACCAGGGATGCAGGTTTGAAATGAACAATTGTCAAGATCCGACAGACATCTGAGGAATCTATTAATCTTCTCCTGCGTATAGCCAACATGGCTTGCTCTCTTCTCAAGCAAAAGAAACTCAACCGACACACAGTTATCTGCTGCAGCCTGAAGGAAAAAGACTTAGCACAGAGAAAACAAGCTAAATCACTAACAAATATAGTATATGGCTGACCATAAGAGTGTTTTTCGCTTCAGAATCCATATCTTCAGGGAAGCATGAACTCAGAACGATAACTTTCCTCATGATGTCTCTACCTCCCCATGAGTATATAGCTCGATCACACAGAACACTTGATAGCTTAAGATCTATGAACCAAATTCACACAGAAATTAATCAGGAAGCTATACAGAAATAGATAGGTAAAGAGAGGAAGAGAGAGACCTCTGCAAGATAAGTCTCCCGATTCATTGATCTCCGGTACAAACGCATCCAAAGGCAAGCTGTTAACAGAATGATGGAAGTCGCGAAGACAGAAGTTTCCACTGGGAGTGTAGGCGATTTTTAACTGCTAGATCCATAGAAACGTAAACAACCACACACAATCACCGAAATTACAAGGAAACAACGATCAATGACGAGTTTAACCTGATCGTTTCTGGAAATCCGATCTTTCAGGATATAACACAAACCGATCCGATCAGTGAGAGAATCCACCCGAGACGAAATGGCGTGTAAATTGGCGAGATTCAGAAACGACTACAAAATTCGCAGCAGATATCAAATTCGAGCTTCAGAATCGAGCACAGAACTTCAAGCAACAATCAATTTCGAGCTTCGTAAACGAAGACGACAATCAAATCCGATCAACAGATCAATTGAGCGATCTACGATCAAAAATTCCAATGACAATGAAAATAGCTAGAGAGACCTGCTTTAGATCTCCGATCAGAGAAGGAGAGATATTCCGCAGATCCAAGACGAAACATACTAGCACCATTCTCAGTCAATCTTCGTGTTCTTCTTCTTCTTCTTCTTCCACCAACGATGCGCGCGAGACGGGGAATTTGAAAAGGGAAAGCAAAGCCAGAGTGATGATGATTTAAATGGAAGACGATTTCATTTCAGTCCCTCTACTCGTAATATTTGGGATTTCACAGGGAAACAAACTCTTCAAAATTACCAATACTTGCCATTAGACTGTATTATTTCGCTTTTTGGCCCTGAGCATTTTTAAGCTGTAGTAGAGAGTATTTCTTAACAAATTGAAAGTAAAAGTCCAAAACTGGAAACTTTTTTATATATGCCAAAAAATACAGAAGAGAAAAGAGTAGAACGAAATACGAATGGATGCTCTTTAGATAACTTTAGATAACCAAGTACACATTCGAAGGAGACATGGTATAAATCCAAAAAATAGAATCAGCCAAGATGACCTTCAAGGCTAACAGTGTCCGTTTTCTGCAGACTCATCTGAGCTCTGAAGAATATCACGAACGAAGTTTATGAAAGAACAGAGTCCACCCAAGAAGTTATGGTCAATGACGCCATTACCATCATTAACATGAGCGAAATCCACCAGCTTGACTTGTGCTCGAGCATCATCGTCTCCCTTTAAGATGGAATCATTCTCGTATACCATTAGAATCGAACAAGAGTTGAAATGGTAGAACGTTTGGTTCTCGAACCAGGTCTTGAGCTCCAACAATTGCGTTAGGATCCCGTTGGAACCGCCGTAAACGCTGGACGCGAAAGCAGAGTCGGGTGTTGAACTGGTTGACGAAAGTGTGTTGGATGATACAAACTTCCGCAGAGCCAATCTCACGCCATCGACTTCAATCCCGTTAAGAAGCTTCCTGTTGGGCTTCCAGAAACTCAATTCCTTGTGATCATACACCTCGAAACCAGAGATCCTGAAACCAGATGACACGGTGGTGGTCCCTGTGTCTTTCTTTAAGCATTTTTGGATGTATTCTTCGGATGCTTCAGGGTACCATGTTCTTGAACCCATCTTAACGTCCATTACTGATGGCTTTGAGTACTTGGAAAGAAGATTTTCCAGCACAATCATGGCTGCTCCATCAGAACCTTCAACTGCTTGAGTGCCGTGATACGTTGGGAAATATCTACGGATGTGATCTGGAACCTCAGTGTTTGACGAGAAAGATTCGTAGAACTTCACCTCGTTTTCACCACGAGAATCTCCCTGTAGTGGCTTGAAGAACCGGCCCTTGTCGTCAACAAGCGGACCGGGCTTCCCGTCTTTAGCAATGTGTCCTGCAACCTGATGTTCAGGGGCCTTGAGATGCATCTTGGTAGAGTGTGATGAACCTGAAGAATAAGAAATTAGACAATTGGAAACCACTGCAGAAAACCAAAAGATATGAAGATGTTCAAGAGATATGTGGTTCAATTTTCAATCAGACAATAAAGGATCAGAATGAGCCCATCACAGGCAATAAGCCAAACTTAACAATGCCCGTATTTGAGAAGATCAAGCTATAGATATGAACCCTAATAGGAAAGATCATGATAATGCAAATACAGAGAAAAAAAGTAATGGAAAAGCCACATTCCTGAAGATATCAAGTGATCCAAAACCAATAACAAGAACAACTATGCATCAATGAACTTAGGAATAACTTCTGATCTGCAAATCAATCACCAACCATTTCACGCATTCTTTCAAAATTAGCAACAACCATAGCTAGTAAAGGTTACAGATTTGAGTACACATAAATGAGAATCCATCACAACATACTACTTAACAGAAAATTCGCAGGGATATTCTAATTAAACCAGAGGGAAATTCCGAATCAATACCATTGTCCCATCGAGAATCAGATTAGGGTTCTTCAATTCTCCTCACATTTTAAGGAAAAAAATAATAATAATAAACCAAGATGCCCATCACAGTTGCGAGAAAAAATCCGTCATAAAAATTTCTCTACTTCATCGCTTGAAGAACAAGATAAAATTAAAGAGACAAACAAAAAAGGCACAAAAAGGGGGGAAACAACCCTAAATAGGGAAATTTCCCGAATCCAGCAATCAAATGAAAATATCACCAAAAGTTGCTTTCGAAACATTTTTATTGCTAAAAACGCAGAAAAAGGCTAAGAACTTTTTTACAAAAAGTACGATCCCATTAAACAAACGCAACACGAAACGAAGTTAGATTTAAGTAAACAGTAATGGAGGAAATTTTGTGGTTAAACGAAGTAAAGATTTTTACCCAAACAAAAATTAGAAGAACAAATCTTGACGGAGAAACGATGGGGAAGACGATAAGAAGGTTTACGATTCTCAGATTCTCACAATAGAAAGATGAGAGAGGGGGCCTGTCGTTGTTTCTTCCTTTTCAGTTTTGAGGCACCGAAGCAATCTAGCTGGACAATTATATATACACAAATATTATATTCCATTCCATTATTATTCTCTTTTATTTTATATTTGATAAGTTCGATGCAGAGGACGAAAACTCAACACGGTTGGAGTTTACATACGGCACGGTTGGAGTTTATAACTGAAGAAAATAAATAAAAACAATCCTTTTTTAAGAATATTATATTAATAAATCCCAAACCGGGAATTGGAGCTGGTTACAAGGAATTGAACCGGAGATAAAAGATTCAAACCAAAGAGAAAACCTTAATTGAGAGAAATCGAAACCCGCCAAAAAGTTAAAAGAATTCTAAACGTTTCCTTCGTGGAAATCACCGGCGACTACGAGAGATGATAAATAAAAACAATCCTAATTGAACAAGAAAAAAAAAGAAAACGAAGAATCAGATGCATTTTAATCGGAAATATCAAATCATATTCAGACTCGTTTTCAAAACTTACACTTACCATTATTTTTTTATCTTGATCAACAGAACGATATTAATGAACTACGTACTCTCGGCTTCTCGCTTAACTAAATGAAACATATACTGTATTTCTTATATAAACAGTTAAATTATATAAGTTACATTTACATCTATAATGTATAGTTATGCTTTAAAGAATTCACGAATTTTAAAATTGCCATGAATTGTTAGACAATACGGTGTGGGTTTTACGTGACTTACGTCAACTTTGCCTTAACACAACATGAAAATTAAAGTGTACTCTACAAATTAGTTGAAAGGACGTTATGTTAGACGCGTTTCACCGAATCTCAACTCGTTTTCTTTTTCTTGACCATTCTCTCTTTTTTTTTGTTTTTGTTGAACCGTTTTCTTGACCATTCTCAACACGTCCATACGACACCTTCTACGTAATTCTTTTGTAACAGTTGTTGGTTTTTCAGCATAAATAGGAAAAAAACCGTAAAAGGAAACACATATCTCTTAATATCGAGTTCTTGGCCAGAAACCAGCGCCAGCATTAATCTAGAAAGAAAGAAAGAGTGGCAAGGAAAAAAATCAAGAAAAGTAAAGACATGTGGCGGAGAAGTCGATAAAGCAAAATGATTGAGTTGACACAAAAACATGCCGTGCAATGAAAATTCCTCAAACCGTGGACAAAGTCACAAAACCACAAGCAAACCGGTTTAGCCGTCTATATAAGATTAATCAATAATCACCAACTATCTAATGCTAGCGCATAGCGCGGCACAGCACATTTATACATTATTGGCGGTGAAATTATGTAACCGTTACAGTTAGCAAAGCCCAGATTATGTTGAGCTTGATTATATACGTTCGAGACATATGTGATATGTTCGAGCACACATGTTTTCAGTTTATGTTGACATAACGGTAGAATTATAAAACCAAATGAAAGAATTATAATGCTCACCAACTTCTTCATCTTCCAAGAAGATGCTACAGCGGTAGCCTACAAATCAACTACTAGTTGTTAGGGAATGAAAAAAAATGAAACGCTATCTCGTGTTTCGTGGGTGGAGCAGTGTTTTGACTTTTGAACATAGACAGACGCCTAATAGTCCATTAATATGTTACTTTTGTCAAATATTCAAATGTGCAAATGGTGTAAATAAGAAAAAAACCAGATGAATAATACGAGCAGAATAACTACTTTTCTTCTAGTTTTTTTCCTCCGTAGTTCCTCTTCTCTTTGGTGGAGTAACCATTTCTAGAAGAATTGACTATTTTTTCATTTATTATTTAAATCCCATTAAAATTTAGATAAATCCAAATTCAATCTAAATGGTAAGTTCCTAAAAAAATTCAGAAAAATTGTTGATTCCACTGATTTTTGTTCCTCCAAAGTGTCAACTTAGAAAGAAAATTTGTTAGCTAGTTTTTGAACTATCAAAAAGTGTTTATCATCTAGATGAACCAACTATGATGATATATATATATAGGACAATTTTTTTTAAAAACACAAAATAAAATTTATTTTTTAAAAATATTTTTAAAAACTCGTTTGCTCATAAATAACTTTCATTAAAATCTTTTTTAAATGTATCTGATGTTTTTCTTATGCCTTCCTAAATTTTCATTGAAATTAGGAAAGTCTTATTAAATGTGTCTAACAGCTTCTTAAATTGAGTTAATAACGGCTGTTTGAGACAATTTCTCATATATATATCCTTTTTTCATTTTAAAACTTAGCAAGTCTTATATCCTCTAATCAATTAATTGGTGATTTATTTATTTTTCGGTTAGACTATTATGATATATATAGTTAATAACCAAGCAAAGTACGTTTTTTTGTCATCATTTAGCATTATTTACTTAATTTAATCAAATTAATCATATATCGTCAAATTAGACCCACTAGCTGCTTCACAGGTTGATTGATCGATCCACTTTTCAGTTTCCAAGTATCATCGGCTTAGTTCCTTACCGGAGCAGAGCCAGAGTCAACGGCCGTCTCATTCCGTTTTTTCTCCTCAGTCTCAAGTACAAAAAGGAGCGATTTCTCCGTCACCGTCACCGTCACCGTTACCAAGCCCGATTCACCAGCCGATACGATGGTACCACCATCGACCGACACGTGTGATTCAACCGTACGGCCTCGCTTAGCGACGCGTGGCTCACTTCCTCGTAGCCGTACTTGCGCGCCGTTTCTACGGCTCTTCCTCCTCCTCCTAGGTTTAACGGTCTTATGTACGGTCAGTACGGACGCAATCTCTTCCGAGTCGAAGCTTCTCTGCTCCGATTTAGTCTCTTCTCATCTTCCATGCCGCCAACCCTCTAGCTCAATGGTGAGAAACCGTAAGAAACTCTGGAAATTTTTGGACCGGAAAGTGTGTGTTCCGTGCCGTAGGATTACAACTTGGCCGAGGTAAAATCTGGTTTTGTTTTTCGATTTCCGTGGTTTGTAACGAGCTGATGTTGTTGAAAATGTTTATGATCAGGACAGTAACATCACTCAAACTGAACTACCTGATAAGACTATGGAAGCTAAGTGTTTGCAGAGCATGTTTGAGTTGATTGATTCTGGATTCTTCAATGAAACTAAGGTACTGCTTGATACTTCCTCTTCCTGACTATAAAATTTCACAATCTGCTGTTTTATAAACCAATGTTTGCCCATATCTCGGTTTTAGACAGTAACGATTCAAATTTTCTCGCTTCGAATTTGGTTTTGAGTGGTTTTAGACAGGACTTTGTTAGGATTGGTTTGAATTGGTTTTGAATTCTTCATTTACACTCTGCTCTGATTCTTGAAGAGGAGTAACAGCAATAAGCGATTTTAGTTTTAAATCATGCTTTAAGTAAGCGGTTTCCACTTATCATTTATCACAATAAGAGTTTTATTGTCTATTGTGGGTGTATATAGATTCAGGAGATTGCAAAGGGGGCCACTGAAATGAACGTTCCTATATATCGAACCAACCGGAAACTAGTCGCCACTAAGAATGGCGGGCTGGAAAATCCATCCCCGCTGGTGTTTAATCCGTCTTGGAGGAGAGAAGTTCCACGAGTACAAGGCAATAGATTCAAATATCCTTCGGTAACTGGAGTACGGCTCCCTAGAGACGAAGAAGACATCGCCTTCATGAGCGTTAGTCATCTCCCTTTTTTCTCCTTTATTGTTGTTGTTACAGTCGAGGGGTAGTTTCATCTGATTAGAGAATGCTTTATTGCCAGGTTCTTGAACTCGGAGAACTTATAAAGACGAGACAAGTTACTTCCGAGGAACTCGTTCGGATTTATCTCAAGCAGTTAAAACGGTACGGGAGCTTCCATTCTCTCCGAGTGTGTGCAGGGAATTTTACATGATCTGATGTTGTTAATGGGATATTCTTTGGGAAAAAAAAAAAAAGGTACAATCATGTTCTTGAATCGGTGGTTACTTATACTGAAGAATTGGCATACAAACAAGCCAAAGAAGCTGATGATTTACTGTCTCGAGGAACTTATCTCGGTAGATCTCTCTCATGCAATAAATTTGTTCGTTGGGTTGGTGATCAACTGGTGCTTCAAGCTTCTGATTATGATTTTTTTTTGTTTGTGCATGATAGGACCTCTTCACGGGATTCCATATGGTATGAAAGATATAGTTGCGGTTCCCGGATACAAAACAACCTGGGGTTCAACTTCTTTCAAAGAACAAGTTCTTGATATTGAAGCGTGGGTTTACAAAAGGTCCAGAAAAGAGTTTTTCACCATGTTCATTGATTTCCTTTTGTTGTTCTATTGGATTTGACTTGACAGTGGGATGCTCTCTTTTTTTTTTCTCACTTTTCTTTCTGTTTAGATTAAAAGCTTCAGGTGCGGTTTTAGTAGCAAAGCTTGTTTCGGGTTCTCTGGCTTATGATGACATCTGGTTCGGGGGACGGACTAGAAACCCGTGGAATATCGAGGAATTCTCTACCGGGTCATCAGCTGGACCCGCTGCTTCCACGTCGGCTGGTTAGTTTTTTTAATAGAAAATGAATCAAAATTACGTTTCTATTTGGCTATAGCTGGAAAAATAAACTGTTTCTTTTCCACTGTTTTGGGTTAAACTTTCGTTCAGGTATGGTTCCGTTTGCCATAGGCTCTGAGACAGCAGGCTCAATGACATACCCTGCAGCGCGGTGTGGCATAACAGCATTGCGTCCGACATTTGGGAGCGTTGGTAGAACCGGAGTGATGAGCATATCCGAGAGTCTGGTATGGCGAAATAGCAGCTGTCTTAACGCCCTTCTTCAAACCGAGTAAAAGCTTCAGTGTGTATAACTCTGTAAATGCAACTCCTCTTGTCGCAGGATAAGCTTGGACCTTTCTGTAGAACAGCAGCGGATTGCGCTGTAGTCCTTGACGCCATCAAAGGGAGAGATCCCGAGGATCTCTCATCAAGAGATATCGCATTTGAAGATCCCTTCTCCGTGGATATCACAAAACTCACTGTTGGGTATACCAAAGATGCTGACATGAAGGTAAACAAATAGTTAAAATGCTGTTTGCGATCAGAGTAACCGGGTCTGTGTTGATTCGACATTTGACATCTGCAGGTTGTGGAAGTTCTTGGGTCGAAAGGTGTCAATATGGTTCCTTTCGAACTAAATTATACAGTGGACTCGGTTCAAGGGATATTGAATTTCACAATGGACGTAGACATGTTAGCTCATTTTGACGACTGGCAAAGAACCGGTCAAGAGGATCTCTATGAAGCTCAAGACCAATGGCCGGTTGAGTTGCGCCGTGCTCGTGTAATTACAGCCGTCGATTACATTCAGGTTTTGCCCGTTTTTCATTTTGGTTTATGGAACTGTTTTTTGCGATGCATCTGTGCAGTCCGATTTATATCTCTCTGATCGACCGGTTTAGGCTCAGAGAGCTCGTGGTAAGTTGATTCGAGAAGTGGAGAAGAGCTTTACAGTCGATGCGTTTATTGGAAACGTGACCGATTGGGAGAAAGTCTGTATGGGAAACCTTGTCGGTTTGCCGGTTTTAGTGATTCCGACAGGTTTCAAGAACATATCGGAACCACCGACCAGCGATTGTAGGAGAAGGACAACGATCAATGCTGGAATTTATGCTCCGCCGGAACGTGATCACATCGTAAGTAAATCTAAACGAATATGCATTTTTTCTAACGAAGTGAAATACTGTATAAGAGACTTGCTATAATTTGAGTTTTGAAATTCCCTTGTTTTTTGTTGGTGTGGTAGGCTTTGGCATTGGGTATGGCGTACCAATCGGTTACCGATGCCCATAGAAGGCGACCACCTATCGATGATCTTGGACCGGATGACTCAATACCGAATCCACCTCGGGCTTTAATTCCTCCATGAAGGCTACACATATGAGTTTTTTTTCCAATCTTTTTTGTTTACATTAGGAAATAGTCAGATCAATGTTGTGTGTTTTGTTTTTTCGAAGTTAAAGATATGTTGTGAAATTATGTTAATAAATTGTTTCTGTCCCAAGGATTTATTCGTCAATGTGAAATTAACATTGGCTGGAACTGTTTTTGAAGGGCATGCGAGTGAAATATTGATGATCATGCTTCGTAGTGGAGGACATAACCGGGTCGTTTATTTAAATGTTATAAATAATATATTAACTATAACTAGTATTATCGGTATTTTTGGGATAATGATTTATCTGTGTAAAAGGGTCTTGTTTCCATATCGAACGTGACTGACGGTGACTGGAAATTTGGAAAAGCTAGGTGCTAATATAAAAAGATAAAAAGATACACGTGTTATTTATTTGTTTGTTTTTGTCGCTGTCGTGTAGTATATGTTTGAAATTGCATTTTTTTGCTTTACTAGAAGAGGAAATGGGAAATGCGTGTGTATAGCATTTTTAATCAATTCTGTGTGCGGCGAGTTTTGTGGGTGACAATTTATTGCACTACCTTTGACTTTACGACCTTGATGGCTTTCGCGTTCTAGGTTCGATCTCAGACTAGCATTAAAATTGGAATTTTATACTACTAGTGTTTAGTCCAAAAATAAAAATAAACCAGGAAAATGATATTCCAGAAATTATACTCCATTAAAAAGATATCTCTATCAACGATGCAAGTTGACTTGATATTTATTTTGGGGTTATTAGAATTTGTTTTATCTTATTTATTACTCACATGCAATTCAGTTCCTCGGTCTTACAAATTAATTGCTCTATATGTAACCTTCAGAAGCTGACAGTTGGTGATAGAAGGATAAACCCCAAACCATTAAGCACAAAAGAATCATCTGTTTTAAGTACTTCACCCAATCGCGCCGTTGATATATAAAATAAAACAGCATTAATTTTCTTTTGTTAAAAAAAAAAAAAACAGTTTTTGGGAAAACGTTTTTAAAATCTAATTATGAATTTTATTTCATTTTCTACTACTTGTCAGATTATATAATGGCTAAATTTAAAATGAAAAATAATCAGAAGGACTATCTATGCAAACTTTGGTAAGTAGGCTTTTAGGCTGATTTTCACTTTCCTCGGTACGACCTTAAAACTAACTCTTTTCCGCAAAAACAATTTCTTATAATGGCACCTATGCGTAATTTATCCGAAATAGCGAGGGTAAAACAGATAAATACTAATTATCTCCCCCTCCCCCTCTGTTTATATTTCTTTTACCTCCTCTGCACAATTCCCCTGAGCTCTACCTCTATCTCGAGATCCGCAGTTAACTTTTCAGCACAGACTCAGAGCTTCTCTCTTCTTCTCTTTCTTCCTCTCTTTTTGTTCGATCACAGATTGAATCAGAGAAGGAAAAACAGAGATTCTTCTCCAGATCTAGTTATTTCCTCTCTCATTTGGTTAATCAAGGTATGATCGTCGGAATTATCGTTTAATTCTTGTAGATCTATCCGTCTGTTGACTCAATTAGTCGTTTTCGATTAATTCTGATGTATTGTGATCGAGCGTTAAAGTTTCTCGTCTGGTTGGTGAGAAACGTTTGTCTTTTTTTGGGTTGATTATCTCGATCGAACTTAATAGTTGCAGATCGAGGCGAATGTACTTTTCTGCGATTCATAGAGGACGAAATTTATAGCCTTTTTTTTTAATCGTTGCATGTAGCTCTTAGTCGATGATTTCTTTTGTCTTTCGTGATCTCGAATGCACCAATGCGTCTTCGAATGTTTTTTATCCTGATCCTTTACTGACATTGGTGCAGGTCTTAGCCAGTGAACATGGCATCGGCGACTGAGAACCAATGGCTCAAAGGAAGAGTGAAGGCTGTGACCTCCGGAGACTGTTTAGTGATAACGGCTTTGAGCCACAACAGACCAGGACCCCCGCCGGAAAAGACCATTACTCTGTCTTCCCTTATGGCACCTAAAATGGTGAGCTTCAATCTAAAATCATTTCTTTTGTGCACCCATCATTACTATTTTTAAAAAGTCAAAATGAGATTAGTTTTTGTCAGATGTGGATGTTTGACACAGAAAGCTTGGCCACACAACCTCAACATAAAGTGTCCTTGAGAACAATTTTTTTTTTTTTTTCTCTTAGGCTCGCAGGGGAGGTTCAGATGAGCCTTTTGCATGGGAAAGCAAGGAATTTCTGAGGAAACTTTGCATAGGAAAGGTGCCAAGTTAAAAAATAATTGACTAATTATAAAGTAGGTATTATGATTGACAATATTTTCTCATCTTAACGCTCTTATTTTTTTTTGTGTGAAAACAGGAGGTTGCTTTCAAAGTGGATTACAAAGTGGAAGCTATTGGAAGAGAATTTGGCTCTGTTTTTCTCGGCCACGAGAATCTTGCCAAACTTGTTGTTCAAAATGGTTGGGCAAAGGTGATAAGCATTTTATTTTCTCTCAAGATAATGTTGTCTGACATATGGTTGTGTTACCATTAGCTTCCTGACATGGGGGAGTATTACCTTTACTGTGGACAGGTTAGGGAGTCAGGTCAGCAGAATCCAGATAAGGTTAGTCCTTACATTGCGGAGCTGCTACAGCTCGAAGAGCAGGCTAAGCAGGAAGGGTTTGGTCGTTGGAGCAAGGTTGGTCTTCTCTTCCTTACTTAACTCCCCAAATTCTGCACTCTTCTTATGAATTTTTTACCCAACTCCAGGTTCCTGGTGCTGCTGAGGCATCTACAAGAAACCTTCCTCCTTCTGCCATTGGGGACTCTGCGGGTTTTGATGCCATGGGGCTTTTAGCTGCAAATAAGGGCAAACCCATGGAAGGCATTGTGGAGCAAGTCCGTGATGGAAGTACTATTCGGGTTTATCTTCTTCCAGAGTTCCAGTTTGTGCAAGTATTTGTTGCTGGAGTCCAGGTAATTAAACTTGTTCCCCTGCTCTTTGCCGCGTGCAATTTTTTAAACATTTTTAAGTTTTAAGATGGAACATAGTCCCAGCAATTTTATTTTTATTTCTATTTCAATGAAGTCTCCATCAATGGGAAGAAGAACCACAAATGGAAGTGTTATCGAGACAGTTCCAGATGAGACGAATGGAGATGTTTCTGCTGAGTCACGAGGTCCTCTAACGTCAGCTCAGAGGCTCGCTGCCTCTGCAGCATCGTCTGTCGAGGTTTCCTCTGATCCATTTGCAACTGAAGCCAAGTACTTTACTGAGCATCGTGTTCTTAGCAGAGATGTAAGCTTCGTTCAACAACTTTGCTCATGTTTATCTGTATTTTGGCATTTGGACGATCTCAATCTAAGCTGGATTCTGCAGGTTCGCATTGTTCTTGAAGGCGTTGACAAATTCAACAATCTGATTGGTTCAGTTCATTATTCTGATGGGGAAGCAGTTAAAGACTTGGGTTTGGAGCTCGTTGAAAATGTATATGTTTAATTAAAGCAGTTATTTTGCTTTCGTCTTGATTCGCATATTAAGCCAATGGACTGATAATGATTTTGCTCTACCCTAGCGTTTGGTGGTAGAAACTACTGTTTTGGTGTTAAATATACAACTTTCTTCCTTCTATTGGCCCGCTTTTGGATTTATCTAATACAAAATCACTGGAACATATTATGATCTTCTATGTTGTTGACAAAGTTAATGACATTGGTTGTTATTATTTTTCCTTAGGGTCTTGCTAAATTTGTTGAATGGAGTGCTAACATGATGGAGGAAGAAGCCAAGAGAAAGTTGAAAGCTGCAGAACTTCAATGCAAAAAGGATCGGGTGAAAATGTGGGCAAACTATGTTCCTCCAGCAACAAACTCTAAGGCAATTCATGACCAGAACTTTACGGGAAAGGTAACATGTCCTGTCCAAATTCTTTGTTAAGTACTGTCTTTCTCCTCTGCTTATTGAGTCATTGGTTTTATCTTTCTTTAGGTAGTGGAAGTGGTGAGTGGGGACTGTGTTATAGTTGCCGATGATGCCATCCCATTCGGGAGCCCAGCGGCAGAGAGACGGGTCAACCTTTCGAGTATCAGATGTCCAAAAATGGGTAACCCACGTAGAGAAGAGAAACCAGCTCCTTATGCTCGGGAAGCAAGAGAATTTCTGAGACAACGGCTTATTGGCAAACAGGTACTGCCTTGTGTCTTCTACTCTCATCATTGCCTTTGTGCCCACATATGAAGAGGATTTGATTTTTTTTTTGTTTTCCCCTGGCTACAGGTTATTGTTCAAATGGAATACTCAAGGAAACTCACACCAGCAGATGGTCCTACCACATCTGGAGCTGCAGAAAGGGTCATGGATTTTGGCTCAGTGTTCCTTCCATCTCCTGCCAAAGGCGATTCCGAGGAAGTGGCTGCATCATCTACTGCAGCGATTGCTGGCAGTCAGCCGGCTGGAGTGAATATTGCTGAGCTCGTTCTTTCCCGTGGGTTTGGAAATGTGGTCAGACATAGAGATTTTGAAGAGCGATCAAACCATTACGATGCTCTTCTTGCCGCCGAATCTCGTGCTCTGTCTGGAAAGAAAGGAATCCATTCTGCAAAAGAATCTCCGGCCATGCACGTCACAGACCTTACTGTGGTTAGTAAATAATGTGTCTTTTAGATAAAACTCAATTCTCTCTTGGCTAGCCGTTTTCAGTAATCTAAACGGGTAAGCGTATACTTTTGTCTCAGGCCGCATCTAAGAAGGCTAAAGATTTCCTGCCGTCCCTGCAAAGAATCAGGAGAATACCCGCTGTTGTGGAATATGTCCTCAGTGGACATCGGTTTAAGCTCTATATTCCAAAGTTAACATGTAGCGTTGCCTTTTCATTCTCTGGTGTCAGATGTCCTGGCCGTGGAGAACCCTATTCAGATGAAGCTATCTCTGTAATGAGACGTAGGATCATGCAGAGAGACGTCGAGGTAAACCTTGAATGCACGGCTAAACTCAGCATCTCAGTTTCCTATTTATACTCTGTGTTATTACTTACACAGATTGAAGTTGAGACCGTGGATAGAACCGGGACTTTCTTGGGATCGATGTGGGAGTCAAGGACAAATGTGGCGACAGTTCTGCTTGAAGCTGGCTTGGCAAAAATGCAGACTAGCTTAGGTGCAGACAGGATTGTTGAAGCACATATTCTTGAACAGGCAGAGCGATCTGCTAAAAATCAGAAACTGAAGGTGACAAGCAAATTAATTGTTTAGTGAAGAAAATCCTCTCTTTCGAAACATAATTTGCTAAACCCGTTTTGATGTTTTGCAGATCTGGGGAAACTATGTTGAAGGGGAAGAAGTCTCAAACGGAAGTAGTACCGTGGAAACCAGGCAAAAGGAGACCTTGAAGGTGAATTTATCCACATGATTCTTCACACAACTCAGATCTTCTTCATATCCAATAAAAGAATAAAACCTTCATTTTTCTTTTCATTGCCTACGATTACAGGTTGCTGTTACAGAAGTTCTTGGTGGTGGTCGGTTCTATGTTCAATCGGTTGGTGATCAGAGAATAGCTTCGATTCAGAACCAGCTCGCGTCCCTGAGTATTAAAGATGCTCCCATTATCGGATCCTTTAACCCTAAGAGAGGTGACATTGTGCTTGCACAGTTTAGCCTTGATAACTCCTGGAACCGTGCAATGGTAATTCCACTTCACTTTCTTTATTTCTGTTGCTTTCTTTGCTTCTTTGCTTTATTCGTTTAATCAAATACCTTTGTGTTCAGATTGTGAATGCACCCCGAGCAGCGGTTCAATCCCCAGACGAGAAATTCGAAGTGTTCTACATCGATTATGGAAACCAAGAGGAAGTCCCGTACAGCGCGATCCGAGCAATCGACCCTTCGGTATCCTCAGCACCAGGGCTTGCCCAGCTCTGTAGACTTGCCTACATAAAAGTGCCAGGCCTGGAAGAAGACTTTGGTCCTGAAGCCGGAGAGTATTTGCATACGGTAACGCTGGGAAGTGGTAAAGAGTTCAAAGCAGTGATAGAAGAAAGAGACACAATTGGAGGCAAAGTCAATGGCCAAGGCACTGGACCTGAATTTGCTGTCACTCTCATCGCTGTCGATGATGAGATCTCTGTAAACGCTGCAATGCTCCAGGTCGGTTTTCTCTCACCTTCTCTCGATAAAAACATTTCCCAAGAACCGGTATTTATGATGATGATGAACACAGGAAGGAATAGCGAGAATGGAGAAACGCAAGAAATGGGAGCGCAAAGACAAACAAGCTGCTCTTGATGCTTTAGAGAAATTCCAAGAGGAGGCTCGCAAGTCTAGAACTGGAATCTGGCAGTATGGTGACATCCAATCAGATGATGAGGACTCTGCTCCGGTAAGAAAGCCTGCCGGTGGTCGCCGGTAAATTATCGGAAACCGATATACGTTTGTGATATGGTTCAAAAGGACCATGAGGTAGAGGGAGAGAAGCATCAGTATCAGGTCGGTTTCTCTAAAGGGTTTAAAGGCATGTCATCGAACTTTTTTTTTTGTAACGTTTTAGATTGTTCCCCCTTTTTTTTTACTTTTAATTTATACTCTTGACGTGAAAGAAAAATTTCTATGTAGAACTTGAAATAAGGGAAAGTTTGAACTATGCTTACAGTTTTGCCTTTTTTTTTTTGTGTGTGTTTCATTATCCAACTTTTCTTTCTTTTCGTTAAGCCAGCGTGGAATGCGTGATATGTTTATTCAACTATGCTTACGTCACATTAGAGAAATGGAGAGAAAATTACCCCAGCTAAGTTAATTTAGTGTTCAGGTAATTAAAAATTATACTATTGAAATTGCTTAAACTACACTATGGATTACTCGTTGAATGTCTTATCTTTATTAAAAAAGAAAATATAAAATTATTAAAAACTTTATAATTTTCTAAACATGTATCTTTGGCATTTCGGGAAATTATGGAAAATATTAAACAGTTCTACACAATTTTAAATATTTTTGGGTAATTTTGAGATAATTTAAAGTTTATAGATTTATTTAAAATAATTTTAAAGATTTAATTCTCCAAAGTCCAGACAATGTTATTTGGATCTTTCAGACCCGATTACTTTTATATGAAAAGTTCCGATAATTCAGGTAACAAATAAGATCGGATGATCCAAACCAAAGTGCACAGGCCTTACACTGATGATGATAATGCCCATTGTTGTGAATTTCCAGTTTTCAACTCAAATGTTTCAATTGTCGTTATCCACAATCACATAAAAGCGTACCCAAAAAAATAAGTGCAAAAATAAACATGTTACAATCTTTGTCTTATATCAGTTCTACTATTGTCTATACGAACACAACCGGTTTGGTGATAAACCGAAACAAAGAAGCCCAAATATCAAATTCTAACTCTCACGCCTCGTCTGCCTCTTTCGTGGTGCAGCCGCCGTTTCTTCCTTCTCCGTCTCTGCCTCGCTCGTCGTGGTGTCTGTTGCTGTTTCCGGTTTCTTCTTTTCCACGTTAACCTACAAATAACAAATTATACACCAAATCTCGTCAGAGACCAAAACAACCACAAATTATGCAAAACCAGCCACCAACCAAAACATAACATAAATGATTCTAAGATGTTGTTTTCACCTTTGAACCACCAAATACGAGCTTAAAGAAGATAGAGAGGAAGACGACCACGACGGATATGAGGACACCGATGGTTAAGTTTGGCTGTGTTTCAGCTTTCTCAATGAGTTCCTACAAAAGGGAAATTGAAGATTTCTGAGTGAACCTTCTTCTTCATACAATATGTTGTAAAGTTTGGAAACGTTAACTTACCATGATTTTTGACTTGTACGCACTTAGGAAAGAAATGTCTGCAACCTTGTATAAGAGGTCGAACACCTTCTTCTGCAGTAATGCTCTTTCACATATAATAAGTAAAATTTTTTTTTTTGCTTTTTATATTTGAGACAAAGAGTGTTTTGTGTTGAAAATCAATTTACCTGGTAGCTCTTGAGACCATCTGCCTCACCAGCAGCTTCATCTTCTGCCTTTTGTTTCTCTTTCTCAACATCAAACTTGGGCTTCCATGTGGTTTGTCTGTACGTCTCTGCGACCTTCTCGTCTTTAGCTATCAAGACGTTGTCAAATAGTATACCTTCTTGCATCGTCCAAATCTCGATACCAATGGCTGCAATGGGTTCGAAATTCGGCCTGTCAAGCTCAAAATAGTCAGGGTTTGGAATGTCTCTGGGGTTCCAGATTCCCTTGTAAGCTGGGTTATCTATAAGAGGTGAGCTCCATTTGCCCTTGTAAGCAGGGTTCCTCTTCATCGGTCTCTTCCATTCTCCGCATCCGGGTGCTGCCTCTCACTTGGGGTTCGAAACCTTGGGAGCCTCCCACTCACCGTCTTCCTCATCATCCCAATCTTCCGGCTTGCTTGCCTCGGGGTCTTCAACCTCTTCAGGCTCATCATCCAACCATCCTTCGGGTTTCTCCACTTCCTCAGCTTCGATCTCCATAGGTGCATCCTCGTCCCAGTCGTCAGGCTTCACAGCGTTGGGATCAGGAATCTTGGCTCTCTCATCCCAGTCTTCTGGTTTCTTGTCCTCTGGATCAGGGATGGTCTTGGAAGGGATCAAAGGAGGCTCAAAGTCTTCAGAAGAAAGTAAATTACCCTTCTTCTTCTCCTCGCCGTCGACCAAAATCCTCACTTCATTGTCGGGTTTCAAGATTGCAGTGTAGACATGAGAAAGCTTGTCATATGGAACAGATGGAGGGAACTTGAGATGGTGCTCGACATACTCGCCACTCTTGGGGTTCTTGTGCTTCAAGATGAAATGCACCTTGTTCGTAGCACCACACTTGTCAGGTCCAAACATGATAGAGTAAGGAGACTCGTTGTCGAAGCCCTGAGGTACCCATCCAGCTTCTTGAGGGCGAAGGTACTTGATGTAAGCACCACCACACTCGAGGCCTTCCTGGAAACGAGCCTCGTATTGCAGAACAACAGTTCCGTCCTTGAGGTTTAGAGGCTCATCAAGCACTTTCACTATTCCGTACTTCCTAGCTTTCTCACTCACGAGAAGTCCGTAGTCGTCATGACCTTCGCTCTTCTCGTGCTTCCACACACCTGGAGGGTTCAAACAAGAAGCAATCTTTCAAGGCTTTAAACAAGAAAACTGCCAGATTCTCACATTCTGTGTCCTTTCCACTTCCAGTAAAAATGAAAGTTTCTAAATTTATTCCAAAAGTAAAGAGCTGAAATAAGCTTTTGAAACTACAGAGCATATAAACTATATAAATGATTATAACGAATTCAGAAACCAATAGTCTTCCATCTGATTCTAACTTCCAGTACTTAAACCAACAAAAGAATACAAAAAATCCTAAACAAGAATCACTACTCAATCGAAAGGTTTACCTTGGTATTCCGCTTTCTCCGATACGATCCAGCGACCATCAAACGGCTCGTCGAACGATTCATACAGGATCTGAACCCAAAAACGAAAGAAAAACAGAACCGAAGATTAAGTTACTGGAAATTCAATGAACACATCTTAAAAACAGAAACTTCCCAACAATAGTAAACCATTTACCGTTTGCTCGTCACAGTAGCAAACACTCTGAAACGAAATCAAAGCTACAAGAAGCACTGAAACGAACGTTAGAATCCGTTCTCTCATTCTCGCAGTCTCGAGATAACAGAAAGAGAATACGACGATGAAAGTAGAATCTCAGAGATGAGATGTGTTTCAGATTTCTCCCGAAGTTTTATGTTTTCTCCGATACATATACTCTAACCTCCCCTGAGTCTCTTCGTGTAGACCGACCTCACAGTACGTCATTTTGAGAGTCTTCTGCCAATGAATATCGCTCGCCACGCGACGCTGCCCTATCACAAACAGCCACGTCATCCAGATGCCTACCTAGATCCTTGGGCCTAGGCCCAACGTAATACTGTAAACCCACTCTGTCCAGAAATTAGAATGCGTCCTACCCCGGACTACTTTAGAAGGTGAGATCAAGTAAACCGAATATCATATCAAACTAAACCGAAGAGACTGGTTAAATTCCGAATTGGGTTTTATCTTGACCAAAATCGTTTTCTAGTTTGACATATTCGCAATACAACTAATCCCCAAAATTAATCAAGTTGATTTTACTTTCCCCACAAAGATTATTAAGGGATTAGAGATTCGCCAAGCTTTTCAATAACACGATGATTCGCCAAGCTTTTCAATAACACGATGATTCGCCAAGTTGAACTATAGTTGCTTTCCCCACACAGAGAGCCAAATTTTATAAAAATTAATTAGCAAGGAACCAAAATTCGGTTAGATATTCACAAGCTCTTCAATAACACGATGATTACTTTAATAGATATACATTCAGACAACATAGATTAAAACCTTAATTAACCCATCTTAAAATATCTTGATCTCATTAAGATGCTGTTTTATTTTAGACAAAGAAAACGCATATAATCCGTCCTACACTGCTACACAGTTCAGTGAGGCGTAGCAGCCGACATCTTAGGATCAACCCCAACATCCTTGAGCGTCACGGCACGAGGTTTATGAGCGAACTGGTCTTTCCTGATTGGGTCGGGAATAACATCGTGCTTGTCGAACTCCTGAACGTGAGCCACTTTCCTGAACCACGACCTGTTCGCAAACCGGTCCGCTTCGTTAATGACCCTGTCAGGATCCTCAACCTCGGGAACAGTCTCCCTTGTCTTCTTGTTGACACGCACGCTTGGGTTTTCGTGGAGATGAAGATACGCCGTGTAGAGACCGAAGGACACCGACAATGAAATCATTCCAATGGAGACGTAAACGGGTTTGAAGTCACCTTTGGTCGCCGCCGTTGTGGTGGTGGTTGGTTTCTGGCCACCGTACTCTGCCGCCGCTGTAGAGTGAGCTTTGGATCTCGGTGTCGTCGCCGTCGTGTAAGTTCTTAACCTTTGCACCATACTTTTTAGGTGACCCTTAAAATGACAGAAGGTAAAAAAGTCAAACCATGAGGCCCAGTAAACCACAGTGAAACGACGCCTAAATTAACTGTTTTTTGATAAAATGCTATCCTATCAGTGTTATTAAATTCCTGGATTCCAATTTTAAATGCTAAACTAATAAGTAGATCCGTGGTTATAAACATTATAAAAATTATCCCACGCCTAATTAAAAAACTGTTGACCCGTCGACTATTGGGTACTTACTGTTGATCGGACCGCCATAGCTGATTCTTTGAGAGGGATCTGTTAACAAACAGAGTAAAATTAACCGAAAAGAAGAGCAATATATACCGTCTTTGGGCTAGCTCTGGTTTAGTACTTTACTTTCTGTGTTGGATAAATATTTGGAGTGTTGGGATTGTGCGATATAAAGGAAGATGGTCTCCATCTGGAATTGAGAAGAGAGATGTAGAAGGTTATCAGCACACGTGTAAGCATTTAGGAACATGCACTCTAATTCGTGGAAGTGTCTTGAAGATCCACGTCACATCAGATTCCTTATAATTGGATCTACATAATTTTCTTTTTCATTGGTTCTGTCAAATTTTGAAAAGTACATGGATTTAATAAATTTGTTAATCACAAGATTAATAATGAATGGCTTAATGGATAGAAGGATAAGACCAAGTTTTTAGTCATACTATTGCGCGTAATGCATGGAGACCACTGCAATAGTAGCTAAAGACGTTTCTACTTTCTATTATAAATCTGATCTCTCTTTTTTTTAATATATATATATATAAATCTGTATGCCACACTCCTACTAAAATTTCGTAGTGATTTGATTAGAACGAAATGTGTTGTTCACATGCATTTAAAATTTTGTTGTAAATGTAATATGTACGATTTAAAAGTTTAAAACAGGCCGACAAAAAAAAAGTTTAAAACAAATTTAATTTTTTGAGGGCTAACGATTTCGTTGTGCTTTTTGGTTAGTTCAGTTAATAGTGTTTCTAATTCTGGTAACGTCCGTTTTAGTCAAGAGACGAGTATTATGTCGACCAAAATAAATTCAATTCTTAGATTTGTCTATAAAATTCAATAGTTGTGTATATTTTTATTTTTTGGTCAAGCAAATAGTTGTGTATATTTATGAAAATACATAAATAAGAAAATATTTTTTAATAGAATTATCTCTACTTTTTATAGTACTGTTATATATATATTTGAGTATTAACATTCAGTTGTAGTCAGATATGTTAACGAATGGTAAAAGAAACATGCTCCATTTGTGATAAGACATAACTATGGTACAAAGCTCTTTCGCAATAAGGAATTGAATTTAAATTTATAAATTGATTTAAATATGATAAATTGATACGAGTTGAACTAATGCTTTGTGCTTACTAGCTCCCACTTTAATGGGATTAGTGCTTATTCGACGTGATTATTGACCATTGCTAATTTTGTTATAAGAAAAAAAGTTGTAAAGAAACGTTTTAAAAAAAAAAAAGTTGTAAAGAGGTTTATAATTTACAATCCTATATAAAGAAAGATCTACGGAATTATTTGGTGGTTTATGATTAACCACAAATTAGTTGCCGACAAAACAAATTCACAAATTTACTTTATTATAATATTTCACAAACAAACAAAATAGCCTAAGAAGCATGCACAAACTAATCCTTCATTAACCAGTAACCACAATTAATGTACACCAACAATAGTGGATATCTTTGATTTCACGAATTGGTTAGAATCCATTACTTCTTTATATAATAAGATATTCATGTACAATAAAATATGGAAAAATGTTTTTCCTATGCATAAATTAAAACCAATTCATGGTAATTCAATAGTTCATATGTTTATTTTAGAATTGGAAGATTAGGGTTTGAATCATTCTATTGCGATAAATATTGTTTGAAAAACCGATATATATACTATATAAAAAAAAATGGTGGTCTTTCGGAAAAAAAAACTGATACTATATAACTCAATGTCAGTTGGATGAGCTAAGTGGTCCTCGTATGACCACTAAACTGAATCACCTCCTTAGAAATGAGTATTTTATGTACTATTTTAATTTTTAGTGGATATGACGACATACAATGATACAAATATAACTCGCTTGTGTTTTCAATTGTCATGGATTAACTAAAAAATATAAAGAAGAAAACAATTTGGACGAAGGGAGATTGATAAAAGAGAAGAAAATACAATATTTTACGCCTATTTTCGACATTGTTCCGCATTTCATAAAACCGAGAGCTAGCTAGAATCTCTAATAGTTGGTATAAATTATTAATTTGGGATTGAAAACATTACTATTATTAACTTTGGAAAGGGGATGCAAAGCAATCGCACTACGACGCACACATGTGGTCCTTCCTTTCTTTGTATTACTATTTCTGTTTACTTACTATAATTAACATTTTTATATATATAAATCTTTACGATGCAAGGATAAGATTATCGATATTTGTATTTTTATTTTTATTTTATTTCGTCAAACCTACTATTTTGTAGTCAGGGAGGCATATATGTAGCATAGGACATCAAAAGGATGAACCTACTATAGCGACTGTATATAACTTAGAGTAAAACAGAAAAAAAAAAAGTGATAAAGAGAAGAAAGTATAAAAGATTGAAAAGAAGAAAGAGAGAAAAGCAGCCTAATTTGAATTTACTTTCATAAATTCTAGAGTAAAAGTTAGTGTGTATTATCTCCTCTTTAATAGTAATAAGTGATAACTAGCATAAATACAAAGACAAAAAAAATTATACTTGATTGGTAGCTTTTTAGCTGAACCTAGAGTAATTTCAGATTTAGATCGAGTAAAATATTACTCTATTACAACTAACCAATCACAGCCAATGTTTTAAAACTCTTTTAAAAGTAATAACCAATAATGTATTTTTATTTTCACAATAACTAATTTCTGTCAGTAATTAAAAAAAGAAAATCATCTAATGTAGTTTAATAAAAATTTATAGTGTAAAAGCAAGAAAAGGTATTAACGAAAAACAGCAACAATAGCAATAGTTTAGGCTGCGATCTGTAGATAGATAATACATTAGTATATATAATTCCGACAAGTGGAAGATAAATATAGCAAAAACTATAGCATAATTCCTTCCATTAGCAGAAACAACCTCGATACTTCTTTGTCATATCTTTTTCATTCTTGGTTGTCTGAATATATATTGAGAAACAGCATTAGATGACCATAGATAATGTATAAATTAGTCGACAATAAAGTGTGCTCTGACATTTACTTTTTAAAAGTTAATGATCATTTAATCCTTTCTTTCACTCTTATCTTTTTTTCTTCTACTTTACCGTGAAACAAATTTCTATGTGAACGAAGAAGAAAAGATGAAGAAAAGAAGGAGAAAAAAAGAAAAAGGGGAAAAAAGAAAAGGAAAAAACTGATAAAAGATGCTGAAGGTGGAGACGGAGGTCGATGATGGTGTTGGGATGATGGTGATGGTGGCGATAGTGATGGTAGCAACGGGGCATCGACAACAGCGGTGATGACGGCGACAACGGTAACTGTGCGACAGTGGCAACGACAACTGTGACAACGACGGCGGCAACGACAACAGTAGTAACAATATCGTGGTGGCCGGTGGTGACAAAAATACAACGATAACTTTGTTAACTTTGTTAAGTTAACAGAGTTATTTAAACAATAACACACATTTTCTATGATATGATAACTCGTTTACACTATATTTTTTTAGATAACTGGTTAACTGGATAACTTGTTAACATGATAACTAAATTAACAAGATAATTTTCCATAAATAACTGGGTTAACATTTAGTTACATGGATAACTGGTTTAACAAGTATGATGGATAACTGATTTAACAAATATTTTTTCACAATATGTTAACTTGTTTAACATGGTAACTGCATGTTAACTACATAATAACAGTGTCAGCTTATGCAAATAGTGTTTTTAGACAGATCGTAAACAGTGTCTTCCAGCGAATGATGAATAGTATTACCGGGTTTTTTCATCAACAACCAAGTTTTCTGACCAATGGCATGTTCTGTAATTAAGCATAATAAAAAGGATTTTTTAGGGTAAAAAATTATCTCTTTTCTATTTATTTAATTTACATTTATTTATTCCTACTTATCTAATTATTAAATTATCTATGTATATCTATTAATATCACCCATATATATTATACCACTAGCTTCAAAACTATAATCTAATATAAATTTCAGATGAAAAAAACAAAAAATTTGCTTGAATAATTCTACAAATTTGTTGATATTTTAAGATTAATAATAACTATATATTTTTACCAAATCTTTCATAATCGAATTTAGAATTTTCTTTATCAAGTGATCCTGTAAATCCTGCAACTTTAAAGAAAAATATATTTACGATTATATAATTATACTATTTTTACCATTAAAGCTAAAACGGCCACTTGACTAACTTGTTAATAATAAATCAATAATAAATATGACTGTCACGCTTATTATTTTATACCATGCAATAATGCAAACTGGATTTCTTTTAAAAGTAAAACATGCACATTATTAAAGTGTTTATTATACTTTTTACCGAAGTTAGGTATAACTTTCAAAAAGATTCCATGGGTTGGAATAAAAACAGAGCAAAACAGATTTTTTAGCAAAACAAAAATAAAAATAACAAATATTGTTTGGATATGGGACCATACGAAGAAGCATTATAAATAGGTTGAAGAGAGACGTAGAAGACTGAAAGGAACACTAACGACTAACGTTTTATCTCTCCTTGTCCACTAACCTAAAGGAAGAGAAAAAAAAAAAGATGTGGAGGAAGAAACGGAAAAAGAAGACGGTGTTAAGAAGCTTCCGAGCTAACGTTAACGGAAGTTAACACGGTTCCGTTATCTTCCTCTGTTCTTGTTAACAGGGGAAGGACACAAAACGGCAAGTCATCAGAGGCAAAGGGAAGGCTACGCCTTTCTTCTTTTCGTAATTACTCTTTCAGTTTTTTTTTTTTTTTTTTTCTGTCTTTTTCTTCTTCCGGTGCTTCTCCGGTGAACTCTCCGGTGATGTGTTGATTCCCTGACGAGAAGTATTCCGTTTGCTTGTAATAGATTCACAATCTTGTTTTTTTCTTTTTCTTTTTAAAGAAAATCTTTACAATCTTGTTGTTTCTTTTGAAACTCTCTTTATATATCAAGATCCAAATTGCCATCCACATGTTTTTGACTGCTTTACAAAAAAAAACATACGCTGAGAAATTTTCGGCTTGAAAATGATATTGTTAATTCTATACAAATTTGATTTAATATAGTTCCGACTTAGCTATCAAATTTGAGCCAGCCCTGTATAATAAAACTATATAATTTCATACACAGTTATGCTAGTTATGGTCTATACTATAAGAAGTTAAGAAATTACAAATGCATATATTCCTAATTCACAATCATTTCTCACCAATTTCTTTCTTTTATTTTGTTACAAGTCCCCTGATAGCATCTACAATGTCCATAATTAACAAATTATTGTTACTGAGAACTACACTAAATAGTTTAAAATTCTGAAGTATAACCTATACAAAAAAAAAATGACCCCTTGTGAACCGTAATTTAAACAGAACCGTGATTTAATCCATTAAAGATTCGTTTGAAGATGTGACTATTACAGATTGGAGTCTTGATCATGAACACATCAACGACCAGACATGTTACCGTCTCGTCTTGTTTCTGTTATCTCATAGTATAATCTAGAGCTCAAGAGTCAACAAGTGACGACCCCTTGGGAACAAAAAAAAGAATGACTAACCCCGAGAAAATTTGAATCGGCTAATCAAGAGCCATATTTTTCTTCATAGCTTCATAAACAATGTATGTGATGCTTGCGGCTGGAACTACTTTAAGAAGATTGGGTAAGAGGCCTCTGTAGAAACCTCTCAGGCCTTCGCCTCTCATCGTTTTCACAAACTCTTGCTTCATTGTCGTCTCTGAACTATCCGCTTGCATTCTGACAGGACAAGGATCGAACTTGTTAAAACAATCACAGGCAAGAAAGGAAACACATTAAATTGTTACCTATTTGAGTTTTTTTACCTTGTTCTTACAACCTGTAACGGGTAAACGCATGATGCTCCAAGAGCTCCTGATGTCATTCCACAGCTGAGCTGTATCAGTGGACCCGGTTCTGCACAGAATTTGAAGCTGTTTCAGTATATCATAGAACAAACATATGCAAATAACAGTAAGGATACAAGGCTTAGATGCTCTAACCGGTGTCATGAAGAATATATGTTCTAGACAAGTCTTTTAGCGTTTCATATGCAGCGAGGTCGATTCCTGCATAGGGGATAATCCCAAGAAGAGAAGGAAAGAGACCCTTGTAGAACGCCCGAGGTCCCTCTCTCACCCATATATCCTTTGTGAGCTTCCACAACTTCGGTGCCTTCCCGCCTTCACTTACACAAGTCTGTAACCGGGTTTTCACGAGATCCATAGGGTAAATAGCGGTTTGAGCCACCGCACCAGCCATTCCACCTGCCATAAGCCTCGCGCTCGTACCAATATCACCTCCCTCTCCCCCAATCATGGGTTTTAGCATCTCGTAAGCACAGAACTTAATTGCGCTTTCAGGAGCAACCTTCATGACATTTAACCCATTTCCTCTGAAGAAACCCATCAACTTATCTTCTCTCCATATCTTCCTGATGGTCGGGAGGACCCCTGCGTGTGCTCTTTGAACTTGCAAAACAACTTTCAGGCGATCCAGAGGTGCCGTTGCAGTTCTGGAAACAGCTCCAGCTAGTCCTCCTGCGAGAAGTAATCTGCTTCTTTTGACATGTTTGCTTATACCATCCGGTATAACAGCTTGCTCCCCAATGTCTATCAAGCACACCCTTTCCCAGTGATGATATATGTTTTCAATGGTGGCTTCATGAGGGTATAACAAAAGAAAATCTCTCCACTCTTCGAATGTTATAGTTCCATTGTTGTCCTTATCAACATGCTCCACAAAACGAGCGAGTTCCTCATCATCGATTTCAATGCCTACAAGAACACAACTGTGGGGCTTATATGGGTTGGAGATACTCAACAATCAAAACATAAAAGCTTCTACAAAAGATTACAATAAGACCGATTAACCAAGAACACGCTGTAACATCAATTAGCAAATTCACCATGAATGACTGACCAAACTACCAGTAGCGAGCCGTAAACAAATCAAAATCCACAAATCCCATAAAGGCTCGAAATTCACATGAAACCCATATACTGTATCATATGGTTCAATGAAAAACTAATGGATTGTTTACCAAAATGTTACCAAATTGTTCATTGTTCGTGGGTATGAATGGCCATTTGCAAGAGTAACAGTAGAAATGGAATCACATACCGGCCTGAACAAGAGCCTCCCATAGCTCCTCAGGCAAAATGCAGCCATTGTGCGCGACATCAATGGCCTGGAAAATCCTGTAAAGCTCAAGCTCCTTAGCGTCAATGTAGCGACGAAACTCCTGGTAATCCACGCGCCCATCTCGATTCGCGTCGCAGACTCTAAACAAATCCCTAGCGTACTTGTACTCTGGAGGAATCTGAAGCGAAGCCAGGCCCTTCTCGATCTGAGCGTAGTCTAAGAACCCTAGGCTCGAATTGTCGAAGAAATCGAACAAGCTGCGAATCCGAATCTCCCTCTCCCCATTTGTCTCTCGTAACGCCAACAGAACATGCTCCATCGTGACGGTTACAGGTTTCTTCGTCGGGTTGCGGTATTTGGGTTTCGATTTTGCCGTCTCCATTGCTGATTCGCGATCAATCGAGATTGCTCAGACGGAAGAAAAAAAAAAATTAGAATGTTTCACCAGGGGACTTTGAATGATTCTACGGATCGTTCATCTCCTCGCGTATTTACACAGGAGGATTGACTCTGAGACTTCAAAAGAGTGAAATTCTGGTCCTGGGTTGTGAGGAAGAAGACCTCAAAAGCACCTAAAGAGAAGAGTCTTCGCGTCCAAGACGAACACACACAATCCCCCAAATTCAAATCAGGAAAACCAATAAAAAAATCCAAAAACTTTGGAAAAATCAATTGACTTCGCTCTGAGTCCTGGCTTTAAACGACGGCCGGTGAAGGAAAATCCGGCGTCATCTGTCAACCGCAAGTGACGGTAGCATATCCCAATCTCTCTATCTTCCCTCCCTCGCCTCTGCCTTTGCGGCAGGTTTTCCACGTGCAAATCCTTACGGCGCGTGCGCATCAGTCAAATTGAAACCGTGCGTATCCGGTTTGAACCAAAACCGAATGGTCAATTGTGTTTGACCGAAAATTTGATATTTACATTACAAGAGACGAATATAGAAAATTACAACACTTGCGATGGCAAAAACAAACTTTTGGAAAAGAATAAAAATCATTTTTGTAGACAGTATTTAAGTGGATTGATGAATATTTGGTAGAGACCTTCTCGCCGGTTCGGTCTCCGGTTTTAGAAATTGGAAAACAAGATTACCAGCACGAAATCCTCGGCATTTTTCTGGATCATGCGATGAAAGGGTTTTTATTAACATACATACTGCTACGACAACTCATAATAAGATTCTTCTTTATTCTTATTACAAGGACATATTCTTCGTTCGTTCACATGAATCATGTTTCACATACAATCCAAAAGTTATGATTTTACATCATTTCTTTCAATACGAGATTCATGCTTTCACCGAAGGATTTTAGCAATCCTCACTGTGGACGTGAAGACAAAACAAATCAACACTGGAATTGCAACGGTGTTGTTGTGGTTCGTGGAGATGATTTGACAGAACTAACATGTCCAAATTGTCACGATCGATTGTGCTCTCAAACAAGTGTCTTTTTAAACTTTTATCATTTCATCTTTGAAATCTATTTGGTATGTCTCATAATGCACAAATTTGAATGTAGTGTTGAAATCCTCCGCATTTTTTTTGCATCATGCGATGATAGGGAGAAATGGATAGCACGAGATGTTCCCGAATCTCAACAGAGTAAATGTCTTTTTTATTTTTTATTATTTCATCTTTGAAATCCATTTGGTATGTTTGATAATGCACAGATTTGAATGTATAGTGTCAAAATCCTCTGCATTTTCCTGCATCATGCGATGATAGGGAGAAATGGATAGCACGAGATGTTCCTGAATATGAACAAAGTAAATGTCTTTTTATTTTTTTATTATTTCATCTTTGAAATCCATTCGGTATGTTTGATAATGCACAAATTTGAATGTATAGTGTCGAAATCCTCCGCATTTTCTTGCATCATGCGATGAGAGAGAGAAATGGATAGCACGAAATGTTCGTGGATCTAAACAGAGTAAATATGTTTTTAATTTTTTATCATTTCATCTTTGAAATCCATTTGGTATGTCTGATAATGCACAAATTCGAATGTAGTATCGAAACCCTCCGCATTTTCCGGCATCATGCGATGAGAGGGAGAAATGGATAGCACGAGGTGTTCATGGATCTGAACAAAGTAAATGTCTTTTTAATTTTTTATCATTTCATCTTTGAAATCTATTTGGTATGTCTGATAATGCACAAATTTGAATGTAGTGTCAAAACCCTCTGTATTTTCATGCATCATGCGATGAGAGGGAGAAATGGAAACCCACGACACGAAAATGGAAAACCACAGCACGGCCATTTGTAGGAGCTGAGCACCTCGCTGATCGAGCTCCACTCCAGATTTCCAGCCAACCCCCAACAGTGGGAGAGTCTTTGTAGTACCTATGAGCACATCTCGTCTGAGTTTTCACTTGCTAGGCACTATGAAATTCGTCCACAGCGCACCAGGGCTGCCACTGCAGCTATAGGTATATTTTAATTTCTGATTGAAATATGCTGTTTTTCATTGTCGTATTTCTTGCTAATGTAATATTATCTTTTCCAATATTTTTATGTAGTTGTGTTGTTGGCTGTTCTCCAGTTTAGGAGGCAGACAGATCGCGCTTGGGATGCCCCGATCGAAGCAGAGATTCAGCGCTGGATATACCGTCCATTGAGAGAAGAGCCGATTCTGCTCATGGGACGTTATGAATCTTAAACATCTTGCCAAGAAAGATGTTTCTTCTATCTCGAAAACATATCGTTACCTTCTACTTTTGAGTTAACTGCTCTCATGTGTCGTGAGAACTTATCGTTACCTTCTACTTTTGTGTTAACTGCTCTCATCTGTCGTGAGAACTTATCGTTTACCTTCTACTTTTGAGTTAACTGCTCTCATCTATCATGTCCAGTGTCGTGCGAATACTTTTAAGAGGTTGAGGCGAGTTTAATTTTTTTTTAACGTAAATGTATATATATATATATATATTTTTTTTTTTGTCGACAATCTCACCTTTAGAACGGTTTAGAGATCTAAACCGGTGGAGTTTAATTTACATAATTTAAATTTAAACAATACATAATATTTATTTAAAAAATAATAATGAAAGATAAAACCTAAAACTATTTTTTTTAAACTATTACATCATTTTTTTATATGAAGTTTTCATCAAATTTCCATAATAAACGATACTAAACTATTGCTGAACATAACTAAAAATTATTGCATATAGAAAAATAATGTCAAAATCATGGATTGAAATATTAATGGCTCTAAAACAAACAACTAGATTTTTTGGAATTTTAGTAACTAATAAAACTAATTAAAATAACACTTTTTTTCAACAAAACTTGAAACTAATTTTTGGGATTTGCAAACTTTAAAAGTTTAATATTATTTTAGGTGAAACAAATGCCTTTTTGCTAAACTTTAAGCACGGCTCTGATCGTGTCCACCGGCAATTACTGTCAGCAAGATGACTTAGCAATTTCTATTTTAATATTCCCTCTGTTCCTTAAAGAAGATAGTTTTAGAAAAATAAATTGTTTTAAAATGAAAGAAGTTTTCAATTTTTTAGATGTAGTTATTGTCAATTTTTACTTAATTTATTCTTATAATATTTAATATTTAAAGAATAATTTAAGTAATAATTAATAAAAACAAGGTTAGAAAAGTTTTTGTAAAATTTTGAAAAAACTCAAAAAAAAAAAAAATTGGAACCAGGGAGTATTAATTAAGTTTTGTGAATCTTATGAATGAATGAAAGGTTTGTTTGACTGCCTCTATTGAGGAAACATCTGTTGCTGCAAGGTGTTCGACAATATAGTCGGTGATGCACGTATAAATGCGTGGTTTATCCTAGTACTTTATATACATTAAAAAAATGCGTGGTTTATCCTAATCCTTTTCAAGACTTAGGTATTACTTTTTCTGTTTCTTGAAAAAGGTTGGTTTAGAAAAAAATTTGTTTCAAAAAGAAAGATATTTTTAATTTTTAGGTATAGTTATTGTTCTTTTTTACTTAATTTACTCTTATAACATTTATTATTTTAAAGAAAACTAAAGTAATAACTAATAAAACAAGGTTAGAAAAGATTTTTTAAAAAGTTTCTTAATATGTAAACCAAAACAACTTTCTTTAAAAAAGGGAGTAAAAAACAAGACTTATTTATAAACAAACAGACCCATTGTTACTCATCCTCTCTCCTTAAACGCCTTGAACGCTCTACGCCGGCCGATCCAGTTTCAAAGCAATCGCAACTCTCCTCCACGTCTCCCCCCAGGATCTTTTCTCTTCTCCCAACACAACACTCCTTGCCATCGACGATTCTGCCTTATTCAACACGTCATCGCTACCTCCTCTGTTTCTCAAACAGCTTCTTCAGTACCACACACTCCCTCTCAGGCTTCCGATGAAGGACCTACTCAAGAAGCCTCAAGGGACCTGTCTCCCCACGCTTCTCCGTCACAAGGGCGTCGAAATCTCCACCGTCGACAAAGAATCAAGAACAGCAGATGTGAATCATGTCCTGATTTCGCATCCCGACATGTTTCTTGGAGATTCGTTGGTTATTCATGAAGTTCTTGGAACTTTCTCTCCCCTGCAACCTCATTATATCCTCCAGTCATCATTGTGTCAGTCTGATACAAACAAAGCGAGTGAAGAACAAGTCCCGGTTAAGATAGATTGGATTCGGATCGTTCAGCTGCTAAGTTCAAATGGGTTTGTGCCATTTGCAATAGGATTGCACTCTGTTCTCATTAGGATCGTTGCAGATCCACACAAGAACTTGACCGGCCACGCCGAACCTGGTCTCATTGTCATCTGCTTCTCCGTTGCTCTGTGAAGTTGTGAGGCATTTCTAAAGGCATGCCATGCCACTTGCACGTGGAGCTGGAGAAACCTGACTCTTTCTTTGTGAGATGGACGGAAATGCTTTTTGGATCTCTTTAACTCATTCTTTAATAGAGCTATATTTAAAACTATAGCTAACTGACCTAATTTTGTTTTGGATTGTCAGTTAGTTCTGAGGCAACGTTGTCTCTAATTTTGAAACATATATATATATATATATATATTGATACGTTTGGTAGCGATCTTCTCGCCGGTTCTGTCCCCGGTTTTGGGAATTGGAACACGGGACTACCAGTACAAAATATAAATAGTTTATGTTGAGGAATAATCGACAACCGACCTTAGCTCAGTTGGTAGAGCGGAAGACTGTAGTCTGTGACAGATAATCTTTAGGTCGCTGGTTCGATTCCGGCAGGTCGGACTTCTTTTACCAAACCCAAAAGCTATTTTGCGATTTAATTACGATTTTGCCATTGCCATACGATCTCTCTCATCTTGCAGCTTTTTTTTTTGTTTTACCTTTTTTTGGAAGTAAAGTGCAGTGTCAAAAAGAATCATATGGTTTCATTACAGAAAATGACGCTTTTCTTCTACGATTACGAAAACGAAAAGGGTTTTCACTTTTCATTAACATACATACCGCTACGACACAGTTCATAAGATTCTCCTTCTTTTTTTTATTCTTTTACAGAGACATGTTCTTCGTTCGTTCCCAGGAATCCCGTTTCACAGACAAACCAAAAGTTCTGATTGTATACATATTTTCTTTCAACACGAGGTGCATGCTTTCACCGAAGGTTTTCAGCAAGCAATCACAAAACAAATTGATGATGATTTTATCCCTTCTTAGAACTTTATAACGTGGATTAAAAAATAAAACCTGGGTTCATATAAAATGGGCCGGACTATATGGGAAATGGAAGTGGGCTGCGTTATATACAGTGAGTGAGTCGGTGCGATTTAAACATCCCCGGACGAAGGAAATGAGCAAATACATGATACATATACATACATCTATTTAATTTATTTTGTATATAGTGTTGGCAAAAATATGTATTTGGGCCGATAAGTTTGAAAATGGAAGAAAGGGAAGTGGTTGAGATATGTCATATGTGAGAGAGCTTAGAAGGCCGCAAAGGTTGAAAGTGCGAGGCCGGCGTGCGTGCGGCCGGCCATCCCTCATTTCCGTTAACGTCAACGTGCATTTTAATTTATTGACTTTTCTCTTATATTCTGTCTGTCGAGTTAATAATTGTGTATTTATGTTTAATAATTTGAATTGTTTTGTAAGCAACGGTCGATATCTAAACCTCTCATATCAAAGAATTTGAGTATTGTTAATTAGGCAATATGTTGAATGTCTATCATTCACTTGCCATGTCACCTTTGTATTATTATATGATAAAAAGAGGTAACCTTAATTTGTTAATTGTACGTACTTGTACAATATGTTTTTTTATTTTTATTCAAATAGTTACAAAAATGCTCAGGCTATTTCAATTTGATCCAGACCTATTCATTGGTTGAGACTCTCGTGTCTTACTTGTTTTTGTAACATTTTGGAGTATTTTTGTTTAGTACTACATTTTTGTTAAAAGAAAAATAATGTTTAGCTATATAGATTAATTAGTACTGTCTCCCAGAAAATTCTATTTATCCAAATCAGCCTTCGAAATAGGAGACTAGCCTATGCCTACCTAATTAGTTGCTAGTTGCTGCTACCTTTAACAATTTTTTGTTTTGCTGAATTTAAATTAATTTCAGTATGCTAATATTCATCTGTTGGACTGATCAAAAGGATTTTGAAAATTATATTTACTGACTAATAACACTATATTTTTATAGAATCATATAATCAATAATACCTAAATTTTAAAAATAATATATATTTTGAATAAAACTTAAAAATTATCAAATCAGTAACAATCAATTTTATGAAGACTGTTAAAATCTATAACACACAATCAAATTGAAAAAAACAAAAACTCCCGTCCTTAGTGTTTCTGTTTAACACAAGAATCGTAAATAGACTTGCACGAGTAGCAAAAGATTGGTTGTGAACACATAACTCTATTGAAGAAAAAAAAAAAAAACACATAACTCTATTCGCTGAGTAACGGAGGTGTAATACACGCGTCACATCCGCGTGTCGCAGATTACAGATTTTATAATGCTTTTGGTGTTCCACGAATGTCTTGAAGTACAGATTTTTGTCGGCGGCGGAGATTCACATACCAGTAGGCAATAACAATAGTTTTAAAGCACTAACCCATTTACGGTATAATATGTACAAAATCAAGAAACGCGAATAAATCATAAGAATTTGTTCAACAACAAAAAAAAGAGAGGAGATTACGCGTTGGTCGGAAAGTATTGAATAATAGCGAAATTCATTATCATTGTAACCACAACCATTTCAATTGATATGATGATAAGAAAAACGAGTTTCTAAATTTCAAAACGAAATGATTTTTCCATTTCTGAAACACATATACATTGAATCCAAATCTAAATGGCAATGCCTTTAAATTTAATTAGTTATTGTCAGTCATCATATGTTATATATATTTCGGGATCTTCATACAAATTTTCTATATCATTGTAAATACCGTAAATAGCGTGTATATATATATATATATATATATATATATAGCAAACAAAAAAACAGAAATTAAAACCAGTAGAGGGGATATATGTTAAAACATGGGTCAAAAGGAGTCAACTTCTTTGGATTGACAAAAGTCAAGGTGTTGAACAAACACTTAGAGGAATCTGTTTTGGTCAAGTTTTCATACTTGTTAGTTCTATTATCAGTAACGTCTTATATTTCTCTTTTTTGAAATAAAACTAGAGAACCCACAAAAGAGAGTTTTCAAATTTGCTTGTAAAAGTCTCTCGTTGCACTGGCTTAATAAAAAAAAAACCAACCACGCGTAGTAGTAATTTTTTGAATTCAAAGCGATTTACCTCTGATTTAAACTTAAACTCAATTGATTTATACTACTACTTTACCTCTGATTTTATTTTAGAGCCATCGCAAACTATTTAAAAACTCTATGCAAATTTTAATTAAATATATATCTGATGTTTTTTATAACGAAGATATTTGAAGAGCTCTAATTCATAAACATAATATGTTCAAACATTTAAAAAATAAATAATTAGGATCCTATTTGATTTCACTAGTTACGCATGCTAAATGGCAATGTTACATATTTTATTTTAAACATGCAAATCCTAACAAAAATAAACTACAGAATTCATAATTTATCCAGATTTTTGTTGTTGAAAATATTATATGGTGTATACTTATGTTACATAAAATTAGCAAAACAAATTAATAAAATCATCATAATCATGATATATAATCTAGTGATTTGTGATAGTGTTGTTGATGATATTCACCACCTGAATTTAAATTCATATAATGCATGTTGTTTAAAGAAATGAATAGTAGGAAGTCAACCATTTTCATTAGCAAAAGTAATTTAAAATTTTATACATGTGGAAACCCGGTCACACGTTGACAAAAAAGAGCTTTGGCTTGTCTTTATTTATAGTATTTTATACGATGGCAATTTAATCGTCCCATCACAGATTCACAATGCAATCCAAAATTTTAACATTTCTGCTTTGCGTCTACACGTGGCATATACGTAAACTTAAGCTATCAGCTATGTGATACACGCTATATATCTGATAGGTCCATTTATAAAATCATGCACTGAGACTCAAATTAACCAGCGAATTGTATGTATGGGTGTATCTTTGAGACTGCTCCAGTAACTTTAAAGGGTAATATTTTGTTTGTATATAGTTAAATTATTCTTTAATACAAACAAGAATTACCCAAAAAAAAACTTAAATAAATCCAAATCCAAGGGTTGTGAACGAAGAACCCCATGAGAACTCTTGAAAGAAGAAATAAACAAAGTGATCACAAACAACACACGCATAATGAAAATACAAAACACTCAAGAAACATATAATCTCCTCATAACAAGTGACCCAAAGTCCCTTTTTACTTTTATAAGGATCTCAAAAACCCGAATTAGGAGATGAAGAATCCCCAAAATGCAAAAACCTGGCGTAATCATGTTCTTCTTGTTGCCTTGAAGATCCACCAGAAGACGAAGAATTTGTAGTAGATAACGCCTGATGATTATTCATTGATCCTCCCGTTCCCCCACCGGCCAAACTATAGCTTAGCGCATCGTTATTATTTCCCCCTTGATGATAATACTGGTTATAGTGATATTGGTTATAATACGGTATGTTTTGCGGATTGGTCTGCGGATTTGAGTAGTAAATTTGATTGTTAGAAGAGTAATAATTTGGTAGACCAGTTATAGTACTAGGGTTACTTGCTAGTTGAGCCCTCTCAGGGAAATTGAGTTTGGCTTTGCTTCCTTTGAACTTAAGAGCTGCTTCATCATAAGCTAAAGCCGCAGCTTCAGCGGTCTCAAATGTCCCGAGCCACACGCGTGCTGCCTTTTGTGGATCCCGAATTTCGGCTGCCCACTTTCCCCATGGTCGTTGCCTTACCCCTCTATAGTGTCTCTTCCTCAAGTTTCCTTTACACAACCAACAAGTGACATGTATCATTCACATATATAGGTTTGGTAGATTTATCATATGTTTATATATATATACATTACTACAAGAAATTTGCGTTATACACGTATACGGATGTTTTCGTCGCTGAGTGAAAATATCCATATGCTCCTTTTATTTGTACATAACTACATATCATCACATACTAGCTGCGACTTGGAATAAATATGCTAACTGATCCAACTATATGTGCATATATATTATCAAAATGGCAATTATATGTAATTATACCTTGATCTTGAGTAGGAGGAACCGGTTGGATAGGATCTTGTTGATTATACGCAACAGGGTGATGCTGGTTATTATCATGAGTGCTGCTTTGGTTTCCAATGACCTGAGTCAAGGCTGAGACCATGGCACGCATGTCGTATTGAGATCTGGCCGAGAAGAAAGGAAATATGTTCTCATCATCATCGGCTTCTTTCTTTTCCTCCGATTCACCGGCTCGAAAGGGGATCTTCCCATAATTCCTCTGATTCGCCATGTTTGCAGAAATCTTTTAAATCCCCCACTCTTTTAAGGAGGTTTAGAGGTGTTTAGAATTTAGGGTTTCAATTTTTTTACTGTTTCAAATAGAGGATGCGTTGAACATGAGAAACAAAGAAGACGAAGAAGGAAAGTGGAAGAGAGATATTAATTAGGGTTTTGGGGTGAGAAATTTTGACGGTTTTATAGAAGCATTTTTGTCTGTGTGAAGATAAGACAAATAAACAAAAACGTCATTCTGAAGTTTTGCATATTCTTTTTAAAATTTATTTATTTTTCTAGCTATTATAATTTTCGAGACACATAAAAAGCATGCACTTACATGATCAGTGTACTGTATACTTGCTAAAACTGTAGAGACGCGTGAAAAAGGCTTTTTGATTTGCTTGTAGCAGAAAATGCTTACGTGTGAATCTGAATAAATTAAGAAATGGATAAATAAAGATTACTGAAAAAGCTTTAACAGAAGACTTGCACCCAAAAAAAAAAAAGCTCTAACAGAAGAATTAAAATAAATATGAACGCTATATAAAGATCCAAAATGACAAAAAGAGAAAAATTAAAGAATGAAAATGCATGCTTTACATATTCTTTACTCGTTTCTTTTCGGGAACGTACATGCACGTTATCGAAGAAGGAAAACACACAAAAAAAGTTCTGTTCTTTTGAAGGTTTGATTTTAAAGACAAAGAAACATGCATTTATATTATTTCTTTTTTTTTAACATTGAAACATAGATATTCTTTGTGCGTAAACCGACATTCTCTGAAAAAGTTAAGGAATAAGAATATAATACAATTGTTTTTGCTTCATAAAAACAAAACTAAAAAGAGGAATTTACGTTCGTGTGAGTGGGGTTTTTTATATATTTTTTATTTCGTGAAGTGGGATCTTATTATTTCTTTCCTATAAAAGATTTGGATAGAGACTGAAAAACAAATTAGTTATATATCCAAGACGTACGACATGTGTACACACTGATCAATGACTCAAAAACGTGTGAATTGAACATGCATGCATGTTGTTTTGGAATCTCTTTCTCTTAATAGATATATATATATACGAAGATGTTTTCTAGTTCATCTATATACCTGGAAATAGTTCACTTTGGAATGTGGAAGTTTTTGATCCAATGATCAACTAAACGCTTCCTAGTCCAAGATTCAAGTCTGAGAAACTAGAAGCAGAGATTATTATAATTCTTGAGTTTAAACTTGGCCTAAATTTTAGGCCAAATGAAATTACATGTATGACGGGTTAGGTTATCCATAAAATGATAAATATATTCATTTTTTCGTTGGAAGATACTTAAACAATTAATAATTTAATTTATTACTGTTAATCTTTTTTTTTGTAATAAACGATAGAAAAACATAGGCTTTGAATGGGGAAGCATAACATATGCAGAACTAATGCAGATCAATTTTAATGCAGATTGGTCTGCATTATTGCACCATTCAAACAGTTAAATGCAGATCATATAATTAATAATAAAAAATTAAAGTTCTGCATGCAGAAGAAAAACTGTGATAAAATTAAAGATCTGCACAAAAAGTTTTGAAGAGTACCTGTACACTCTTGATCTGTATTTATATTTGTTATTCTGATTTTTTTTTATTTAATATTTTCATTAATTATAAATTAGTTATAAATGCTTGTTTTATCAATTTATTACTAATTTCCACAATCAAATATGTGGATTTGAAATTCTCATCAATATAAATGTGTTCTATAATTTTGTTTTCATTATTTTGTATATTAATTTGTTGTATTTATTTTCTTTTGAAAAATAAGCAAATATCAATAAATATAACAATCTTTATATTTTAAAAAGGATTATATTTATTTATTTGTTATATTCATAATTTTTGTATAATTTATTTGCAATCACTATTTATGCATATTTTATAAAAATATCTACAAACATAATAATTCAAAATAAATAAAAAACTAATAACTAGTATATTCTCTTATAATATAAAGATTCATAGAAATTAGTATAATGCATTCACGCATATTATTTTATAAATCATATATTTTAGTTGTAAATATTAATAGACTTCTTATGGCAAACATCTGAGAAAATATGTCAAATACAGACAAACAAAAATAATCTACACCAATTTTTTTTTTAAATAGTGAAAATAGAAGAATGATATTTTATAGAAAATATGAAAAAATAGTTTATATTAATTTTTATTTTTAATTTTTCTATGTATGTTGTAAAACTTGCAAATACATATAGACAAATGAAATTACTTTGTATTAATTTTTATTTCTAATTTGTAATCAAAATTAATTTTTTGATAATATTTAAATTTTAAATGTATTTTTATTACATTTATATGTATTTTTTTATTTTTGACTTTTAAAATATTTTATTTACATTATTTTATATTATTATACTATTTAATATAATATTATTATTTGTTGATCTGCATTTGATCTGCATGATCTGTTTGATCTGTATTTGTTCTGCTTGATCTGCATGATCTGCTTGATCTGCATTTTTTTATCTGTGTCACCATTCGAAGCCATAGTCGCTCTTGATCTAGAAAGTTATCCACAATAATATTCAAAGAACCGATTTGCTATCAATTATCAAACAAAATTGTTTAAGGATATATGTTCACAAAAACACTTTGTATGGCCCCTTGACAAGTCCCCAATTCACAACTAACTATTTTTCCTGATCCCAAATATTAAATTTCTTAAAATCTCCCTTTTAATATTCTAAGAAATCACCTGTTCTTGGTCGAGAAAGAGTTTAAAAAAATATATATTACGGAAGTGGGAGAGGAACCAAGAGAGTTGTAATCGACACACTGTTTCGTTATATGAGGAAACATGTTTCGTTGCACGTGCGATACGTGCTCGCATTTGTTAAGCTGATAACACTCAATATATATATATATATATATATATATATATATATATATATAAGCCATGAAGAATGGACAGCTTCCGCTTCAATATATTGGAAGACTTTGAAGATTTCTTTTCCAAACTTTTTGTTGGTGCATGAATAGAGAGGGATGTAAATGTAGACCTGATTTACTTGCTCGTAAATTCATAATGAAAATCATGTTTTTAATGTAAATTTTCTCTACTATTATTGGCTAGCTATTGCTGCTGCAAACCTAGAGGTGCTTTTGTCGACAAAAATAAAAAACAAGGGCTTATTTTGCTGGGTACGTAATTGGAGAAATTTAGAAATTGATGCAGTGGTATTTTTATAAATAAATATCATTATTTATTGCGCTGGTTAAAAAAACATGATATCATGTAGAATACTGTTTTATAAGATAAAATAACATGATATTTTATTTTTAAAAATACTTAGAATCTATGTTATTGTTGAAAAACATAATATGTTATTTATGAAAATGTCACTACGTAATTTTTAAAAATATTGATTATAATAAAGTTCTTTATTATAATATTCAATTAAAAATTTAAGCGTAGTAGTATGACATCGTGAAAAAATAACAAGTATGACATGTTTTGATGAAGGGACCACAACATAAAAAGGAAATTATCAAAAATCCGGATCATTAAACAAATTCAAAGAACTGTAACGTGGTCATTTAACCATTGAATAAACCATGATTTAATATACAAAGTATTAAACTAGCTAATTTTTGTTCGTCTGTACTTTACAAACAAAGACATTATATAGCTAAGATTACGACAAGATATATCATTTTAATGTTAAAAAAAAAAGATAAAGCATTTTTTCATATATATATATGAGAGTCAGTCTAATGAAAAAAAAAACGAAAAAAGTATCTTTAAGATGTCAATGAATTTGAATTTGAGGGAGAAACACTTTAAAACAGGACAAATTCCATTGTCAACACCAAAAAAACCAGTGACAAAAATAATACTTTAAAACGGGAGATACACATGGTATTTTTAGTTATGTTGACTAAAAACACGAAGGAAACATTTGTTTTCTGCGAATTTGCTAAAGAGAAAATGAGTTTGACAACGTCAAATACTTTATTTTTCTTTATGAGTATTTGTATTGAATGAGAATATTTGTTTTGTATATATGGTAATTAAGAAATAACATTGCATCGTAACCAAGTGGGGTGGTAAGATAATGGTTTTCACTTAAGACCATGACGCATGATCCTACAGTATAATTTTCTAAAAATGCTAGTATTTAATACGTTGTCTTGACTTCATTTATTTTTTCATAATTTATTTATTTTAGCGAGAAGTACGGTAAAGATAAATCAACTTTCGCTTTTAAAGTCGGGCTTAAAAAAGAGCCAGCACCTAAATCCTAACAAAAAACAACAAAGTCAACAACTACATATGTTGACCGTTGAATACTACATGATTTGAATATGCCCAAACCATATGGTATAGTAATCTGCCAAATAATATTAAATAAAAAATAATCTTTGTTTGGAGAGAGAAATAAAAAAAAACAATTCAAGAGTCAAATCTATTAAAATTTGACGTGGCATACTGGAAATGGAAAAATTCCAGACAGTAAAAAAAAAAAAAAATAGAAAACAAAAGCCAAAGAAAACGACAGCGTTTTAGAGCTGTGCTTGATGTATGTACAGTGTTGAGAGTTGTTGGATCAAGAAGAGGAGGTGGGAACGATATTACGGTTTCTCATGTACGCCAAAAATTGTGAAGGCAATTCCGCTAGAAGCGCCTCTACCACTGAGACCTCTCCATCTGCACACACAAAACACACACTCAATGATCAGACCAAAACGCAGCCGTTTCTTCAAAGCACAACAAATCAAGAAAAGAAAACAACCAAGGCTACTCACATTGTATGTCTCGTAATGCAACAAACTGGACGATATCACGCGACGCCACGCGACCGCTCGAGCTCTCTAATCTCTCTCCTTTGTCTCCATCTAGTACCTACACAACAATAACGACACATAAGAATCTATACGGCTTTTTCCAAAATGGAAACCAGACACTTTCTAGTGTTTGAAATTCTTTCAAGGAAGAACCTCCATTTCTTTATAGTCAGCTCCTCCGACTCCGACAATGAGGATTGATAATGGGAGATCCGATGCACTGACCAATGCGTCTTTCGTTTCTTGCAGATCTGTTATTACTCCATCCTAGATAAAACAACGGGCAAGTTTAGTTTCCCATTTGTCTTTATATACCAAAAAGCACAAAGAATCGGAGTAAGGAAAGAAAAAAAACATGTTTTTGATGTAATAAACTCACAGTGATTATCAGCAAGACGTAATATCTCCGTGCGTTTTGAGCGAGCGACTCGCTTGCGATTGTTGCAGCAGCGTTGATCACGGGACCAAATAGAGTAGGCCCTGCAAAAGAGACGTTGAAGAGAGCACCATTGTAGGCATTCATGATACCTTGAATCCCATCTACCTGAGAAAACAAAAAGAGGATTTTTGAGAATTTGATACAAAGTTAGTTCATGTTGTTTACTTGAGAAATGAAACGAGAGTCAGATTTGTTGACAGACCTCACAATAAGTACTGCTTCCGTTGAGGTTAAAGCAATGTGAAACTGGGATGTCGATTGGACGAGCTCCAAAGCCCCATGCGGGAAAGCGTTTGTCAGCGTCATAGAACTGCAACACTTCTCCAACTTCAACTATTGCCTGAATAGAAGACACAAGATCACACACAGTCACCGTTTAAGGAACTAGAAAAGTTAAGCAATAAGCAAAATTTGATATAAATCCAGTCCTTACTCTCTGGTAGGCATTTAATCTTCCTGTAGGATCAATGTAATGCAAAGAATCTGGGAGGCGAGGATTTCCATTTGAAGCTAATGGAAGAAGGAACAATTGAATTAGTTTAAAGGGGAACTCTGCTCAACATTTGAATGCAAGAGAGAGTGAGAGAGAGAGAGAGAGTCTTGAGAAACTCTGCCCTTCTCAGATCTTTCTACCACGGTGTAATTCATACCCGTGAAATCAATTGCGACCATGAAGTTCAATTCAAATCCAGAAGCCAAGTACTCTAGGAATGTATGCTGAACGGTTTCAGTAAACTTGTCCACGAAAAGCTGGCTCTTTAATGCCTGAAATAACGGTAATTGGTGGTCAGGCTTCTCCCATTAAGATTGTAAGAAACCTCTTAGTGTTGAAGATCCATACCCTGTCTTCATGTTTATGTCCAACTCCTGTAGGTAAGAATAAATTGATTCCTTGGCCACTCAGATGAAGCTTTTCTAAGTCTGAAAGCGACTTCTGAATTTTTCTGGCGAAATCCAACAACAAACAAGAATTAACTCAGCTTAAACAACTCAATGTCACGTAGCATGAAAGGAACAGAGAGTCTGTGGTTACCCGATTAGATTGTGGTTGCCGTTGCCATTGAAGTCTAAGCACTCTATTACCAGTGGGCTGTCCTGCAATTATTACAGAAGAGAACTGATACAACTTCCTGTTCAGACAAACTCCAGAATATAAGAAACCTCTCTGGTTACCTTACTCCCAACTTGTTGAACACTTAGAAAGACTGGTTTCCAAAGCGGATTGGCATCATTCTTCAAGACTTCGGTTTTAGAGACCGGGATTGGAGCCCCGTGCTCTACAATCTTAGATATCACCAAAAACGGGTCCTGAGCAAGAAAATTCATGTTATATTTATGCCTGAAGCAGATTCTGGTGAAGTGGTGAAAAGAGTATTATTATAACAGTAGCTTACACTTTTAGAGAAATGATCCATTGATTCCAAATCCAAGCACCTAAATACTATCTCTGTCGTGGTCTTAGAAGCTAGAGACTCCTCAGCATGGACGATAAGCTTTCCATGGTTTTGTGGCTGAGTCTGTGCAGCAGCACCTTCTTTACGCACGAGTTCTAAGGTAATCGTCCTATTTGATTTGGTGATAATCTGCATAGTTGACCATGAGAGAGTTGCTTCTTTATAATTCAACGAACCAGTAGAGAGAAAATAAAATAACCTTAAGCAGTGGATATACCTCAGACAATGTACATGTTGCCTCGCCGAGAAATTGCTGCTCGTCGAGCTTAAGCATCTGAAACGAAAATCCATCAATTCATAAAATGTAACTTCATTAACATTCAGTGGAAAGGGAACGTGGAAATTTGAAGTTACCTCCTCCCTCGAATTTTGAAACTGAGTGTCAATATCATACACACGAAACCTGTGGCGGAAAAGGAGTCAGATAAAGTGAGAAGCTTTATCATATGTTTTCCTCAAGTCGCATATAAGCCGAGTTTAAGGAACTTACAGCAACGTTTGCACAATCTCGAACTGATAACCGATTGTAAGTTTCTTAATCCATTTAGGATTCAAAGAATTCAAAACAACTTCAGTGCGGAACAATTCTGCAGGTGTTCCATCTCTTCCTTTTGTATAAGCAACCACCATTGCATCGCTCTGCATATCACAAATATTTAGTACACTAAGGTTTCAAGAAAGATCCTCTGCGACATTTTGTGTTAAAAACAATCATTTTAACTGACGACTAAAGAGAATTCAATTTCGAGGAATCAACCAGTAGCTGTAAAACACCATTTTTGAGAGCTAGATTCTATCAAAGCAGTTGAAAAATACACCCATGAGAAAGGAAATTGCATTTCTGGAGTTAGAAAGAACCTTTGAGATCACGTCCCGGTCTCGCAAATTGGAAGCAGAGAACGATAACTGCCAACAAGAAAAAAAACAATGAATGAAAGAAGTGAGAACCGGAAATTCAAATCTTGGTTCAAAAGGAAGAACCAAAGAAACGGACCTCGATCTGAGAGAAGAGGCCGTTGAAGCCGCGAGACTTGAGGTAGTAGTCAACGGCGTCGTTAGGACTTGCGTAGCCGGCGGCGGCGGAGGAAGTAGTCCCACCAACGCCGACCATTCCACCACTACCACCACCGTAAGAGCCATCGGACCAGCAGCTCCCCATAACTCAAAAGCTGGATCGAACAACAGAGACAAACATTTGACGGCGAGTTCACAGAAGAAGAAGAAGAGGAAGGAGATTTGAGGAGAGACAGAGGAGGAAAATCTGGACGAGGGGAGAGAGATGGGACCCACTGTGTTTTTCCAAGTCGACGATCTGTCTTGAGTCTTTGACTCCATTCGTTCATTTACTGCCCTTCCTTTTTTTTTTTTAATTATATTCGTTCATTTTTTTAATTATTGACAAATACAGCCAATAATTATTGCGAAATTACGGACAAACATAAGGCCTATTAACGAAATTAAGGTTTTTTTTTTTACATATAGATACAGAAATTAAATATCACAAAAAGTTTATAGATTTATGAAACTGGAAAACTAGACGTATTAAATTGACTGTAAGATGCACAATGCGTCCGCGGTCCGTCACGTGAGGATATTTACTAGTCGGCTGGCTAGAAATTTATTTGGTCCAAGGATTTTGACACATCGAAAATTGTCATATTTTATTACTAGTATCAAAGATATACAGGAACAAGATAATTTTGTTAATGGTTCTGTGGGAATGAGCATATTTTTTTAGAAGGGAATATGAATTTATATTAAGTTTTTGTATAATGCGGTGTGACTGGAATTTTTAGAAGGAGAAATAAAAATAGAACGCATCTTTTAGAGGAAGACGTGAATAATAAGACATCAATTTTACGTAAATGACCAATTAAAAGATTTCGCCACCAGAAAGGCAAACAAACCTTTTTCAAAAGCAATAAAGCATAATCACAGAACAGATGTGAATTTTTTTAACAGAAAAAAATTGATCAGAAATAAAATATTTCATTTGAGAATCATCAATTATAAGTCGCAGACCAAACCCAATTGTTTCTGTCTTACTAACGAGGGAGGAGGGCCTTAATGGGCCGGATTTTAGTTTTTTTTTCTCTTTTTGATTTTGGTTTAGAAAGAATAATAATAAATTTGTAATTGTAAGAATCGACTTGGGATTGTTTTATTTTCAAAAATTAACTGAATAAGTATTGATCCGGTGTTTGAATCGATTTTAATTATTTTTTATGAAAGGGTTATTGGTAGAAGGATTTATAATGATTGTTAAAATTTTGAGATTCCACTGTTATTGGTAGATGAATTTTGACATTCTTACTAAAATCCACTGTTATTGGTGTGAAGATTTTCAAATTTCATACAAAATCCATTGTTATTCAAAAAGTTTGGTTTTTAATGATTCTATCAATCTATTAGAATCTTTAGAATCTTTGTTATTAGGACACGGATTGTTAACAATTTAACTCATAAAACAAAACTTTCAAAATACTATCTATATCCCTTGTATTCTCAAAATCATTATAAAAAATTTTTTTGATAGATTTTCAAACTACACATAACTCTCTATAAATCTAACAAACTCTTTACAAATTTAACAAATCTCTCAACTTTTAAAATCATCACAACTCTCTATAAATCATATTCCCACTAACCTCCCTAACTCTCTATAAATCATATTCCCACTAACCTCCCTAAGTATTGATCAGTCGAATAGGAAGCTTAAACAACTGTCATAGTGTATAAAAGTCACCAACCAAAATTAAAAGAAAGACTTTAGCAGTAGAAAGTAAAGAAGAAGAAAGCATTGCCAAAAACTTCGCCCTCAAGGGTTTACATAAATGATATGGTCCCAAAACGCTGGCGAATGAAACTCAACACATCGTACTAAGGTTGTTGTTACATTTTGTAAGCAAGTACAAAGAAAGATCCTTGTAGACACAACCCATCAATTTTTTTTTCTTCCAAAAAGCAAAAATGTGAAAATAATAAAAATTCGAAAAAACAAAAAAAAAAAGCCAGCAAGATAACTCTGGGGTTTTTTTTGGATGATACAACAAAACTTGTGAAGCAACCTGAACAAGTTTAGAGAACCAAGTTCAAAAACTTTCTCCACTGCAAAATGAGTTTCTCCAAGTAAAACTTACCACCCAAGGATTTACAGAGCTGTGGGGGTGTTAAAGATATATATATATATATTACCTCGTTAATCTTTTGGGTCTTTCTTTTCTTTTTACCTCTGATAGAAGAAGACGCCTAAAGTTAGTCTGGCTTATGACGTGAAAACCGTCTGGCTCGCTCATTGGTTAGATCGAGTCCGTCCCATTTGGAGGCTCTTCTCGGTTTTCATAGCTGCTGCTAAGGTTGGTGTAGTTCTCGATGCTACTTGTTCGAGGCTTGCCTGGTCTTGACCGGATGTTCGAACCCATTGGAAATGGTTCCTACACAGTACGTTGATACAAATGAAGCAGATTCTCATAGAAAAAATTAGCCGACATTGACACAGAAATTTCGCATTTGAATAAGGATTAGTGTGAACCAAGACGATATTAAGAGAGAGGCCTTAATCGGTTCTTACCTGATCACCAGCATTTGGACCAGCGGTGTGGAAGAGTATAGGCCTGCAACGTTTGTCTTCGTTCATCAAACTCGAGTTCTGGAAATGGGCGATAAGAGCTGATTTTCCCTGAATCCGACCATATGCAAGAGATGCCACCTTCTCGCTGTTGAACTTTTCCCATTTCTTACCGTTGAATGCCTGTTAAGGTTTTTAAAATTGTAAAGCAATTGCTTTTTCTAACAAATTTGGTACGCCGTAAACACAAATCAATCATACCTTATAAAACGGGACAATGTTTTCAGGTTCGGTAAGGTTGATGAAAGCATATCCCACATTGCACTTGTTCTGCAGTGAGAGGGAAGGTTCATTGACATCGATATTGAAAATACCACAAGCGACAAGGCCTGCGGTAGACTATATTAGATAAAAAAAGGTAAGTAAAAAGCGGTCTGCATACCTTGAAGTCAATTGGCAAATAAAGGAAATCATATGTTCCTTTACAGTACTCATCAATGGCAGCTAGAAGCATCTTAGAAGTATACCTAAACCATTACAAGAACAGAAAAAAGAGAGAAAATTAAAAGATGAAGCAGGATAAAATGAGCAACCTGCAAATTTAACTCAAGACCAGAAACGATCAATAGTTGCAAAGCGTGCAAATCATGGAATAATTTGGTTAAAAAAAAAGGGAATTCACTTACTTATTAGGGATGTTTTTTATCATCAATGTTGTTCTGCTGTCCTCCCCGCGTAATATGCGATCAACATCAAGCTCATACAGTTTCTTTTCAGCATTACTAGAGCTAGAATCGCTTCTTCTGTGAGAGAGATTCCTGTATCGTTCATTAGGCAAGTCAAATGAGCCTGGCACTGAAAGCATTGGGCTCCTTCCAGAAAAGAGGTGAGGCATCTGTCGTGATGATCGTAATACAGCATTTTTCGAATTGGCATCCATGCGATTCCCACCAACATGAGAAAAAAGCTTATGGGAACCAATCTCCATTGGGTGCGAGGGAGAAGATCCAGGATATCCCATGCTACCATGAGAACCTACGTGAAATCCAGAAGATTCTGGAGATTCAGCTACATAGGCCTGTCTTCTATCCCAAAAAGGCGAGTTTAAGACCGGGGCAGATCCAATGTGGTGTTGCACAGGAGAAGATGCCATGTTCACCATTAGAGGAGATGCTCTAGAGAATGCAGTAACGGGTGGGATGCGCTGAGAAGGAATGCTGTTGACGCGAGATGGTGAGTTAGGCCACATCATACCACTTGACGGATTATGTTGCTGAGTGTTAGAGTTGCTCCATAAGTTGAGGTTAGAGCGATGGGATCCTTGATTTATGGGAGATCCTATGACTACAATAAGAAATTTACAAAAAATACAAATGAGAAAACTTAATAACTTGCACAAGTAGGTAAGTAGAAAAACTTTAACTTGTACGTATTGGCCTTTTTCCCTCTTCACACTCCAGTATAAATCCACTAAATCTATTCAGCTAGCTGCTCTACAATAAACTATTCATCTTAAATTTACCATCGTCAACTACACATCATCACTAATCTTAGGCAAGTGTATCAAGGCAGAAAAGAAATAGAAAGAACTATGTACTTACCACCTCCATTAAACCCGTCTACCCCGACTCCACGAACATTGCTCATCATAAAGCCTTCATTTGCTTTTTGGCCATCACTGACCATTTCAGAGAACGTCATAGAAGATTTATATGGACTACCACTTGCAAAGTTGTCAAGGTAATCAGGAAAAGAATGAGGATGAAGATTTGGCATGCTTTGGATCCCCGTTTTCAAGTTATCAAAAGGGTTTCCGGGCTCCTGAAGACCAACAGGCTTGCTAGCCGAGGTGACCCTTGCTGACGGTGGCAAGCCAATAGGAATATCGAGAGACTGATGACGTTCAATGAAGGAGTTCACAGGTGACCCAACAGAATTTTGCATAACTCGCATAGATCCAACATCAATGGAGGTCGAAGCTAATATTCCTGGGAAGTGTCTCCCTGAAACAGAGATGTTAAAAGGATAGGTATGAGTTGTGACCCAGGATGCCAAATCATTGAGAAACGAATGATCATAAACCGTGTGCACTATTATACCTATGTGTGGAGATGATAGATTATTATAAGCCATTTTAGGTAGACACCCATCACCATCATCTGCAGCGAACTGTGGCGTGAAACTGAAAAAAAAAAAAAGTATGATGAATCCTACACATCCACACAATTCGTGTACTTATCAAGATTTAACAGCAAATCAGAGGTTCAAATCAGGTTGTTACTGCATCAGTTCACAGCCATAGAGGAAAACTAAGGCAGGAAGAAAAAATCGATAAGCACCTTGTACCCTCTGGACTGGTGGGCGCAAGTTGAAGCTGCCTCCCCGCAATCTCAAGCCCATTTAATCCTCGTAGAGCTGCCTCTGCTGCTCGAACATCAAAGAACTCTATGTATGCCTGTGAGTTCTCATGCATTGTTCTACGAACCTGCAAACAACAGAAATAGCACAGATATAAAAATCAAAAAGTCAGATAAACCGTCAATATCACAAAGCAAGAATAAGGAGAAAACAAGTGAGCAAACCTCTCTGACTTCTCCATATGAACTGACTATTCTGTGAAACTCTTCATTGGATATAGAAGAATCAAGGTTATTAACCAACAAGGCTCCTTCGCTGGTGTTCTCCTTATTAAAATTCTCCTGGTATCACAAAAAAAGAGTAGTAAGAAAGATATATTACAGCACAAATGACAGGTATAACGCACATCGCACAGAAGGAAACCACAATCACACAAACAAGTGGGATGAGAACAGTGAACAACACCTTCGGGATAGGATAATGAATATCAAGCTTCCTTCTCCTTATGAGCCTACCGTGGAGTGCTCTCATCGCATTCTGAGCAGCCCTTAAATCATAGTATGATACCATGATAAAACCGCGATTCTTGGCAGCCGTATGAAGAGCCCTGACATCTCCATATTTCTAAACAAGTAAACATATCATCAATGAGATGCAAAGACTTGCGAATTTTCTAAATTCCATGTCTGGCCATAAATTAGGTATCTGTAACCAGAAACAGAGGTGAATATACGCACCTCAAATAGGTCCTTCAGCTCGTAATCTTCAATAATGCTATCCATATTCCTAACAAAAAGTATTCTGGATAAAATTTCTCCTCGAGGAGGCTCACCAACAATCGAAATACTGCTGCCTCTCTTGCCGTCTCTTTGACCCACAGACGAAAAAACATCTCCATCTAATTCCATGCCACCAACACTGCTGAATAGGTCACAATCATCCAAATCATCTCCTACATTGGCACGGGACTTATGGCCAACCACTTCTGCAAAAAGATCATCCTCATCAGGAAGAAGATTTCCAATAGTTTGCGCCTCAATCTCTTCTAAAGACTCAGAAGGTTCTTCCTCACGGTTTGCAGACACAAAGGCTAACTTATCACTTCTTGGTAGCCGTACTGCAAAGCCAGCCATTTGGAAACACATTATCAGAAAAAGAATACAATTCAAGGGCATTCAGTCAGAAGTAATATATAATATATTTTCATCACCATGATGAGACAGCTATAACGGACTGCACAGTTAAATAGTTACCAACATAACAACTAAAATTGTTTGTAAAAAGGATTCAGAAGCTTACATTGTCTGCTAAATAATTCCGACAGAGAGCTGGAAAATAGACTGCTCTCCCAGTGAGTATCACTTGTAGCTGTTCTTCCATTGGGAATAACAGAGGGAAGCGCCCCAGACAAGCTNCAGCCATTTGGAAACACATATCAGAAAAAGAATACAAATCAAGGGCATTCAGTCACAACTTATATATAATATAACGGACTGCACAGCTAAATAGTTACCAACATAACAAATAAAATTGTTTGTTAAAAGGATTCAGAAGCTTACATTGTCTGCTGAATAATTCCGACAGAGAGCTGGAAAATAGACTGCTCTCCCAGTGAGTATCACTTGTAGCTGTTCTTCCATTGGGAATAACAGAGGGAAGCGCCCCAGACAAGCTTGACTGTTGCGACATCTGGTAGCTGTCGGATGTCCAAGAACTGTTGGGTAGATTTGAACATCTATCCCCGCCGCCTTCTGGCATTGCGTTGGTTTTCATGAACCCAAACTGTTGTTTCTGGACAAGAAAAAGCATCAAAAATGTCATAAAACTTGCAGAGTGTATAATAAAAATTCAAATAGTTGAAAGCAGAGAAACCAAGAGTGAGTCACCTCTGGAGTGATGCGAAGGTCTTCATGAAAATGGGAAGGTGTCGGTACACCTCTGGGTTCCAATATATCAGACGGCATTGCACAGCTGAAAACAAAATCCAAAGAATGAGAGAGAGAGAGATGAGACTCTTTTTGAACTTTCTAGTTTTGCCAGCTACAGGAGATCTTGATAGAATGAAAACATAAGGGCCCCCAAACCTTTATTTACCGAAACATTCCCCAGTCTCAATTTCCATTTGATAAAACAGGAGATTTCTAGTAAAAACCAAGCAAACTCAAAACCACGAATCCCAAAATTCAAAAAAAAGAAATAAAAATTTAGCAAAATAGCAAGCAATCTAGGAAATAGTTTGACTAGAGGAAATATGTTATCAATCGAGTAGAATTGCGTTAAGGCACAATTCGGTAAATCCAAACCCCAATAAAAACTACCATTCGCCTAATTTCGGATCTTTGTGCAGAGAAGCAACTCCTACCAAATTCAATAGTTCGGAATCAATAACAAAAACCCTAACAAACAACTACCATAGAAAAAAATTTCAGAAGAAAAACTTACCAAATTACACAATTCTGCTTCTTCTCTCCAATTCCTCCACCAAACAAATCGAAGCAGAATTACCAGCTAAAAATTACTGACGGATCTCGTAAACCTCCTTCTCTAGGCTTCACGTCCCCGAGGAAAACAACGGAGCAGAGAGAAAGAAAGAGAGAGAGAGCACGAAAATTCGTCTTCTATTTTATCTTCCTTTCCTTTTTGTTTCTTTCTATCCAATCATAACCAGCAGAGAATATATAATTCTAAAATTAAAAAAAAAACACAAAAAAAAAAGTGAATCGGTGTTCAAATTCTCCTTCCTCTCACACGACGCGTCGTGAATTTCAACCAGCAGTAACTTGCAGGGAAGACGGCAGAAGCAACCGTAATTGAATAATTCCGGCGATACTCCGATCCCCTGAGGCTTGATTCCGGCACTCCCTCCAAGCAGAGAGAGAGAGAGAGAGAGAGAGAGAGAGGGGAGAGAGAGTTTGGTTTTCGGTTAGTTGGATTTAGGAAAATAAAATTAAAAAATTGAATGGAAGAAGACAAAAGATGAGAGAAAACAATGAGAGAGGATTTTGCTACGCTGTTTCTGCCATGGATCTAGCGCTACGGTATGAGCTTATATCTGAACCGTTGGTTTTTGGATTGGGACGCTTAATTATTTATTTTCTCTTTTTTCTTTAAACGTTAATTTACGGACTTGCGACGGCAGTCGTTGGATCCGGCTAATATCTTTGCTCCTCGATCGGCGAATTTTTTTGTTTATACAAAATTAAAAAATAAAAATAAAATCTATCAATTGACTAAAGTATAGTCGTGTCAATTATCTGAGAAGTTATTAAAAAATAAAAATAAAAAATGGGATTCCACGCCAAATGTTTTGAGGATAAACTTTTGCGTGAGTACAGATGTTGAAACCAAAAATCTTTTGCGTGAGAAAAAGAAAAGGAAACGATAAAAACGCATTAACAGCGGATAAAAAGGATAAACATCGAAGATAACGTTTTGTTTGGTTGTTTAAAAAAATAAAATATATAAAATATTCTCTTTTTTTTTGGCTTCTTCACGTTCTTTCTCATTCTTGTTTTTTCACGTATGGTACACCGAATCGGCAAATCTAGTAATTACCTAAATAATGGATTTTCTAGATGAACCCTCCTCTACTAATTTCTATTTGTATATATTCTAATTTGGGAGATAAGGATACAAAGATCACCTAACTATAACTTCATCTACCATTATTTATCAAAATTTAAATAATTCTAAGATTATCGTTTAGTAATTATCTCGGTAGTTTAACTAAAATGAAAAAGAAAAAAACAGGTTAGAGATTTCACGATAAATGAATAAATTAACTGAAAGATCAGAGTTTAAATAAATAAATAAAAATATAATAACCAGTTCTTAATTAAACAAGATTTAGTAACATCGTTAAGCGGATATATATTTCGAAGCCGAGCCGAGAGCTACTATAGATGAGCCAAGCTTAAGTTGCTTAGTCGAAAGCGAAGTTGCTGTCCGAATTTTTTTTTAAATGGCTAGACGCGGCGTGAAGGATTAGACAAGGAATTTTATTTTTCTTTAACAAGAAAAGCATTTATTCTTAAGACGCTCTTCTCAATATATCCACGTGTCAATTTTCCAATGGCTGACGTCAACAAAAGTGGCATCAAACAAATCCTACGACTGCTCCGATCATCTACCCTCTAATCTCTCTATGCACCCTTCGTTTGCAAACCGTTGGATCGGATTCATCGAATCTCTTTATCTTTCGACTCTGTAAGGCAACACATTGGTAGGTAATTGAACTAACATCAAATCTAACCTAACTTAACCGGTCTTGAACCAAATACCAAACCGGTTTCTGTTGTAGCATACCAAAGTTACGATATTAATGCTTGTTGTCTTATAATCTTTTCATCATACGATTTATATTTATGCTAAAAATAATTAATATCTGTATAGCGCTTATAACCGAGACTCGATTGTTTGTTTGCGTTTACAATTGTGTTTGCAGTAAAATCTACATGTAAACATGTTATTATAATTAATGTTCGTTTTGTCGTGGCCAAATCAGCAATGAATCATATATTTGGCGATTATTCTTCTTAGTTTTATTTTTGGTTCAGAGACAATTAGCTTAAACTATGGATTTTTTTAGTGTTACATTTCAAATTGCTAATTGTTGTTAATGTTCTGATTAATTCAAAATATATATATTTAATTCAAAATTGCCATTAAATTTCAGATTGAAATCAAATCTGATCATTAATAAACCCATGTATTCGTGTGTAGATCATATGAGATGTGAGTATTCTAGTTTTTTCAAAGTACTCAAACTCGTCGTGTCCATTCTTATGTACTAGAGTTTATTGCAATGTGTACTATATCCTTCCATTGATCACATGCGAAATTGACCTAAAATTATTTATTGCTTTTGTATTTTTCTACACAAATAAGCGTAGAAACAATTTTTTTCCTTGCACGCCTTATGGTACATATAGGATAAGTTCAAGCGTATTATATGGGTCATATGACACACCAAACACGACTAAAAAAACATACGCATATATAGAGAATACGACGACCTTGGTTATAGATAAAACACAATTTTAAAATGTTCATGTTTAAAAAAAAAAAACAATTTTTAAATGTTTTCCTTTGATATTTTATGCAACAGGTCCCTGGAAGCTGGAAGAACACGGGTGGCAAGAAGAGAAAAAGAAGAGAAAATCAATTTGCAAATAACCAACCGATATTATTTAAGATATCATTATATAATATAGTAATCATTAAATAGTGTTACAATAATGCATTTATCATTGATTTTTCTTCACATGGTCCATGCGGTCTCCTAACAGGTCGTTTTATCTCTATTGATTTTCGTCGGTCTACTGACTCATACTTAAAACACTAATCCCCCATTTCGCCTTTAGCAAATACATTTCGAATATTTGATATATTTTTTCGAAAGGGAAGAAAGTTCAAGTATTTGATATATTACTTTGTTAATTATATGATTTGGATAGGACTGTCCAATCTGGATATCGGTTCGGTTTCGGTTGGTTCGGTTTTTCCGGTTTTTCGGTTTTTCGGTTAGTAAAAAATAATTACCATTTTAATAACATATCTAGTTTGGTTTGGTTCTGTTTGGATATCTTCGGTTTTCGATTTATTCGGTGTTTTTAACCAAAAACTAAAAATTTTGTTTTGTATAATGTGAATTTTGGTTTTTCGTATAAAATATTAGAAATGGTAACAAATTCTATATGAATTATAATTTATGATTCGGTTAATAATTTAGTGTTTATATCTTTGTTATGGTTCCATATAAAATTGTTTTTTTTATTCTTAATAATTTAAGATTAAGTTAATTATGTTATTTTATTTTAAAATTTGTTTAGACATTAGGTTTTTGGGTTACATAAATTGTATACTATATACTATTATATTATAATTTAAAATTAATCGGTTTTTTTCGGTTTTATCGGTTAATATCCAAACCATATCCGCATCCTACGGTTTTGAAATTATCACATCTATACAGTTAATATAGTATATCCATATTCCAACCACATGTTATATTTCGGTTCGCTTCGATTCGGTTCGATTCGGTTTTACCGGATTGGACAGCCCTAGATTTGGGTATGATTTTGTTCAGACATGGGATCATTGGGATGGGTTCAAAGACCCGTGATATCTCACATTAAATGGGCTTGGCCCATATAGCACGTAATATCGTAAAAACCCAGCCGTTTATTTGATTGATGTTACTGATGATGCAAAACATGTTTAGGTCAGTGCAATAAAGTGTATAGAGTGGTGCACCGAGAGACTTCAAGTCAGTATTTTTATTAGTTTTTGTAGTTTTTTTTCTTTGTAAAGGGAGTCTTTGTAGTTAATTGGAGGAAACAAACCCTTTTTACCACTTTAAAATTTTTAATAGCTAGACAATGGAGTCACAATGGTGGTGATATGTTTAATTTCTCAAATTATTAATATATTTTCTAAGTTTTTCAACAAACTTTATATTCATCATAGTTTAGCGCCAGCTATTACACTTTAATTTAAAAATTCCTATCATTTATACATAATCATGTAGTTATCATTTTTATATAAAGTACGCTGTTTAAACTTGTTATTGAGGATTGAGGAATATGATTATACGAGCCTGGCGTGTTTAAGTGACCTTTAGCGAGTTTTATAAATTTGTATGTATTCAAAACTAGAGAATAACTTTAGCAAAAACAAAAACAAAAAAAAAAGTCTGGGTTTATTTGCAGAAAATAAAATAAAAATAAGGGTGAGAGTGCCTTTAAATATAAAGCCAGAAGTCTGGGTTAAAGATTCTTCATCTGTTTTCAATAATATTATTTACTGAGCAAACTGTTTTCGTGATATTGACTTGACATCAAACAGCTACATTCCAACCCTTTATCTTTTTCATTTTTCTCTGATAAATATGGGTTTGAACGCAAAGGGTATTTATGTCAATTCGAGGTGTGTGTTTATAATTTTGTAACTAAAAGGGATGTGCATTCGGTATGGTACTTTGGATTAGAGAAAATTTGGTTTTAATCGATTTGAAATCGGATTGTATATATGTAATTCGGTATTAGATAACAGTACCGGTTTTTTTTTTTTTTTTTTTTTCTGTTTTTACATAATTTTCGGTTACGATTTGTTTTCGTCTAGCATCCAGAGATTTAAATACAAGGTGCAATTACTTAGAAACTGGAAAACTTTAAAGTTTTTCTTCTTCATAGAAACGTAAGAACAAAGTTACACCAACATTAGCTAAATCTCTTTGAGAACCCTCAACACATCGAGCATGGTTGGTCGATTAGCCGGCGACTCAGCGACACACTGAACAGAAACCTGAAGAAGAAGAAGCATTGACTGTTGGAAAGACACCGACAGAACCGGGTCGAGAATATCCACAAACTTGCCCTTGTTGATCTTGTGAAACACCCAGCCAACCAAGTTCCCTCCTTCACTCTCTTTAAAGTCTGGCCCGGTCGGCTCTTTCCCCGACACAAGCTCCAACAAGATCACTCCAAAACTGTACACATCTCCTTTGGTTGTTGCTCGCGCGCTCTGACCATACTCTGGTGGGATATACCCGAATGTACCCGCGATGACTGTACTCACATGAGTCTCACAGGCACTGATCAGTCTGGCTAACCCGAAATCTGCAACCTTTGGCTCAAACTCACTGTCTAAGAGAATGTTGCTTGCTTTGATGTCTCTGTGTATAATGTGAGGGATGAAACCGTGATGCAGGAAAGCTAGTCCTCTTGCAGCTCCAACTGCGATCTTGAGGCGTTTGGACCAGTCTAGCACCTCTAGAATCCCGGTTTGGTTCCTTAACCAATGGTCTAAGCTTCCATTTACCATGTACTCATACACCAGAAGTTTCTCATCGCTGAAGGAGCAGTAGCCAAGAAGAGACACCAGATTCTGATGCTTCACTTTCCCTAGAGTCTCCATCTCCGCCATGAATTCTCGGTTTCCCTGCGTTTTGGCTTCGCTTAGCTTCTTAACCGCTACTCTTTTTCCACCGGGTAAACAAGCTTTGTAAACCGTCCCAAACCCACCATCTCCTATGATGTTCTTCTTACAGAAATGATCAGTTGCCTCCACTATGTCTGCTAAACGCACCTTGAGAAGTGGCTGCTCGAACATAGCCACATTGATGCTTAGTGGCTCCTTTGATCTACCTCCACTTAAGAAATAGAGTTTCTGATCAATGAACCCTTTTAAACTGCTTTCCTCAATTCCCTCTAGATCATCTCTCTGCTTCAATCTCTTTCTCATAACCCATCTGCGCAGACAGAAAACAGAGGCAAAGACAATGATCATAATCCCAATCGCGATTCCTGCAAGCTCCCAAGCACTCAGCAAACTCGTTCTATCAATCTTGCAATCGGATCCAATCACTCTTCCACACAATGCTTTGTTCCCAGAAAACAATGCCTTGGAAGGATCTCGGCAAACACCATCTCTCGGCACATCTCCTTGCAGGCTGTTCTTGGCTAAATTCAAGAACTGCAGATTGGGCATTCCACAGATCTTTGTTGGTATATCTCCGGATAAGCTGTTGTCAGAAACATCAAGGTACTCCAGCTGCATGAGATTACCAAGCTCTGCAGGGATTTCTCCGGTGAACAGATTCCTGTGCAAATCCAAGTTGGTCAAGTATGACAAATTCCCCAATGATCTTGGCAAGCTTCCCATGAAGAAGTTATCACTGAAGTTCACACTTTCAACTTTCCACGCCAATGAGCTGAAGAAGAGATTTTCTATAGGACCTGAGAACCTGTTCTGCTGAATATAGAGACCTACTAAGTTGAGCATTTGAGACAGTTCTGATGGAAGCTCGCCGCTTAGCTTGTTAGAACTCAAGTCCATGTGTGTCAGCTCTTTCAAATTCCCGAGAGAAGCAGGAACCGATCCATCCAGCTTATTCTTGGTCAAGTTTAGCTTCACTAAGCTACCCAAAAGGCCAAAGCTTTCCGGTATATGTCCGTTGAGCTGATTGTTCGCCAAGTTCAATCCCTGCAACTTAGGAGAGTGTCCCATCTCCTCTGGAATGGAGCCGGTAAGCTCATTTCCAGACAGGTCCAGTTTTGTCAGGTTGGTTAAACGGGAGAATGAAGCTGGGATCTGTCCAGAGAGATGATTGTTGCTCAGCAGAATCTCAACCACTACAACACAATCGCCGAGTTCTTCAGGTATAGGACCAGCCAGTCTGTTGTGTGAGAGATCAAATACCCCATGGTGCTGAAGGAAGCTCAGGTCAGGCATGTCTGTCTGATGGAAATAAGAAGAGGGCTTTGATGGAATCGACCCCGAGAGATTGTTGTAAGAGAGGACCAGGCATTGAAGCTGTTCAAGAGCAGTGATCCTGTCTGGAATATGTCCTTGGAAATTGTTGTTGCCTAGGTCCAACGTAGTCAAAGAAGAACAGTCCCCGAGCTCGCTTGGTATCTTCCCCTGAAGCTTGTTTGAATTCAGAATCAAGACAGATAAAGAAGCCAGCCTCCCAATTTCTCTAGGGATTTCGCCTCTGAGCTGATTATCACTGAGAACAAGCCGCTTCAACGAAGCTGCATTGCCAATCTCTGCAGGCAAATAACCTCCTAGACGGTTATAAGAAGCTGAAAACTCCATCAAGTCCGTTGATTTCCAGAGACTCGCAGGGATTTCTCCAGTGAAGTTGTTGGAATCCAAGTCGAGCGCCATCAACGGAAGCTTGGAAAGATTCTCTGGTATCGAACCATTGATCTGATTGTTCGAAAGAACCAACTGCTGAAGATTGGTACATCCAACGAAGACATGCTCAATGTTTCCAGAAAGGAAATTCACAGACAAATCGATCTCCTCCAAGGCACCTGAACCGCAAAGCTCCCTAGGAATGGAACCACTCAACAAGTTGCTAGCGAGATTTAAATGCTTCAACAATGGACAATTCTCAATCTCACGAGGGATTTCTCCCGAGAACCGATTGTTGGTCAGCAGAAGGGAGTCCAATTCCTTCCATTTGCCGATCCAAGAAGGTAATGGACCTGAAAGCTGATTCTTGTCAGCAGAAAACGCGAGCAGAGGAATCTCTGATAGCTCCGGTGGCAAAGACCCTGATATAGAGATTTGATCAATGATCGATGTATTGATATAGCTGAAATTATACATACAAGAGGCACCGTATATAGCTGAAATTATACATACAAGAGGAACCGTATATACTCTTAGAGAAAAGGCTAAACTAATACTCAGATATATACAAATCTTCAAGAGAATATGTTCACTCTTATACCTGAGAGATCATTGAAGGAAAGCATGAGCGTCTTCAGATTACCACACTGACCAATCTCTGGAGGGATGGATCCCCAAAGCTCAGCGGCGACAAGATTCAGTATGCTCAGGTTCTGCAACATTCCGATTGATTTGGGGATCGAACACTTGAGAGGGTTGTAAGAAAGGTCGAGCTTTGCTAAGTTTTTCAGCTTCGATATCTCGTCTGGTAACGGTCCTTTGAAGAAGCAAGATGGCGCAACGAAGTTCTTAAGCAACGAGATGTTGCCAATCTCCGGCGGGATTTGGCCGGAAAATTGGTTCATTCCTATGTAGAGATCGGACAGGTTACTCAGCTTCCCAATCTCTGGTGGGATTAGCCCAGAGAGAGAATTGTTGGAGAGGTCCAGGGATTTCAGATTCCTCAGACTTGAAATACCCTTCGGAATCTCGCCGGAGAGAGAGTTCCCCGAGAGGTCGAGGTCGGAGAGGAACCGAAGGGAGAAGAGAGAAGGAGAGAGACTGCCTTTGACCATTGTTTTAAAAGTTCGTAACGGCAATTTAATTTTTTTATTTATTATAATTTTGATAGTTCTTGTTTTAAATCTTGTTTTATTTGCGTGAATATATATGATTAAAATTTGCTGAAAGAGAAAATAGAAAAAGAGGTTTTTGATGATGAGTTAGATGAAGAAGATGAAGGCATGATGTGGGTCATAGAGTACGGCTAGAATCTTCAGAAATCATAACCACTGTACCATGAAAAAGCTGACGGGTTTGGTATACAAATATTCAAAAATTGTGTGGTGAAACTGTAAATTTCAATTTTTTTTGTTTTTCATTTTTTTTTTTATAAAAAGCTGGTGAATTAATGTTATTTCAATTAATGTGATCTCCCGATAAGGCTTTAAGCAAACCAACTTTTTGTTTCAATTATTTTTGTTTGGGAATTGTTGCATTCAGTTAATGATAACTATTAATTTGTTTACTTTACTCCTTGTTTACATTGGTTTGAAAATGTACGTTTTGCTATTTTCATCATTACAAAACAAAACAAAATTGTACAGTCTAACATATAAACCCACTTATTTTGCATGTTTTAAAATTAGTTAAGTAAATTTGTTTAGAGAACAATGAAAAGGGGTTAAAATTAAGAAAATAGAAACGAGGTAATGATGTATGGTCCCCTATACAAGTTCCAAACAAAATATAAAAGGACAGAAGAAATAAGAGAGTTCCCACATGCCTTCTTTCCCTTTTGGGAATGTTAGAAGCTTTTCCCTTAGGGATCTTTTTAATCATAATTTTTTTAGGAACCTTACTAAAACCCTTCATAATTTGTAATGATACTATTATAGTAGATGAAGTCGTGATGGTGATACACCACGAGTACATAAGTATAAGGTATATTTTTCGTACAAATTATGGATATGATTAGTTACATAGTTAGTGGACCTCTTACTAATTTATAGTAATATTGTTACATGTTTAATTGTTTAAACACAGTTTCACAGATCATATGGCAAAGAAAATCAGCTGCAACATACTACAATATCTGGATCATGCCATAATAATAACTTAACAGAATTTTTGTTTTTTAAATGTAATTGAAATTTCGAAGTAGCAAAGCTGAAAATGGTAATATTTTTGAGATTGGTGTGCATCACAAGAACCAAACGTTTGATTTGAGTCCAATTAATTGAGTGATAGTTTTAATTTGATTCTTTCGTCTTTTTCTTTTTGATCCATGAAATAATTAAATTGTACTTAAAGAGTATTAACAGCAAAGCTAAGGAAGAAAACGACGTGGACTTGTGTCGTCAGATTTTTCTTATGGAACCAGAAGTGCTATAGCGGAAACTAGGGATGTTAATTTCGGGTTTTTACCCACTGGGTACCCGAAACCCGTTCAAATTTTCAAACTCAATGCCTGATTCGCTTTGCTGAAAAATAACTCGGGTTTAAAACGGGCGGGTTTTTTAATGTCCGGGTTAGGATGGGTTTACTCTATCGGGTTTTGGGTACCCACCGGGTTTTTTTCTAAATCAATAAACCTTTACAAAATCGTCTCAAACATTCCCAAATTGAAACAAATCGAATCCCTAATCCGAAAGAACCATTCTCATCTTCTTAGGATCTCAATTTCGACATGGGTTTTGATTTTTAGGTTTGAGTGATCCTCCATCGACAAGGGTTTTGATTTTTAGATTCGAGTGATCCTCCGTCGACATGGGTTTTGATTTTTAGGTTCGAGAGAACATATCTCGTCACCGAACATCGAGATTATCATAGAGAGGGAGAGAGAAGGAGTACGCACGTCTTTGAATTGGACGACGCCTAGATCCCCAAGGTAAGAGACGGTTCGATGAGCCGATTCCATGGGAACAATGAATTGAACAAGTTGCATCGATTCTACTTTCTCCGCTTTCTTCATCTTTTTTATTTTATTTTGCAGAATGGATTCCCAGTCTTTGCAGACAATGGCAGCTTTTCATGCTGAGAATGAGTATAGGCTAATGGATAATGAGGGTGAAACAGAAACTCAAGGAGCAACACAAAGTGAAACTCAAGGAGCAACACAAAGTGAAACTCAAGCGGCTCAGACGGTATTTGATTCTAATAAACGCTTAAAGTCTGGTGTTTGGAAAGAATTTGTGCCAGTAGAAGTAGAGCAAGATGGCAAAAAAGGAGTCGTTGCATCCATTGTAATAAGAAGTTAATATCTGAAACTAGTCAAGGAACATCAGCTTTGAAGCGTCATTTAGAATGTTGCCCAAAGAGACCTCCAGGGCTAAGTGAAGAAAAGCAGTATGATCACAGAGTAGATCGTGCTATGATTAGTGAGATTATCATATACCATGATCAGCCTTTCTGGTTTGTTGAGTATGAAAAGGTTAGAGCTAGAGATAAGTATTTGAATCCGAATTGTCAACATATATGTAGGCAAACAGCTGGAGCTGATGTGTTTAAGAGATTTGAGATAGAAAAGGAAAAGCTGAAAAAGGTGTTTGCAGAGTACAAAGGCCGAGTATCCTTTACAGCCGATATGTGGACAGCTCGTGCCACTATGATGGGCTATTTGTGTGTAACTGCGCATTATGTTGATGATAGCTGGAATTTGAACAACAAAATTCTAGCTTTTTGTGATGTGAAACCTCCACACACTGGAGAAGAATTAGCTACTACAGTTATTGGTTGCTTGAAGGAGTGGGGTTTAGAGAAAAAGGTGTTCTCTATGACCTTGGATAACGCTACTAGTAATGATAGTATGCAGAGGCTCCTTAAGCATCGTATTCAAATGATTAGTAGTAGTGGGTTGTTGTGTGATGGGAAATTCTTTCACGTTAGATGTTGTGCGCACATTTTGAATCTCATAGTTAAAGAAGGATTTGAACTATCAAGTGGTCTTTTGGAAAATATTCGAGAGAGTGTCAAGTTTGTTAAAGCATCCGGATCAAGGATAGACTCATTTGCAACATGCGTTGAAAGTGTAGGGATTAGGAGTGGAGCGGGATTATCTTTAGATGTACCTACACGTTGGAATTCGACTTATGATATGCTTGCTAGAGCTCTGAAGTTTCGCCAGGCATTTGCTAGCTTCAAAGAGTGTGACAGGAGTTACAAAACATTGCCTTCAGAAGATGAATGGGATCGGGGAGAGAGAATCTGTGATTTCTTAAAGCCTTTTAGTACCATTACCACTTATTTCTCAGGCGTTAAATATCCCACAGCTAATGCGTATTTTCTACAAGTGTGGAAGATCGAGAGTCTATTGATTAAGTATGCCAATTGTGGTGATGCTGCTGTAGAAGAAATGGCTAGGAAAATGAAGTCCAAGTTTGCAAAATATTGGGATGAGTACAGTCTCATTTTGGCTATGGGGGCTGTTTTAGATCCGAGGTTGAAGCTGCAAATGCTTAAATCAGCTTATGACAAAGTGGATCCTAGAAATTCTCAGAGAAAGGTTGATATCGTTGAGAAAAATCTGAAGTTACTTTATGAAGAATATAGGACCAAATCGTGGAGTTCTTCACCCTTTTCAGCAACTCCAACTCCACATGAACTTCTTACCGAATCACCACTAGAAGATGATCTGAATTATGTAAGTATCATCTCTTGTTCAATAACTTATTTTATTTGCATGAGTTTACAAACAATTAGGCTGTTTAACGTGAGCTATAGTTAACGTGAGCTATTATTAACATGAGTTTAAGCTGTTTAGCTATTATTTTATTTGCATGAGTTTAGGTTGTCATTTTGTTGATACAGGATCTCTTTGAACTTGAGAGGAGCATCCAACCTGGATATGATAATACAAAATCGAATTTGGAGCTTTATTTGGATGAACCTAGGCTAGATTTGAGATCGTTTTCGGATATAGAAGTTTTGAGCTTTTGGAAAAACAATGGACAACGTTATGGTGATTTGGCTTCTCTAGCTTGTGATTTGCTAGCAATTCCAATCACTACAGTGGCATCAGAGTCGGCGTTTAGTATTGGAGGTCGGGTTTTGAATCCGTATAGAAACCGCCTCCTTCCGAAAAATGTTCAAGCGTTGCTTTGTACGCGCAATTGGTTGCGTGGTTTTGCAGACTTTGAAGGTAAAATATCAATCTTATATTTTCAAATTTAACTAAGTGTTTTGTATGGTTAATTCATATCTTCAATTTTTAGGTGACATTGAAGATAACTTTGATGATGGAAATGAAGATGTTGCAATCAGCTCAGGAGTATAAGATTCTAGAATAGTTTTAAAACTTGTATTTTGCTTTTGTGGAATGTATTTGTTTTTTTTGTAAAACTTATATTTTGATTTTGTGGAATATATTTGTTTTTTGTAAAACTTATATTTTGATTTTGTGAAATACTCTTAAACAATATTTATAAATTTAAACAATATTTATGAACATTACATTTAAATGACTTTACATTTAATTAAATACATTGAAACAAGAATAATAAAACTTGGTTCAAAAAACAAAATTATAATATTTCGGGTACCCACGCATAAACCCGATTTCTGTCGGGTTCTGTTTTGGTTACACCTATTGGTACTAAACTCACTGGGTTTTTTTTGAATTTGAGCTTGAAACGGGCGGGCTCAAATCGGGTTCGGGTCGGGTTAAAAAACCCATCATAACATCCCTAGCGGAAACCATTAATTTCTGAAATTATTATCACTTTATGGATTTGTTTGACTTCTTTTTGGGTTGAAATTATAAGAAAGTCTCTCAATTCATCAAATGCTACGAAAGTACAAACAAGAGATCCATTACAATAATAAATACAATGATTTTGCAAAATGACCCCATCATTACGATGATAATTACAAATCTTCCACCATAATTTATATCTGAAGCCTCTCAAAAGTCAAAACAAAGCTAACCAAGACTCTGTGTGGCTCATCTCGATTAAAAAGGAAAGAAATGAGGGAGACATAGATTCTCTCTCTCTCTCACTGTACATACAAATGTTTGTGATCAAGCATTGATCTCGGAGTTGCATTGATTCTCTCGGCTACAGCTTCTTCTTCCCCAGAACATGCTTGAGCAAGTTGTTGTTTTCCCAAGTCTTTGCCCTTCTTCTACCTTCTCCTGCTCGGTTGTTGTCCGCGGAGGAGAAGATTCGTCCTGTTCTTCGCTATGTCTCTCTGTTCCATGAGTCTCAAAGTTTGGACATGTCCCATCGTTGCAGGTGCACATTGGAATGTTGACTGAAGGGAATGGGCTACATGTTACCGGACAGAACATATCAGATGAAACCGAGGCTGCCCGGGTCTTGCTACGCTGTTGCTGTTCTGTTGTCGGTGACGACTGATCTGTTGCATCTCCCGTGTGAAGCATACACGGAGCGCAGAACCCAAGTGACATAGGTAACTTCATTTCTCTGGTAAGGGAGCTTGGGAGTCGTTTAAACGAGACTATCCCGTGCCTGCAAAGAGGACAAGGAATTGACCCGGGCGGGCCAACTGCCACCGCGGGAACACTGCTCGATGAGCAAAGATATAGCGCGCATCTCACACATAGCTGATGCTCACAACCTGAAACACAAAACCCGCGGTTTTCGTTTTTTTAACTCAAGGACAACATCTTTTAAAAGGGTACAAGAATTTAGACCAACCTTCAGCAGCAACAGTGCATGTTCTTTCCAGGCAAACCGCACAGATATCAACCTCATCTGTGATGGTTGCGGACTGCAACCCTAACTCTCTGCAAATTAATTTTTTATTATGTATTTAACCCGAGTCACATATTAAGGTCATTGTCTTTGGAGTCCTAAAACTTGATTAAGATTCTCGTCCTTACCTTGCAATGTTAAGTATACTCAAAAGGGGCAATGATAAGTAGTTGGAAGGAGGAAACCCTGGAATGACGACATCCGAATTCGGCGAAAGCAACGGTTCTAACCAATGACGACTCCACATCCGTGCTATGTCAATAGGTAGCCACCTGCAAACATTTTTTGGGAATGGAAAGTTTCCATTCTAACAACGTCAAATATTTCCCCGTAAACTGGTTTTGAACATGAAACAAAACATTGAAGAGATTGTGATGGAATAATTTACCCATTGCAGTTCAATGTCATTTTTCTGGCACCTCTTGCAAGGAGAATCTATCGAGAACACAGAGAAAAATGGAGATTCTCACAACTCTTTTGTCACGAAAATACCGAAACAAAAGAATAGACTTAGTAGTGTCCTTACCTGACAGCATTTCAGATTCCCACCACAAGCGGCGTAATGCAAAGGCGTGCTCCCGGCTCCTGAAAACGGTAATTAAGACCAAGATTATCATCTTGGGAGCAGAACAAAAAGAATCTTTTAGTCAAGAAAAAAAATGTGTGTAAAGAGAGCTCAGACCAATCATATCCATTGATGTTCCATAATGAAATGTCACAGCGGAAACATTCGCTTCAAGATCAAGCAAAAGCTGCACACAGTCAAATAATCCATTCAAGGCAGCCATGTGAAGAGCTGTGATTCCACCGTCAGCCGCCTTATTCACAAATTTAGACAATGCGCTGCACCACAAGACATTTTTTTTTATAATTTGTTTGGAACTAATATAATCAATCAAAGCCCTTACAACACATAGAAGATGGTTTCCAAAAAAAAAAAAAAAAACCTTTGCTCGGATTTGTTCCTGGCTGTGACCACACCAGTCTCAGGAAGAGAGTTAAGTTTCTCACTAGGTACAAAGCCTGCCAAGACCAATCTAATACACCTGGCGTGACCATTGACAGCAGCGAAATGAAGCGCTGTTCTTCCAGCTAAATAATCAGCTCTTGTAACCTTGAGAAAGATTAGGACGATATTAGGAAACTGATCTGAACCAAATTGCATATAGTTTTGTTTCAACTACTGATGAAAACAACTCACATTGCATCGAAAGAGCAGAAGAGTTTGCACGACTTCCCAGTGTCCGTATCTACAGGCTTGCATCAATGCCGTCTGGAACAAGATTAATTACCCAACTTAGCATATTATTGTCCTTTACTGGATTTGGAATAAATATTTGCATTAACATTACATTATAGCTGGTTGAATTTTCATCTGATAAATCGAATTTGTTAACCATTGATTCGCAATCTCTCGTCAAGCATGGATCATATAAACGAAATTGAATTTTTGCACTATTAGCTCAAAACTTAGCCAAAGATTCCACAAGTTACTTACTACTGATACAAAATCCTTAAATGAAATTAAGATACGTCCAATCGAAAGAATCGAGCTTGAATTCGCGAATCAGCTCAAAACTAGCAAAACATTTTCAAACCCCAAAAATCCAGCTCAGAAAACTGAATCTCGAATACCTGGCCGCAATAATTTCTCGAATTCACATCAGCTCCGTTCTCGAGCAACAATCCGACGATCTAGAGATGTACAAAGAGAAAATAAAAAATCAAATTTTAAAAATCGGAAAACAGGAAGATTTTGAGGAACTGCGAATTAGAATGGAAAGGAAAGGAAACCTCGTTATGGCCTTTAGCGGCGGCGAAATGCAACGGAGAATTGAGACCACCGAAGGTGGAGTACTTGGCGAGGCAAGGATTGCAATCGAGTAGCATCTTCGCCTCCACGTAATCACCATCTCTCGCCGCCGACACCAATCGCTCGCCGGACGCCGAACATCCAAACGAATTCCCCATTTGTCTCTCTCTCTTCTTCTTCTTCAGATGAGAGTCCTCTTTCTTCTCTTTCTCTCAATCTCAAATTCAATTGGATGTGAAGATAAATTAGGTCAACCGTCGTGGAAAGGTACAGAGAGGAAAGAATCCGGGATTAGATATGATACTGAAACAGCACGCGAACTCTCTCTCTCTCTTTCAATTTGTCCGTATGAGACAAAAAAGAAAGACAAGGAAGATGCAGCCGGAACATAACCTGAATTTCCCATTTTGCCCTTAAATCTCCTCCCTTATGCTTCGTCGATTCGTCGACTTCCACTTTCACTTGTCCCACTCAGCCACGTGGCGTCTTTTAATACCATCTTCGACTTTGCTTCTTCTTCTTTTTTTCCTTAAAATATTTCGAAAAGGGCAATTTTTTTTAAAAGAAAAATTGAGCTATTCATTTGTTTTTAGTACGTAGTTTGTTGTTATCTATATACTAATCTGATGTCGATTATTACGTTTAAGCAATTCTTTAGTTAGACCGTAAATTTTTTTTTTTATTTGCCAGTTATGTTTTAGTTTTCTTTGAACCAGAGTATAAAAGAATGTCGTCGAATAAAAATCTTTGTTTATAATCTACAAAAGCTTATCATACGGTCTAATCTACGGTTACCATTTAGAGATAAATTTAAGATAGAAGCATAAACATTTTTTATTTGTTATTTCTTAACGATCGGGCAATTTGGCATAACATGGTCCATAGAAAATAGAGTTCAAATTCCAGACAACAACAACAGCGCGCGGTTAAAAAAAGGCAAAGGCCATGAAGAGGTTCAACCTCGCAGAAATGGTATTTTGGACATTCGTTAAAAACCTATAGATCATACGCTCCAGACAATCCACCAGGTGATTCGGGTTCGTAACCGCGGTTTGGTCGATGGTGACTTGGCATCCAGCCAAAACAATAGATTCTTCTAGTCCGCACGGCATTATCGTGAACCCGCACGGCAAAAGTTGGATGCGGGACATATCTCTACCGTTAACTACAGCCGTAAGAGATGACGCTTCTATGCAAGTGTGGATTATCATTGTTGCTGATGCCTCAAAGTATGATTCTTGAATCACACACCACTTCTTAGGACCATTTCCCTGCAATATAATTTTAATTTAGTACGTGTTTATAAAATTCTCTATAGTCGGTATAATTACTAAACCGGAGGAAATCATGTATACCTCGATGCTGAAAAGAGTGACTTCATTCCCTGGATTAAAACTTCTGGTCATACGAATCACTTCTTTCATATCTCCAGCGGATCGTAGACACTCCCAAATGTCTTTTCTCCCATGGTTGATTAAATCAAAGATTGCTTTTGGTTTAGCATGCATTCTTGCCAAACCGGTAGCGCTGGCAATAACGAAAGGGACCCCCCTCGGGTCCCGACTCTCCCGGGTGAATATTCTGATGTTATTGACCAGATGTCTCATCGTACGGAGCCTCTTCCACTTTTGTCCGGGTGTCCCGTATACTCCGGTACAGAATAAGTAAACCATATGCGCAGATAGGTTAAGCAAGTTGGTTTCACATATCGGGTTCAATGCTTCACGAACACAAGAGTTAAAACTTGGTTAATGTATAACCAAAACCAAAATGATTAAATAGAAGAAGAAGAGGAAAAAAAAACCAGAATTTTCATTACATGAGATACGGAGACCGAATGAACTAAAACAAATGTTGTACAAATGCCTTTGGAGAGCAGTGAGCCATCGCTGAGCACCAAATCCTGAATTAGGATTAACAAGGTTTCTGACATATTTTTCCTTGTAAACCCAATGGTCAATAATGGTTACCTACATGGTAATTACCGAATCAGATCAAAGCTATATCATCATATATATAATTAAGCTCGGTTGAAATTGAAATTTACCCTCGAGACACCATTCGTTATATGCTCCACAACATATCCAGAGGGAAATCTCATAAAATTAGGTCGAAAATGTCGCGCATAGGAGCTGAAATACAGAGATATATCTGCGATAACCCACGTATCGTTTTCTATATGCTTGGAGCATCGAAGGAGTTCCACATTTCGGGTTTGAATCGATGGAGAGATTAGTGGCATTAAATCCATATTAATCTACATGTAAAAAATATTATTAAACTACCACTACTTAAATCTATAATATCGAAATAACACTATCATACTGAGAAAAATGAAAAGAAAAAAAAAATTCAACGTTTTTGTACCATATCGAATTCCTGGTGATGTAATTCCGTAGACACGGCTGCAATAATCGATGGAAATATTTTTGGCCAACATTCCTAAACAAGACATAATAATAATTAAGAAAAAACCACATTTATGATATAACAAAAGGAAATTATATTCTTATAAATTTTTTTGGTTTGTTACACTTACAAGATCCATAAGAATTGCGACAAGTGATGAAGCATCATAGGGAATTATTGCAGAAGCTCTTGAAGCCTCATGTACAAACCCAGGGGAGTTTTTTGCATACCATGGAAAGAACATAGAGTAGTATTCATTGAGATCCAGCTTCTCGTTTATCCACATCGGGCTGCCAAGCCTCGCAAGAAAAACGACTTCTTTGAACGATAATGCGGTCATAACTGTTACTGCGTAAAGCCAAGTAGAAGATGAAGCATCAGATGGAAATAGGCTCCTGCACAAAGCCAATCTTGTGATGAAACAAGTGAGTGTCTCGAGCTTTGATTGGAGACGAGCGTTCTGGAGCCGTAGCGCATTCTCTTCAGACTCGAGATGTGTTGGAATGATGGCTCCATTGGAAGATATGTAGATCGATGGAGAGGCCATGGCTTGACTCATGGTGCTGTTCTCTGTTGGGATGATATCATTTAATTTTTTTTTTTCACATCCAACTTAATTTTTATATGAAGCCTAACATAATTTTGAAAGCCAAAACACGTAAAATGACAGATTTTGTGCTATTTGAAGCGTCTCTAGTAGCTAACATGAAAGCCTAATTCTAATAGATGAAATTTAATTTATCATTTCGACTAGTATAACAAATTTTTAACCAGTAAATGAGAGCAGTTGGTTAGAATATAAACTATAAACAAACAACAAAAGACTTGAAATATTAGTTGAAGATTTGAGAAACTATATTTTACCTTGATACTATACTCACTCCCCGGACGATGATGAATTTGCAGATTTTAAGTTTATCTAGTTATGGGTAATGACATTGCATATATTGAAATTTATATAGATTAGATAAAAGATAATATTAGGATATATTCGATATTAGTGGACAAAAATAACTTAGCTACAAATTTTAAATTTTAAACTAAAAAAACTTTAATAGTTGAAAAAAAAAATTAAGAAACTATACTTTACCTTGATGATTCCATACAAGATACATAATCCTCAAACTTTGAATTTGTATATTTGAAGTTTTAGTTAATTTGTGAGTAAAGTGAACATACCAAAAATGGTGGTGACCTAGTGGTAACACATGAGCATTGGTTTCTTTGTGTACAATGTTCAAATCTCCATTGAAACAGAATATTATATTTAAATCAGAATATTTATAATAAATTAAAAGATTTAATATAGAAATATGTTATACTTTAGTAATTTATATTCATACAATGATACAAAGATATATTTACATTGTATTGGCATCATCTTTCTCTTATATATAATGTATAATGTATCTTTGTATGAAGGAAAAATGATGGCAATACAATGTATACATATCTTTGTACATAAGGAAAAAATATTTTCAATACAATGTATATAAATCTTTGTATCATTGTATGTATAGAAATTACTAAAGTATAACATAATTCTATATTTGATATTTGAATTCATTATAGTCAAAATAAAACAATTTTTTTTAGTTAAACATCATTTTTTTTTTTTACAACCAAGTTAAAAAGACACATGATTGCAATTAAAATTTTAAATGTAGTGGATGAATAACTCGGTAAAATTTTAATTCTCTTTGAACAATAAACATTTTAAAATCCAGCGAGACGATCCAATGAAGGAGGCTTCTTTAGAACTCCAACAATAGTTTTTATGTTCACATAAAAAAACTAAAGCGTGAAAGGCAAATTCAAAGCGCACGTTAGCTCCGTTGTGACACTGAGTGCAATAGACAATGCAACTCCGTTACTCTTTTCATGTCATGCGAAGAATACGAGTCCCACAAAACGAGTACAACGTAATACACGTGTAATTACTTCATTGGTTTAATATAAACCCACTTTCTCACCCACTCTCAAATAAGGAGGTTTTAACCATTTCTTACCGCCTTCAATCGCAAAACCCAAAAAATAAAAATAAACAATAAACAATTTCACAGAGAGAGAGAGAGAGATCACTAATGGCCGAAGGAGATGATCTGGAGAACCGAATGTCGGCGAAGGATCGAGGGATCGGAAGCAGAGGCGGTGATCGGAGTGGAATCGGACCGCCGCCTAGGCCAGAACCGTTTTTCTACGGCGATGACGCGTTGTCGTCGCAGTGGACGTCGTGGCTGGTTCCGATGTTCGTTGTGGCTAACTTGATAGTCTTCGTCGTTGCGATGTTCGTCAACAACTGCCCGAAGCATCCCGAGTCTCATGGTCCCAACAGGCACTGTGTTGCCAGTTTCCTCGGGAGACTCTCCTTCGAGCCTCTCCGGATTAATCCTCTTTTCGGCCCTTCTTCTCGCACGTATAAGTTCCATCCCAATTTTGTCGATGTTGATTTAGGGTTCTTACTGCTGCTAAATCGCCGTTTTGGCTCTGTTTCGGAATTTCGCGGATCCTCATTTTGTCGGTTACTATGATTTACCAATTTGAAATTCTGTAGATCGGATTCGAAGTCCCCGTAGAATTTTTGAGATGCAAAATGATTTGAGTTATGTGAATTTGTGTCAACATTTATGTTTTGGTTCATACTTGAAGATTGGAGAAGTTAGGATCACTCGAGTGGGAGAGAGTTGCGGAGAAGCGTGAGGCGTGGCGTCTCCTGACATGTATATGGTTACACGCCGGTGTTATTCATCTTGCAGCTAATATGCTAAGCCTCGTCTTCATCGGTATTCGCCTTGAGCAGCAATTTGGTTTCGGTATGCATTCCTTTCCCTCCTTGATCACTTTGAAAAAACTAGCCACCAAGCTCTGTAATTCCATTGATGGTATGTATCATCAGAACTCTGAAACTGGGTACTGAATTTGCAGTTAGGATTGGAGTTATATACATATTATCAGGAATAGGAGGAAGCATAATGTCCTCGCTCTTTATAAGAAACAGTATCTCTGTTGGAGCTTCTGGTGCTCTTTTTGGTCTCCTTGGCTCAATGCTTTCAGAACTTCTCACTAACTGGACAATCTACTCTAACAAGGTTAATCTCTCAACGCTGAACAAGTGTCACCGATCTTTAACCAACATATAGGTACAATGAGACTTTGTGATTGATTTCGGGTTAATGACTTTGTTTTCTTTTTTTTTGTTGGGGCGCAAAAGTACAGCTTGCGGCACTCTTGACGCTTTTGTTTGTCATTGTGGTAAACCTGGCCATTGGGTTTCTACCTCACGTTGATAATTTTGCTCATGTGGGTGGATTCCTGTCGGGGTTTCTCCTCGGTTTTGTTCTGCTGGCTCGTCCCCAGTTCAGGTGGTTAGCAAGAGATCATATGCCACAAGGCACACGTCTGACATCCAAGTACAAGCCTTACCAATACCTGTTGTGGCTCCTATCTCTCGCTCTATTTATTGCCGGGTACAGTTTGCATTGCCAAGAATCAATCACTCTTGTCGTTTCCCAAGTGTAAGAAGAAACTATGCTAATGTTTTGTGGGGGGTTTGTGCAGGTTCGTGGTGGCGCTGCTGATGCTATTCCGAGGAGAAGACGGTAACGATCACTGCCGATGGTGTCGCTACCTGCGCTGTATTCCCACCTCGAGATGGAGTTGTGAGGGCGTCTGATAAGTAAGCGATATGTTCTACTTTGTAAATGCATATATATATATAGGTACGTTTATCATTTCCTTCGATAGAGTTTCAGGTGATTGTGTGATTGCTTGCTTGTGTGTGTGTGTGTGTGACTGTCTTTTTACTGGAGAAAAAAAAGGAGAAAAAATCATTTGTTTAATATGAAAAGGTTATCAATCAACTCATCGCTCTAAGTTGTGATTCCCATGTCTTGACTTGACATCACTACAAATTATTGAAGGTTTTTTAATCAGACAAGTGTGGACCCCTATCCATAAACGTAGCTTGCTGGTACGAGATCTGTACCGTAGGATCCAGTCAAAACAAAATACAGAACAGAGATTGATCACTGTCAGTACTTGTGTGTCGAAATCTAAATTTACACATTTCACTTACCTTTTTATCCTTTCGACTATTAAAACAAAATAGGATCAGAGTTGAGAAACGAAGAATACATCTTCGATTTCTCACTTTGGTTATGACTTAACTGATCAGAAACTCCACCGTAACCTGCCATCCCATTATCCGAACGATGATCAAACGATCGCTCTGCAGCCGCTGTGTAGTAGTAATACTGTCCCTGCACTGACCTCTTGTAGCCACTCTCGGAAGATAACTCCTGTAGCCTCTGTCTCGGGGCGCTTTGTGACCTGACTTTTGCTCTGTAAGACTCAGTGTTAGCCATGTAGTTAGGGTGATACCCAGAGTAGTACTCGTACTCGCTTCTCGTAGGAGTGAACGGCGTTTTTCTCCTTGAACCGCCACTGCTGCTTCCTGGTCTGGACCTTACTTGTGGACTGTTATCCACACTTGTCGGGACCATAAGAGGTCCTCTTTTCCTTGGTGACTCCTTGTGGTAGGAAGGGAAGTGAGGCTTCCAAGTGTCGACTTCTAGGATCTTGTCATCATCTTCGTTGCAGCGCGGTGCGTTCCATAGGGTTTCTTCTGTCCTCCATTGGTCTAATAGCCGCCTCGAACCCATCTGGGAACGGTGGTTGTGGTTGTGGTGGTGGTCCATGGCAATAACTTTGCTGTATTCAGCCTCCGATACGCATCGTGCGTGGAAAGATTGTGGGGAAGAAGGAACCATTAACATTGTCGAATGGAATGAGTCTGAAACGTGAGAAGAACGCGATGCTCGAGCGCGAGCGCGAGCTTGGAGCCGAACCAGCGTTTGCATCCGACGCAGCATATCAGCCGTCTGTTTCCTCACTATGTGTCCCTTCACTAACGCTTGAAGCTTCACTAATGCCTTCAATGCTCTTAACGCCCTCCTCGCCTAAATTTAAGACAGTTTTATTATACATATAAAACACCCACGTGAAACCAAACGGAGATTCAAGTAAAATTACGAAGGGACTATACAATCTAAGTTTTAGTTTCCCAACTACTTTCATTTATTCTAATGGCTACACACACCTGATTAGTTTTCGAAGCAATAAGATTAGAGAATCTCTAAATTATGTGTGTTTTGATAGTGAAAGGTGAGAAAAAAGGAGGCATCTTTCAAGCTCATAAAGCTTAAAAACCCATCTGTAGTTCCACTTTTATTTAGTAGACGTAAAGGGATGAAAAAGAAAAAGAAAAAAAAAGAACTTGACCCCTTCTTAAAATATGTTGGTTATGGTTAATCGAAAGATAGGTTTTAAAAATTCTGAGTTTTCCGTTCCCAAAAAAAAGAAAGAAAATTCTTGAGTTTTCGTACTCGTCGTAGATTAAAGAATAAAGCCTTAAAGCTAAATCCGGTTAGGTAAGATTTTGTTTGAGATAGTATATGCATATATTTGGGACCAAAATGGGAATTTTTATCTATAGTACTCGAGACCATTAAATAGTGTCGGTAGATAATCGTCGTATCGGTTTCTAACAAGTTTCTTGGTTTCATTCATATTAATTTGTCTCTTTTCATAGTATTTTCCGGGGACCAATACAAAAATACAAAATATATTTTCTCATCCTTTCTAATTTTCGGTAATTATGTATATTTGGGGTTAAGTAGAAAAATCAACATCAGACAGCTATTTCACACTTAGCTCAAAAAAATCGGGGCATTTCGATTTTTTTTTTCTTCTAAAAAGTGAACTAAAAGATTCAAATTTCGAATTTCAGTTTAAAGATTAAAAGTTAGGGAAGTAACTAACCAAGTAGCCACGGAAAGCCGATTGAATCTTCACCGCCGCTACATACTCCTGAGCCCACCGGCGATTATTCCGATTGATTTGGGTTACCGACGAGGTTCTACCGCCGCCTCTTCCGGTGAGCCTCACGACCTCCGCCGCCGCATGAGCAGCCGCTAGTGCTGCCTCAGCCACCGCGGCGGTGGCAGCCGCGACGGCTATCGCATGCTTCTCGGCGTCCAAGCTTTCTTCATCCGCACATCTCCTGCTCGGATGAGAAGACGACGCCGATGAAGCCGTCGCCGGATTTGAGGATCTGGTGGTGAAGCTCCATTTTCGTCTGTTGTTCTTCGTCGGTGCTGATTTCTCTTGCTTCTTACTCCCGAACAGTCGTCCGAAGAAACCCATAGTTACTTCATTGCCGGAAATCACCTCAAATTCTGTCGGGATTTTTTTTTTTTTTGGGTTGACAAAAAAGAAGCAAAGACAATTGGGAATGGAGAAGCTCAAGTGTGGATATATAGCGTAAGCTTACACGCGCCTAAATTATGCGCGTTGGGTGCACGCCTTACAAAAAAGCATATTTTGACCAAGTGTCAATTTAAGTCAATGGGTCTATGGCTCTGGTCCACTCCAACCCATATCTCTGGTTTGGTTCAAACGAACGAGATTTAATCATTCTTCTTCTTCTTTTTTTACTAGCATCATTTTGCTTTGTCAATGTGATTAATTCTTTATTAGTAGTTTTCAACTTTTCAAATTTGAAAACAAAAATTTGAATTGAGTTTTGCCTGAAGTTGCATATGTAACAATACCACGCCGGTTATGAAAGCAAGTCTATAATGATGCCAATTTTAGATAATATTCCAATAATAAATAGTAATAATGATGAAAACGATATTTAATATTATGTGTCATATAAGTATTGAACAAACCGAACAACAGCCCAAATTCAAAAAACAAAAACAAAAACACTCAAATAGTAGATTTCTCATTATTTTTTGATTATTTTATTTTATTCGCCTTGTCTTTTGCAGACCAAACTCCCATGTCCTCGGAACTGACCGTTGTTGAAACTAGGCGCACTTATATGGTTATACCTGCATAGTTCACAAAACACAGTCCACAAAAATATAACGACAAAAATCAAACACTATTGAGTAATTAATCGAACTACAAATCTATCATTTCATTCAAATATTATTAAATAGAACAATCTTTAAAAAAATCATATTAAAAAAAAGGTCTAATGGATTGATCATCTTACCACAATCAAAAGAGGGGAGGTTACAAAGAGAGTTAAGTGTGGTGGCTGCTCGAAGAGCGTTACATAAACAATCTTTGTTAGTTGATTGAAGGGCAGTGCAACAATTGGAGTTCGGCGCCGGATTGACCGCACCGGGCAGAACCAACGGGGCACACGCCTGCATATTGCTCAGACTGTCTATGCATTCTTGGGCTCGAACCTTAGGTCCGGTCTCTAGAGCCCTCATGCTCAGAAACGTCACAATAAGAATAGCTGCCAAAGATTTGAGAGATTCCATTCTATTTAGATAATATATTATCTTATGTTCTGTTTTTAATTTTTGAATCGGTGGATTTGGTCTATATTTATAGAATATATGTTCATATATAGTTTTGAGCTTTGAGAATAATTAGGTTATTGAGTGAAGTGATGCTTTCTATGATCTTGGTCTAGTTACTTCATGGATTTTGCATGATATAAACTACTAAAAGTTAGGAGAAAATAATAACAAAGTGTGTGAAAGCGTAAGTTTCTTTTATAAATTAACTAAGATATAAATTAATTTATAATTTATAAATAAAATTAAAACATTGTGAATCAATTTTTTTAAACTTCATTAGTCATTTTTTTGGAATAAAATTGACATTAACCCTGATCAGAGGAATCAATAATATTGACATTAATTTATCCTCTTCTTATCTTTCTTTTCTATAGACATTTTCAACTCGATTTTAGGAAAACATCGAGGCGTTTGACATAATTAACCAAACAGACTTGTAAAAATTACAGCTAAATATGTACATATTGTCGTACTGATATGTCATATGTGATATGGATTAGCCCGTTGCTATCAGGTTACAGTTTCAACTAAAAGTAAAACAGAGAAAAGAAGCCATTGTCACTGGAATGAACAAGTCTCTGGCTTTGGTTTAATCCATTGTTGTCTTTGAAACATGTCCGGCTAGAGTGGGTGAGGCAGAGGTGTACCGACCCATGATCAAATTATATATTTATCTTCAAAAACAAAGTTAAAAATATATTAAAAATGTGTCTTTGCCATTTTTGGCTCATATTAACAAAAAAAATGTTTAAGTTTCCAGTATATTTTTCATATGATACATTACAAAAAAATATTTCTACGATTAACAATCTAAAATAACAGAAATAAACTGGAATTTATTTACAATTTTGCACTGAAATACAAAACAAAGAAAATTCAGTAATAAACTTTTATGAAAAACGCAAGTTGTTTTTTTGGTACGAAAGAGCCCCCCCCCCCAAAAAACATAGGGGCCTAAAATCCCATGAAAAGCAAAATTATTGGGCCGGGCCTATTTTGAAATGGTTGATGGGTGTCCTTGTCCGTAAGCTGTTGACACAGAAACTCATGTGGTCACCAGAAAGTGACCCTTGTTCCAGTGCTTTGTTACCACTACAGGTGGATTGGATGGATACTGGAACCTTGCCATTTGTTCGCTGCAGAGTTTTGTTCCTTTTACTTTTCACAAAAATAAGACGAAGATGACTTGTGTGAAAAAAAATGTCAAGCAGTATATAATTTCAGCTACAACAAATCTTTGGTTTTTACCATTGACATTGACGCAGATGGATTATCTGTATTTAGAATAGAGACAACCAAAACATCGATTAGAAAAACACAAACAAGAAATTAATAATTCCCAAAAAATGTGGGAATCACATAAATATATATATATATATATTATATATATGTGTGATTACTGATGATGAGACATAACAACAATACCATTAGCTGTCACTCTTCTATTTATTTATGATTTATGATTTTCTGAGTTTTTATTTAAAATAAGAGTTGCAATTTTTTTTTTTTTAATTTACATCCCTTTGCTCAGACGTTTCTTTATTCTTCTTCCTTCTTCTTCTTGATCGTGTTCAGAAATCATATTCATCGCAACTTTTTATTTCTTTCTCTCTCTCTCTCTCTAAATTGGATTCTTTATAACATGTGAGATCTCTGTTCGATCAGAGACGGNTGTGGGAATCACACATAAATATATATATATTATATATATGTGTGATTACTGATGATGAGACATAACAACAATACCATTAGCTGTCACTCTTCTATTTATTTATGATTTATGATTTTCTGATTCTTTTTATTTAAATAAGACTTGCAGATTTTTTTTTTTTTATTTACTTCCCTTTGTTCAGACGTTTCTTCCTTCTTCTTCTTGATCGTGTTCAGAAATCATATTCATCGCAACTTTTTTTTTTCTTTCTCTCTCTCTCTCTCTCTCCCTCTCTCTCTAAATTGGATTCTTTATAACATGTGAGATCTCTGTTCGATCAGAGACGGAGTAGAAGCAAAGAATATTAAAGAATGATGAAAATGAAAACAGGAACGACGCCCTACGTCAGCGGCGGTGCCGGCGGCGGAGGTAGCGGCAATGAGTGGGAGTCCCGACCTGGAGGAATGGTTGTACAAAGGCGGACGGATCAGAGCTCCGATATGCCACGTGTCATTCGTGTCCGGGTCAAATACGGGTCGGTTTACCACGAGACCAACATCAATTCCCAATCTACCTTCGGTAACCAAACCAAAACCCAAAAATCCAAATTCAGTTTTTCGGTAGTTTTTTTATTTTTATTTGTTCCAATTCGTGTTCTCCTGTTTGATTATTGTTGCAGGAGAGTTGAAGAAGGTGTTGTCTGCTCAGACCGGGCTTCACCACGAAGACATGAAGATTTTGTACAAAGACAAAGAGAGTGATTCGAAGATGTTTCTAGATCTTTGTGGAGTTAAAGATCGGTCAAAGCTTGTTCTTAAAGAAGATCCAATTTCTCAGGAGAAACGTCTCCTTGCAAAAAGGAAAAACGCCGCCATTGAAAAAGCTTCTAAATCAATCTCCGACATTAGTCTCGAAGTCGACAGGCTCGCCGGACAGGTAAAGTAGGAACCCAAAAAAAAAAAAACAGAGCTTTCCCGGCGACGGCTCTGTTCTCAAAAAAAATCCGCCGTTTCTAGTTTCGAATCTGAGATTCTGATTTCCGATTATAGGTGTCGGCGTTCGAGACAGTGATTAATAAAGGAGGAAAGGTTGAAGAGAAGAGTCTGGTGAATCTGATTGAGATGTTGATGAATCAATTGCTGTCTCTTATACACATCTAGATGTGTATAAGAGACAGGGTTGAAGAGAAGAGTCTGGTGAATCTGATTGAGATGTTGATGAATCAATTGTTGAGACTCGACGCGATAACTGCTGATGGAGATGTGAAACTGAAGAGGAAGTTGCAGGTAAAAAAAATTACCTTTTAGATTCAAATCGAAATCTAATAATTTTGATTGATTAATTTATGTACATATGATTTGATTCCGAATGGATTTTGGAAAGGTGAAAAGAGTTCAGAAGTACGTTGAGGCACTCGACGTCTTGAAGGTCAAAAACTCTACCAAAAAAGTCCAAGTTAACAAATCGGTACGCCACAAACCGCAAACGCAAACGCAATACCAGCAACGCGATTTGTTATCGTTTGTGGAGGAAGAGGAGGAGGAGGAGGAGCCGAGGAATTCCGGCGCATCCTCATCTGGCACTCCGGCGATTGTAGCTAATAATTGGGAGACGATGTTTGATTCCACATCGGCGGCAAAGGCGGTCGAAACGGTTAAACCGGTCCCTCCAAGATTCAAATGGGAATTCTTCGATTAAGCTAAACATTATACATACACGATTATATATGTTTTTTTCTTTCTTTTTCTTTCTCCAGTTTCACAAGTGATTTGTATTGTTTTCCATATTAATGGGGGGGGTGTATGATTTGTGATTGATCTTGGCAACTTTTTTTTTTTTTTTTTTTTGCGGTTTGTTTAGAATATCTTTTGTTGGCCCCTCTTTAAGTCAATTCAGAAATAACAAGGGAGTTTCAACAAATAGAGAGTTTCATCATCATCATCCTATCATTGTAATACCTAAAGATTTGGAATTTCTTTACTATTACAATAAAAGTTACCAAAAAATTGCAATAGTGTTATAAAAGACTGTTATTTGAATGTTTCTCGCGGGTTATTTGCACCCAAAAAAATAATATCTTGTGGGTTTAAATTCCTCCTACCAGTTGCGGGATTTCTAATTGGTTTGTGAATTTTAAAAATGGTTAAACTGATGCACAAACACAATGTAAATGAAAATCGCCATCTGAACTCGAATTATGCTCACTATATATAATGACCCCGCTATTACTCAGTTGTATGAAAAGAACAAACTCTAACGTAAACTATTGCAAACGTTCATCAAATATATATGGAGACATAGTTTCTGAATGTTCATGTGTGCAGCAGACATCAGCGGTGAATGCATCATTATATATGTGGTGCGTGCTATCATTTAGATTCATCACTGATTTGTTTAAAAAAAACAAATTTTACCATGAAAAAAAGAGTGAAATAAGGGTGGTATATATTTTTTTATATCGTAATCTTGATAATTTGTATAGTTAACTATTCCGTTTGTTTTGTTTGTTTGTTTGTTCCTCTTGTTATGCGTCAAATTAAATAGTCAAACCCATAAAATCAAAGCAATGAGATGTAAGAGAAGAAAAAAAAACAAGAAAACAAAGCAGGCATGTTGGTAACACATGCCAATCATAACACTTGAATATGTTTCTTGTGGAATCGGTAACTTCTGGTGACCAAAATTATATTCATTGCTTCCTGTTAAGGCTACAAAGTCCATCGAGAGAGAGAGAGAGAAAAAGGGGAATCTTTGGGATAAACCAAATACCTAATCCAATAGTCTATTGACATGAGAAAAGGCAAAGTACAATAAAGGTCATTAAGGAAATGATTTAGGATTTAGTTAATCATATTATTACTATTTTTAAAAGCCAATATAACAATTTTTACAAAATTTTCAGATCTTTTGCATGATTAAGCCTTTTTGGTAACCAATAAGAATTAATTGATTAATTATAGGATGCATCAAATAATTTATTGTGACATGATTGGTATCCAATAAGAACAACTTTTTTGCGTTCTATTACAAAGATTTGGCATGGCTCTTTTTTTATATAAAAAAAAAAGATTTGGCATGGCTCTAAATATTTCCTTGACACATATTTTTGGGTGAGCATTATAAAATTGGGAAATATTACTTTTAGATTTTGCTTTCTACGGTGGCTCTTCGACAAGAGTTGGAGTGAAAAATAAGGGATTATATTTCTTTTCTTCCAAATTTTTTGCAATCTATGGCTAAGCTTTTTTTTGTTTTTAAGAGTGTTAACATGTATAACATAACAATGAAATGAATAAGATGAATAATATGGAATTACTTTGAATGTAGAGGGGATTAAATTTTAGTTGGAAGAGATTATAATTTTGTTAGTAATTAGAAAGATAATAAATTAAGACACAATACATTATATTTTTCTAGGAGCTAAAAACTACAATAAAAATCAAATTGATTCATAATCTAATTTTGTTGACCATGAACATATCATATTTTAATTAAACACAAACACATGACATCTTTAACCAGATAGATACTATATATATTGAAAAGTTCTCAGACATAACATAACCAAACACATGCTGAACAAAGAAAAGACAGAATAATATCCAACACTTCGAAATTTATTACACAACACCATACTTCTATATTTTTATTATATATATATATATATATAGGTTAGAACATCACTATGCATTGCCGACTTTATTTCTTCACATCGCTTTGAGAACATCTCGGAGAACCCTTTTCAATTCATGTCATTGTTGAACAGAGAGTCCATGAAGTCGTACTCATTAGCCAAGTCCTATATAACCAAAAACAGAATTTATATGACTCATAATTAAACTCAATATAAACTATAGACAAATAACATATTTTGGCTTTTGTAAACGTTATATTATTTACCTGCGGATCCAATAACGACCAATCGATAAAATCCGGAACATCTTGTTCCTAACAAATCAAGTGCGGGTTTAGAGTATATTCATGGCAATATTTTAGAGTTAATGATATAAAATTAGAGGTACCTGATCATGATTAGGATTCATGTTGAAAATTGAAGAATTCGTCTCCGGAGCAGCAAAAGTGTTTGGTGTTTCTCCATCAGAATGACCCTTCACAGCAAAGTCATATATAAGTCAGTAAGACATATTATTCGAAAGTATTCACTCCATCTATATATTAAACAAGTGTCTAGAAACTATGGCTATTTCTAATACTAGCAAATCTAGTTAGAAAATTTTCCATAATAGATTCTTAAACATATGATAATATATAATCTTTGCTAGGACGTTGACTCAAATTCAATCTTGTAATTGCTGAAATCTCCTAATAATATGCAAGTACCTGGTTTATGTTCACAAAGGTCCAGTCACCATCTTCTTCAAGTGAGAAAATCTGATTCAGTTCAGTCGGAAAATTTGCAGGGAGCTCAAATTTGGTGGTGGAAACCGCTTCTTCTTCTTGTGGCTGCTCGCATCACATTTCAAATAAAAATCTCACAACATATTATATACTTCATGTATATACATTACTGAAAAATTAGGATAGCGAAGACATATACCTTGTTGTGATCGAACTGAAAGTTACTTAGATCGCAAGGAAGCTCATTAGTATTGCCGAGATCATCATATAAGCTGAGATCCTCCAGTTGAGGAATTCCAAGATTTTGCTGTGCAGTTGCATTGACATATGGCTGAGGCTTATATGCAGTGTTCTCATTGTTTAATATCAATTGCATCCCATACGATAAGTGGCTAGCTCCTGGTTGATTAGGTGTTGAACTTCCATAGTTGTTCAGACCTGGATTAGGAGTTACACTTCCATAACTGTTCAGTCCTGGTTGATTAGAACTTAAATCTCCATAGTTGCTCATTCCAGGCTGAGTAGAAGTTAAACTTCCATAGCTGCTGATTCCTTGTTGATTAGAAGTTAAACTTCCATGGCTGCTAATTCCTTGTTGATTAGGAGTTAAACTTCCATGGCTGCTGATTCCTTGTTGATTAGAAGTTAAACTTCCATGGATGCTAATTCCTGGTTGAATAGAAGTTGAACTTCCATGGCTGCTCATTCCTTGGTGATTAGGAGTTAGACTTCCATAGCTGCTCAATCCTGGTTGATTAGGAGTTAAACTTCCATGGCTGCTAATTCCTTGTTGATTAGGAGTTAAACTTCCATGGCTGCTCAATCCTGGTGGACTAGGAGTTAGACTTCCATAGCTACTAATTCCTGGTTGAATAGAAGTTGAACTTCCATAGCTGCTCATTCCTGGTTGATTAGGAGTTAGACTTCCATAGCTGCTCATCGTGTTGTTGTTGTTGAGATTATTACCATTAATAGCCGACAGTCCATGTTGTCCAAACCCAAGAACTTGAGATGTTTGGCCGGTTTTGTTCGGCATCACGGTTGGTTCAAAAAGGCTCCTTCTTCCTTCGTTCTGAGATGGTTGGTTCGAGAAATTGAGGTTGCTTTTGATGGGCATGGTCAAGTTTGATCCAATACGGTGCGGCTCGTAGGTGGATGACCGGTTCATGTAGTGGTAAGGCATCTGGTTGAAGCGGACGGGCTCACGTGTGTTGGATAAGAGTCTAGACTGTCCAAGACCGTGTCCGGGTTTGGAGTAGAATGATCTATTGTTAAGACTTGTGTCGTACCAAGAAGTAGTAGAGGGTGTGTAATTGTTGTAGTACGGCTCCCTGATGTGAGCATATGGGAAAATCGAGTCTATGCCTTCTCTACCCGAGAACATGCTTGAAAAGCACCAACCTTTTTCCGCCACTTTCCTCAAGAACTGTCGATATTTCTGCGAAGCAAACGATTTTCGGTTAATCAAAAATTAAAGTAGAATGATTTATAATCTACGGTTTGACTTTGATGTATAGTTTTAATTAGACGGTGGAAAAAGTATTAAAAAATCACAACAAAAGTTCGAGCTATATATCTCAGTTGAACATAAAAGTCTCCACTTTACCGATTTAGACCCGTCGTTATAGTCAGCATCAACATTCTTTTACACTGTTTCACGGAAGTTTAAGAGGAATTTTAACCCAAACGATCCTTTTCAACAGTCTCTTAAACCATCGTTAAACAGTGTTAATGAGTTATTAAAGTTGACTAATAATGTGCTTAAAATTGTTTCGTTCGATTCAAAAAAATTGATGTTTTTTAATAACTTTTTCTCGTTTTAAACATAAAATCGAAAAACATTTTTGAAAAGATATATGATCAAACCTGTAAATGGCTGGCTACGTTTTCTCTTGTCAAGTAATCAACGTTCATGAACTCTAATATTTTCTTTGGCACAGCCTCTTTGGAAGATTCAAGTTTAGTAAACAAACATAGAACATTAGTTAGTGTGTATATAGATAAAGTTGAAATTGTAAGAACATAAACTGCATAACGTATTATATATATATATATTAAAAAAAAAAAATCAAAACACTTACTGTCAAGACCGATATGTCGGATAGCTTGTAAGAAAAGGTCATGGAGATGATCCGTCCACGTAATCTTACTCTTCTTGGAGGGCGGAGACAGAGACTCAACATCATCACCAGAACCACCGTTTGATTTTCTTTTTCGATTTTTTCGTGAACCGTCGGTACTAACACAACTTCCATTTGAACTGCTCCCGGATCTTGAATCCAATCTAGGTGAGAACTTCTTCTTCTTCTTGGTCTTTAAGACATTAGCTTGTTCAGGAAGCAACTGAATTTGCTGAGGGATACTAACATCTGTGTCCTTGTGGTTTTGCTCCGTCCATAATATGGACTTACCATTCCTCTTATAAGTTAAAGCAAGTTGGTAAATCTTGGTTAAGTCAGTTGCTTTGATGGGTTTTGGAATGAAACACATCGCTCCACAAGTTAAACTCTCCTGTTCTTTGTTGGTGTCCGATGACATAACTTTATATTTAAGAAAACAAATTAGCTATAAGCTTAAATTGTAGCAAAAAAAAAACATTGTAATTTAATGTAAGTTGTAAAAGAAAAAGAAAAAACTTACCTATGACCGGCAAATTGCCAAATTCTAGAGTGATTTGTTTTTTGAGTTGTAGACCGTTCATGCCAGGCATGTAATAATCTGTGACTATGAGATCGATATTGTTTCTTTGAATTTTAAGAGTAGACAATGCTTCTCTCGAGTCTTTTACAGCTATAACTGTGATCTCCATAATCGATGGATCTAAAACCATTTCACCAAAATAAAATGCAATGTGAAAAATATTGCAAGTACGAAAGATCATAAAAAGAAGAAATAGGGCAAATTGGAGGTCTAGTTATGTATATATATATATATTCTACACTTTAGTGATGAAACATTTCGCATAATTTGATAATTCATAGCATCAGCCAAACATGTTCTTTAAAATCACAACATTTTCACTGGAATGGCTATCTGTTGTTGTATTTGAAAGGCTAACTGGTTGATTACATTATAAGAAAATGTCGATTTGAAAAGGAAAACAAAAAATCATCATGTCGTACGCAAACACGATGTTACATATCATTTCATTTTCATTCACACTAGGTTACTATTTTCTAAAAATCAGCTATTGTAATATTCTTTTGAAAACTTTACATAGTATATTGGTTGGAATTTTTTATCAACCAAACTATTAGTTTAAAAATCAACAAAATAAGAATAACTCAATTGGAAATTCAGTTGGGCATGTAACTGGAATTCAAATCCAGATGATTTAGAAAGATAATTGTTAAATTTCAACAAAATACAACTTTTGACAGGGCTAAATATTACGAACTTTTTAATCAGCTAATTTTCTCCTGCTCAAAACTAATATATAGACAAAAACACTCTCAGAGAAATTTCGAAGAAATCAATAACATATTGTATTTGATTATAATATTTTACCTCTGTATTTGGATTTTTCAAGCATGCGTGACATAATTTGAAGGAAAACAGGATCATCATCCACAACCATAACATTGATTCTCAAGACAGAGCTTTGGTTGTAGTATGATTGAGCAAAAGCCATTCTGCTAGTCTTTGTATAAATTCTTTTTTGTTTTTTCAAGTCTGTATAAATTATTTAGGCTACAGAAAGCTCAATATTTAAAGGTGTAAAAAGTAGACACGCAAATGTAACATTTGGCAGTGTTGTAGTGGTGGTTATGTAAGTTTATTGTAGAAAGAAATAATAACAATATAAGATAAATGCAAACTTAATTTTTCTTTACTAATTTTAATGATTATATTGAAAAGTAAGAAAAGTTGATAAGATTTAGAAAAAAGAGATACAACCAAAAAATACCATTGCTCGAAAATACCGTGTGCTAATTTATGTAAAAAAATCTAGACTAAAGTAAGCAAAAATTAATGCTATTTACCAATAGATTTATTTTTAGTGCTATAAAATCTTTGATTTTATTTTGTTCTCGTGATCTTTTGTTTCTGATTTAGGATTGATTTTCATATAGATTTTTTACATCTTTGTTGGATTTGTGCTTTAAATGGAAAATACTAGATTACTATATGTAAAATGAAAAACAAAATCTCTATCACGATTAACTTTGATCTATAATATTTTTTTTTTATGTAATTAAAATTTTCTATCCAAAATATATTATTTCGAACTATGAAAAACGATAAAACTGTTTTTAGCTGGTTAGATGAAACTTAAAAATTTAAGGTTTTGAAACGAAAATGAGGAATTGTGAAACCTATGAAATTGGTAAAGTGCTGCAGAGTGGTTTCATGAAATTGGTAGGAGAAACATTGGTGGTGATGATACTCTCATGTTGACTTACAGTACCCAAAAAACATAAAATTTCATATATACAAATAAATTCCTTGAATGTGATCTTGTTTTGTAAAACTAGAAGAATCACAGTTTTGATTTATATAGCAAATAATAAGTTATAACACGGTATGAAGAAATTTTCTATTTTATGATCTTCACATTTACATATTGCAGCTCAAATTATAAGATTTGGATATACAATCTGCTTACTTAATATACAAAAAAATATCAAACATACAAGTATATAACATTTTCTATTACTAAGTTCACAAAAACGTTTTAGGGATGACATATATATGAAAATATCATGCAATATAAATATATATCAAAATATGTATTTAAGCACTAAATTTTATTATATAACATGAAGATTACGCGAGTAAAAATTATATGATATACTGCAAATATTATATCAAACTTAAAATGTCTTGATCGTTAAAGACAACAAAAAATATCATTTGTATTTTTGTTACGATTTGCATATTTGAAATCACTTTTTCAGTATGATCTTGATAACGGTTTTAGTATGTAATATAACGATTTAACGATAATTTTGTCGTTTATATAACGAGTGAAACTAAAATATTAAGAAAAAAACAAACAATAGTAATTATATTAGGCATCATTTACATTTTAGCATTTTTGATGTAAAATCAAATTAAAAATGTTGAATATTAAGATTAGTTTTAACGTATTAAACAATTTGTTAACCTGAACTAGGATCTACCGTCATCAAATAATCACATTGATAGAAATAATAAAAAAAAAATCGATAACTAATTTCGACTATCAAATTAAATCAATAGATCATGATAAGCTATTTTAAAAATCTTTAATATTTAAATATCATGATAATAGGTTTCTATTTTTAATATTATAACTTGATAATGATAATATATTTTTAACCATTATTTCAAAGAATCATATAGATAGTTTATTTTAAAAAATATTTTTCCTTACATGTATAAATTAGTTACTGCTGCTATCTGTTAATTCTTAAAATTTCTTTTAGCAATCAAAAATTTATCAGCAATAGTTCTTAAGTTTTTGCTTGTGATGTCTGTAATCAAAAGTCAAAATCTAGTCAGCATATTTAACGTCTACTTGTTTAAATGTCGTCCGTTTAGTGTGAACGTACGTGAAAAAGTGTCCCTTCGTTTAGTGTGAACGTACGTGAAAAAGTGTCCGTTAAGGGAACTGCTACAATAAGTGACGAGAATCTAATATTACATTAACACGTATGTAGCAAAAAGGTTTAGCTGCATGCAAGACACTAGATTCGCTGTTCAATGGCTTTTAATGTTTTTCCAACTAAATTAGGCTCTAGTGCTTTTGTGATTAATTAAAGGAAAACTAAAGTGATTTTTAATTAGTACTCCCTTCGTTTCACAAAGAGTGTCATTTTGACTTTTGATTTTTGTTTTACAAAAAGTGTCACTTTATGTTTTCAATGCAGTTTTTAAAACTAAATTTCAGTTTTATCCTCACTCTTTTAACCTATTAATTAGAGAGAGAAACTGTTTTGGTGTATTAATAAAGGGCAAAAAAGAGATTTACAAGTTTTTCTTAATTTATGTGAAAAATGTCAGAATGACACTTTTTGTGAAACAGAGGAAGTAGAAAATAAAGCATTGAAAATTAATGGTTTTTTAATCAAGGGAAAATTAAATTGTCTACTTCTTCAAAAAAAATTAAAGTATCTAGGCATGGTTTAATAATTAGGCGGTAATTACAGTATTTGTAATTAGTAATTAATTAATATGGTTAAAAAATCAGCTTTAACTGCCGTAAAAAACAGCTTTAACTATGTTGAGTGTTGACAATTGCGACCAAATAAGATTTTGAAGTGAAAATTAATTATCCTAAAAATTATAGGATTGTATTTTTTTTAACCATTATGAAGATTTTTTTTATTATTTATTTACAGTAAACCATCTTTGTGATATCTATTAAGGTACTGGTTTCGATCCATAGTTTTCAAGACTATTATGCAATTTATGTTGTTCTGAAAATATAAAATCATTAAAGAATAGTTATAAATAGATAAAGCAAAAACTAATATTCTCATCATTACTACTACTATATCATTAGCTATCTAATATTCTTAGACCAAAAAAAAAAATGAATCTAAAGATATTCATCTGATGCTTTTTGTGTTTGGTATTTGGGCTATATATGGCCAAGTTGGTATTTTTTTTTTACAGCAAAGTACTTTTTTAACCTTATAAACTCATTAAAACATTTTTTACTAACTAAAGTATTAAAACATAATATATAAACTATAAAGTTTCTTCTCAAATTGTTTATTTTTCGTCATGCATTAAGGAAACAAAAGTCTTATGTTTGGGGTACTAACTGTAATGGATAGTACCACAGTACATATATATTAAAAAAATGACTTTGGACAAATCCCATCATAAATATATAAAATATTATTTATTAGATTAAAAATATAAATATAATTTAGCTATATATATTGAATGATGTATTGTTTTCATATTTTGTAAAAAATGAATCATAATAGATTTGAATGCATGTTTTAATAAAATATGTATTGAAATGGAAACAAATATGAATATCCGTCTAAACAAATTTGAATAAAATAGAATTATAAAAATATATTAAAACATCTTCATTGGCAAGGTATTAATTAAATTTCTTATCAATGTAATATTAATGTTTGTCGTATATTTTAATTTAAGAATCTCATCTTAAATTTGTACCACAATTTGTAAAATACTTATTAGATATTTTCAGTATAATGTTAATATTATTAGTATAGTTTAGTATTTATAGTCTAATTTTAAAACATTACTATCTTAACTTTTATCTTATCTATAATCATTATACATACATAAAATGTCAAACTAAAATTTTTAATTTTTCAAATGCATTTTTAGATACTTAATATTATTATATTAACTAAAAAATTTATTAGTGTAATAACTTAACTAATATCAATTAAAATCATATTAATATATAATTTAAATTTATGCATGATGGAATTTGAGAGATAATTATTTTATTTTATAATTTATCGAATAAATTAAAAAATAACGATATACAAATGATTTAATTAATATTTTAAATATTAAATATTTGATTTATCACAAAAAATTGAACTCATCATAAAGAGGCATGTGTCCTATGTAGGGAGTTTTTTTAATGATTTTTTCAAAAAAATATCTCAAATGAGAAATTCTCATCATTTTGTTTAAAAACTTTTTAATATTATACTTTAATGTAAAGCTCCACAAGATACCTCTAATAAAAATGCTCTTATAAGCCTCTTACCCATTACGAATACAATTAGTGTAATAGAAAATATCTCAACTTTTCTGAACATTTGATTTGATTACTATTTCTTTATTTTTTATGAATTCTAAGTTACAAAGATCAATTTGGTTAATAATCAAAACAAAAATAAAAATTAACAAAGTAATCAAAGAGTTAGAGAGAGATAGAGAGAGAAAAAGAGAGGATTTTGGTTAGTTTGTAAATTTCAATTTTTTTTTATGGTTATTTAGCAAATATACAAACAATTCTGCCTTTCGTTTTTTATATACAATAAACCATTTACGATTTTTGGGCATTAGGCCCGTGTTCCTTGGGCCTAGAGTATTAAATGAAGCCCGAAATCAGTGGGCTTCAAAATTTAGGGTTATAAAATCTCTCAATAATGTCACTTTCCTTTAAAAGTGGCGCTATCCATTTGTCAAATCCGACATTAAACACTATATTGTGTAGTTCATTGGTATGCATCAACGAAGAACATGCTATTAGGTCGAATATTGATGAACACTTTTGTAATAAAGTGACAAAGTGGATAAAAAGGACTTGTACAAGACTTACTAATTGTAGTGCTAATTAAAGGAAGAAGTCAAGACACTCCATCATTTTTAGATACCCAAAGTGACTTGCACACACATTATCCAATTATATTCCTCCAAAAGTTATTATAATTTTGTTGGGTAAAATGTAGGCAATTTGGCTCGGCCGTCCTTTCAAAAATGGAGTGCTGCAGTGAGAAGATTGGATATGTTTCATCTTTTCGGTGTCTCAACATGCATTCAAAGATTCACTAAGATATATATGCCTTCCTAGTTTTATTTCTACTTTTTTAAAAAACAATTAATTTTTTTGGTTCTTTCATTGAAAATTAAATAAATATTTTTGTTTTTACTACCAGATGATTTTGGGCCAAACCCCGTAATTTCTACAGATCCGAAATTATAACATATAATATTAGTTACATGATTAAACTAACAACACTTGATTAATTAAATAAATATTATTTTGGTAGAGTAGCGTTAATTCCTGCAAATTTAAACATTAGGTCGCCAAAGCCTCTTCGACCCGGCAAATGGCAATTTGGCATGGCACCCCAAGCACTTTGCGCGTTCGACTCTCTATGTGGCACTCGACAAGAAAATAAATTCTTATATGATTCGAAATATGTAATATAGACAGTGCATCATGTTCTCTCAAACACTTTAAACTGTTGATGTTTTTTGTTTTGTTTTTTGTCGTAGTATTTTTGTTTTGTTAAAGTGAAATTGTTTTGTAGCGCTTCACATATGGAAATAATGTCAGTTGTCTATTTTTTTTTTTTACATCAATTATCGAATGATGTAAATAAAATTTGCATCACTTCGTGCATCTTTTAGTAATTGGTATAAATATTCTTACAGATTATTTTAATTGATTGATGCTGCTAGTGCTATGTATCAATTAATAAAGTGATGCTATTTTTCCCTACGATTATCATAATTAGTTAAAAGATTTGATGTTAGTATTAGCTAGTGTCTATTTTCATAAACGTTAATAATAATTATAAGAATTCATATTTTATTATTTATGAAAAAACAATTCTGCTCAAACTGTGCTAAAAATAAATTAGACTTTAGCCATGTTATTCGCATCACTTGTCAGATTTGAAGTAAACTGGGCTAGGATGATCCGATAATCAAATTTTTTATATGGGTTAGAATTAAATATTAATTTAAAGTGGTAAACTCTAGAAAAACCATTTGTTGGAAGGACCATATACCTTCTTTTTCTATAGAGATAAAAAAAAAACATCAAGGCTTACTTAGTTTAGGTTTAGCTTATTCCCACTATACAATAATCGTTTAATCGAAGTCGCTTTTTTTTGTGCAAAGTAAACCATTGTTCTATTCACTATTTCTTCATCACTAAGTTTACATCACTGGAATCTTCTACGTTTAAAAATATAATCAACTAATTATGCAATGATAAATAAAACCAAAAAATGGACTAAAATAACATTGCTTTTTATATATAAAAAAATTATATATCCCCTTGATTAGTAAATGATTGTTTTTATTTTATTTTCTAAAAGGATAAGATATCAGTTACACGGAGAAGGCTTTTTTTTTTTAATTTTCAGTTACACGGTAAACAAAAAATTGCATGTTTGAGGTGTTTGGCAATTGGCACACGAAGAACACCACGTATCACACAACAGACCAAATCGATATGCTCGAGGATGGAATCGTGTAGACTAACAAAACGGTTACGTTAAATTGGTAATGTCCGTTTCTATACATTCAAAATTTATTTTATGTAGAAGACAATTTAGATGAATACATTAGCTCTCCTCTCCAAAAACCATCAAAAAACGAGAGATATATATTTATTATATTTTTATTCGGTTCTTTTATTCATTAAGACACAATTTTAACGCGTGGCTTTGCCATTCCCTTGCCTGCCTTGCCATAACGTTCGGTTCTTTTAATTACGTTTCAGTTTTTCGCCCACTCGGCTAAAAAACATGTTTCGGGTTAATAATACATTAAATACCATTTGGCATTGTTATTGAAGTTGAAATGGACGACAAAAAAAAAAATTAAAGTTGTGATGGGCCTCACAAAGCCCAACTCTGTAAATTATGACCGTTTCATAAAATGAGAAACCGTTTCACTAAAATGATGATGAAACGGTCGGGATGTCAAAAAAACAATAAATGATGAAACGGTCTGTTCTTCGATGAACTTTGTAACGGACGATTCTTGTATTGTTGTAGTCGGTAGTTTTGAGTTACATCATATTTTTACAACAAATCACCGCAAAATTTTAGAACTTTCACCACATTTTTTTTCTTCACAATAAGATACATCAAATCAAACTATAATATTTATGGCAGCTCAACTTTAATATTGTGTCTTACCGGTTAGCCATTTCTGATTATAGAAAAAAAAAAAATGAAAGAGACAACTTGAATGAAAAACAAAGACAAAAACCGAAATTGTTAACTAACAGAAAGGAATAAACAAATCAAAAGTTTTGATTTATAAAAAATTAAAAAAATCAAAAAAAATCCAAGGTTTTTTGACCCACAAATAAAGACAAAACTATTTTGAAATCAAACACACACAAAACACTGACGTCACTATTCCCTACGCCTAAGTTTCCCTCTCACACCTATATATATACCACTCTTTTCTTCTCCACTTACACGACCACTACATAAATAAGTCTCTAAACGTTATTAATTTATATATATATCTAAAAGACATTTTAAAAGATCTTTCATTTCCAGTACTACTTACACACATAGATAAATGGCAATGGAATGCATCGCAACTCCCCCTCAATTATTCAATGAAAAAAAAACCAAAGAGGAGCCTTCAATCTTCGATGCAAAGCTCCTGAATCAGCAATCAAACCACATACCTCAACAGTTCGTATGGCCCGACCACGAGAAACCTTCCACAGATGTTCAACCTCTCCAAGTCCCTCTCATAGACCTCGCCGGTTTCCTCTCCGGCGACTCGTTCTTGGTCGGGGAGGCTACTAGACTCGCCTCGGAGGCTTCAAAGAAACATGGCTTCTTCCTAGTCACTAACCATGGCGTCGATGAGACGCTCTTGTCTCGTGCCTATCTGTTTATGGACTCTTTCTTTAAAGCTCCGGCTTGTGAGAAACAGAAGGCTCAGAGGACGTGGGGTGAGAGCTCCGGTTACGCTAGTAGTTTCGTCGGGAGATTCTCCTCTAAGCTTCCGTGGAAGGAAACGCTGTCGTTTAAGTTCTCTCTCGAGGAGAAGTGCCATTCCCAAACCGTTAAAGACTTTGTTTCTAAGAAAATGGGAGATGTGTACGAAGATTTCGGGTAATTAAATTAGCAAATACTTTTGAAACTTTCTTGTGAATATCCAAGAAGACACGTCATCTACGGCCAAAGAAAATTAATTTGAATTTGAGCTCAGTTACCAAAGAAAATTCCAAATAGACTGATAATTGGTTGGCTTCATCCATGCAGGAAGGTTTATCAAGATTACGCGGAGGCCATGAACATTCTCTCACTAAAGATCATGGAGCTTCTTGGAATGAGTCTTGGGATCGAGAGGAGACATTTTAGAGAGTTTTTCGAGGACAACGAGTCGATATTACGGTTGAATTACTACCCTCAGTGCAAGCAACCGGAGCTTGCATTAGGGACAGGACCTCACTGCGACCCAACATCTCTAACCATACTTCATCAAGACCAAGTCGGTGGTCTTCAAGTTTTCGTGGACAACAAATGGCAATCCATTCCTCCTAACCCTCAAGCAGTCGTGGTGAACATAGGCGACACCTTCATGGTACTTATTATGATCAATGCATGCATTAGTTGAGCAAGTGACATGAATTTTTTAAACATTTATTCTCTCTTTTTTTTTTGTATCATATATATTCAGGCTCTAACGAATGGAATATACAAGAGTTGTTTGCATCGGGCGGTGGTGAACAGCGAGACAGAAAGGAAGACATTTGCATTCTTCCTATGTCCGAAAGGAGACAAAATGGTGAAGCCACCAGAAGAACTAGTTGGAGGACTGATGTCTGGTGAAAGAGAGTACCCTGATTTTACGTGGTCTATGTTTCTTGAGTTCACACAGAAGCATTATAGAGCAGACATGAACACTCTTGAAGAGTTCTCAAATTGGCTTAAGAACAGAAGAAGTTTCTAAAACGAGGAGACAGTGATATGGCCCACAACTTGACTTGTAGTTATGTAAAGAGCTTTCATATATGGGTTTTTCTAAAGCGACAAGGGAGATAATAAGGAGCCTTTTGTTTTCTGTTTTTTTTTTCCTTTTATTAAATGTATGTATTTTGCTTTATGTTGTTTGGTGTAAAATAAAATTTGCAAATAAATAAAATATATGTACTCCATTGGACCGAATTATGACTTTTAGTTGGTAAATAATGTTTTCTATATTCTTCACTGGATTTTTTTTATTTCATTATTACTTCTATCAAAAGAAAAAATAATACTAACAAAATATAGCATTAGTTTAAATAATAAATATACATATATATTAGTCCTTATTTTCTTAAAATGGTTACATGAATGCCGCACCGAAACTGCTGAACTGTGGGGACTCTTGAAGATCAAAGACGGACGATTCAACGATTGTTGATTGTAGATGTGTTATTTAACGGAAAAACTTAACCCAACACCATTGTATAAACACGGACAAAAACATCAACTTGTGTGCAATCTGTACCTTCGAATTGACATCAAAGGGGCTTTCGCCGAGTAATAAAAGCACATATAAAATACATAAAATGATTATAAGATATAAATCCAATGTGTCAATATTAAGGTTGTCATTTGTCAACAACACCAAGTGGATATCAGGTTCGACAAATGGACCACTAAACATATTAAAAATGTCCTCAAATATAAATATAAAAAGGCATATTTTATTTTTTTCCAAATGGGAAATGGCAATACTCTCTTTCTAAAACTTGATTTTATTAGCTGTCCCCTAAAATTTTGTGAACTTTTCCAGACTTTGTAAAAACTAATTTGATATTTTCATACATTAACTCTGTCTTTTAACTTCGTATTCGTTTCGTTTAAAATTATACAAAATTTCAATAAACTAAATTTATCATTTGTATAGATCACATGAGATAATTATTGGAAAAATAGCAAATCAACAATAAATATATATCCAAAGAAAATTATGTATTAACTATCAACTATATTTTTTTCTGCGCATCAACTATATTATGGAAAAAATTTTGTAATCAAAATATAAAATGAGAAATAAAATTGAATTTAACTGTTAATGATTTACAAATGTATTGAAATAATAAAAAGATATTTAGTTTATATATTTAAAGATTATAAAATCAAAAAACAAATATAATATATTCTTATAAAATATATAATTATGAGAATATTTTTGTATTGAAAAAATTCAAAATATATCGATTAATTAAAATGATCTCCTCCGAGAATTATTTAGAAGATGCAAAACCAAAAGAGTGGTATTTGCTAACAACAACATAACGGAGGCAATGATCACATGAATAAAAAATTGATTTAAAAAAAATTCAGAATGTTTTAGCAAAAATAATTTTAAAATTGTCGATTTATATATCATATTTATTGTTAGATTTATTGTGAATGTTATTTTTATTTTTAAATTATTCGCATTGATTTTTCAATACAACAATAAATAATATATTTATATTAATCGTGTAAAGTTATATCTTAATTTATTTAAAATAACATTTCAAAAAATATTTTATATGTTCATGGAATTTTAAAAATAAAACTGAAAAATCATTTAATTTATTTATATCGAATTCTATATTTATTTTTTGTTAAAATTTCTTTGAAAGATTTAATATTAAAATTTCGAATTAATTAATTTGGCAAGTTTAAAATTATGTAAATATGTTTATCAATTATAATTAAAGTAATCTAAACACAAAATATTTGAAAATAAATGTGTTTGATAATGAATATATGAAAATTAAATAAAATAAAATAAAAAATAAAATCAAGTGTATGTATTAATAAATGACTAATCTTTAAGTAATTAATTATTGTCTAATGACATATTGTATAATATAAAACTATATAAATAAAAGTTGTTAAGTGAAGTGTGTCTATTTTAATGGAATAGATTAAGACATACACAACACTATATTAAATGATTTTTTTTTTTAAACACTATATTCAATAAAATCGGATAAAACATCAATATATTTGGAAACGTAGAAGAAAAAAAACAGCAGAAGACCGTGCGTCGCTCTGAGAGGCTGCGACCGATTTTTAAAACATTAGATTGAACATTGTATCAAGGCTAAAAACGAGAAAACAATAGATCCAAAACCTGGTCCCACCTTTGAATTTTTATTTTATAAATGATCCATAATTTCATATGAATAGTATTTGCTGATTCCACTATCCATTATTCCATTTTTTTACTCCACACACAAACATTAGATTCCATTACAGTGGGAGAATTGATTATACACAGAGAAAAACAAAAATCGATTCGACCGCAAGAAATAAAAGGGGAAAAAAAAAAATCGATCCCACTGTGGTGTATCTCTATATATATCTGGAGATTTGGATGGTTGTACTTGTGCCATGTAAGAAGACAATGTACTTGTTTTTGTCGTCTTCTTTTATTTTCTTCGACATATAATCAATATGATAAGAAATAGAGTTATATAATGTTCAGAAAAAGAAAAGAAATAGAGTTATATATATGTAAAGATGAGATAGGTCTAGAATTGTCCTTTTTATAAATAAAAAAAATCCCGCAAAAGCAACTATGCTTTTCATAATTTATATGCATGGCGTAACTCCAATGAAGTAAAATTTATAAATTTGTCCAAAATATGGATTGAAGTAGCAAACATATATTAGCTTATAAGCCTACATTTTGTGGGTAGCAAACATATTAGCTTATAGTTTTTTTTTTTGTTAAAAGTAATTCTATATTTCTATTACTTGTAGATTGTAAACCTAAGCGAGCGAGTGTATTTTTTATTTTAAATTGTAAACCTAAGCGAGTGTATTTTTTTTTTTTTATGGCTATCAATTTCATTAATATCGAATGGAGAATACCTACGTAAGAGAACCAATTTAAAAAAAAAAAAATTTGTTGATTAGCCTAGATTATACGTACACGGTACACCCAACAAAGAAGAAAAGGAAAGGACAAAAAACCACATTAACGTGAAATTTGTTTTATTGCACGTATAAATAAATAGATAAATGGAAAAATAGAACCATCTGTAAAAGGCCCAATGGGCCATCCCCTACTTCTCACAAGGTAAAACAGGCCCTCTTCACGTGCATCACGTGCCTCTCTTTCGTCTCTTTTCTGCCGTCTCATTTACTTCACGATCGTGATCTTTATGACTATATCCAGTCTAGCTATACGACACCGTCTTAAGTCTTTCTTATTTAGTGTTTTCCCATTTCTCTCTGTTTTCTTCTTTTGGATTGGATTTGGATTATATAATTTATGGTACAATACAAAATACTTTCGTAAGCTTGCAAATAAAAGAAATGGTCCAGCAAGTGAAGTAACATGCACCATTAAATAACTTGTTGCTCTCTCACTATCACAATGTTAGATTCTCGATATCTCCTACTTAGGTATCGTTTCAATCACCTCTCTCGGTCCTACTAATATAGAAGGGTAAAGTATAAGTATATTTGGGTCTCATCAGTCTTTTCTTTTCTTTTTTTACTGGATTTTGTTTTTTCAAATAACATAATATTATGATGTTTACGTAAATTTGGGCTACTTTTTTTTTCTTAATTGTGATAATTCTCTTATTAATTGTGATAATTCTCTTATGATGTTTACGTAAATTTGGGCTTAGGTTATTATATTCTTGTTTTTTTTCCCCCGGTTCTTCTTTTGATTTCCTACAAAAATATGTTTTCTGTTCCTTGTATGGTAATTATATTAACAGTAGGCTACACTGATACCGTTCGATCCAACCATTCGAACCCTAGCTGGTTTTAATGATACCGAAAGAAAGAAAAGAGAGATACAAATAATATAATTAACGATGTTCTGTTAACCAAAAAAAAGGAAGTATATAGATAAAAAGAAAAGGGCAAGAAAATTGCCATTTTTTTCTGAGAAAAACAAATATCTCTTTGTGTGATATTACATTTTAATGATACATGTCAGAATGAATTACATCATATCAATTTGAGATATTTTCATAAAAAATGTCTTTTGTACGTTTCCGACGAAGATGATTCAAAAACCGGGAACTTAAAAGCTACATTCCAAAACACATTTTCCCGTGTATTTCTATATACCAAGCATACACTGTCGTACACTAATGCACAGACAATTAGTAGTATACATGCCAAAAAAGGGTTATAGGAACTATTATATGATTAAATCAACACTTAAAAAATCAACCCTTTTATTCCTCTGCGAAAAAACTCAATTATGTCGAGACCCTTTCATAAACAAATTTAGATTATGAAGAAAAAAGGGAAAAAGAGAAATCACTTTAAATTAAACTAAAGAACTTTTCAACTAAAATTTAGTATAAATTATAATACTTAATTTTTTTTGGAAGATATTGTTATATATTTAATCGTACTGATCAATATTATTGGAAAAAACTAAATTTCGATTAACAAAATCCATTTAAAACTCTCTATTTGTCTACAAATAAAACAGTCAATTCTTTCATTAGCAAAATTCATTCGTGTAAACAATGTCGAAAATCCTAAAAGCATCCCTTGAAATGAAACATTGCGTTGAATTTATTTCATTAACGACATGGTCATTTGTTACAAAACTAATTAAGCCAATTTGACTTAAAATATACGTATCTTTGGTGGTCAAACAAATGACTTAATTTAATTAGTTGAATATGAAATGACATAAGCATGTCTTATAGGATCAACAACAAAATCGTTCCAATAAGCAGTACTACTATCTCAGACTAATGACATTTTTTTTTTTCATTTGTCACCTTTGCACGTACTTCTTTGTAAATAATATTATATTGTATGTTACTCGCAAGAGACAATCTATAATAATTTGTATTTTATTTTATTTCTTCTGAAATGACAATGTTGAGAATATTGTATTTTTCCTTATTTTAACTTTATGCTTACCAGCTTACGTAAGAGATGACATGACATATTGTTTATACCTCGGGTCGTTTTGTCTTTTCCATTGTCTTTGTCTTCAACGAAAAACTAAATTGTGAAGGCCAGAGATTACGTTGAGGAAAGGTTTCTTATATATTTAATTAAAACGATTTCTTGAATCTCGATCCATTGGATTTTATAGATACGTGCAATTTGGATTGTTGTGATTTCAAAATTTTAGCATTTATACCTTGTTATCGTTGTAGCAAACTACTCGTCTAGTTTTTATTCGTTTTTTTTTTTGTTTCTGTTGTCTTTCCTAATCCTATGAAGCAATTTAGAGGCAAATCGCATCTGAGGTTGATTTCGACGTGGTTATATTTTGCTTTTTCACGGGCCTTGAAACTTGGGCTTTCATATTAGCTGATTAAAATTAGGCCCAGAGTCTTTTCTAAATTGGGTTTAGCTTTAGAAAGAGTTGGAAATGTTTAAACTCCATGGGGGCTTCGGCTTTTAGTATTTTTCTTATGTGCCGCCTCTCTATTGTTCAACCGATTGATAAGCTCAATCAAAGGTTCCGAAGGTTTGAATGGCCTCGTGTCTTCAGTGAGTTTAGAAGCTTGATCATTGTTTGGTACTGGCCCAACAAGATGAAGAATAAAGTAGAGGATGTGTTATAGAATAACAACTTAATTATCATTATCGTCGCTAACTGAATCCCGTGAAGTAAACCAGTGCATACATACGCAAACCTAGCTAGTGCAATGAGATTTACATAACCCAAGAGTCCAAATGTACAAAGAGCTATCCATATAAATCTAGACATAGAAGTTTGCCCATCCCTTGCTTAAAACGCAAGAAGCACTGGCTTTAAGACACAAAGTATATATAATCTTTGAGGGCTACAATCTAAATACTTTGCTGGTCAAACAGGTTTGCTAGAGTTTTGTTTAGGTTCGATTCCTTCATTCTCACCATTTACTTCTGGTGGCCCACAATAATTTCCAGTTTTTTTTTTAATTGTAGCCCATAATAACTACTACTTTCATTCTTGCCTAATAATGTTTACGTAACATTCTACACATTTTAAAATTTGATATCCCACATAACAGTATTTTGGAATTAGACAAATGTTTTGTACATGTATATTTTTTTGACCTTAGACATGTGTGTTTCATATTACAAAAGATTTTGATAGTAATTATTTTCATTCTTTTGTACGTATAGGCCACTTTTATTTTGTTTTGCTTTGAAGCCCCTAAAATTTTAGGGACGGCACTGAGTTTGACTCACCAGTAAAAACATACGAGAGAAGAAGCAAAAACAAAAGCAGAATGGTTTGAACTAGACATATGTATTCTACATATAAAGGAGTAGCTTACCAAAGCAATGTAGCAAGAAGCCCTACAAGTAGTAGGAGCTTGCTGAGACCGAAAGCTAGGGAGTTAGAATGTGAGATGCTGTTGCAGGGTTGCAGTAATTAAAACCATACCATATGCTTTCAGGTACAAACGTGTTGAAGGTGAAAGTGACTGCCTTGGAGCTATGACTGAATATCTTAACACTCCTTGGAACCCAACCATCAGGACCAGACCTGTAGAGATAGACATAGCAGAGCTGGTTTGCACATGGTCCGTTGATCTCATATGTATCTGATGAGCATTGCTCAAATGATCTCGTCCCTGGGTCGTCAAGCCTTGGTGCGTATATCTGATTTCCGTAGCCATCGCCGAAGGCGAGGCTGATCTGGTCTCTCGTGTACCTCGGTGACGAACAGCTCGTCGTGATGATCACCGCGTAACTACAACTTCCGAAATTCTGCATCCATTCCTCGGTAGAAAAGACATACAAACAATCAGACGAGACGGGTCGAAACCAGAAAAAAAAAAAAAAAACCAAAAAGATTATTTTTTAAAAAACAAAACCTGGATGAGACTGGCATTGAAGGATTCCGCGGCATGAGGCTTGGAGGCAATTATGGATACAGAAACAGAGAAGAGTGTTGGGAAGACGAAACAGAGGAGTTGCAAGGACGACATTCTTGTGCTTCTTGACATTATTGCGGAGACCAAGGAAGAGAAATGGTACCAGCAAAGAGTTAAACCTTGCGGCTTCCTTCATTCTAACTTACTTGGCATTTTGAGACTGAAATTAGACACATGTCAGCCACGTAAACATGTCATTAACGGTTTACAAATACAATCGTTAAGTTTTTTTTTTGTTTTGGTTAACCCCTTAGTCTAATGATGAAACAAAAAAGGTATATATATATTTTTTTGTTTTTTCTCTGTAAATAAAATATTAACCGGCCGGTTTAACAAAAAAAAAAACTCTAATTTTTTTTAAGTTTCGTTCTTGCTTTTAGTTATGCGGTTCTAACAATTCATATACGATCAAGAGATGTAAGTAACCAGGTTTTATAAATAAATAGAGCATGCACCATTCTCGTTTGGATTAACTTAAGATTTTAACATAGCGACAAAATGGGCAATTAGCAAGTGATGCCTGAAGATTTGACTGCAAAATTGATATTTCTGAGAGCTCAAATCTCAAATGTGTACAACTCATAAAAACTCTTAAATTTGTAAAGCAAGAAAATCAGATTAAATCAGAGTTTAAACCTCTCAACTGTGTGCAAACAATTCCTTCGATCTATTCTTACTCCTAACTAAAAAAAGGTTAAGACAAAAGATTTTAAAATACAATATCTTGACCCACGTGACTAAAACAAAACAAAACAAAAATTCGAGAAAATGAAACAGTTTCAGATTTGATCTCGAATGCAACGGACACGTTCAAGCCAAGTGTCAAAAAAAATAAGAAAACTGTCAAAGGGGAAGAGTAGACAAGTGAAAGCACAGTAAAAGCAACATGAGTCGGTTTCGTGGCGCCATTTCTCCAATGAACTCCACCTATACTACTTCCCGACAAATTCCATGCATTCTAGTTTTCAACAGCACTTCATCATCTTATACAACTAAAATCAAAAGTTAAGGTTAATTTACGTTTTTCGATGAAACAAAAAAATCAAATTAGCGTTGAGGTTTGTTGTCCACATTATCAAAATTTATTTCTTTATACTGTCTCAGCAAAAATATATTGGTATTTCACTTATTGTTTAACACTCTTCACTTTATGAATAAATGGTAATTCACTTATTTTTGAAACACTTTTCAGTTTATAAATAAATATGTTCAAATCAATTGGTAAGCCAGCAGATTATGATATACTAGATAACGAGATGTTAAATGATCACATATTAGTATTTATCTTTGTAAATGATTACACTGCTTAGCTAGAACACAAGTTTCGAAATTCGGTTATGGAAAGAGATGGATTATCTCTTAAATGTAGAGAAACCAACAGCGATAGTGCTTAGCACTAGCCCAAGATCGTAATACCCGAGAGACCCGAAAGAAATAAAAAACTCTTTAAGTATGAAGAAAAATATGGAAGAACACTTAGAGAGACTTATGAAAAATACTCTTTATTAGCTTGTTCAACTTCTTGTATTTGTTGTTGTTATATTTACAAATGAGGGGGTGAGGAGGTATTTATAGCCTCCCAAAACTATCTTACAAAGTTCTAGACTCTTCTTTTACAACCTCCTTACTTCCTAGATTTTTTCTAATTCTCTAGAGTTTTCTACACAAATCTTAAATTAATTAACTAATAGAATTCTCTAGAAACATTTAGAGAAGATGAATATTTTAATGATGTTTCTAAAGAATTCTAGAACTTGTACTCAACTTTGGGTTTAATAATTTTATCATCAAACCCAAAATTAAGCTTAACTCAAAATCAAGTTTAATTTCAATACTCCCCCTTAAACTTGATTTTGTCCATCATCCCGAGCTTCGAGCGAAGTAACTCGAATTGCCCTTTTGGTAATGACTTGGTGAAGATATCTGCAACGTTATCCTCGCTTCGAACTTCCAAAGCTTCAATTGTTCCATCAAGCACCTTCTCCCTTATGAAGTGATGCTCTAGCTCAATATGCTTTGTCCTTGCATGGAACACCGGATTATTAGCCAGCTTGATAGCACTTTGATTATCTCCATAGATTGCAACTGGCTTGTTGATTGGCTCAAACAAATCTCCAAGGAGCCTTCGAAGCCATATACACTCTTGAGCTGCGAGTGTTGAAGCTTTATACTCCGCTTCAGTGGTAGATAGTGACACTGTTGCTTGCTTCTTGCTGCACCATGAAACACTTGTGTTCCCACATAAGAACACATAGCCTGAAGTTGATTTTCGATCATCTAGATCTCCACCAAAGTCAGCATCCGTGAAGCCATAGAGAGAGACCTTGGCATTATACTTGTACACCAGACCCATGCCAAGAGTTGTCTTCAGGTACTTCAATATCTTCTTTGCCGCTTCTAGATGTGGCTTCCTTGGTGCCTGCATAAACCGACTTACAAGACCTACCGAGAAGGCAATGTCCGGTCTCGTAATGGTTAAGTAAAGAAGACTTCCCACAAGAGAGCGATAAGGCCGAGGATCAGGTAGTAAAGACCCTTCATCGCGCTTAAGCTTTATGTTGACATCCATCGGAGTAGAACGTGTCTTTCCTTCATGCACCCCGAACTTCTCAACAATCCTTCTTGCATAGCTTTGTTGGCCGATGAATATTCCGTCCTTTACCCTTTCCACCTCTAAACCGAGAAAGTTGTTGAGCTCACCCAACTTCTTCATCTCAAACCTTATCGACATATCCTCTTGTAGACGAGCAATTTCTCCATCATCATTCCCGGTAATGATCATATCATCCACGTAAAGAAGAACAACCACGTGGACTCCTCTATTCTTCTTAAAGAATAGACTCGGATCAGAATTTGATGCCACATAGCCGCAGAACTGAAGAAACTGAGCAAGCTTTCCATACCAGGCTCGTGGGGCTTGTTTTAACCCGTACAAGGCCTTCTTTAGCTTGCACACATAATCAGGATGCTCTCGTGATATAAAACCAAGTGGTTGCTCCATAAAGATTTCCTTATCAAGCTCTCCGTATAGAAAAGCATTCTTCACATCTAATTGCCATAACTTCCAACCAAAACTTGCAGCCAAAGATAAGAGGGTGCGTACCGTTGTCATTTTAGCTACAGGGCTGAAAGTCTCTTCATAATCTTCTCCATACTTCTGAGAGAACCCCCGAGCAACCAACCTTGCCTTGAATCTATCAACGCTTCCATCTGTTTTGCGCTTGATCCGATACACCCATTTACAAGAAACGGGTTGGACATCCTTGGGTTTCGGAACCAAATCCCACGTTTCATTCTTCATGAGAGCATTCATCTCCTCCTTCATTGCGGTCTCCCACTCATCAACGTCTTTTGCTTCATCATAAGATGATGGCTCATCTTCATCTAATGGAGCTGCAAAGTAGCATGAGTAGGTGGTGACAAATCTTTCATCTCTGAACCGAGCAGGTTTTATAATGTTCCTTTTAGGCCTTTGAGTAGCCGTGGAACCGTGATCTTCCTCCTCATCCTCTTCTTGACTAGTGCTCCCCCTTTCACCTTGCTTCTCCGTTTCAGGACTTCCACTCTCACTTAGAATTTTAAGAGCTGGTTCAGCAGTCTTGGAGGAACTTCCACCTTCTTGATCAACTAAGATTTGAGGTGGCCCATAGAATGAGGAAACTTCATCAAAAACAACATCTCTAGACACCACGTACCTGTGTGTCTCTGGATCCATACACCTCCAACCTTTTCTTCGTTCGTCATACCCAACGAAGATACACTTCTTCGCTTTTGCCTCCAACTTTGTTCTTTGAGAATCAAACACATGGACGTAGCAGACTGATCCAAATATCCTGAGATGTTTCACTGATGGCTTCTTCCCGTGAACCATCTCATAAGGAGACTTCATATTGTTTGGACTGAGTGGCATCCGATTGATGACATATGCTGCACATCTCATACCTTCTGCCCATAAGGCCTTAGGTAAATCTTTTCCATATAACCAGCTTCTACATGTCTCGGTTAGATGCCTGATCTTCCTTTCAGCTACTCCATTTTGTTGAGGTGTATGCGCACAAGTAAACTCTCTCTTTATTCCATGCTTTTGACAAAAAGAGAGAAACTCCTTGGATATGAACTCACCTCCATTATCCGTCCTTAAGGTCTTGATTTTCTGACCTAACTCCCCTTCCGCGGTAACCTTGAATTCTTGAAACTTGGAGAATACTTCTGATTTTTCCTTCACAAAGTATACCCAAGTGTACCGTGAGAAGTCATCAACAAACAGCAACATGTAGCGAAATCCGGAATACGAGGGTGTTCTTGTTGGACCCATTAGATCACTATGGATCCTCTCCAACGGGGCTTTGCATCGTGAAATAGAGTTGTCAAATGGAAGTCTATGTGATTTTCCATATTGACAACCTTCACAAATTACTCCTTCATCTTGAATCTTCAACTTCGGGAGCCCGTTAACCAAATCCTTATTCACCATAACCTTCAGCTTAGTCATATTTATATGACCGAGCCTAGCATGCCATATAGAGGCATTATCATTCGTGCTCATCTTCTCCACATAAGAATTTGAAGCAGATAAGACATATAGATCCTTAACCCGCGATCCGGTGTGAACCACATCCGCCTTTAACTCTTTAATATTCCTCAAGAATTTAACGTCTCTTGGGCCAAATAAAACGTAGTTACCTGAGTCTACCACATTCGCCACGGAGAGAAGATTCTTCCTTACTCCAGGAACATGGTATACGTTCTTGAGAGTGATAGGGCTTCCATCATCTCCTTCAATGACAACAGTCCCTTCCTTCTCCACGCGGTGGGTTGAATTATCCGCAGTAATGATGGCTTCTTTTCCGTCATGATGTTGAAGACTAGAAAATAACTTCTCGTTTCCGGTAATATGATGACTACAACCCGAATCCACTATCCAATCATTTCCAAGATTTTTAGTTGTGGATGTACCTGAAGATGCAGCCTCCACCGTGAAACATTTCCCCCATTCTTCGTCTTCATTATGACCTTTTGATTCCGCCATATTTGTTTCCTTCAACTTGACTCGGCAATCCTTTTTAAAATGCCCAAGCTTTCCACACCGGTAGCACTTGAACCGCTTCTTTTCTCCCGTAGAAGATCCTTCACGTTCATCGTTATTTTTGGCACCAAGATACTTGGATTTGGCTTTGAAGCCTTGTTGCCTCCGAGCTACAAAAGCGCTCCCTGAATCATCATTGATTTTAACTCCAGCCATTTGCTTGGCTAATGATTCTTGCGAAGCTAGCAGGTTCTCGAACTCCTCCAAGGAAGGTTGTGTAGCCCATCCTTGAACCGAAGTCACAAACGGTGTATACTCGGGTCGTAGACCTCGAATAATAGACCGCTTTAACCGTGCTTCCGAAATTGATTCCTCCGGATTTAGAGTATTAATCTCAGAGCAAAGATTTTTTACCTTGATGAAAAACTCTGAGATTGAAGACTCCCCCTGCTTCGCATTTGCCAGCTCGTTCTCTAACAATTGTAGCCGAGCTTCATTCTTCTTGTTGAACAATTGATCCAACGACTGCCAAATGGAACTGGCGGATATACACCTTGAGACATGCTCAAATATTCCCGAGGATATTGACCTCTTCAAAGCAAACTCCGCCTTGGCATTCTTCCGGATCCACTCCTTTGTCGCTTCCGCTGTTGCAGCATCTCCTCTTGGTGGTGATGTGCTGCTACCGCCAACGACATCCCATAAGTCCTCACTCACCAAGTATGACTCCATACATGACTTCCATAACCGGTAATTAGATTGGTTTAAGATCTCCATTCCCAATCCAACAACACGACCCATTGGCTCCATACTTAGAGTAAACCCGAGCTCTCTTTAAACCCCGATCTTGAAAAGAACTAGATCAGAATGGCTCTGATACCATGTAGAGAAACCAACAGCGATAGTGCTTTAGCACTAGCCCAAGATCGTAATACCCAAGAGACTCGAAAGAAATAAAAGACTTTCTAAGTATGAAGAAGAATATGGAAGAACACTTAAGAGAAAACTTGAACACTCTTAGAGAGTAAGAACACTTAAGAGAACTTATGAAAAATACTCTTTATTAGCTTGTTCAACTTTTTGTATTTTTGTTGTTGTTATGTTTACAAATGAGGGGGTGAGGAGGTATTTATAGCCTCCCAAAACTATCTTACAAAGTTCTAGACTCTTCTTTTACAACCTCCTTACTTCCTAGATTTTTTCTAATTCTCTAGAGTTTTCTACACAAATCTTAAATTAATTAACTAATAGAATTCTCTAGAAACATTTAGAGAAGATGAATATTTTAATGATGTTTCTAAAGAATTCTAGAACTTGTACTCAACTTTGGATTTAATAATTTTATCATCAAACCTAAAATTAAGCTTAACTCAAAATCAAGTTTAATTTCAATATTATTAAATTCAATATTATTAAAGACGTACGTCACTATTATAAAATTGGTCCCAACAATCAGAGAGATAAATAGACACTCATGCGTACGTACTTAATAAGTAAATTATGTTTTATACAACGTTGATGCCGAACAAAACAAAAACAAACAAGACATTCGACGAACAAAAGAAGTCTTAGGCTAAGCCAACATGCTCATTAAGTAACCCTAACGCAACATTGCGGCGATCGCAGTCGCAATGGCAAACGCAAGAAAAAGACTATCACCATTTCCACGCCGGGAAGCGGCAGACGGCCGTGGTGGAGAAGGCGGTGGGAACGCAGGTGGAGGCAGACCCGGAGACGATGGTTGGCCTGTGGCGTTGCAGTTGTTTTGGCCGTACCAAGTGTTCTGAGGGACGCTCTTGCTGAAATCGAATTTGACAGACTTTGAACCTTCTGAGTAGATCTCGATGGACTCCGGGACCCAACCGTCGGGTCCATTCCGATAGACATAGAGTGAGCATATAGGGTTACTCAAACATTGACCTTTAACTTGGAATGTGTCCGTTGAACACTTCCCCAAACTCCCTGTTCCTCTTACCGATCCGCCTAGTCTTGGTGCATGCACCTTAAACAGCAAAGTTTGAATAGTTAAAGTTTAGCCGTTCAACGACATAAACATTTTACTTATTCAAATGAAAATAAATAAATTAAAGGGAACGAAGTATCCCTCTATGTTTAAGCAGAAGAATTAGTGGGATAAATCTCATCTTTTGTTTTCTATATCCTATTCACCTCTATCTCATTTGTCTTTATATTTCAAGTGATTCATTTTTGCGTTACTAATTTAGAGCGGCATATTATTATTATAAACTGGAGTTTAAACCGGAGTTTGTCTACTAATTAACCTGGTTACCGTCGGCGTCCCCAAAAACGACACTGATCTGATCCCTTGTCGATTTGGGAGAGGCACAGCTCGTCATGACAACCACCGTATACGGGCATATTCCGGCTTCCATCTACAGAATTTTCCCGGGAAAATTATATTCAGGAAACCAGAAAACCGGTTCTTGTATTTTTGCTAACCAGGAAAATTAAAAAAGGAAAAAAAAAACCTGGATGAGGCTGAGGTCGAAGGCATGCGTGGCGAAGATGAAGGCGAGGAAGACAAAGGAGAAAGAGAGAGAAGGGAAAGTCATTTTAGGTCAGAGACTGTGTGTAGTGATGTACTCTAGAGAAAAGAGAGATAGACAAAGAGTCTCTGAAGAGGGTTTATGTAATTGCCTGATGTCCGTCGTCATCAGCTGCGACTAATTTTCTCGTATGGGACACTTGGCACAAGGAATCAATCTATTGATAATGCAAATATATTTTCTTACTGAGACAATAAATAAATGAATAAAATATTTTGTTTGCATTTATAATTAAGGGGTGCTAATAATTGAATGAAAGCAAACAAAAAAACTAAACATTTTGAAATTATAAACAAAATGGTTTAGCATGTAAACCAAAATTAAATACATAATAAGAGTCCAGGAAATTATAGAGATTGGAAGTTTTAATTAAAAACACTCTTAAACATGTGAAAAAAATTATTTTTTCTCTCCTCCGACAAAAAAATGTCAAACCATATGTAATAGTGTACAAAATGTAAAAACTTTGGAGACTTATTGGGCCGGCTTTTGGGTCAGATGTAGGCTTTGTATACAAGATGTTAGGAAGGTGAAAAAATTCTCTCAAGTAGTAGAAGAAAGATCAAGAAAACTAGAAGTCGATCACGGCCAAAAAAAGATTTCATGGAACCGTCATTATCTCAAATTCATCGATCTAATTGTAAGAGATACCCTCGGAGAGTTAGAAGATCTTATTTCTTAGGTTCAAGTTTTAAAGACTTTAAGTGAAGAAAAATTGAACGTTTTAGCTCAAGTTTATTACTAGCGTATAACATGTTCGTCGTCACGGTCGCTATTAATAGTCGATTGCAACAAACCAGAAACAAAAATAAAATCTCTGTTTAGAAATGCATTGAATTGGTCTAGTTTGGGCTAGTCTAGAATACGTGCAGAGTGGTCTTGTTACATACTAGAACCATGCACCGTTCGAGTCTAAAAGCGTAGAGTTGCTTATATAGCTGCAGTGCCGGCCCTGAGAATTAAATGGCCGCAAGCAAAACAAATTTTGTGGGCCTATTATTTATTGTATATGAGATTGTTTTTAGTAAAATGAAGATGCTGGAATTCGAACCTATAACCTTTGGTTTAAAAACACCCATCTCTTAAGATGGAAACCAACTAATCCAATGAGTTTTTTTTGTAAAATTGGACCGAAAGAATACTACTTATTTCTGGGGCCGCAAGCATGGGCATGGATTGCTTGCTCCCAAGACCGGGCCTGTATAGCTGAACCTTTTTCACGACTTAGATCATGTGGATAATTAACGAGCCCCATTTCTTCTTTTTCACGTTTATGTGGATTTACATTTTTTCTTTTTTTTTTCCCGCAAAAATAGTCACCAAGTCAACTGATTTTACTACATCAGTTGAAAATTGGTGGTGTCACTGGGGTGTCTCGTGGCCATGATATATCAATGAATACTTCTTTCACACTATTGTATGTACAATGTACATTATTGCTCGACGACCAAACACAAGCATTTGAAACTTCTATTAGAGCATGTATATATTTATGCTTCTTGACAAATGTGAATCTTAAGGAGCAATTGGGTACTTCCTGTTGAATGTCCTGCGACACAAATCGAAGCTCGAGTTAGAATGTAATTGATGGAGATGTGTTGTTTGGACAGCTCAAAGCAGTATGTTTCAACAGCACAAAGCAGTATGTTTCAATACCTGCTATTTATCCCATTGAAGCTCACAGATTTCTTCATAGCCATGTCTAAGTTGTACAAGCACAATATATTGTCTATAAAAATCTCAACGTAGAGGAGATACACGAGAGTAAGAGAAGCATCTAATCTAAACGAACCGCGATTGAATCAGTATCTGAAGTGAGACATAGCTGTAAGAAATGGTAACATTGTTACTAACAATAACAAAACACAAATTAAAATGCAATTTGAAGATGACGAAACGCTTGCTTACTTTGCTGAGAGATTCAATAAAAGGTTCATCTTGGGAGTTTGTGTCCCCTGAAGCTTCAAATTCCTTCGATGAACTAAAAGCACGGTATTAGTAAAGGGGGAATAGATGGTTGTTCTCCATTGTAACCAACCTGCAGTATGAGTGACTTACCCTCGGAAAATTGTTTTCATGTTTGATTTCGATTGCTTCACCGCATTTGCTTGATGTCTATCAAGAAAAGGGAAGATTCGTGATTTTTTAAATTTTGTTTTATGTTAATTAAATACCTTTCATGGATTCTAGTTCTCGTTGGGGGGAGGAAGAAACCTGCATCAACTTTGAGTCTAGAGGGCTAATCTTAGATTCATAAACTTGACGATTTGTCTTAGCGCTGCGAGATTCCTTGACTTTCCTACCCTTTCTGGAACCAACGGACTTTGATCTGCACAAGATGTGAAAGAAAATTCTGAGGGAAGTCTTGGTTCTAGTTTGAGCCAATGCAAGAGAAGGGCCATGGGAATGAGTTTTATAAGAGATTCATGGACTAACGTTAGGGAGTGTGTAGGACCATCAGTGGGTGCAGTTTTAGCCTGCAATGAAGAGCATCACTGTATGTAGCTGGAGAAATGAGAGATCAACAAACAGTACAAACCTTTTGTGTATCCAGTTTTAGACTTACACTGAAACGTTCCCTCGCTCTATGAGATGTCCTCAGATGAAATGCCTAGAAAACAGTAAAAAAAAGAATAGAATGCTCTGGTAAAATCGTGGTTAGATAGAGAGAGTTTCAGAAATGTCATCTAGAAGGAAGATTAGACCTGGGAATCTTGAAAGCGAGGCGTATTCTTTTTAGGCAAAGGTGTTGAAGAACTTTCTTGAACCTGCAAACTCGTTTTATCCATCGTAGAGCTGAATTTCGCTATCTGCTCGGGTGCTGAATTAGCCTTAAACCTGAAAGAGATTCATTGCAGAGAAGTAGTAAACATGCAATCAAAGGAAACGAAACATGTCAGAGATTCCTTACCGGTGTCTTGCAGCCCTTTGGGCAGTATTGAGGTTAGGTTCCTTTGGAACAGTGACTTTGGATCCCTGTGAACACAACAAATACATAAATATTTACATATACAAGAAGATGATACCATGAAAGTTTAAATCTCAAGTGCATTACCTTCCTTGGAACCTTATGTACAAAAGGAGTTTGGTCCAGCCGCGATACCTAATTTCACAAAGCTAAATAGCATTAATCCCTCAAAACAAAATGTTTTTTTTTTTTTTAAGATGAGAGAGCAGTACAAGTAAAGACCTTGCGCAAGAAGCCGGATTCAAGTTTTTGCCTCTTGGAATCTTGGATGTGAGGCATAGAGTATAAGAGAGAAGAGATCTTGTCATCGAACTTTCCTAATGATCTCTGACATCTACACAACATTTAAATCAGCTGAAGCTAAGAAAAAAAGAAAATAGACTGATCAAGAGGAAATATGCTATACCTTGTGAGAAGTTGAACAGAGTAGATGTCAAGAGGTTTGTTCTGTCTTGCCAACAAAGAGGCAGTGGGTCTCGTCAAAGTTGAGTTCTTTCGTAAAAAGGGTTTGGATTTAGACTTGTGTGTGGCCTTGGGAATATCTTTAGCAGCTTGGTTGTAATATATGAACCCTGATGACCATAAACAAAACCTTGAGTTGCAAGAAAACAGAGAAAACAGAGCAAAGACAGGAATTGCATATAATACCGTTGTATTTATCTGAGATGGGTTTGGAGATCTTGGGATGTTTGTCTTCGAATCTACAGCTCAAATTTAGGCTAAATGCTGAGATACAAAAGGCATAATCATTTATCAGGAATAAAAAAAATGCCCCAAATACGAAGATCAAAAGATGCAGAACATACGCGAAGGAGGATAGTTTCCAGCTGATTCAAACCAGAGCTCTGTTTCTGAATCTAGTTCCGGTTTTGAGAAATCATAGAAACGAGGGGCGTCGAATTCGAAATCGATGTCGAATTCCTCAACGGAGGAACCTTCTGCAAATATATCTGCTGTTTCCGGATCCATTGTCTCGGGAATTAGCACGAAGAACATCAATCAGATGATTTTGTTTTTTCTCTCCGTCTCTGGAAATTTTGTAGGAGAAGGCAACGGCGCAAATTTAGATGGCACAGTTACAAAACGACGGTGTTTAAACAACAAGGCCGTTTGGGCTAAATACAGGTAAAAACTAACTACTAATGTTCGTTTCTCCACGAAGTTTATACGAAAAATCTTAGGACTAATGTATTTTTGCGCCGAATACAAATAATTTCACCCTTTATTTTTACCTTGAGAAAGTTATGTTACAAAGTTACACATAGGTAAAAAAAAAAGTATGTCCAAATCCATACAAACGGTTAAAAATTGATCAAATATATTTGTTTGATCAAATCAACAAACTAAATTCAAAGCCCTAAGTCTGTCGTGCCTCCATTCATTGTTAACTTTTGCTATAAACTCTTCTGCCCTCTTTCTAAAATCATCCTCTCCTTCCTCATCGCTCTCATCATCCTCATCCTCATCACAACAATGGCTGTTTTCTTTGTCCTCATCTTCGTCAGAAATGCTTGAGTCATCGATCAACGACTCATCTTGTGCAGATGAAGCATCACCATCATCACCTCTTCATCACCATCATCACCGAAATCATGATCATCAGAAGCACGGTTGCACATGTTGAACCTCTCAGACGAAGTAAATGTGGAATCTTGTGAATCAACCGAACCGGGTTTTGATGATCCAGTGAGGATTATGACTATAATGAGGTTGCAGAAACAGAACATGAGAAGCGAATTCGACGTGGCTTCTCCGATCAATTCAAACGCGATGTCCAACATCTTTTGCAGCCTAAGAAGAAAGGAAAAGCTAGAATGATGATAAATGGGGAAGAAGTATTTGGTAGTTAATTCTGCTTTTGTGATAGAACAGAGGTTTGGCGCGCTCTATAAAGGGGCAAAAGTGTGTAAGAGAAGCTCTTTGTGTGATAGAAGTTTCGTGGCAGTGAGGTGTAGATAGAAAGCTTTGTAGATACAAATGAAATGAATTATATAAAGATTCTTGAGAGTTGGGCTTGTTTATGGATTATATATATATATTCTTTAAAGACCCAAAGTACAAATGAGTCTTGGGTCTATGGATTATATATATATATAATCTTTTAATGTGAAACTTCAATGCAATGATCCAAACTTGTTAAATAATAATGTTTGTATAGTGAAGTTACTTGGCAACTATTCACCCTTTAAACAGATAAAAAAAGCAAAAAAAGCGTCCTTTACCTCACCACTAAGTGTCACATGGAGCTCATCATGCCCATGTCATCCATTACGTTCCATCATCATCATCATATACTTTCTAATAAGTCATCCAGAAGGTTCTTTGAAACTAGATAAATTCATCCATCTAGGAAACATCGTGCTCTTTTTTTACTTCCGGGTACAATCAGTGAAAGTTTGGTGAAACTACTTAAAGATCTTTCTATATACTTATATACTACATTCTCTATTCCTTATAGTATTCTTTTATAGACTTCATAATATTTCTTTTGTTAAAGTAGACTTTTAGCATTCTACAAAAAAATAATTTTTGGTAGCACACGTGAACTTTTAGTTTTTTTTTTTTTCCCTTTCTTTGGAAAACACCACACTAACATTCATGACATTAGCCATAACAATATACACACATGTATTGATTAATTAATAACATTCAATTGATTTTGTTATACTGACATATATGTTTCTCTTTTCTTGTTTCTTGGTTGATACATTGCACTCGATTTACTATCCACACATAAGCATTCTCATTTTTGAAAAAAATATATATCAGTAGTATTTTAAGATTTCAATATAAATCATTTTGATCCCTTTCTAAAAACGTTCAATTAAAAACCTTTAAAAAATTTGGTTGGCCTTTTTTAGAATTTTAAAATTTTGGTGATAGTTTAGAAAAAAATGCTGATACACCCTCACTTTGTGAGATATTAGTTATTTATTTCATTTTTTGAACTTTTATATTAGTTATTTCTTTATTTTAACAATTATGAAATTTTACATTTAACAATTAACACTTTCAAATTTATACTCTCACTAGGTGTAATAGTAATCAGTTAGTATATACCATCCACATTTTGTACATATTGAAATATCAATTGTGTGTATTGATAATACTAGCTAGAAGTTTAAAATTGACAACTGACGATAATGCATTGGTCAAATCTCGTAATTATTGTCTTAAGTAATATAAAGCCCTAATTTAGAAGGGCAAATAGGGTATCTAACATGTATTTTACTCGCTATAAAAACAAAACTCGACAGTACTGCTCAGTACTCACATTATATAGAAGGTTGCACACTTTCTTGTCTTCATTTAGTTTTAATTGCAACAACAATAACTCCATGTCCGAGCCGAGCTTCCCCGTGCCGACGTCGTTTCAAGTGTCCAATAGTGGTAGCCAAGAGGAAGAGAAGAAAGCAGGTTACGTCAACTATGAAGTAGAGCCTGGCTTCACTATTCGTCTGCGTCAGAATATTGACCCTGCCATGGACCCTAAGCAGCTCAAACGGTTCGGTTACATATATGATTTGATTATTTTTAATTATCTTCCCATTTGATACCTATATATATGTCAACCCTAATTAAGTTAATTTTGGTCTCCATACATATATATGTAGCATAGTTTCGAACCGTGTTGCGGCTCAGAAGTCAAGGTGGAAGAAGCTTCAATATGTTGATGATTTAGTGAAGAAATCCAACGAGCTCCATGTATATATAAATACTCTTTCTTTCCTTCTTAAGTTCTGTATAAACACATAATTAATTTCATAATAATAATATTATTCATACAGATGCAGGTGAGTGTGTTGCGTTCCCAAGTAGGGATGGCGAGTGTGCAGAAGCGATGTCTAGAGAGTGAGCAAAGGGAGCTTAAGGAGTGTATGTCTGCTTGGCTTCAACGTTTTATCACCAATCAAGGTATATAACATTTAACTAGATATATATATTAAGAACTGACATAATAATAATCATTACAATGCTATTTAACAGGTGAGATGGAGGTGTATAGAGCGGAGATAGAGAGGCTGAAGAAGAAAATGGATCGTTTGATTTGACTATCCCATGCACCTCCTTATCTAGATGCACCCAAATTTCATGTGTTTCGTTTTGCATATGTTTTTTTTTATATATAAGCAGTAGACTAATGTGTATGGTTTTAGTTTCTGATTGGATTGTGTTATCTTCCTTTTGAAGAGTTCAGAAGAAATGAGTTCGAATTTTGGAAAATTACAATGTATTAGTTGGTGTTTTATTAGAGTATTTGTTTTCTTTCTGAACGTCAATTTATCGTCATTTGTTAATATAGAAAGTGCCAATTCTGAATTTAATACTTGTTAAAAACGGTTGTATAAAGAGTTAAAAAACGGCTATATAATGATTGGCATGCATACACACCTAAAGTCTTCTAACTCTCGTTGTTTTTGTCCGATTTGTTTTCTCTTTTTTCTCACACGAATATAATAATTAAGGACACATACAAACATCACAAGAAAATAATTAGAAGCTTCTTAATTCTTATTCAAATTAAGTTGCTCGAGTTTTTGGACTTTTGGTTGTAATTATACAGGATGAAAAAATCCAACTATATATAAAATATGAAATGGGTTTCTAAGATTAACCCAATGGATTCATATATAGTGTTGATATGTTTTCAAGTTATTCAGCATTATTTTTAGTTCATACGAATTTTATCATTTGTAACTCTAATTTGTCATCGTTTTATACAAACAGTTATCTATACGATTATTATTAGCACTAACTGTTTCTTCGTTAAGAATGAAATAAGAAGTTATAATTTTATTTGAACCCATTAATGAATCATCTACATTGATTATGAATCATCCCAAGGAGAAAAAGTTGCAGACTAAATTGAGATAGATATATGGGCCTAAAAACGAGCGGGCCCAGCTCAGTGTGCGTGGGGGGTACTACATGCTTGTCGTTTGTATAAACCATAGCTCAACTTCATGTCGTTCACGGGGTAGCCCTGAGATTATAGGAACATAAATTAAATTCTGTAGACATCAAACGACTCTTGAGAGATGATGATTTGAGTTTCTTATTAGTTAATTTAGTTTAAAACAATGTGGAATCTCTTCAATTTTGCAAAGTGAAAAAAAAATGATGATATTAGTTTGGGATCAAGAGCCAATATACCCTTAAATGTTTAAAAAAAATCTCACTACCCCTCTCATAATCTCACTATCCTCCATCTATTATTATCTCTTTTTTGCCATTCTTTTCTTTCCTTTAAAATAAATCAAAAATCAATTAATATATACTAAAAACAAAAATATTAGTTTATTTCAGCCAACAATTATCAGTAGGTCTCACCATCTAATCCTTCCTCTCTATTTCTACAAAATTGACGTTCTCTATTGTTCTCCATTTCTATCATCATTGAAGCTTTTAAAAGTGAGTTTTTTGCAGTTATGAATGCAATGTCTTATGAATAGATTAATTGCGTTTTAAATCATACTAAATCATGCTTAGTAATATAATAGCTGCACATTAAATCATAGGTGAATTGTGCATTGTCTCAGTCTTTTTTTTGGGTCATTGGCTTTTTTGAAATTTTTTGCTGAATTGATTATATAGGATCTTTCACTGGTAAATGAGGGAAATTAGAATTGTTAAATGCGCATTAAATCATAGGTAAATTGTGCATTGTCTCAGTCTTTTTTTTTGAGTCATTGGTTTTTTTGAAATTCTTTGCTGAATTGATTATATAGGATCTTTCACTGGTAAATGAGGGAAATTAGAATTGTTAAATGCGCATTGAATCATTCGGAATCGTATTAAATCGTAGTAGACCCGTAGGTAAATATAAATTTTCTGGGTGACAAACATGGATATTATTAGGCCAACTGGTATTACTAAGACTAGGAATAGAACCCCCGTTTCGCGGGGGTATTTGTCGTATATTAAAACTTAAACAAAAAAATATTTTAAATTATTATAAGTGAAAATATATAAACAAAAAATGATGACAAAAATACATAAATATCCAGAAAATTATAATTCTTAAAAAAAAGATACGATCTCCTAAAAAAACAAATTTTGGATTATTAACAATATAAAAGAAAAGTTATAAAATAATTCAAATATAAAAATTTGTAAAATATTTTCAAAGAATTTATCTACTAAGATAAAAAATAAGAAAACAAAAAGTTATAATACACACAGCTCTATAGAGTATTTTTTTGTAGTGTTAAAAGAATTGTATATAAAAATATGCAATACAAAAAAATGATGTAAATACATATTTTATTAGAAAATGATCATATGTTGGATTTTTTACCTTTTTTATTCTTTATTTAGGGAACCCATCAAGATAGATGACATACTTTTTGATAAACCATTATATCAAGAATCACTATCAAATGACCCTTAATTTTATGTGATTTTGAGCGATATAAATAATCTTGAAAAGAAATAAGTGAAAAGAAGTAATTTTTCATAAAAATGGTTATAACAAAAATATACTTAATTGATGAAAAGACGCAACCACAAATGACATTTATTGGATTAAAATTTGGATTAACAGAAAGATACTAATAATAATTTTGAAAAAACGCAACTTATTTATCTGTAATTGACATTTATTCAGATTGCTATTATATATAGATTAATGTGTTAAAAACATGAAGATCTTCATTATTAATTATGTATATTTTTATTAAATAAACGGTTAAAACAAAAAAATATATAATGAATAATAAAAAGATGAAACAATAGAAGATTGTTATTTCTTCTATTTTGAAATGCACAAGTTAATGTAAATTGTTTAATAAAAAAACTGTAAATATATATTTTGCGGATTAAGTTCACATAAGTAAAAATAATTTTTTGAAAATTGAAAAGAAGCAATTTTTGATAATTGAAAAGACACAACCACAAATGACATTTTTGAATGAAAATTGGAATTTATAAAAAGATACGAATAACAATTTTGAAAAGCCACAATTTATTGAAAGGCAATTGTCATTTATTCAGATTGTTATTATAGTTACAGGGAGCGATACAAATACTCAAAACTAAGAGACTTAGATAAAGCGATATTATCCTCAAAGAATAATGTAAACTAAAGAATATTTCTAAGAAAAAAGAATTAAATGCTGACTCCGAACCAAGCATATTATGCCTAATCTTCGAGGTTATCAAAACAAAAACAAAACAAAATAATGAATATCGAGAACGAGTTTGGATAAGGAAAAGAATAAAGTCGAGTAAAGCAATATGATCGTTTGACGATCAAAACCAAAATCGTAAATGAAGTTAAGTAACACAAAAATTTATAATCAAAGAGAACGAAGCAGAACATACAAAAAAGTAATTGAAGCAGATTCCTTGGACTATATTCTAGAGATAAAGTTACATTTCTAGAAATAATAATGGCATTGTTTATCATTCTTACCGATTTCCGATAAAATAAATGAATATAACAATTCGTTTTATAAAGATCAAATGATCCCTTTTTATGTTTTTTTCAAAAGACATAAATGAAAAGAAGTAATTTTTTATAATTGAAAAGAAGCAATTTTTGATAATTGAAAAGACGCAACCACACATGACATTTCTTGAATTAAAATTAGAATTTACGAAAAAAATACTAATAACAATTTTGAAAAGACACAACTTATTGAAAAACAATTGACATTTATTCAGATTGTTATTATATATAGATATAAGGTATTACTCTGAGCAACTGGTTTTACTAAGAGAACTCGCATTACGAGAGAACTAATGATATTTATTTTCTTGTTCACGAGACAATAAATAAAACTCGTTGCATAGTTATATGTTATTCAAATGAAGGTGATGACATAAAATGGGTGTCAAAAAAAGATGAAAAAGGAAGATCTTAAGAAAGTAGGTTCTCATCAATTGGAAAACACCGATGAAGAGGGAGAGGAAAAAGAAGATAAAGATCAAGGTTGTATGAATGTTTTGAGAATGATAGTAATGTAGCTTAATTTATGTTTTCGTAACGTATTTATCTGTATTTTTGTCTTGGAAATATTAGATATAACTAGTGTAACTAAGAGAATTCATAACTTATTTTTCAATATGATTTTAGAAATTTATTAGAAAAGACAAACATACAATACAAAACAAACAAATTTATGTTAGGTAAGTAGCTGTTAAATGTTAAAAATGTGTATTAAGTAGGTAAACTAAATTTATAGCATAATGATTTGTTATTAGAATATTTACACAACAAACACCTTACACTTTTATGATCACTTTGTTTGTATTAGCTTAGGAAGCCAATGACACATAAAATGAGTTTTAAAACATATTAAGGCATAAAATCCTCGGAAATATACTTTAACTCACTAAACTCATTTGTAAAACTAAAAATTTAAATTATATAGCTATGTAAAACTAATTAAAATTGAAAACACCGAAAAGTACAACTATTTGCAAATCAGTATTACTGATAAACTATAGGATAACTAAGTGTAATTTTGGCGGCGCCCACAAAAGATTAAAACAGCGCACGTATCAATTTGGCGGCGCACATATGTTTTTTTTGGATTTTTAGTTTATTTTAAATACTCACTCTTCCCTCTTTATTTAATAATATGTAAACAAAAATTTAATATTAAAATCTAAAATAATTATTTAATTTTCTCAACTAAATTTTAACTATCAATCTAAAATACCATTAGTATACGAAATCGAGTTTGTGTATAAATTTCTTCAAATGTTCTTGATTTCGTGTTTGTTGTCGAATTCATATTTTTTGTTTATACATCTCAAATTCGATTTTCTGTAATACTTGATAATACTGATTTTATCCGGCTAGGCAAACTCTAGATCTCACGGCAGCCAATTTGAGATTCGAGATGTGCTTTTTTCCCGTTATGAGGGTTGCTGGAAGTGGGGAGGAGCTCCAATTGTCACAATATGTAGCCGCCCGAGTTTGGATGTGGTTCGGGAGGTCTGCCGTCGAACCTGGCATTTTCTCACGTTCAATTGGACGGGAGGTCGGTGTTCATGGAGAATGTCGGTGAAGATGATTTCGGGGAAGAATTGGAGAAGGTAGAAAATGACGAAGAGGAAAAATAAAAAGGGATGATGAAAACAAAGAAAAAAAAAGTAGCGTGAAAGAGGGGAAGAAGGCGGAGACGACGAAGATATTTTTTTTGTTTTGATGTTTTCTTTTTTTCTTTTATTTTAGGAAAATGGTGAGATATGATCCATTTTAATCGGGTTTGGATGGATAATCCGACAATATCATGGTTGGGTTTATAATTTGTATGATTCATTAAGGGTTTGAGTGTCTACCTAAGTTTTAATTTAAAAAGAAAATAAAAAATAAATTGTGAAACATAATGGGGCAAACTGGATCATTCTTCAGCCACGAGGGGCATCTCAGCTCTTGATGCATTAGTTTGCTGTGCAATTGATGTTCTATTTACACACTTTAGGTTCCTTCAGTGGATAAGATCTCCAGCTCCGCCCACCACGCCGGAGATAGCCTTGGCAACGCTGCTTCCGCCGTTATTCCGGTGATCTCTCTCAGCTTAACCACCACTTCCTTCATTTCCGGCCTCTGGTTCAAACACTCCGAAACCACTTCCCACAGCTTCTCCAGGACATTCTCGTCGAAGCTCTCCAGAGTCGGATCCACAAGTTCTCTCGCGGGCTTGGTTCCGTGGAGCAGAGAATCCGGATCCGGGATCTTTCCGGTGACGATCTCGTGCAGAATGGCGCCAAAGCTGAAGACGTAGTTGGTCTGGGGATCAATTGGTGTGGAGCTGAGGAAAGTAAAGTCAGCGACTTTGGCTGCGTAATCCGTTGTCAAGTAGACGCAAGAGGAGTTGAGGTTAGTGTGGGAGATGGGTTTAGTGTTGAGATTGTGCATGTGTTCCACACAGTAAGCTATTCCCATTGCGATTCTCAGTCTCTTTGGCCAGTCCAAGTGCTCTGCGTCTTGCTCTGCAGTAACAACAAATACAGTTAAAAGGGATGGGACTGAGTGAGTCTGTGTGGAATAAGTTTCTCAGGAGATGGGGGATTACTGACCGTGCAGATGCTCGAAGAGGGATCCGTAAGGAGCGTACTCGAAAACCAGCATCCGGTTGAAGGGCTCGTCTTCATGGCAATAGCCGATTACTTTCAGGAAGTTCTTGTGGTCCACTTGAGATAACCTCTGTACCTGCATTTGCAGGATTATAGTTGAAGCTGTGGTTTAAAGAAGAGCAGAAACTAGAGTGCAGAAAGAGATTCTGTCCTGGTGATACCTTTTCTCGGAACTGTGCTTCGAGATCCGCTGACCAGTCCTGGAGGGATCCAGATGCCACAGATAGAACGGCAATCTCAGAGCCGGTGGAGAGAGTTCCTTTGTAAATGGTGGCGCCTGAGGACCTGGAGCCTATGATGTTACTGAAATCTTCGCAGGCAGTTTCTAGTTCCGACAGCTTCAGCTTAGGAACACCTTTCATGAGCCAATAAGTACAGTAAACCCACTCACGAATAAGCTGTGTTATTGAATATATAGAGTAAAGATAACACAGTGAGCGATGACAACGTGATACCTGTAATAACAACATTTAGAAGCTGGCCACTGCTCCTAGTAGTTGTCCATGGCTTTATCATTATTACCTTTTTCTTCCGGAGAAGGAAGAAGGCCACCAATGCGGCCATGACGCCTGATACACCTACGAGCACTCCGACTATTATAAAAAGGATAGATTTATTTTTCTTGGGAGCAGTACGCAGAGCTGGAGTGGTAGTAACTGGTGGAGGCTGGGATGGAGGCTGAGCTGGAGGTAAAACTGGTAGAGACAGAGCTGGAGGCGGGTTTGTGATTCCGGCTGGATCCCCAGCGGGAGGGCTTGCACCTGTATGCAGCGGAGGAGGAGGAGGAGGGAAAAATACATCTACGGAGGACTTTTCTGTAGGCGACGGAGGAGGAGGAGCTTCACCGATGACTGGATTCTGGCCAGGGGGGGTTATTATCTGAAGCAGCCTGCGACCGGATAGGAATGGTTGGCCAAAGTTGTTGTCACACAAATCCAAGATCTCAAGCTCCTGCAATTCTGTTATCTCTTCAGGTACTTTCCCGGAAAATGAATTGTTTCTCAGAATACTGCAAAAAAAAAAACCCCACACAAGAACAAGGTAGTTGTAGATATGTATAGTTTTGAGGGAGTGTTGGAAAAAAAGAAGAAACGTTTTACTTACAGAGATTTCAAGTGAGTTAGGTTTCCGAGTTCAGGAGCTAGTGTTCCTTGCAGGGAGAGATCTCTTAGGTTTCTACGTGTTATCCAAATTACACAACAAGACATCAGATTATGAAGCTGAGAAAGAGGAATCACACATCTTATTAAGGATTTGGATGACTTACAAGATGACAACTCTCCCATGTGAACAGACAACACCGGACCAAGAACAATGAGGAAGCTCTCCCCAATTCATCAGAGCTCCAAACGGGTCTCTCTCTATTCTCTCTTTGAATTTCATCAGCGCCAATGCTGCAAAACACCGCCCGATTTTCCATCCATCAACAGTTGAATAGACTCAGACAAGGATGAGACGAGAGAAAAAAAGTACCTTCGGTGCTGAAACAGAGACAAAACGTGAGATTGTGAGGAAGAAAGAAGAGGATGGTGATTGCTGTTCGGAGCAATCTCCACCGTTGATCGGAGCTCATCCTTTGTTTTGTTGGAGTAGTTCAAGTCGTCGTTCAGAGACGAAGACAAATCAATGTCTGCTCCTTTTTATATCCCCACCTTCTCCATTTTTCTGACGTTATTTTTGAGTTACAATCACAAGTTGCTCAAAATAAACTTGAGGAAAATGTTTTAGCTTTAGGACGTTTCGCCTTTTTCTTATAATTAACAAATGTTAACCATAGAAAGTTGGAAAATGTAAATGCAATTTTAATTTAAATATTGACACCATTTGCAATGCACGATACTTTCCCTCTATAAATTGACCCAGCAAACTTTGACTTAGTTTCTTTTTCTTGGTCGTTAGCAACAATACAATTGAAATGAACATAGTTATATTTGTGAACATAAACCATTGTTATTTTATGCCATTTTAAACAGTTCTAATTTGAAGTTATACCTGTATTTTTTGTTTTCCCGTTTAACAGATCACTCATTTTGGTCAAAGGCACAATACTACAATTTAGGGAAGAAATTGAGCTCATTGACAAAGTAAAAGTAAAGTGTAAAGCCGAAAGTGGGCTTGCAAAGAGGCTTATAACGAATCTGATTACTTCTACGTTTCGGTCTACGATATCACCCAAATGATCCGAGATTGAATCAAAGTCATTGGAGGGAGCTAGTAAGACCATCCCCAATAGAGACACTTAAGATGAGTGTTTTAAAATTTTCTAATAATAAAAGAAAATGATTTTTTTTTAGAAACGATTTTTGAAAGAAAAAAAAAAAAATGTGACGAATCACATTCTGACACGTGTCATAAAACATCCTAAAAAAGATTTTAAACACCCAAATCTTAAATAAAAAACCCAAATGTTGCTTTTTATTATTTTATTATTATTATTTTTTTTTTTATGACTTAAGACACCCAAAGATGTGCATTGGGGTTGCTTTAAGGTGAGAGGTCAGCTCCTTAAAAAAAATTATTTGTCTTTTTGGGTTAAAATTAATTATGACCCATTAAAATTTTTTAAGTGACCCCATCAAGAAAAATAAAAAACATAGAAGACAAAAAGCATAACTAAATTGGGCAATTTATTTTATTTTGGTTTTGTAGTAGTTTTAATTTAAAGCCATCATCACTTTTATGAGTTTAATTTAATTATTAGCTAATAAAATATATATAAAAAAAACTCACACTCAACAAACAATTTTCCTTCGTCATTACATTTTTTTGCAAGTGTTTATTTTTTAAAAAAAAAATTATTGTTCACCAAAGAACTAAAACAAAGTAAAAAATCTCACATGTTCAAGATAAATTTCTTTATATTTTTTTAATTTACTTTAATCTCTTTAGATTATGTTTATATTTTTTATTAAATTAGATATGAGAAGATTTAAACTGGTTCACATTTATAATATATACAAATGAATATATTTAATTTTTAGTTTGTTATTTTCACGAGATAACTACTGGATTGATTCCTGGAATTTTTTTTATCAACAAATGATAAAAATCGTATTGATAATTAGGTTTTAAATGATTGTCTTGTTTATTTTTTCTAAAATTTTTGTTTTTCACCAAAGTTTTTATATTTGTATCCATTTTTTGATAATTTATAATTATATTAATTTTGTTTTTGTCTCAGATAGATAAAAGTTTTGGCTCCGCTTCAAAATATTTTGCCACCGGTTTACTTGTTAAAAATGTTATTCAAAAGGATGGATATTCGAGTCAAGGAATTGACATTAAGTAATCTCGTTTTATTAATTTTTTATTTAAAAAGAAAAACAGCTAGGTCGCAAGCGACTTCAATAGAGATAAGAACAATGAAACGAAATCTCGCAAGAACTTAAAACAAGAAAAGAAAAAATAGCCATCAAGAACTTAAAAGGCTCGAAAGTGCCCTTTGAGTTGCATATCTCGCATACAATAATAAAGGAAAGATGCAAAAATGCCGTCCTTTAAAATCAGTAAAGGACTGAGACGATACATAAGAAGAGACAGCGCAACGAGTGCAGAACAGAACGAGATAGAATTCACAATCTTCCGGTAAGAAACTGGAAGAAACCGAGGACAATTATTTCCACGGAGAGTACCTCTTGACATGACGTAAGTTCCAGCCGAGAGAATGAGGAACACCATAGTCATCATATCCTCAATGCTCGTTTCCTTGGAAATGATGCTTAAAATATTCTTGTCCATGATTATAGATTTTTGTGTTATTGATAAGAAAGAAAAAAAAAGAACAATAGATGCTAAGTTGCTCTGCTTATTGATCTGTGTCTCTTCTTTACTCATGAGCCACGTATATTAAATAGATTGATTCCTGATAGTAAGAATTTGCAACGGAAACGCACACAGCGCAAGTCAAACGTTTCATTAAACATAAAGAAGAAAGATGGTAAACTTTTTTGGAGAGTATATCACCAATCTGATTTCTTTCTCTGTTAACCTGATCCGTAAAGCATACCCGAAGTTTCTTACCCCTTTGAAAGCCTCGTTCGCCGTTATATGCACTCGCTCATAACATATTTTTTTTATCCCTTGGTAAATCTACCATGCAACCTAGCTATATATATATATATATATTTTTTAGCTTTAGATATTATTAATACTAGGAATAGAACCCCCGCTTCGCGGAGGTATTTGTCGTATATTAAAACTTAAACAAAAATTATTTTAAATTATTATAAGTGAAAATACATAACAAAAAACGATGATAAAAATACGTAAATATTCAGAAAATTATAATTCTTTATAAAATAAATAAAAAGATACGATCTTCTGAAAAAAACCAAAATTTTGGATTATTAACAATATAAATGGAAAGTTACAAAATAATTCAAATATAAAAATTTGTAAAATATTTTCAAAGAATTTAACTACTAAGATAAAAAATAAGAAAACAAAAAATTATAAGACACACAACTCTATAGAGTATTTTTTTGTAGTGTTAAAAAAAATTATATATAAAAATATGCAATACAAAAAATATGATGTAAATACATATTTTGTTGGAAAATGATCATATGTTGGATTTTTTACTTTTTATTCTTTATTTAAGGCAACCCATCGAGATAGATAACATACTTTTTGATAAATTATTATATCAAGAATCACTATCAAATGGACCTTAATTTTATGTGATTTTTGAGCGATATAAATAATCTTGAAAAGACATAAGTGAAAAGAAGCAATTTTCATAAAAATGGTTATAACAAAAATATACTTAATTGATGCAAAGACGCAACCACAAATGAAATTTATTGGATTAAAATTTGGATTAACAGAAAGATACTAATAATAATTTTGAAAAACACAACTTATGTATCTGCAATTGGCATTTATTCAGATTGCTATTATGGATAGATTAATGTGTTAAAAACATGAAGATCTTCATTATTAATTATGTATATTTTTTATTAAATAAACGGTTAAAACAAAAAGATATATAATGAATAATAAAAAGATGAAACAATAGAAGATTGTTATCTCTTCTATTTTGAAATGCACAAGTTATTGGAAATGGTTTAATAAAAAAACTGTAAATATATATTTTGTAAATTTTAAATCACATAAGTAAAAAAAATTTTTTGATAATTGAAAAGAAGCAATTTTTGATAATTGAAAAGACGCAAGCACAAATGACATTTTTTTAATTAAAATTGGAATTTATAAAAAAATACGAATAACAGTTTAAAAAAGACACAACTTATTGAAAGACAATTGACATTTATTCAGATTGTTATTATAGATAGAGGGAGCGATACAAATACTCAAAACTAAGAGACTTAGATAAAGCGAAATTATCCTCAAAATTAAAACACACAAACGTTTGATTAATGGGTTGCACAATAATGTAAACTAAATAATATTTCTAAGAAAAAAAAACTAAATGCTGACTCTGAACCAAGCATATTAGTACTAATCTAATATCGAGAACGAGTTTGGATAAGAAAAAGAATAAAGCCGAGTAAAGCAATATGATCGTTTGACGATCAAAATCAAGATCATAAATGAAGTTAAGTAACACAAAAATTTATAATCAAAGAGAACGAAATAGAACATACCAAAAAAAGAATTGAAGCATATACCTTGGACTATATTTTGGAGATAAAGTTACATCTCTAGCAATAATAACGGTATTGTTTATCATTCTTACCGATTCCCAATAAAATAAATGAATACTCCCTCCGTTTCACAAAGAGTGTCGTTTTAAGATTTAATTCTTGTTTCATAAAGAGTGTCGTTTTATATTTTCAATGCAAAATTTTAAAGAAAAATCCAGTTTTAACCCTATTGTTTTAATGTATTAATTAGAAAGAGAAAGCTGTTTAATGAATTTATAAGGGATATAAGAGACTTTTTATCAAATTTCTTAATTTGTGTGAAAATTGTCAAAATGACACTCTTTGTGAAACAGAGGGAGTATAACAATTCGTTTTATAAAGAATCAAATGATCCTTTTTATGTGCTTTTCAAAAGACATAAGTGAAAAGAAACAATTTTTGGTAATTGAAAAGAAGCAATTTTTGATAATTGAAAAGATGCAACCACAAATGACATTTCTTGAATTAAAATTAGAATTTATGAAAAAATACGAATAACAATTTTGAAAAGACACAACTTATTAAAAAGCAATTGGCATTCATTCAGATTGTTATTATAGATAGATTATATTGAAACGTTTTGAAACATGAAAACATGGAAAGTCAATAGATTTTCTTTATTGTCAATTTTGAAAATTTATTAACGTTATGATTTTCATCTTTGATATACGCGGAGCTTTCCATACAATCTAGATTTATTTATTTATTGGTAACTTCGGAGTTCGGATATTATTAATATTATTAAATTGTATAAAGGAAATACAAATATGGAATAATCCGTATAGGTGGAGTAGAATACAATAAAGAAGAAAGATAGTAAACGTTTTGGGAGAGTATAAGCAATCTGAGGCTGTAACTGGTAGTAGCAAATTGGAATATCATGAATAAATGGAATCAATTTAAATGGAATAAAAAAAAATGGAATGGAATAAAAATTGATTTCCATTCATTCCTTACCATTTTTGAAGTAGAATAGTTTTTCAAAAGGATTTGGTTTTTTTCTCTATGGAATGAATGGAATAAGTGGAATGAATGGAATAAGTGGAATGAATTTTCATTTTTCTCCCTAGTAAATGGTAACAATTTTGTGGAATTTCATGGAATACTCAATTCCACGTGATTTTATTCCAAAAAATTGCAATCCATTTACAGCCTGATTTGTTTCTGTGTTAAAGTGATCAATAGAGCAGAGCGGAAGTTTCTTACCACTTTGAAAGCTTCGTTCACCGATTACTCTCGCTCATAACATATATTTCTTACCCCTTTGTAAATCCCTAAATTTCGTCTACGATGGCTACCGATACAAAGGTTATATGTACCGTTCTTCTCACTGGTCCTAATTACGAGAGATGGGCGAAGTTTATGTGCAATGCTCTCAAAGCGAAGAACAAGTTGGGTTTTATCGATGGTCTAGTCACACAACCGGTCTCGGGAGCGAATGAGATCAAACTTTGGGGTATTGTCAACTCGATGCTCGTGGCGTGGATTCTCAACACATGATCACATAGNATTGCCAACCATAGCAAGAAAGAGTACTTTGGTGTGGCATACTTATACCAAACACTCTCGTACCATTCTGTCTTTTGTTGAGCCATCGTACAATCTCCCAAGTGTTTTTTTGTCATTAACTTCCCCTTGAATTTGTCTGTAGCAGATTTCCATAAATAAGAAAACATCTTGCGCATTCGGGTTGCGCCGTTGCAGCACATTATCGATCTCCTCTTCTATTTGATTTTAGATTTCAACACAGTGTCTTCGACGCCGACGGTGAGAATCTAGGACCGATGCTACAGTGGTGTCACCAAACCCTACTTTCTCTTGTCAGCTTTCTTAATCAGAAGGATTCCGACCAAAGCAGAAGAAAAACAAAAACAAAAAATAGTTAATACTTTGCTTTCATAGAGTTACGTTTCTCGTTTTTGCCTTTTTGGTGGTGTATATTAATCTGAAATGTGTTTTAAAAAGTCAAGCAACAAACAAAGCTACTAAAGATGATGGCAGAGAAGAAAGAATATGGTATGTACGTAACAATTGATTGATTCTGCTATACACATTCAATTCTGAATATATTATCCATGGCAAAATAGGTCAGTGTCTTCGTTTTTTGGTAAGAGAGTCTCCATATACACTGAGGTAGATGCAGTGGAGCCCTTTTTTTTTTAAGGTTAAATGATCCGAGATTGAATCAAGCAAGCATCACAGTCAAAATATTTTGACACCGGTTTACTTGTTAAAAACGTTATTCAAAAGGATGGATATCGAGTCAAGGAATTGACATTAAGTAATCTCGTTTTATTAATTTTATTTAAAAAGAAAACCAGCAATCTCATCTAGCTAGGTCGCAAGCGACTTCAACAGAGATAAGAACCATGAAACGAAATCTCGCAAGAACTTAAAACAAAAAAAAAAAGCCATCAAGAACTTAAAAGGCTCGAAAGTGCCCGTTGAGTTGCCTCCACAAGTGCTGCATCACCAATCTCGCATACAGTAAAGGAAAAAATGCAAAAATGCAGGCCCCTAGAATTGGTAAAAGTGCTATAAAAGGACTGATCCGACAAATAAGAAGAGACAGAGCAACGACTGCAGAAGAGAGCGAGACAGAATCCGCGATCTTCCGGTAAGAAACTGGAAAAAAACGAGGACAACTATTTCCGTGGGGAGTACCTCTCATGCGGAGTGACATGATGTAATTTCCTGCCCAGAGAATGAGGCACACCACAGTCAGCATGTCCACAATGGTAGCTCTTTTCGAATCTTCATAAAGTGCCATCATCATGTTGTTGTCATTTTGTGTGATCGTGCTCGGTTCTTTGGGGATAATGGTTAAAAGGCTGGTAAGGAAGGCGCCGAACATCACGTGGAGAGTGACGACAATTTCCATCGAAGTTGCAGGTTTTTCCGCTTCCACCACCACTGATGTCGGCCCTAAGTTGTTGGCTGCCTAAAGCAAAAAAGCAAAAAAGTTTAGCCCATCAAAAATGTAAATATTAAAAAGCACAAAATTTCTGCTTCTAAGGTTCGAATTTTGACATGTTGCTAATTAAGATGAGGTTAACCACTGCATTACCAAAAGTTTTTATTTAAATTTGATGCTCAAAATTAATATAACATATTTTTGCGCCTAAAACAAGGGCTTTACCAGCTTTAGTTCAATTGACGACCGATGCATGAAAAGAGCTACGTAGGATTGCATTCTGTAAAACAAATCGAAACCGATTCTGCCGTCACCACCGCTGAACCGTTTGAATGCTAGTTCTCTTGTGTCTTCCTCAGAGATTTCAACCTCAAGATTTGACATAGCTTTGCATGCTTGAGTAATACTCAAGTATCCATCTTTGTCGGAATCAAAGAAATCAAAGGCTTTTACTACACCTTCTTTGCCGCACTTAGGACGGAGGCAACTCAGGTACTCGAGCTTGCTGATCGACCCATCATGATCATCATCCAAGTTCTCCAGTAAGAGCTTGACCTCATCAACGGTAAACGCCATGTTCAATGATGCGAAAGCGGCACGCAGTTCCGCAAGGTTGATTAGAGAGTTATGGCTGCCATTAGAAATATTGAAACACCTAATATTGTTGTTCTCTATCTTTTCGATTTCTAACGGCCTCATGTCCACCATGTCCATGACTAAAGAGTCTTGTGTTATTGATAAAAAAAAAGGAAAAAGAAAGAACAATAGATGCTAAGTTGCTCTGTTTACTGTGTCTCTTCTTTGCTCCATGAGCCACGTATATTATATAGATTGATTCCTAATAGTAAGAATTTGCAACGGAAACGCACACAGCGTAAGTCAAACGTTTCATTAAACATAAAGAAGAAAGATGGTAAACTTTTTTGGAGAGTATATCACCAATCTGATTTGTTTCTGTGTTAACCTGATCCGTAGAGCATACCGGAAGTTTCTTACCCCTTTGAAAGCTTCGTTCGCCGTTATATGCACTCGCTCATAACATATTTTTTTTTATCCCTTTGTAAATCTACCACGCGACCTAGCTATATTTTCTTTTCTTTTTTAACTTTTGATATTATTAATATTATATTGAAACGTTTTGAAACATGAAAACATGGAAAGATATTGAAAACGTCAAATAGATTTTCTTTATTGTCAATTTTAAAAATTTATTAACGTTATGATTTTTATCTTTCATATACGCGGAGCTTTCCATACAATCTAGATTTAATTATTTATTGGTAACTTCGGATATTATTAATATTATTAAATTGTATAAGGGAAATACGAATATGGAATAATCCGTATAGGTGGACTAGAATACAATAAAGAAGAACGATAGTAAACGTTTTGGGAGAGTATCAGCAATCTGATTTGTTTCTGTGTTAACGTGATCAATAGAGCAGAGCGGAAGTTTCTTGCCACTTTGAAAGCTTCGTTCACCGATTACCCTCGCTCATAACATATATTTCTTACCCCTTTGTAAATCCCTAAATTTCGTCTACGATGGCTACCGATACAAATGTTATTTTCAGAATACTCAAAGCAAAGTCTGAGAACAAGGTTTCTCTATCTATCGATTATCTGAATTCTCCCCTTCTTATGCAATCTGTTTTCTGGGATTTGCTTGATAAATCGAAGATGTTAGTTTGTCCTGATTTTTTCGTTTTGCGTCTCTTGGATTTTTTTTAGGTCTGCTTCGATTGTCCTGCCAAGAATCCGACATGTGCATCGGTTACATACGGGATATTTCTCTGCATCGATTGTTCATCTGCTCATCGAGATCTCGGTGTTCATATCAGCTTCGTGAGGTAAACTCATTTAATTCTTCTAGCTTACAGTTGCAACGATCTGTTTTGATTGTGGCTAGGGTTTGAGCTTTTTGAGAACATGGTAAGGTATATAGTTCTGAAAGTGTAGCAATGACGACTTACTTTTTCCCTTTAATCGTCTAAGTGTTGAACAAGTACGATCATGCTTTAAAATCAGCATGCATGGTTGCTGAAACTTTGACTTCAAGTCCACCAGTTTCTTAAAATTAGACTCATTCAAATTATCTATCCATTGACTACACATGCAAGCTTATCTGGGAGTTTTTTTTTCTTTGTAGGTCGACGGATGTGGACTCATGGAGCCCTGAGCAGCTCAGGACGATGATGTTCGGTGGCAACAACCGCGCTCGTGTGTTCTTCAAGCAACATGGATGGACCGATGGTGGCAAAATCGAGGCTAAGTACAATTCAAGAGCTGCTGATTTGTATAGGCAGACTCTTTCCAAGGAAGTTGCTAAAGCCATTGCACAAGATACTACTGCAGATGGCGTTTCTTCTTATGCGTTACCTCCTGAAGAAAGTTATTCTGTGAAACATGAAGCTACCAGTGCGTTTAAAAAACATATCGGTCTGAAAAGGACGGGAAAGACTGGTGGTGGTCTTGGTGCACGGAAGCTGGCTACTAAGGTAAGTCTCTGGTTTGGTTTCGGTAGCATTAACATTACTCTCTTCTTGTTCAGATTGAGATGTCGGATTTTCTTTCTCTTATTTGGTATAATGAATGCAGCCAAAAGAACATATCTATGAGCAGACACCAGAAGTATCTGCGCCGCTTATTCCTGCAGCATCTTTAACCAATGACAGCGGAATCAAATCATCAGCTGAGTTTGAGTACAATGACGACGACTTGAAGTCTGGAGAACAAAGCGGTGGTGGTACACAAGATGAAGCAAGGAAGAGGTTCTCAAACGCAAAGTCCATATCCTCTGCTCAGTATTTCGGGGATCAGAAGGGATCCGCTGATCTTGAATCAAAAGATACCACCCTTGAGAAGTTGTCGGTAAGTAGATTAATTCGCCACCATCATCATGTCAAACACTTGGTGCGATATCTCTTTGGTGTATGTTTGATTTGATGTGATTTCACAGTTGAAGGAAGATTTATCGCCGGTAGTGAATATAGCTGGAAAAATGATGGAGAAGCTTGGAACGTTTGCGACCAGCATCTTCACTGATTCTGGGAAAAAAAGTTTGTTAGAAGATTTCCATCCCCTCCGTAGGGAAGTTACATGCTTAATACAGACATTACGTGGTCCAGATGCTGATGGCATCCCTTCTTCAACCCAGAAGATGTTGGTGAACGACCTGTGTTCCCGAGTAAGTTGCACCACACTCAAATCTCTAAAGGCAATGTTGGTAATATGAATACTAGAAAAACTAATATAAACATTAAATATAAGGGATAGTACAAAGAGAAATTACGTACCATTCTCTTGATTTTCGCTGTTTTTTTTTTCTTTTGAAAATACGGTGTCCACTTGGTTGTATATATTATGATGTACATATCATTCCGTTGTTCTGATAAACATAGTATTTGGTTGGTTGATTCTAGCAGGTGACAGACGTTTACTGCACATTCAGCTATGAGGATACAAGCGAATATGCACTCACGGTTCGTTCTACTCGAGAGGATATCGTGGCCTTACTGCGGGAAGTATATGGCTTTGATAAGCAGTAAAACGTAAAAATCGTTCCTCAAAAGAAATATGATACCCGAAGCATAAGACAAAACGAAAGGAGTGTGACAAAATAATGGTTACTATTTTACTAACAATTTAACTGTATACAAATATGAAGAAAACGTATTTGAATAATTTTATCACATTTTTCGGAAATGCGGTGTAGTATGGTATGTTTCATTGTGGAAGTGGCGATGGCAGGCTACAGATTTCTTCAGGGGAAAAAAAAAAAAAAAAAAGAAGGCCACAGTCCAATTCGTGGAAACGGGAGGAGTGAGTTGGGTCTAATTACCGTGAGATGCCACGGAGCAAGAGGCAGTGGATATGAGAGAAGTTAGGGCGTGTGGAGGGCCAACTGTTCCAGCATTTGGTCATAAGATATCTGAGGACCTGAGGGCAATCCTTTGGGATCTCCGGTCTCAACCCGCACGCTGCAATCCCAACCGCTGCCTGCACTGGCGAGCATGACCCATACGCCTCCTCCCCTGTCACCATCTCCCAAATCACTATCCCAAAGCTATATGCATTGCTCATCCAACTCTCTCTCGTCTTCTCCGGGTCTCCCGCGATTATCTGATGTCAACCATTTCACAAACTGCTGTCAACAACTGATTTTCCAATATAATCTACTTGTTTTCATAATTGGGCAAAGGAGAACATTAGGCATATCATGCTCAGTAAATGTAAGGATGAATCATGCGAGTGGCTTGCAGGTGTCTACTAGACTAATTTACTCATCTAATCACCACCAGGAAATGTTTTTTTGCATCATTGGCTTACAGAATACAGATCATTATACGATGAGGTAATAATGGCACTGCATAATCCTGAAGCAAGTAGCGAACCACTGTACTAGGAATATGCAAGAAGAGCGTCAGAGAAATACAGACCTCGGGTGCAAGCCATCGATAGCCATCTGTTTCGTACTCCATGGCCTCGTTGACACTCTTGCATGTGGTGACTATTCCCATATCACCCAGACAGGCGTTTCCCTGCTTATCTAATAGTATTCTCTGTGTGTTAAGGTCTCTAAATGCGACACCATGATCGTTCATGAGCTTCATCCCTTCCGCTACGTCAACAGCAATTCGAAATATCTCCTTGGTCTGAAGCTTCTTTTTCTTCAACACCAGTTCACGGAGTGATCCACCTTCCATCAGTTTTGTTACCACGCATAATCCATGATTTTCGTCGATGCAGACACCATAAACTGCAGAATGCTCTTGTACCCACAGGTCATCAGCTCCAAGAAATCTTTTCGGATCTCAAACGCATATGAATTACCCTTATCGCAGCCTTTTAGTTTCTCAATGGCCACCCTTTTGCCTCTGTAAACTCCTTTAAATGAATTTGGTCCTAACTGATCACCAAACTCGAGATTATCTGAATTCAGTAGCCATTTCCCGATATCATCGCCGCCCGATTGGATGGTCTGCCATTCATCCACCGATACAGAAAACGATGAGCTTGGTGGTGGCATTTGAAGCTGGATCTTAGTGTTCGGATTTTCCAGATCTTGTCTATAGCATTGATCAATGGACTCTTCATCAACATCCCCGAATTCCCCTAAACCCGCGTTCGGTTCTTGACACCCGCAGAGACCAAAAGGGAGCTTCACAGAGGTCGACTTGGGTTTCCTCACCGCAGATTTAAGGGCATTCTCTACTTTGATCTTGAACAATTTTTCTTGTCCGGAATCAACCAAAACAAGAACAACTCCTAGAGTCAAACCCTTCTTCTCAAAGATCTGTACCTTCTTACAACAAATCGAAGCACTTTCAAGAGATCCTGAAACGGTTGACCATGAAAGCGAAGAAGTGCAAGCGAATGTGAGCCTGAACACTGAACCCAGAGCTTCCTCATCACACACCTCTTGAATCACAAACACAGGATTTTCATCTCCAGAAGTTTGCTCAATGAGTTTTATGTGTACAAATACCTCTTTCATATCAAAACCACTCTGACTGTAACTGTTTAGAACAGAAGCAGAATTATCCAGATTACTCCATGATCTACCAAATATAGCAACAATGTCTAGATCTAAGCTGTATATCTTACTAAAATGCTATTGAATCAAGGGGAATTAACGATATTACTAAAACTTAGGAAACCGAGACGAAGAAGAAACATTGCGTAATCAGCTTAACTAGTGAGTAAAAATGACGCAATATCTTAAGCGTTAATTTAATCGCAACTGAAGCGTTTGGGAGAATCCGGTTTACCTGAGAGGCAAAGAGTCGTAATGCTTCCTGAGATTAGAGACGAGCTTCTCCGGCAACTGGCTACCAGGATACATTTTAGCAAGGTTTCTCACAACAGTGGCCCACACGAGCTTCCTGCCTCCGGCTGCTGCATTCTGGTTGTCCCGCACCGAATCTAGGCTGAGAGAGTTCTTGAGCGATGCGATCGCGTCGGAGACGTTGCGGCCGAGACGCTGAAACCGCTTCTGCATAGCGGAGGATGTCTGATCGAAACGCGGAGAAGCGGTGAGGCACTCAGACCTGTCTTCGGAGCACATGAGGACTTGGTCGACGAAATCGTCGTCGGTGCAGCCACCGGCACCACGATTGGTCCAGCACTCGAGCGCGGAGGCCATGGCGGCGAAGTTAACGAAGTTCGGGTCTGTCGACTTGAAAAGTTGAAAATGCCGAGACTCAGAGCACTAATATTTATTGTTTCTGGTCAGGCCTTATTTAAGACTATCTTCTGTAGTTATTGCTAGTAAAACAACTAAGCACCAGTGGTCTAGTGGTAGAATAGTACTCTGCCACGGTACAGACCCGGGTTCGATTCCCGGCTGGTGCATTAATTTTTAATTTTTGTACTTTTGTGGCCCGAGTAGTTTGACACATCTGAGAAGAAGCTATATGTGATTTGTTTATCTTTGTAATATATAGAGTCTATGAGTGTCCATGCTTTGTGAAACAAAAATCCCATCATACTAAACAATTTAAGGAGAAGAAAACGTGTACAGAGAATCTTAACATTGGGGCAAGTCCAATGGTGGAGACTGTACAGACTGCAAATGCCCCTCACCGTTCTCCACTAAGAAGACCATAGCCAGACCCCAGAATAAATGCGAGTCAATGTGACAGTGCATCAGCCACACTCCTGGATTGTCGGCCACGAATCTGATTGCTACCCATCCACCTGGAGGGGTTCCAATTGTGTTTCTCCGTGGTGGGTCGAGCAGGTTGAAGGAGGCTGTGTCGTTGCTCGGGTTGAAGTTACCAATACCTGTCCCAACTACATAGAACTCGTACCCGTGGAGATGCATTGGGTGATTCTCAATGGTCACGATGCTCGTGTCTTGCAGTATAATCTGCACTTGGGACTTGTACTTTAGTTTGTAGGCCTTTGTTCCACGTGTAGGCTGCCATAGCCCTCTGCTTACGTTTCCTGTATAGTCAAATGCGAGAGGAGGAATAGGAGGGAAGTCCGTGGTGAAGACGCCTGCGGGATTGCCTTGGTAATAGGCTTGCATGATGGAGTTTCGTCTGGGGAAGACGAAAGAAACGTTGTTGATGCTCGAGGTGAAGCGTGTTCCGTTAGGGCCTTGACACCTTTGCGTGTTGGGGGTCGAGCAGTTGAATAGTCCCAATCCCACTGTGAAAAACAAGTCCTCGTCAATCTCGAGGGGAACTTCCACTTTCGAAGGACTCTTCATCTGCGCTGTGAACGCTGCTGCTGTTGCTGTGTCGTTGAATCCTGGCAGCTGCGCGGGTATTGCCCGTTGTGCGGCCTGTGATTTACCTTGAAGAGTAACACAGGGGGCGCCTTTGTACTGGAGGATCGCGGTGGTGGTGGTGTTGTCAAAGGGAGCGTTGGCGCTGTTGTATGCGTGTGCCGCCATGTAGTAGTGCGCTGGCGGTTGGTCTGCGGTTAGAAGAACATCCGTTGTCTGACCTGGTCCTAACATTATGACATTGGTCGAGAAAGGTTTGGTGTAGGAGGCATCCGCAGCAACCACTGTCAGTTTGTGATTCGCGACAGCAAAGAAGAGTTCTTGGTTCAAGCCAGAGTTGATGACCCTGAGGAGGACGGTCTCTCCAGATCCCACCAGAAATCTCAAAGTTTCTGCGTCGTAACAACAAATAATCTTAAGTAGCAAGACTTTTTTTTTCTAAAGGTATGTGAAAAAAAAACATAAACTAAATGTACCTTGGCTGGAGCATCTGTAGAAATCACCAGGCTGACCGTTGATGGTGAAGGCGTCTGAGACGTTTGGTGCAGCTCCCGTGAACTGGGCCAAGTTCAGGACATCCATGGGGTTTCTGTCCCACCACTGCCCTAAGAGGAGGGTAATCTCTCTCTTGGGAAGAACTGGAAAAGGGTAATGAGGAGAAGAGAGCGGAGGGCGGATGATGAGAGCTCCATACACGGTGGCTCGCAGCCACCTGCTGTGGGCATGCCACCACAAGGTACCCTCTTGTTCTTCGATGTTGAACCTGTAGGTGTAACTCCCTCCAGGTTTAATTGGGCATTGGGTTATGTATTCTGGTCCATCCGCCCATGGATTCCGCATCTGCCGTATCCCATGCCTGTAGCAGACTTTATTTATAGCTAGTGTGTTTTGATTATCAAAACATTGATTTGATACAAGTGGGAGTGAGAGAGTTACCAGTGGAGGGTGATGTTGTACTGAGCTTTGTTTATGGCAGTGATGACAAGGGAATCACCGTTTCGCACCTCCAAGGTTGGCCCTGGAAATTGTCCGTTCACAGTGATCGTGTTATGAACTCTGCACAGCCTCTTCACCGGCGTCTCTTGGATCTAACCAACACACAAAAGAATAAACTAAGTTGAGCATCAATGTGAGTAACAATGGAGGGAACAAAAAAATAGGGACGTAGCAAACACACAATGAACTCATGAAAGTGAACTTCTGCATTGACAAGTGAAGCTACAAAAACCAACAACACAAAGAACGACCACAGTTGCTCCATTTGCGATTCTGACTTGTGAGAGAAAGAGAAAGTTGATACCTTTTTATAGGCGGATGAGCTGAAGGTCATAGTCAGAGAGCTTTTAGTCTAACCCGCACACACGATTTGGTGTAACCACTAAACAACAAACAGTCTCTGCGTTTAAATTCGAATCTTGTTCCAAAAGATGTAGGTGAACTCCTGCCGGCCCACTTTAGTATCCTTCTTTGGTTTTTTCTCATCCCCGGACACCAAATCTCCTCAAGTTTTTGGATTCTCAGAATCTTTCCTATTTTCCAATTAAAATATGCCACAAGCGGCTGGAAAATTTATCAACTCAAAACCAAATCCATTGCTGCGTTATCATCATCATCATTATCTGTTGAATTTTAATTTCTCTGGGCATCCCAGAAGCATGAAAGCAGGAACCTCTCTTAAGATCAAACATGAGACAGACATCTGCTGCCTCAACTTCTTCAGTAGCTTTATCTTAGATCCCCAATTCTGCAGAAACTCCCCCAGAAATGTCGATGATTTCATTGCTTCAAAGATGCGATTTTCCAACCTCTGCTTCATTACTGGATGCGATATCATAAAACTCTCTAAAACCTAAAGAACCGTTCACTTTTCTCTCAAGAGACGAAAGAAATGTCTTCACATCATCATAATACAGGATTGTTCATATGATTCGCTAGCCATTTAGTGACTTCTTCCACAGTGCTACACAGGGAAGGACTGTGTGAAAAAAATTCTTCAAATGCACTAGATGAACTAGAAGATGAGACAAATGACTGAAACATCTTCAAAAGCCTAATCCAGTTTACCCCTTCTCTATAAAAATCAGAGCTTTAAGCATCCCGCCATTGGAAACTCCATTACATTACGTTCTTGAGAGAAGCCCAGTGACCAGAATCGATGGCATCCCAAACGGGTCGGACCCGACAACACCCAATTTCGGATCCCTGAGTTCATCGGAAACTTTTTCAATTCTTATTTTAGTTGACTTTTTACGATCAGGAGACTCGGTGCAAAAGTCGTGGAAGAAGAACCAAGTGAAACCTAGTCTGGTCGTTTGGACGCGGAGATATGTCTATCCCCTTGAAGAGTAAGACTTGGGCCGATTTGGTCTGGGCCGGGTCAAAACCCAACTACATTCTTTAACTTGACCCGAAAGATACTCTTTTGTCATTTCATCTTCCCCAATTGGCATTGACCAGACTTCACGCTACTTATCCGATCCAGTCACTTCCCTGAGCCCCACCGCCCCGACTTAGCCGCTCCGGCTTTTAATTGCTGATCACGACCACCGCATCAGCTTCACCTTCGCTTCCTAGGAATCTACGTTTATCTCTCCAATCAACAAAACCCTGAATTTCTTACTAAAATTAGCTTACTTCATAGATTGGTCGAGTGTTTATATCGGAAATGATGGGCTCAGAGAATGACGAAGAGGCCCATCTCCACGCATCCAGGGAGGAGATGGAGAATCTCTTCCTCCGCGAAGATGGCGATCCCTTGACGAGAAGCGATTTCAACGGCGATAAATCCAACTCCGGTTATCGCAGCGCCATGTCAACTCTCTCCGACTCCCGCCACCCGCTCTCTCCGCCGCCGATTATCGTGACTCCGGCTGATTCCGATCCACTCTTTGCGCCGCCCTCCTACAGCGATTTTCGGAGCCCTCGTCCTAAACCTAACGGCGGCGACAACAGCTCTTACATCGAGCCTCCGTCTTACGCGGATGTTATCTTCAGTCCTTTCGATGAGAACTCCGCCAGCGAGATCAACGGCTCAGATGACGGCAGCCGTCATAGCCAGTCATCAGATTCACTCTCTAGATCTCCGTCGTCTTCGAGCTCGGATTACATCAAGATCACTGTTTCCAGCCCTCAGAAAGAGCAGGATACCGCAAGTTCCATGATTTCTGGAGGAAGCACTTACATCACCTACCAGATAACGACCAGAACGAATCTCCCTGAATACGGCGGATCAGAGTTTAGTGTGCGAAGAAGGTTCAGAGATGTTGTCACATTGGCAGATAGATTGGCTGAGTCGTATAGAGGGTTCTGCATCCCACCGAGACCAGACAAGAGCGTGGTGGAGAGCCAAGTGATGCAAAAGCAAGAGTTCGTGGAGCAGAGAAGAGTTGCATTGGAAAAATACTTACGCCGGCTCGCTGCACATCCTGTGATCAGAAACAGCGATGAGTTGAAAGTTTTTCTTCAGGTGGAAGGGAAGTTACCGCTTCAGACGAGCACAGATGTGGCCTCTAGGATGTTGGATGGTGCTGTGAAGCTGCCTAAACAGTTGTTTGGTGAAGGCGGAGGAGCCTCTGCGGTTGAGGCGGCTCAGCCGGCTAGAGGAGGTAGAGATCTGCTGAGATTGTTCAAGGAGCTTAGACAGTCAGTCTCTAATGACTGGGGTGGATCAAAACCAGCCGTTGTGGAAGAAGATAAGGAGTTTTTGGAGAAGAAGGAGAAGATGCACGATCTTGAGCAGCAGATCATCAATGCTTCACAGCAGGTTGAATTACATACTTGTTAACTTCATTTTTATGCATCACATAGCTCAGTATGCTTCATGGTTTTTGTTTTGTAGGCTGAATCCCTCGTGAAGGCACAGCAAGACATGGGGGAGACTATGGGGGAAATGGGATTAGCATTCATTAAGCTGACGAAATTCGAGAACGAAGAAGCTGTCTTCAATTCCCAAAGAGCTCGTGCCAATGATAGGAAGAATTTAGCCACCGCAGCTGTAAAAGCAAGCAGATTTTACAGAGAGCTGAATTCCCAGACAGTGAAGCATTTGGTAAATTTGATATTAGTAGATATGAAGAATCTATTCCACTCTCGTTCGAGCTGGGCTTTAGTTTCATTAAGGAGCTACTATTCGTTGATGTCAGGACACACTCCATGATTACCTTGGCCTAATGATGGCGGTCCAGGGGGCATTTGCAGATAGATCTAGTGCTTTACTGACAGTGCAGACGCTTCTATCTGAGCTTTCTTCACTGGAAGGAAGAGCAGAGAAGCTAGAAGCTGCATCATCAAAGGTATTTGGCGGTGACAAATCAAGGATTAGAAAGATTGAAGAGATAAAAGAAACCATCAAGGGCACTGAGGACGCCAAAAATGTTGCCATCAGGGAGTACGAGCGCATCAAGGTGTTCATTTAGTCGTGCCCCTACAAAGAAAAAAAAAGATCATACTGATTCGAAGTCTTATGTAAATATGTAATTATCGTGACAGGAAAATAACTGGTGCGAGGTTGAAAGGCTGGACAGAGAAAGGCGTGCAGACTTCTTGAATATGATGAAAGGGTTTGTTGTTAACCAGGTACATAGTTATTAGAGGATGAAAGTGTTTTCTTTATTATTAAACCTGTCTCTTGATAGAATTAGCGAGAGTGTTAAGCAAAGATGGTATAGCTACGGTCACTCTGTGTAAATCACAAGAATGGAAAGGGAAAAGTCAGTGAAGTAATAGAGGATGCTTGGAATAGAGGTATTAAGTGACTGCTTGAAAATTGGCAGTATCTGCTCTCCAGCAGAGTGGAGAAAACTCTGAGTGGGATTTGTGTAGGAAGAAATAAAAGAGATGAAATGTGTAGGAAGGAAGTTGTGAAAACAGAGTTGTTTGGTATTTGGATTTGCAGGTTGGATATGCAGAGAAGATCGCCAATGTGTGGGCAAAGGTTGCAGAAGAGACCAGTCAATACGATAGAGAGAGCTCTTAACACGAGGGCAGCCTGTAATTCTTATTCCTCATTCATGGTTTTGGGCTTAAACCAATTTTACTTTGGTGTCAAAAGAAAAACAAAAATAAAAATAGTTAATCCTTTGCTTTCATATATAGTTGCTACGTTTCTCGTTTTGATGATGTATATGATTAATCTGAATTGTGAGTTTAAAATGTCAAAGCAACAAACAAAACAAAACGAGTGACCAAAAAGAAAAATTCAATCGTATACAATATAACGTAAAACGGTAAAAGTAAAAGTAGACATACATTGTAGCTGCAGCGGCAGCCAATTGTAATGTTATGAGTATTGAAACGTTCCTCAAAAAATAATATGATACCCAAAGCATAAGACAAAAAACGAAAAAGGAGTGAAACAATTCAATTGTATACAAAATATACGAAGAAAACGTATATGAATAATCCTATCGCATTTTCCGGAAATGAGGTGGGAGTATGGTATGTTTTTAATAATCTCAGGCTCGAACGCGTGACATTGTGGAGGTGGTGATGGCAGCGACAGCTGCGTTTGAGGCGGTTTGGTTGAAGAAGGCAAAAAGACCAGATCCAATGGCTTCTTGTTCCTCAAGAAACAAATCTTCCGGAGCACGAAACGCGCCGTGGATGGCCACCGCCGTCATCCCAAGGGCCAGAGTCGACATCAAGAGCGACCCGACGCTTGTCATGAACATCACCACCACAGTACAAAGACAGAGCATCCCTAGCGTCTCCAGATCAGAGAAGGTGCGACCACCGATGACCAACGGCTGATCCGAAGGACGGAAAACGTAGAGGAAAAGCCAAGAAGCGGCCAGCGATGCCAGGAGGAAGAGAGCGAAAGGGTGCGAGATGAGAGACGCTGCGAGCAAGATCGCCACTAAGGTTATGTAATTGGCTCTGAAGTAGGAAAAATTCTTCCTTACTCGCGACGCCGCCTCCGTGAGAGATGGCGGCCTGGAAAACGCTGTCCGGTCAACGAGCTCCGTCCAGGGCCTGGCGTCGGCGGAAGCGTGCCGAACGGAGGCTAGAACGCGAGACACGAGGACGCGTAGAGAGCTTAGCAACGGCGGATCGCCGCCGGGGAGATGATGATCAGGAGTTGAAGTCGGGAGAAGAGGAGAAGCCATTGCATCAGATCTAGTTTGCAGACAAAGTCAGAGTGACGAATATGCAGAGAGAGAGAGAGAGAGATCTGAAAAAAAGTGAATGGCTTTCACGTTCGCTGGCTTTACTTCATTGTGTCGGCTAAGAGCATGTGCTTTTTCACTTCTTTCTTTCTATTTAAAAACAAAAAACAAAAAAACAAAATGATTGCTCTCTTCGCAAGTATGCTTTTGTGTGTGTTTAACTGTTTATTACATCATTTGCCACAAACGTATGAAATCTGAAAAGTGCTTTTGCTGATTGTGAATAGTAAACCCAGTTTAATTTCATCATTAACTAAATCAGTTCAAGTTTGTGTAATAAGCGGCAAAATAGAAATGAACCCCTCTCCATGTCTCTGTTTTCACTTAAAATAGACAAAATAATCTCTCATATTGAGGTGTGACATCTTCTTTGGGTTGGGATTTGGTGGTTGTGCTTTCCCTCGTAAGTGGTGATCACTGACTTTACGTCTTGGAATGCTCTCTCCACTTGCTTCCTCACACAACATCCTGTAAATGTGCACTTGTAATAGCTCCTGCAGCATCACACATTCAACTTATAAGCTTAGGTCAAGCCTCCTTGAAACTCAGACAATTGAGAAGAAAGAAGAAACAGACCTTGGATTGGGATTTCCCTTGACGACTTTCTGACCATACTTTCTCCATCTGTACCCATCGTCAAGAATGTCGATATCACTTGTTGTCTGAACCACCACTCTCGGCTCCTTGACAGACTCTTCTTGTCTTTTCCTGCATAAAACCCATTCACAACAATCCGAAATCACACCTCATTGTTTCACCCTTTTTTTCAATTTCAGTTACTTAATTATGTGGCTCTGCCTTTACCATCTCTTGGCATCTGCTTCATCTTCACCAAACTCTTGACCGTCTCCGTAACTTCTACTCTGATGGGGTTTGACGTCATTAGTCGCCGCAGTGGAAGCTGATCTCTTTGTGAATTGGGGTTTGGGATGGTTGTGGCTTCCTTTATAGACAATCTCAATGATATGACCCTTCACAAGAGAGGTCTCCACTTTCTTCTTGGTAAGGCAGTTTGGGTAAGTGCATTTAAAGTAACTCCTCGGGTTTTCGCTTCCTTTGACTTGTTTCTGCCCGTATTTGCGCCAGTTGTAGCCATCATCAGAGGTTTTGTTACCGGTATGCGATGACCGGGGCTCAGATTTGGGTACATCCGGTTGAGCTACCATCTGAAAATGAGATGGTCAGGACCAGGATGTCTTAAAGATAAACCAGAAGCTAACAATGCAGAGTGGGTCATACAGATGGTAGGAGCAAGTGAGGAGATGTGTGGTTGTTAGTGAAGGAAAAATCAAAGTGGTCCTTCCCATCTTCAGCTTTGATTTTGTTCTCGTCGATGAGCAATAAACCGTTGTCCTTCCAGTTCAGAGACTGCGCCGGAAACGTGCCTGTCGTTGGAGATGGCAAAATCTTCGCTTTCAGGGAAAAAAAACAATGTAAGCAAGAAGAAAAGATTAAGAGGCTTGTGAGGATTCCGACAGAACAATATTAAGGATTATTTGTAAGAGAGCGCATGAACAGAGAGAACAAGAGAAATGAACAAGTCAGGGAGTTGCTTTTTGATTTAAGATAACATATAAGCATGAAAATTCACTTATTATAAGTTGTTCCAAAAATCCCAAGGAAAAAAAAAAGCAAAATCGGTTCTTGAAGTCAAATGGGAGAAAATGTAAAGAATCATAGTTTCAAGTTTCAAGTGAAAAGAGAGAAGGACATACGTTAGAGGAAGTGAAGAGAAGGGGAGAATCGAGAAGGTCTGCGTGAGTAAGGCCAGGAGGCATATAGAAGTAAGGCGAGGAGGAAGAGAGAGGGAGCGGCGACGGAGTTGCTGATTTGAATTTCGGAACACATCTTTGACCGTCGAAAGATCCCATCAATGGTTATTACGTATGAGATACTCCTTTCTTCTTCTTCTTCTTCTTCTTCTTCTTCTTATTATTATTAACTGTGGATTGCAAGTTTCCAAGAAAGTAAGAGAATGATTATGATGGCCTACATGAGAGAGGAAAAAGCAAGGCAATTATAGAAGGATAAAACCAGTGACTAAGTGTGAAGCGTGTGTAGTTAAAACACCCAAATGTTTGACTTGTATAAGGCGGCTGACATATTTGTTATGTAGCTCCACATAACATCCTCCCTAAATCCATTTGGTCATTTATTGTCAAATCAAGTAATACATAACTGGACAAACACAAGAATGCAAACCAAAGGAGTGGTTCATACCTTAGATAGAGGTGTTTTGTCTTTTTATGTATGGATCTTGACTTTGCCGAGTCCATGAGGAGTAATTAGCCTGTATTTAAACCATACAACTAACAAATGTACTACACAAATCAATCTCACTTTCAGTGTTTTAATGTCCAAGAAACAGTTTATTGTCTGTAAGGTCAAGTTTCTCCAATCACAAACAAGGCTGTCAGATTACTGATTCGTTGACTTTGTATTTCGTTTTTGTTTTCAATTTAATAGAAGCCAACTGAATTAAAGAGTAAATTACTTAAAATTCTCCAATACAAACATTACAAAACGCTCTACTGGAATTTTTCAGCTGTTTTTTTAATTTGGGGGGGGTTTTGCAAGCCAACAACATGAAAAAGGAAAAAAAAGCTCAAAACTGAGGCAAGAAGCGAGTCTATGACACAAGAGTAAAACGGAACAGCCTTTATGACATTTAAGCAGCTTGTTGGGCAGAAAGCCTCTTCCTGGCTTCCTCAATGATGGTCAGCTTAATACCTTTGCCCTTTGGAAGAGACACCCATGGCTTGGTTCCTTTGCCGATGGTGAACACATTGCCCAACCTTGTGGCAAACTCATGCCCTGTCGAGTCTTGGATGTGGATCGTCTCAAAGCTTCCCTTATGCTTTTCACGGTTCTTGATCACACCCACACGCCCTCTGTTTCTGCCTCCTGTCACCATCACAACGTTGCCCACGTCGAACTTGATGAACTCCACTATCTTGTTCTCCTCAAGGTCCAGCTTTATGGTGTCGTTTGGTTTGATGAGCGGGTCAGGGTAACGGATGGTGCGACCATCTTAAGTGTTCAGGTAAGGAATTCCCTTCTGCCCAAACTGGATAGTCCTAACCTTGCAAAGCTTGAACTGCACGATGCAACAAACCATACATTATCCTTCTGAATCAAATTAATCATTAATCATTATTCTATACGGTTTTGTCTCTACAAAATCAAGATTAAAGAGCAAAATGGCAGCAAACCTTTGCTTCCTCATCCCTGATGGAGTGGAGACGGAAACGTCCCTTGGTGTCATACAGAAGACGGAAGTTCTCATTTGTTTTGGGGATCGATACAACATCTATTCAATAAAAAAAATTGTAACTTAGGCCAGCGATCAAGTACACGGAACGAAATGGGGCATAAACTAAAAAAAGAAACGTACCCATGAAGCCAGCAGGGTAAGTTTTGTCGGTCCTCACTTTGCCATCAACTTGGATATGCCTCTGCATCAGGATGGAGATCACTTCACGGTATGTCAAAGCATACTTCAACCTGTTCCTGATGATCAAGACAAGAGGAAGACACTCCCTCGACTTGTGAGGTCCAGAAGACGGCTTGGGGGCCTGCGAGAAACAAAAACGAACCCATGTTACAGGCAAATGTAATGAATGGTATTGAAACACAGGTTTGAGATTAAAGAAAACGTACGAAGGCACCACCAAGTTTGTCAAGCATCCAATGTTTTGGGGCATTGAGCCTCTTTAGATGCTTCTTCAATCCTCTTGCCTGCAGATATACAATAAAACATAAAAGGTCAAAAACAAACACACTCCAAAGAGCCAGACGAGCCAACCAATAAAAAATTTTAACATTTGATAGAGCCTCGTCAAAAGGAGGCTCCCCAAGAGATCAATTTTCAAAGACAACAGAACATTGCAGCCAGATTTCGATCATGAAACATTACAGTGGCCACTTCTCTGTAATCGAAACTAGAACATAGGGGCAAACTAGAGTGACCATTTATCCTAGGAGACTAACAAAATGACCGTAATTAGAACTGAGCAACAACTGGATGCACGGGAAACAGAATAAAAACACAAACTGAGAGCAGAGGAAGAGAAATTTAGACGAACCATGTTTGCAGGTGTTCCGGAGCTGACGACTTTGTAATTCTTCTGCGGCGGCACTTCACGATTCCCTCTACGCTTATATATCTCAAAAGGAAAAATTAAAACCCTAGAGTTGATCACGTCTATGATTATTAGGCTTATTTCATTATTATAGGCCCATTTGATTCTGAATAAAGGGCCCATTTAGTACTTTTGACATTTTGAGATAAGAAATACAAGAAAACTTTTCCTCAATTCCACTTTCGATCTTTGTGAGATGGCTCTCAAAATTGATCAAAAGACCCACTCATCAAAGAAGGAGGCATCTACACCAAGAAACGACGTCTAACTTCTTTCAGGTGATAAAAACAAAAAAAAACACAAAATCTGACAAGGAATAAGCAAATTGGTCAAGTTTGTTTCCAAGTACTAATACATAGTTGATATGGCATATGGGAAGAAACAGAGGCTAACAAAGAAGGACGTGCATGACCCATAATAGCAAACATGGTTGCTAAAAGAGGTGGAGAGAGATAACATAAACAATAAACAGCAAACAATATACACGAAATCGTAATCGTTTTAGGTTTAGATTGTGAAATGGTAAAATCGTAAATCATTGACTTTGACTTCGAAAGTCGAAACCATGAGTTGTTGCTGAGGTGTCCCTAAATCATTGGTCATTAAAAATATTACTTTTGCTAACGACAAGCAGCCAACACGATTGTGAATTACAATAAAACCTCTATAAATTAATAATATCGTGATTTCAAAATTTTATAAAATCTGTTGATAAATGGATTTTTATTTGTTGCCTATTACTTATTAAATCTTGCTTTAAAATCTGTTTTAATCTTGTAGTTCAAATAACCCTGTACCATGACGGTCAAAGGAATTGATTTGTTTAGTTCTGTTCTTCTCCTAATTTTATAGCTGCACCATAGGTGCCGATGATTTACTTCAAGGACGAGATCAATTATTTTATAGAATTATTAATTTATAGAAATATTTTTCGGTTTGAACTCCAACAATAGCAAATTGTTTCCAACAGTGCAAAATTTGTTCAAGAGATGTCGCATCAATAAATTTGGAAGATGAGTCGAACAACATTCATAAACATAAAATTGTGATTAATAATCTCAATTACCGAAAAAGAATATATGCATGTCAATAGCATATTCGACGATTTAGGTGAAAGTGATACATTATCAGAAATTCAAAGTTTATAAAAAAATTATGGTTAACGTCTTTAATGTTGATGATGAAGTTGAATATGATATAATATGGAACATTTGATAGTAGTTATGCATCATAAATCAGTTATAACTTATAGAATTTTTCATAATTTTGGATGAAAATACAAAAAACAACTATATTGTTGTGTCGTTTTTCTGAAAATTGGATTCTCGCTCGTTGGGTTTTCCAGAACATGTTTGAATGATATAAGAGAGCCCATTTTTTGAGCATGCATCATCAATGGCAAACGAAGCAGAGAATAAGAAAAACAGAATGGAAAGAAACTTAAACACCATGGTCAAGGGAGAAATAAAAGCCTGTGACTGGAAAAAGAAAACAAGTGGGGAAGACAAATCAAACGCCATGGTCAGAGATAGCTTTGGGCATTTCAGATGGGTTTTTCGTTATGTCCCGTACCAGTCTCAAATTTTCGATCCTATTTTCAATTTCGTTCAAAAAAATTACCCGTTTGAAATTATTTATTTTATTTAAATGGGTACAAACAGGGTATGGAAAGAAAACGAATATGACATCAGGTGAACGAATTACTCGTTTAAAAATTAAAAATTCTATATAATGTATCTCCCAACTCCCCCAGTTCATATATTTTAAATAAATATTGTGAATTATCGGCCCAGTTATTATAATTCCATAAATTAAAAGCTTACGGGATCATGTGTTCCTTCAAGTTGTCCATTGCAGGTTTGGGCAGCGTGACTAGTACCCTAACGCCACCATTCTTCCTTGGCAAGAAAATACAAAGATCCAACAGATATTTGGGCACTAATGGTATGATATTCACCGATCCTCCATACCCAAAATCAACTTCGTCTAGCAATCCAAGCTGCCTCCAATCAGTGAGCAGCATGAACGCTCCGTTCCCTCCTTCACACGTTGCCTTCATCTTCAGGCTCTTCTCTGACTCTTTTAGCTGCTCCCACACGTACCTCTTCTCCAACGCCGCTCTCTTAGCCTCTTTGATGAGCTTCACCACACTAGACAACGGCGAGCTGCTCAACTCTCCTGCCTTCATCGCTACGTTGGCTTTCACGAATGCGTTTCCGTAATAGCCTTCCCGTAACGGTGGCTCCACGATGCGGCGTATTCCCACGGCCATTCCAAAAAGCGTAGTCCCATCTGGACTCAGCTTCAGGGCCCTGCACCTTGCTCTCCAGACATGGGCCGCAAGAATCTCCAGAGTCGTGGCCTCCTCCACAATCTTCTTCTTGAGCTGAGTGATGTCTTGGGACGTGACGTTGAGGATCTCACAGACCATGTCCTGGGTTGGTGTGTATGGAGAGGTTGCCACAGAAGAGCAAGCCTCCCCGAAATCAACAAGCTTGCGAGCTTGTTCCTTCTCCACTTCCCCTATACATATATACAAAATGTTAACACAAACTGATCGATCTTTTAATGCTGTAAATCTATAAGCAAAGATATTTGGATATATAATTAGTTGACATACATACCGTTAAAGTTAAAGTTGTTAGAGGTGAGGCAGTGTCGGTCCCAAACAGGGATGGTGCTCGGATGTGTCTTTCCTGCGGCGAACTCCGTTAAGGCTTTGAAAAACTGAGACGCCCCAAAACCATCGCAGAGGGAATGAGAGAGAGCCGTTCCAATAGTGATCCCTCCACATGCAAACAGAGTGATCTGCATAGCCAGATCGCTGTAACCACCAGAGGTCACAGCTTCGTCACAAGGTACGAGTTGGTTTAAGGCTGCGTCAATGTCCTCCAAATAGTTGAGGGAAGAGAGAGTGCAGTCTGTGGTCGCCTTTATAAAGGGGACCCCCTCTGCGGGAGTGCACCTCAACTCTAGCCAATGGTCGTGTGATCTCCGGTGAAGTTTTCCGGCGAGAGGGTAGTAATAAACAAGAGCATGAGAGAGAGCTTGCTGAATAAGGGAAGCTGGATCTTCATGGATGTCTTTGGGTGATGGTGGGGTGTAGACGTAGATGGTTTTGGCGAGGGTTTCGATGTAAGGATCGTTGTCGAGTGTCGAGAGAGAAAGAGAGACTTCAGGTGTTGCCTTGAAGGGTTTCACTACAAGCACTTGTGATTTCTTCACCACCAAGGGACTCGATGAACTCGTGCCTTGGCTTCCCATGTCTATATATGCTCGATTTCTACGACTATATCACATGTGTGCCTGTGTCTATGTTTATATATACAACTTGTAAACGAATATAGTTGACGTTATATATGAAAAAGGGGAGAAGAGATGCGAGTTGGTAAGATATGACTTTGAAGATTGGAAAACGGAAACTGCAAAGTCAAGTCTTATCTTATCTTTATATACATAAAAAAAAAATGCGTGGTTTATCCTTATCCTTTTCGAGACTTATGTATTAAAATGTATTGGAACTAGAGAAATAATCCATGAATTATTGGAGCTATATTTAAAAAAGGAGGAACGTGGAAGTCAAATGCATTGATGGATGCATTGAAGAGATTTTTAAGTGTTGTAAGTGTCGCAAGAAGATTTGTGAGGCACATGAGAATGAGCAAAACGCGTTTTTGTTTGTGGTGGTGGTGTTGGTGGTAACAGCCTAGTCCTCGCATATATTCATCACTCTCATCATTCGCTCGTATACATACATATTTCGTAATTGTTTTACATTATCTTGTAACTATAGAACATGGGTTTCTGTTTTGGAGAACATCGACATCAATCTTTTCGTATTCAAGACGAGCTAGATTAGTACTAATTGGCTTGTTGGAGCAGTCATGAGGAGCCACGTACGTACCATCATCAGTGATCAGTCAGTGGCTGGGACACGGATATTAAATGATGTAAAGTAGCGTAATCATGTCCGCTTTACACAACTTCACTCTTCTTTGTGTTATGTGAAACAGCTCTTCTTCTCCATATATATGCAATTAAGTACTGTTTTAAAGTAATCGTTGGGGTTATCTTCCTTTGTGAATTTCGACTTCGCCCTAATCACTGCAAAGCACATATACAATCTGCATTAATTTATCATCTATCATGTATGTGACCAGAAATTCCAAAATTACAGTAAAGATAAACTAGATGATTTTTTCGTGGCATATGTGACAATACTTTGCATACGATTTATGTTTTGTTGCAAAGTTCCAAACGGATCAAAATTCAAAAGCATAGATATATAGTACGATTTAGAGCTTCTACTAAGAAAAGGAGGTTTCCTATGTAATTTTGGGGTTGTTTCTTGAATAAATACGAATTAGCTGTGAACATTAATGATGTGTTGATTGGCCAAACTTGCATTTTGTAATAAAGGCATTGAAGAAATTAGGGATTAAAGTGTATTTTTTTTTTTTTTAAATTGTGTTTATTTCTTGGGAGGCTTTTAAAAATATATAATTAATTGAGTAGCATTTAAAACTAAAACCACAGAGAAAAAAGAAGAAGAGAAAATCAACGATCGAAGGCGCATAATAGCGCATTAGGTGGACGAGCCCACAGGGAAACACGTGCCCTCTATTCACTTCCACGCACTATTTAACATAGTTTTTTTTGTTCTGTATTTTTATTTTATAAAATAAACAAGACCCAAAAAAAGCAAAAATATAAATTAAAAATCAAAAGACAGAGGAGCAGAGCTGATGCGCTAGTCAAAGCGGAGATCTTTACTTTATTGATCGAATCGGCTCCATTAGAGGTAATTGATCCTTCTTCTTCTTCTTCCTTTCGAATCGGATTTTATGGGTTTTGCTTCAACTTCTTGTTAGCTTGCCATCGGTGGAAGGAGAGAGAGATCGAGTCCATTAGAGTCCTGATCTAACTGTTTATAGCTCTTCGGATATATGCTATTGAAGTTTTGTAGATTAGGATGGAGAACAAACCAAGTGTGTTAACTGATAGATACGAGGTTGGGAGGTTACTGGGTCAAGGTACTTTTGCCAAGGTTTATTATGGAAGAAGTGTTCATACTAACGAGAGTGTAGCTATCAAGATGATTGATAAGGACAAGGTTATGAGGGTTGGGCTTAGCGATCAGATCAAGAGAGAGATCTCTGTTATGAGGATTGCTAAACACCCTAATGTCGTTGAGCTATACGAGGTCATGGCAACAAAGTCGAGGATTTACTTTGTTATTGAGTATTGTAAAGGTGGAGAGCTTTTCAACAAGGTTGCCAAAGGGAAGCTGAGAGAGGATGTTGCCTGGAAGTACTTTTACCAGCTTATCAATGCGGTTGATTTCTGCCATAGTCGGGGAGTGTATCACCGCGACATCAAGCCGGAGAACCTGTTGCTTGATGACAACGAGAATCTCAAGATTTCTGATTTCGGGTTAAGCGCTCTTGCGGACTGCAAGCGCCAAGACGGCCTCCTGCACACTACTTGTGGTACACCTGCTTATGTTGCCCCTGAGGTTATCAATCGGAAAGGATACGATGGGACAAAAGCGGACATTTGGTCTTGTGGGGTTGTCTTGTTTGTGCTTTTGGCTGGCTATCTTCCCTTTCATGACTCCAATCTAATGGAGATGTACAGGAAGATAGGCAAAGCGGATTTCAAGTGCCCGAGCTGGTTTGCCCCTGAAGCAAAGAGACTGTTGTGCAAGATGTTGGACCCTAACCATGAGACTAGAATCACCATCTCAAGAATCAAGGAGAGTTCTTGGTTCAGGAAAGGTTTACACTTGAAGCAGAAAAAGATGGAGAAACAAGTCAGAGAGGCTAATCCCATGGAAGCTGGAGGAGGTTCAGGTCCGAGTGAAAACGGAGTGAACCACGAGCTGCCCCAGCTGGCAAACTTGAACGCCTTTGATATTATCGCCTTGTCTTCGGGCTTTGATCTGGCAGGGCTTTTCGGGGTTGCCTATGACAAGCGAGAATCTAGATTCGCATCTCGAAAACCTGCTTCAGAGATCATCTCCAACCTAGAGGAGGCCGCGAAAGGGCTGAAGCTGGAGATAAGAAAGCAAGACGCAGGTTTGTTCAAGCTGGAAGGATCAAAGGAAGGAAGAAAAGGGATTGTGTCGATGGATGCAGAAATTTTCCAAGTGACGCAGACGTTTCACCTGGTTGAAGTGAAGAAATGTAATGGGGATACTATGGAGTATCAGAAGTTAGTGGAGGAAGATCTTAGGCCTGCCCTGGCAGATATTGTCTGGGTCTGGCAAGGCGAGAAGGTGAAAGACGAGCAGCTACTGCGTGGTTTGCAGGATGAACAAGAACTAGATCAACATCGTGAACCATCGTAGCGACTTCAGCTGAAACAGAAGCATCAAGAACAATCCCTCTAGCGAACGTAGCTTCTGTATAACTTGATTCTTTACATAGCCTGCAAAAATTGTAGATAGCTGGTTGTTGTAACATAACAACTACGAGCCCTTTTACCTTTTTGTTGTTTCGTGAGTTTATTGAGGTTTGGTCGATACAATAACAGGATGCAGAGAATGTGGTGTGCATAAGAAATTCCTGTTAAAGTGGTATAACTTTCCACAGTCTTTTGTCTTTGTAAAATCTGTTTCAATTGTATTTACCACATAAATGTTTTTCTCTCATGTTTGATGGTTATTTTCGTCTTTTTCCTTTCTAAGTTAGGAAAAAGAAAAAAAAAGGCAACAAGTGGTTTGTTTTGCAATAAAATCAATTTCCACCAAAAGAGAGTATATTTCGTTGTTTTATACTCTCTCTGTCCCATTTTAATTGATGTTTAAGAGATTTTGTTTTGTGTCAATTTATTTAATTTTCTCATATATCCATGCAAATTTTCATTTTATTTTAATCTAATTTTGATTAAAAAAATATTACTATTTGAGTTTCCCAATAATACTTTCACTTTTACCTTTTTTCCTTCAACTAAAAAATAATATTTTTAAATGTAAATTATTTTTTTTTAATATGTAATAATTTTGACGCATTCTTTTTGTTTAAAAAAATCGTGAGGATATCGCACGGACGAACAATTCGGAGTAGAGAAGGAAATCGCCGTTGGATCTGGTTTTGTGGGTAACCACTATAACCAAAAAATTCGCTTGTTTTAAAAAGGATATCTGTAGAGATGATTCCCCTTGAATTTCGATCTCAAGGAGTGGATTTCGTTTTCGCGTGAATTGCCAAGAAATTTCCTCCATCGACGGTTTCTGGGTTTTGTCTGATCACGATCCCAAATCATGAGGAAGAAGCTCGATACTCGTTTCCCTGCTGTAAGTTTTTTACTTCTTTTTTGTTTTCGTTTCCGGTTTCATCTCTTCCGGATTGATTGATTGATTGGCTGGTTTGTTCCAAAGTTTCATAATTTATTTTCATGGATATTGAAATTAAAAGTTCCGCTGGGTAAAAATCGTATTTTGATGGCGAATTGTAGACTTATGTTTCGATGTCCTGTTAATTTAGTGTTATTGTTTCATGGTTGTATCGAATGATTGGGTTTCTCTTTGGTGCCTGTTGCGCTTTACCATTTGCGCAGTGTTTCTTTTGAATTTGATTGATAGGTATGAGACTTTGATAGTTATGAATATTTTTTTCCTTTAATGATGATCTATTATTTCCCTGACTTGGAACTTCAAATTTTGGGTCTTGTTGTTTCCTGTGTCTATAAATGATCGTTTTGTGTTATCCAAAATAAAACATTTTGTCATCCAAATTTTCAGGCGCGCATAAAAAAAATAATGCAATCTGACGAGGATGTTGGCAAGATAGCTTTGGCGGTGCCTGTCCTAGTTTGTGAGTCACATAGCTCATATTACCTGCAATTTGAGATTTGGATTTGTTTTAATATTTTTTTTTCACTAATTTTCCATGTACTAATTACAGCAAAAGCTTTGGAATTATTCTTACAAGACCTTTGTGATCATACATATGAAATTACCCTTCAAAGAGGAGCCAAGACCGTTTTGATTGCCCAGGAAGCCTACGGGTGATGAAGTTAATGACAGCGATGAGGAACTAAAGAAAACCAAAGTGGTGAGCGTTATGTATTGCTCGCTATTGTCTCTCTTTTAGGACACTATCAGGTTTTTTATGAATGTGTCTTGATGTGAAGCTTTCATATTGTGTGATCACTGCAGCAGCAAGAGATGGGGCAAGCGGGACCCAGTGGAAGGGGTAGAGGCAGAGGGCGTGGAAGGGGACGTGGACGAAGTGCTAGAGCAGCGGAAAGAGAGCTTCTTCATCGGGAGATGGAAATAGAGCCAACCATATTGTTAGCACCACCACTTACTTAAGACGGTATCACGATGCTTGCACCACCACAACAGCCGCCACTGCAAGACATGGAGAAGAAGGATGTAGATGACGGGTCTAACCACACAAAGCAAGAGCTGCAAAGTCCAAAAGAAGGTAACGACACAAACTCAGGGTTGGGTCGGGGTTTTGATCTGAACACAAAATCGCTCGACACCACCGAGATAAAGCCGCCGGTAGCCACAGCCTCGAGAGAAACGAAACCAGAGGAATATCCGGGTTGGTCCATATCGGATATGGGCAATATCGATCCAATGCAGCTAGCTAGTATGGGTAAGAGGTTAGACGAAGACGATGAAGATTATGACGAGGAGGAAGGTTGATGCTGAGACCGCAGGCTCGTTATTGGTATTGATGTTGAGCCTAGTAGGAAACATGATGTAGGATTAAATAGAGTAGAAAATGTAGAAAATGTATATTTTGGCTCTTGATCTTATTTTCCTGCATTTGTTGTATGGAGAAAATATTGTTAGGTCCTCTTAAAGTCTAATTATTATTTCCAAAAGCTGAAAACTTGATTACTTTTCCTAACAGCACTCGTTTAAACTAAGGTGGTATAATCGTGTATTTGCGGTCTTTTAAGATGATGGAAATTTTCATTCGACCCTATCTTAGTAGGGATGCTCAACACTGAGCATCTGCTTTTTGCAGCTATAGAATTGCTACTACTTAAGAGGCTGTTCTTAGGGTCAATTAAATCCAATTAAAAGTCTTAATCAGAGTTCTATAATAAGCTTGTTCAAAGAAGTGAAGAGTTATAGAAAACAGGTTGATTCGGCGTAAAGTGGCCCAAAAAACAGAATAAAATATCCAACCACTCTCTAGGCCCTTGGCTTTAAATACTACAAGAAAGCATACCAAACAGAGAGCTACATTATTTCTCTTATATTCATTGATGTTTCAATTCCTAACATAATTTTTTTAAGATGATAAGTTTTGCCGACAAATATTCATATTTGATCATCTGAACTATGTTACATATCAAAGTTCATTAATTTCTATCTCAAAATTAATTTATTATGAATATACTAATATTATTCATATTGTTTTTTTTTTGTTAAACGTTAATTGAAAAATTCGAGGCCAAACCCTACTATACATCTCCCTGTCATATATAAAGCATCCCAAGAAGAATGACTCGTTACACCTACCTTAGATCTCTCCACCGAGGTTCTCTAGTGAGGTTACTTGTCTGTCGGAAGCAGCGTGGAATGGAAACACAAAGACAACAGGACTCGGCTGGTGCTTCTTTAACCAGCACAATGAACTGGTCAAATCATCTTCTCAAATTGCTCTCTATGTCATTATGTAACTCATATTGTTTATCCATTTATATTAAGTCTCTTATACTTATCCATTTGAAATTTATAAATAGTTAGATTCGACTTCACCGAAACTTACAAGTTGCGAGCTCGTCACTCTTCTTGAATAAACTACTCATCATATCACTCCAAATTTGCGACGACAAGAAACCGATTCTACTCTCTTCGTGGCTCACTCAAAATTGACACTTGGTATCTCAATTTTATTGGTGATTTAATTCTAGCCGTTTGATTAGAAAGAGTTATTTACTTTTGTGAAGGGGTAACTTAGCTTTTGAAGGATTTTATAATATCAAATGGTCCAAGTTCGAAGATTTAACGACTTTCATGTCACCTTAATGCCTTCTATGTCATTTGTTTGCTTACCTCAGAGTCACTATAACGATGCCTTCGATGCTCCTCGTAAACCCTCCTGTTACCTGCCACGTGTCCCCTGCCCTACCATTTCTTTCCCCCCATTTTCCAATATCAACTTCTTCTGTTTCTTCTCGAATCATGCAAATTTGCATTATTATAGAGATTTTTTTTCTTTGTGAAGGCATCTTTTTATAGTTACGAAAATCAAAAGTGCATTTCTGATTATATTTGGCTTGAACGTTGTGTTGACCGCAAAATCTCTCCCTCTACTAAGATTTTGTGGTCTTTCACCCTCAAAGTTGAATTAACTTAAAATAAAACAAAATAAGATTACTACAAGAGTAGCAAAAAAACAAAAAGCATTAGGGTTTCCAATAGAGTAACTAGAGTATCGTAATCCAAACTCAAACAAATTTACTGCGGTTTGTGACTTGTGAGTAAATCATTTCCCAATCCATGTGGCTAAAACATAATTAGCGATTAGATATTTAGATCAATATCCGTAACTCAACTTTTGGCTGGCCTGTTAGCCTCCGGCCGGCCATTGATAATATATATATGGATCGAGACTCGAGGTTGGCAGAGTTGTTTCACAATGTCACAAATTGTCTACTGCAAGTGTCATAGTACGTAGCACATTTGGTTAATTATGATTTTAAAGGGAATCGACCAAAAAAAAAGGGGATTCGACCTGTATATTATTTGAGCTCCATTGCTCCAATAACTAGAGAGGGGAGGTACGTGAGATAGTGATGTCAACCAAGAAACATTAAACAAATGGAAAACTATATCATAACTACACTGCATCTTACTATAAATACATTAGACCACTTCAACATGTATTTACTCACAAGTCACAACACACAGATTAAAACATTATTAATTATGTCCATGGAGAGCTTTCTCAAAAGCTCTAAACCCTATTTCGCCATGATATCTCTCCAGTTTGGCTATGCCGGCATGAACATAATTACCAAAATATCCCTCAACACCGGTATGAGCCACTACGTCCTTGTCGTCTACCGCCATGCAATCGCCACCGCCGTTATTGCTCCCTTCGCTTTCTTATTCGAAAGGTTTATATCCATTTCTTGGAAAAACAAAATCATCAGTAATATATAAATTGCTAATGGTTTTTGATTCCGGAGTTTTTTCTTTCTTTTTTTTACAGGAAAGCTCAGCCGAAAATAACATTCGCCATTTTCATGCAACTATTCGTTCTCGGCCTTCTCGGGTAGCTATTTAGTGATCTATATATGGTTCAATTCGACGTTTGTCTTTGTTTGCAAAAGAAAAGAGAATTAACATATAGTTTGTTTTTTCTTATAAACAAATATTACAGGCCAGTGATTGATCAAAACTTCTACTACGTGGGGCTGAAATATACGTCGCCGACGTTCTCGTGCGCCATGAGTAACATGCTTCCAGCCATGACTTTTATCTTGGCCGTAGTATTCCGGTAAGTTAGTAAATGCACTCATCTAGATATACTTAGTCACTTTTGAATGGTACGTTACGTATATCATTTATAAGAAAACGATTAATTTTTATTATAGGATGGAGATGTTGGACGTGAAGAAACTGTGGTGCCAGGCGAAAATAGCCGGAACAGTGGTGACGGTGGCCGGAGCCATGTTAATGACAATTTACAAGGGACCCATCGTTGAGCTGTTTTGGACCAAATATATGCATCTCCAACATGCTAACGACACGACGTCGTCTAACAATTCAAGTGATCGTAAGGATTTTCTCAAAGGCTCCATCCTCCTCATCTTAGCTACGCTGGCATGGGCCTCCCTCTTCGTTCTACAGGTACACATTGAAATTCTTCTTATATCTTCGGAATCGAAGATTCCTAAATAACCGAGCTATGGACAATAACAGATTCTGTTTTCTATTGCTGTTTGTGTTTAAATCAAAAGCGAAACATTCACTTTTACATTTTTTTTTCTTTTTGGTTAAATGGTGTACTTTTACAATTATTGGCCAATTGTTTTTTGGATTGATCATGATATATTTTTTTTTTTGGATCATCATGGTTATTTTATGTGATTAAAGGCCAAAATACTAAAGACGTACTCGAAGCATCAGCTTTCTCTAACAACACTGGTTTGCTTCATCGGAACACTACAAGCAGTTGCTGTGACGTTTGTCATGGAACACAACCCCTCTGCTTGGAGAATTGGCTGGGACATGAACCTCCTTGCTGCCGCCTACTCTGTAATTTTAAACCTCCCTCGTCTTTCATATACAATATATATACATAATTAAATAATAAGATTGTTTATATATTAAGGTTACTTATGGGTCGTTTTATTTGGGAAAATTAAATAATAATAGGGGATTGTGGCATCAAGTATCTCATACTATGTGCAAGGGATAGTGATGAAGAAAAGAGGACCTGTGTTTGCTACTGCCTTTAGTCCTTTGATGATGGTTATTGTTGCAATCATGGGTTCTTTTGTCTTGGCAGAAAAGATCTTCCTTGGAGGGTATATTTCCACTTTTTGACTTTTTATGTTCATAATGTTCAATAACTTAAATGAAAGCTTATGTCAATTTGTTATTGCAACAGGGTGATTGGTGCGGTGCTGATTGTGATTGGACTGTATGCGGTTTTGTGGGGAAAGCAAAAGGAGAATCAAGTGACTAATTGTGAGATTTTAGAACCCACCAAGAGTATTGACTCGAGTAGTAAAGGAACTGAGGATGTGGAAGCTAATAATGGAATTAAAATGAAAAATTTGGAAGGTGATAACTCTATGCTGTCGACGATTATAATCAGCTTCCCAATATCGGAAACACCTTTGAAGAAAACTATCCAAGAGCCATGAAGAATAAAAGACGTCTAGTTTTGGTTGGATCGATGATTATTTTTGTCTATTTCACTTTTAATAATTTATATGCCCTCAAAAAAATTTATTTTTATATATGATTAGGAAAACTTTACGAATTATTGAGCGTAGTTAAAATGTAACAAATTTGAGCCATAACCATAAATAATCACTCATTTCAAACTCCAAGCATGAGGGAGTCAGATAATTGGTGATTATGATTGACAAAAAATAAAAATAAAGGTCTTCAACCTCACCTGATTTGAAAGGCGAGCGGTACGAAATCGGACAAGGGTGTGGCTAGCCTAGACGGAGCCGGTGAGTTCCTACAAAGAGGACACGTGGCACTTGTCCGGAGCCACTCATCAACACAACCAGCGTGGAAGCAGTGATTACATTCCGGTATACACCGAACCGGATCCTTAGCTTCGTAATCACATAAGCATATCGAACATGGGCCATTATTGGGCCTCGGTAACCTCCGGCTATCTCCTAGCACTATCCTTGGGTATGACTCGATCACTGGCCGGTCCAGTCCTAGCTTTACCTCAGCCGCCGGCGAGTCAAGAACTCCGTCACTCCTCGCTTCGTCTCTTCCGGCTGATTTTGACCTTATGCAGATGTATGAGGCGAGCATTATAGCGGAGATGAGAACCAGTATGCTCACGGCGATGGCGATGCCGTAGCCGAGCCCAACCCCACTGGCCGGAGGACTTGTCGGAGGCATTTTATACGGAGAGAGTGGGAGAGAGAGAAAGAGAAACTGAAATGTTGAAGAAGAAGAAGAAGAGTTTGTATGAGAAGGAGACAAGTTTGGCGTAGTCCGCGGGTAAGCAATTAAATGTTGATGCAGATCATTTTCTCACATATATATTTAAATTGGGGTTATTATGAAATTGTGTAATCTTTAATCTTCTTATATTATTGTGGAACGTTGACGCTGGATCTTTAGTGATTCTATAAAACATTTTACTCCTTTCGTTTCACAAAGAGTGTCGTTTTGAGGCTAAATTCTTGTTTTACAAAGAATGTCGTTTTATATTTTCAATGCAGAATTTTTTAGCAAAATCCAGTTTTAACCCTATTGTTTTAGTGTATTAATTAGAGAGAGAATTGTATTTAGTGTATTAATAAAAAGTAAAATAGAGTTTTTAATAATTTTCTTAATATGTATGAAAAACTCTCAAATGACATTCTTTGTGAAACAGAGAAGGAGTATATTTAAGCTCGGAAACCGACAAACAAAATAATCCTTGAAGTTATGCGCAGTCTCAAATTTTGCTGGTACGTCTTGAATATTGAGCGAGTCTGTTGACTGTTTAAAAGTGAACCAAAAAAATCACTGACTTATTTGATTTTCTTCCCAAAGTGATGAATATTTATTATTTAGAAAATGTTATTTCTTTTAGTATTCATTTGAGATAAGTTTCACAGTGAAACTTTCCCACTCATTTGACTATTATTACGTCAATTGTCTAATTCCCTTACAATTTTGCAATTAATTAATCAGTATTGGGCCGCATGTGATTAGCCCAATCGTAGTATAAACCCATTTGTAGAGAAATGCTTTTTTAAAATTCATTAACCATGTTCTGTTTTGTTAAAATTGTGTGATTTATCTTACCAAACAGTTCACATTTTTTTTTTGTCAATTGCAAGACAAGAATGGTTTCATTATTGATGTAAAAAAAAAAAAAAGAATGTTTTCATTATTATACTACCATGCCCATCAATAACAAATACCCCACAAAAGTAGTGGAAATCACAAGAAAGTAACTTTTGCAATACCGGAAGAGTAAAGAAACAGATGAATAAATACATTACTGGCCGACATAATTTTTACCAAGGAAAAGAACAGAGAAATAATGGAATGCTTAAGAAATTATTAATAAGTAATGACCAAATAAACCAACACTAAAAAAAAACCATTAATAAACCAGCACCAAACTTTTCACCGGTCCGCATCAACGGAGCTGCCGCAAACTACCTCTTTCTCTGAGCGTCCTATCGGAATCATTGAAGCCAAATCACTCTTTGTGAAGGCATTGTTGGATTATATGAAAGCAATTAGCTATTAGCATAACCCAATTATTGGATTTATAAATTATTTATTTAAATATCGGGTCTGGCTCTCCAAGTCCAAGGGTTGGCCGTACGGTTGAAATTGGTTCTTCCAAACCGTCGACTCTCATATATTACCAAAAACTAAAATCTCATTAAAAAAAAAAACTACTTCCATTCAAACCTTTTTTTGTTTGTTTGTAAAGGCTTCTTATTACGAAGATATAGCAAAACATCAACAAACCAACATTTTACAGTGTTTACGGACAAAAAGAGGTCGTGTTATGGGAAAAACATTATTAACAAAAAACTCCAAAGTTAAAATAAATAATCTCTTCCAACTAGAAACGAGAGCAGTTTAAGTTAATCCTTTTTATTACCGCAGAGTTCGTACTCATAACCTAATAAGTGGAAATAATCATTGTTATGTTATCATAGTAGTTAATATAGTTTAATATAGTTCGAGCTTGGGTCATTTTGTAGCTCAGACCACTATATATACCCCTCTCATGCCAACAACAATGAATATCCCATCCAAACACAAAACATACAATACAATGACCACTCTTGTATTATTCCTCCAACTTCTTTTCTTCATCCCATTAGCACTTGGGTTAAACCACCCAAACTGTGACCTCACCAACACTCGAGACCAAGGCTCTACCCTAAGAATCTTCCACATAGACAGCCCTTGCTCACCCTTCAAATCATCATCCCCACTCTCATGGGAAGCGCGTGTGCTGAAGACGCTGGCACAAGACCAGGCCCGTCTCCAGTACTTGACCAGCCTCGTCGCCGGGAGATCCGTCGTCCCTATCGCCTCGGGTCGTCAAATGTTGCAGAGCACAACATACATTGTCAAGGCTCAGATCGGGACTCCGGCTCAGTCTCTGCTCCTAGCCATGGACACAAGCAGTGACGTGGCTTGGTTACCTTGCTCCGGCTGCGTTGGCTGTCCTTCAACCACCGCCTTCTCTCCGGCTAAGTCCACCACTTTCAAGAACGTTAGTTGCAGCGCTCCTCAGTGCAAGCAGGTATAATTTTGCACTGACACACCTACTTATAATAAATACGTTCCGTGGAATGTTTTTGATTAGTTATATTTTTTCACACCTTTTTATAACACTTCCAACATATATGCTTTGATAGCTTCATTAATGAACCAAACGTATTTACTCAGGTATGTATGTATGTCACATACTATATTGTAGTCGTATTTTAATACTAGTAACCTGCGATTTATTCGTATTTTAATATTAGTAACCTGCGATTTATTTTCATCTTAAAGATCCGAGCATGAGAATATTTTGTTGTCCCCGAAAGAAAATATTTTCAAAACTGGATGCCTCCAAATGAAATGAGTATTATTATAGATCTAGAATTTGTTTATTTATTCCAGGAAAGAAAAAAAAATAGAAGCACTATATTTATTTTATTTTTGTGAGAAAAAATTTTTACAGAGAGAGAGGGTCCCATAAGGTTATAATTGATAATTCCACCCACATTCCAAAAAATATCTATCATTCACGGGATTACAGAACATCTAAAGAACTCGACCGACACACTGCATTAACTCACGTGAACACTTGCAGGTGCCCAACCCCACGTGCGGATCACGCGCGTGCTCTTTCAACCTCACCTACGGAAGCTCCTCCATCGCCGCTAACCTCTCTCAGGACACGATCCGCCTCGCCGCCGATCCGATCAAAGCCTTCACCTTCGGATGCGTCAACAAGGTCGCCGGCGGAGGAACCGTCCCACCGCCACAAGGCTTGTTGGGCCTGGGCCGAGGCCCACTTTCTCTCATGTCACAGGCTCAGTCCCTTTACAAGTCCACCTTCTCTTACTGCTTGCCAAGTTTTAGGTCTCTCGCCTTCTCGGGATCGCTGAGACTCGGCCCCACCTCACAGCCCCTGCGCGTGAAGTACACACCACTCCTGAGAAATCCGAGGAGGTCTTCTCTGTATTACGTCAACCTCGTTGCGATCCGCGTCGCTAAGAAAGTCGTCGATTTGCCGCCGGCAGCTATTGCTTTTGATCCCACCACCGGCGCTGGAACCATCTTTGACTCCGGTACGACATTATTATTTTCTACTTTTATTAGATGTGAACAATCCGGTTTGATTTCGGTTTGGTTTTCTGTTTGAATTGATACAATTTTGGTATGGAATTTGCATTGGTTTAGACGTAAATTATAAATACACTAGTTAGCTAGTATTATATTTTTGTACATTTTTTATAGACATATATATATATACAATTAAAATGTAACAAAACCAATGAATTTATAAACACTTTTGAGCTCCATTTCAGTTTAAACATTTCGGTTTGATTTAGTTTATTTGGTTATAGATACCACATCTATAATTTACTAACTATTTTGTCTGCAGGGACTGTGTACACGCGGCTGGCTAAGCCGGTATACGAGGCGGTGAGGAACGAGTTCAGGAAGCGCGTGAAGCCACGTACCGCCGTGGTGACGTCACTCGGGGGTTTCGACACGTGCTACTCAGGTCAAATCACGGTGCCGTCTATAACATTCATGTTCAAGGGAGTGAACATGACGATGCCGGCGGATAACCTGATGCTACACAGCACCGCCGGGAGCATGTCGTGCCTGGCCATTGCCGCGGCGCCGGAAAACGTGAACTCTGTGGTCAATGTGATCGCAAGCATGCAGCAGCAGAACCACCGTGTCCTGATCGACGTCCCCAATGGAAGGATCGGTTTGGCACGTGAACGATGCTCTTAAAAAGATGAATGAGACAATAATTAATGGAGAGCGTACTACTATTTAAGCAGAGACTTGTTTGTTTGTGTTCTTTTGTGTTTTCATTTTTGTCCCTTTCGTTTTGTTTGCTTCACCTGGTGTCTAGCATTTGTTCTGTCAACTCGTTGTTTTTATGGTTTTTAACTTTTGTTGAATTCTATATGCTTGGTCCTTACGGTATGCGACTGTAATAAAAACAAAATATTAGCCAGTTTTAAATACATGCAATTGAGCATAAACATTGATGTTTAAAAATCGATTTAAATTTAGAAGAAATTATCACTACTGTTATTTAAAAGTATTATTTATCAAAACTAACATATTCTTTTTTTTTTGGGACCAAACTAACATATTCTTTTGTGTGGTCAAAATATATCATATGCAAATACTTTTTGAATTCATCTGATTATTAGAGATTTAACTTAAATTGTAGAATAATGAAATATGCTAGATCATATGTATGATAAATCCATAATACACATGTTCCGGCTTATATTTATAATACTGTTGTCTTTATTCTATAGTTACTTGAAAAAAAATTAGTTGCTTATTAATATTTGATAATCGAAGTTCATCAATAGGTTATAGGTCCCTTGGACAATACCCAGTGGCTGTTCATGCTCATATTTTATAACGGATCCCACTTCAAAGCTCCGGGTTGTGTGGCACTGTATAATATGTATCAGATACTAAAAAAACTAATAGAAAAAGAGAAATTGATTAGAAGTATAATTCTTTTCTTTTTGAACTCTAATTAGAAGTATAGATTACAAGAAGACTACATTTTGTTTTCAAGTTTCAAGAGAGGAATATGGAAACCAAGAGAGAATGAAAAATATTGGGATGGTATCATTAACAAATGAATTCAAATAATGAAATCCCATGCTAGACCAATTGCTTGAGAGATCATATTTCACAAATAAATTGATCCTGCGAAAGAGAATAGATCATAAACAAAAATCTTGAAGCTCATTTTAATCATCGAATTCTTTTTGAAGTTCATATTGTTCGGTGTAAAGATTAATTTCTGCTGGAATCTTCCAACAATCCACTATGACTTGCTAAAATCTTGATCAAGCTCGTCTTAATCACCGAGAGTGGAACGAGATAGAAAAAAGCTAATAATTGTTACCACACTAAGCCACTAACCAACACACATAACTTGGTTAAAAACTTGAGATGTTATATCGATCATGTGATCTAACCAAATTAAAGCTCAACTATAAGTTCACTCGGCACACCATCATTATGATGCTGTTTTTTTGTAAAGATTAATTTATTTTATTCCACAACGGGAAAGTGTGGTTGTGCACATGCTTAAGATAAAGGCATAGTGGCTAAGCCACTAGCCCACAAGGTTTTTGGCCGTTGTGATGATTAAGCAAATGGCACACTGAAATAATTCGTTATAGACTTTTAGACTTACAGAGGAAAAATGATACGAATAAAATGTGAAACAAGAAAAAGAGAGACGAGATGCGGTAAAACAAGAAAGAAATTAAAAAAAGAAAAAAAAAAAAGCAATTCCATTTTTTTTTTGCCTAATTCAAATCAATCTAAAGCAATTACATTTTTATTTTTTTTGGCTAATTCAAATCAATTTAAACTTCTTGTTAATTAGCAATTTGTGGGTTCTCTCATTTTTGGGGTGGGCACTTACACGCGTAGCCTAATTCAAAAGCAACACACAACACACAACACACATCGTCGTCTCTTTCTATCATATTATCTTCTCGTTCTCTCTGAAAGATAAAACAAACCCCAGAATCTTCCCCAATCTCCTCGAATCTGATCAACCATGTCGTGCACTTCCAACGTCTTGCTATCCCCAAACGGCTGCGTGCTGGCATCGCCCAAGCCTCTTGTCAGATTCCTCAGCGCCAAGTCCGGCGGACGGAAACTCTGCGTCTCCGTCGTTAGAGCTTCTTCCGATGATGCTGATTGTAATGCCGAAGAATGTGCTCCCGAGAAGGAGGTACTGAATCGATCTGTTTTACAAGTTTTCTGGGAAAGTAATGTGTATCTGTATTCGTTTCGTTCCCAATTTTGCTTCCCGTTGCCGTTTTTGCGCTTCTGAGTTTACCCACATTACGGAAAGTTATCATCTTCTAGTTATTGACGAGAGAAATCTCAAATCTACATGACTACAGAGTCGCATTCTTGTCAGTATTGTTCCAAAATCTGGCTACTTTGTGAAACCTCAATACCACTAGAATTGGTGTTTACGAATTGAAGTGATTACAGACTAGGAAACATACAATTGAAATGGTGTTTATTGATTTGGGTTTTGTGACTGAAAACACAGGTTGGGACGGTGAGTATGGAATGGTTAGCTGGAGAGAAGACGAAAGTGGTGGGAACGTTCCCTCCTCGGAAGCAGCGTGGCTGGACTGGCTATGTTGAGAAGGACACTGCCGGTCAGACAAATGTTTACTCTATTGAGGTTTGTATCGGCTCATACCCTAATTTTATGATTCTGAGAGAGAGCTTTGGAGGGAAAAAGCTCAAGCTTTGTTAAGCCGAGGGAACGACTGTTACGTTTGTGAATAGGCATTAGAATGTTGTGGATGCATAGTAAGAAGTATAAATAGGCTGCAGGAAGAAGAGAAGAGACTAGGGGTCTTTGACCAGTTGCTTGTTTGGGAATTTTTTTGGCTTTGTGAGAGTTAGCAGAGCTCTTCAACAAATCTCCAAGATACATTTGGCTCTTTTTTAGAGTTTGATCATCGGGTCTTCACTGCAATCGTTGAATCAAGGATCATAAAGGAACTTACGCTTCTTGATCTTATTAGTTCGGCGTTATATTTGGTCTCATTTAGTCATTTGATATAATTTTCTTTGTGTTCGTTCCATTACTCTGTCATTGACTTCAAACTCCAAGGAATATGAATTAGCTTACGACAAAATATGTCATGCAAATCCCGCATCTTCTTGGGATGGGGTTCTTGATCTAATTCTCTTGGCCTTTTTTCTATTGACTCAACTATGTATTTGCTTTTTGCTGAAGAATAGCTTCTCTTGTTACTTTTGCAGCCAGCTGTATATGTTGCAGAGAGCGCGATAAGCTCAGGCACTGCAGGATCTTCGTCTGATGGGGCTGAGAACACAGCAGCAATCGTAGGAGGCATTGCCCTTATCGCAGTCGCTGCGGCTTCCTCTATACTCCTCCAAGTAGGGAAAGATGCCCCGGCTCAACCAAAAACAGTGGATTACAGTGGACCGTCTCTTAGCTACTACATCAACAAGTTCAAGCCTTCAGAAATTGTTCAAGCTTCTGCCCCCGACCTCACGGAAGCTCCACCGGTGGCTCAGCAAGAAACGTCGCTGCTGGAAACTATGGCCAGTGAGGCTCAGCCAGAAACCTCACTACCGGAAACTATGGCCAGTGACGATCAGCCAGAGGCGTCTTCTGTTCTGACAACAAGTAGCACCTCTTAATGGATTAGCCTAGGATTCAAATATATGTTGTGTAAAGATGAAATGAAGCCAATACCAATATTATGCATTTTGTTAATATTCGGATATAAATATATGTATACTCTCCTCTATGAGTTGGTGATTTAATCAAAAACCAAATCCTTTTCTTTTTGGCTAATGGTTTCGGCTTTGCTTTGACCGCGTCTGGATAATTGGTCCGTATCAGAAAGACAGTATCGTTTCTTCTTTAACTTTTCTTTTAAAAAAAAAAAATTAACAAGTAATTATGTCTGCGTTATGGATATATGAACAAACTCTATCATATCTCCGTCTGGTAAATAAGAGCATAGAGATCTCCTAAAGCCAAAATGCTCCCATAAGGAACAAGATCTTCATTTTCCATACATAGCATGATCATTTTTTTCCGACGAACATCTTAACCTCTTTCCTTCCCGAAGACATGTCGAAACTTTGTTTTGACTGGATCTAGCTCCGTTTTGTGTTGCAGGAGCTTGATTCTAGAGGTCTCGGACCAAGAAAAGTTCTAGCTTCATTACCATTTACGGACCTGCAGCTTGCGGAGTAGAGAAACTAGAAGTTCATTATGAATGAAATTCGAATCTTTTAAGGTTTTTGAACCTTCCAGGTGTTCAACTGATTATTTCCGGTGACTATATTTCAAAATTTAGATAGTGTCTTTATCTAAATCCATATTTATCCACAAGATGACCTTAATGCATATCCTCGACGTACGTGACTCAATTCCGAAGTATTTCGAAGTTGTGCGTCTTTGAGCCTTTGAGCCTTTGAGTTTGATTTATGTTCGGAAATAAAAAATAAAAAAAAATTTAGACTGAGAGATGTATTGGTTATGATCTAGAATTACTCGTTTTAAATTTTAAAGTAATCAACTAACAACCCCCAAAAATGTATTCAAAGAAGAATATTAGTTTGGGCTTTTGACCCGTCAATCCTTACTCGATAAACACGAGGGAAAAAAAATCACCTCACGCATCTGTTGAAGACAAGATATATAGACTTAGAGGGAGAATCATGTCACGGATTTGGTTTAGAGTCGTAATCGAAGATACGTAGCATTCTCCATCAAAAAAAGTAGGCCGTAAGAGCATCATTAATGGAGAACTCATGTTGAGGTTCTTAAGCATTTTTTATTATTAAATATATTATTAATTTAAGTTAAGAGATTCATTAGTTTTTTCTTAATTTTGAGTCACACATTGGAGAGACTCTATGGAGTTCTTAAAAAAAAACATTAAGACAAATTGTTTTAAATTTATAGAAAATCAAAGAACACATGATTGCATATCTAAAAATCAAACTAAAATCTACAAAACACTCGGTATATAACTTAAACGAACAGATCAAGCATTAGCCAAAACAGAATGACAATACACTTCGGATGGGCATCGATATATTACCTACTGATATTTCTTCTCTTTGTTTATGGGCATCAGAATCTTCCTTGAGATACTTCGGATGAGTCTAGAAGTCGAGTTCAGTTTATCATCAATGTGGTCTTGGTACTTCTCGTAGACAATGGGAACGGAAAGACTTAGAAGAATCCCTGTGAGATAAAACAGAGACGCATGATTAAAAACAAATTACTCAAATCAACCAACATTATTGGATACAGCCCACAAGAAAAGTTTAGATGCTCACCAATGTAGACAAGAGTGAGGGAATTGATTAAAGTCCCGACATAGGATATATAGCCCACAAGACTAACGAAACCTGTTTCACAGCACAAACCAACGAGATTTGAAACCGTGTAAGAAATATATCAAACATGCAAATATATCCAGATGCAACAAATAGTTTTGCCAAGTTATTGAAAAAAAAGATTAGACTATAACCTGAAGGAGATGAATAGGATTCCTAGTTATGGTGACAGTACATGATTGATCCAAGCCCGAAGATCATCAGCAGCCTTAATCTGCAACCAAATCATCGGTAGTATACTTATAAGAACAAATAAAGATATGACTCGGCTTCCCACAGCACAGTTTCAGTATTATCGAAAAACTCTCTTTCAAATGGTGAAGCAGCAACAGATAATACAATAACAGTAAAGACATGATTGCATATCTAAAAATCAAACTAAATTCTACAAAAACACTTGGTATCTCATTGGGGTATTTAATCAAACAACAAAAGGGCATTGCTTGTGATGTCAAGCAAAAGAGAAAAAGAGGAGATTGAAAGGTAAATCCTTAGTCTTTCAAAAAATGCAAAAGACGAAAAGTAATGCTTGACAGAAGCATGGAGAATCAAACCATAGCCCACGGTCTAACATCAATAAGCAAACTTTCTCCTCTAAGATCTAATTTGGCTAAGAGCAACTTGAATGGAAACTTTTCCTATAAAAAATGAAAAGGAGCAATGCAAAGACTAACATCAATAAGCAAACTTTTCCTCTGATTAGCAATTGTTTCCCCAAGTCAAAATTGACTGATAAGATTCCCTAATTCGATAGAAGCTGGTTACATGCAATTAAGACAAATCAAAATCACATTCCTTCCCAAACTTCAATCCTGAATCCGCGAAGTATATTGGGAATCGAGAGACCATAAAGCCTAATCAAAAGGAGCAATCCAAAGACGTGAGAGATAGATAAAGAGGGGTTACGTTTTCCTTGAGGCGGCGTATGATTTTGAGGCGGAGACAGTCGAAATCTCCGTCGTCCTTGAACTTCTCTACAACTTTCTCCTTGCTGATCTTCCTCGCCATCGCCATCTCCCACTATCCTTCCTTCCTTATTCCATCGTCGTCACCACTCGCTTAACGACATATCGCCGGTAGCCCTGGAATCTTCGATATGAATGAAGTCCTCGCCAGAGAAGAAGAAGAGAATGTTGATCGAAGCGAGTGAGAAAGAGAAAATTGATTTTAAAAAAACACATTTTATCACCAATCACATAATCACACGTGTCTTGTAGAACCGTTTCTTGCGGGTCTGGGAGAAGAATCGATTCTATACCAAAAACTCGCCACATCAGTTTATATTTAATTTTTTCTTTTTTTTTTTCACTTAAGAACTCTTCGAAAACTGTCCATTGTGGATGCCCTAAGTCACTCAGTTGCTTGTCTATATTTGTGGTCGACTTGTGAAAATGCAAAAAGAATAGGATAAAGAAAGCAACGTAGGCTCCACTCACCTAATGCATCAACGCATCTTATTCACCGAGGTTGTGCCTTTAACGGCATGTCGATATATGTTTTAACTGTTACTTTTGTTTTCTTTAAATACGAAAGAATAGAAATCCCTTATATATCAAAGGGTATATATATATATATATATATCTTATTATATAAAACATTATCTACAAAACAATAGAGGAACATCATATATATTGAAAAGAAAACAACTGTGAAAAGTAAAAACCATCACATCATGTATTTTTTTTTTTTTTAAATATCAAATCTTGTTTCATGATAACCATTTATTGTTTAATAACTAATATCTTATACTATTACTAAAAAAAGCAAGAAAGATAAATTAATTCGCGAGTTTTGGATGTGGGAAATGTGAGGATTGTCTGGATTCTGGAATGACTAATATCATCTGATGTGGTCCTGAGTTGAATAAGATTATGCCCAAAAATATCATAATTTGTTGGTAATCCGAAATACTATATGAGAACAAATTACTTTCAAAACGATTCTTTTAATAAAATTAGTTCGATTATTCAAACATAAATAATAAAAATATGAGACGAAAAAAAATTAACTTTGACAATAGAATTGAGTCAATTGACTATGGTGTGTTACCTTGTGTATATAATAATAATGGATATAGTACAGATATATATATATATATATATATAATATATGTATTGTATTGTGTATATATTTTTTGTTTTCTTTGCCTTACAACCATACCCAACTAAGAAGATTAGTACATGCGTGATGTGTGTGAAAGTGAACGTGGTACCACATGGGCATGGACTATGGAGTGGTTATTTCATTAATATGGGACTGGAAGTGTGCTTCGAGAGAATATGATTCGTCTTTTAAGAATCTTCAACTTCGAAAGATAAATATTTAATTCACAAATAAAAATCTCGCAGAGATAAAGATTAAGAAAAAAAGGATAAACAAAGACAGATCAGTGTTCGTATCCAAACAAACTTCTTTTACAAGTGAAATCAGAATCCATCAAAGACATATCAATTTAAAGCTTAAGAAAACATAGAAAGAACAAAATACAGTATGAAGCCGTGAATTTATAGTGCCAGAGTTTTATTGAGTTGCCTAAATACAATAGCTAAGAGAATTAACCACTACGTCAACTCGTCGTTCGTTATAGACAAATCTTGAAAATTATATAATTAACGTATACACTGTTAATCCATGCTTTCATTTGTCAACATGTATATTTTTTTGTAGTGCAGCTATAATTGTAATCCGTCCGTTATAGGTGTGTTGTTTTATCTCTGTCCAAATTTGGAAAACTCAATCGACATCTTAAGCGTGATGTATACAGTTGATAATAGTTAGAACAATACTACAAATTAACTTAATTGTAGGCCTTCAACTCGTTATAGATACGTAATAAGTATTGTGGTTTTAAATGACAATTGATTCAAATTCAAATTATCCAATTTCCAACCAAGATATATACACTAGTGATTTTCACTAATTTCTTGTGTCATCTTCTAAATTAAAACTAGGTAAAACGCATGTTTTCCTTGTTGCTTTATTCAAAAATCACTTGATAGAAAATGATTACCTTATTAATAGTTTGGCCGTTAGATATTCAGGAAGAAAAAAAAAAAAAAAAGACAAAGTTGTGTCTGCCGACAATGTTGGGACCAAAAACAAACCGAGAACAATAAATGAGAAAGCAGCAAACCAAACCTTATACTAACTCCAAAAATAATCCAACACTCTGATTAGAAAGTGTAAATATGGAGTGGGCCAAACTAGTATTCGGATACGCCGTTTATTTGCCACGTGCGCGATAGCAACTAGTACCGAGGCTCCTCTCTTCTCTTCACAACGCATCTTCATGCATTTGCGTCATTATATAAACAACCAAACTTACTCACGAAAATATATCATACAAAACCCAGAGATTCAAAAAAAAAAAAAAAAAATAGAAATATGACAAAGACAATGGCGACCTCAAGCATCAAGACCATTCCACTCATGGCGAGCCCAAATTTCGCCATTTGCCACAAGCTCGAGCTGCTCAAGGAAGAAGGCAAAAGCCGAGACCCGAAACGCCAAGAAGAAGAAGGAGGAGGAGGAGAAGAAGAAGGGCTAAGCTACGAGTTCCGAGAGATGTTGGATTCTCTTCCTAAGGAGAGAGGTTGGAGAACTCGTCACCTTTACCTTTTCCAAGGGTTTTGGTGCCAATCCAAGGAGATTCAAGCTATCATGTCCTTCCAGAAACATTTCCAGCCACTCCAAAATGACGTCGTTCTCGCCACCATACCCAAATCCGGTACAACGTGGTTAAAAGCTTTAACTTTCACCCTCCTTAACCGACACCGGTTTGATCCGCTTTCCTCAACCACCGACCACCCTCTCCTCACATCCAACCCTCATGACCTCGTACCTTTCTTCGAGTACAAGCTTTATGCGAACGGTGAGGTTCCTGATCTCTCTGGCCTGGCCAGTCCCAGGACATTCGCAACCCACGTCCCTTTCGGTTCCCTGAAGGATTCGATCGAGAAACCAGGCGTGAAGGTCGTGTACTTGTGCCGGAACCCGTTCGACACGTTCATCTCGTCTTTGCATTACATCAACAGCATAAAATCGGAGTCAGTGAGTCTAGTCTCGTTAGAAGAAGGTTTTGATCAGTATTGCCGAGGAGTGATCGGGTTTGGACCGTTTTGGGAGCACATGTTGGGATACTGGAGAGAGAGCCTGAAGAGTCCAGAGAAAGTCTTGTTCTTACGGTACGAAGATCTGAAAGAAGACATCGAGTCTAACTTGAAGAAGCTTGCATGTTTCTTGGGCGTTCCTTTCACGGAAGAAGAGGAAAGAAAGGGTGTTGTGAAGGCAATCTCGGATTTGTGTAGCTTCGAAGCTCTAAAGAAGCTGGAGGTGAACAAGTCAAGAAAATCGATCAAGAACTTTGAGAACAGGCACTTGTTTAGGAAAGGAGAAGTGAGTGATTGGGTTAACCATCTGTCGCCTTCACAAGCGGGGAGATTGTTAGCTTTAATGGATGGCAAGTTTGGTGGAACTGGTCTCACTTTCCAGTACAGCTAAATAAGGGCCACGTGTTTGACATTTCTACTTTCGTGTTTGAAGGGGTCTTTAAGTTAAAGGCATGCAGTACTAAAAACAACAAAATTGAAAGGTAGATGTTTTGTTGTTACAGATAGAAGAAGAAAACAACGAAGCAACGTCCACAATTTAGTTTGTCGATTTTTATTTCAATAAATATCATTGTGTTTGCCATTATATTTTTCATTTTTATGTAATGTATTATACTAGTTCATGTGTGTAACTGAATGTATTGATAAATATTCTATGTATAAACTATGTACTATTTCGTCATGTGCGCGGGACTAATAAGATTGTTTTTTTTTTGTAGAAGTAAAAAAAAATGTTCACAAGTTGATATAAATCAGTGACTAATTATCATATTGATAACTATGGATCTAATCACGCGAATACATATGATTTGTTTGCCCATTTGAGTTTAAGATCACATATGAATGCTACTTGCTTTTCGTTCAATTTCTATATTTCATAAATAAAAACAAATTGAATAACTATAATTAAACCAAAACCGAATAAGAAACTAGATTAGACACACACCTCACTATAATGGTACCCAAAATCACACGATCTACTCGTTGCGTTCTCCAACATTACAGCCACAGGAGATGTAGTATATGTTCATGTTTTACCTCACCAATTAATCATTTCGAGTATTTACCCCCAAAAAAATCAATCATTTCGAGTAATTACCAAAATAAAAATAAATAAAATAAAAAATCAAAAATAAAATGAAGAAAAAGCATATAAAAATGATTAATGAAGACGTACGTGTATGCACGTGTGTGGTTTTTCTGATACCCCTAAAACGAAGTCGTTTCCTTAAACCCGAACGAAAAAGATACTGAGCTCAGGTCCACTGTTCCCGTCTGGGTTCATCATGTAATACGTCTCTGAATCCCTCGACCCAATCACTCTCTCGAAATGTGCCCTCATGTAAGTCAAATCTCCTTCTTGTTGCTGTTGCCCTCCTCCTCCTCCTTGCTCCGCCGCTCCTCCTCCTCCGCCGCCGCCGCCGCTGCTCACCGGTAACACACCTGCTCCCATCGACACCGCGTGAAGCATCTGCATCACCACCAGATCCTCTTCCGTTGGCTGTCTCTTCACACCGTAACCAGACTTCTTCCCGTTACAATACAGAGCCCAGATCGGTTCGTCTATGATTTTGGTTTTCTCGCTCGGTTTCTTCTCGCATTCCAGCGCGATTCGCACCAGGCCGACCCCGAGATCCTGGAGGAGTTTCCCCGTCGGGATCGCTAACTCCAGCAAGAGAATCGGGAGGGAACGCGGATTCTCCTGAACCGCTAGATTAACCCGCGTTTTGCGGTACCCAAACAGCGTTCCCGTGACGCGTGTCCCTCCGTGGACGTGGTTCTCGTGGAGCCGTGTCCCTCCCACGGGGAATTTACACATCGGAGACATGATCGGCAGCGATCGGAACACTGAACGGACGCGGCGGAACAGCTTCGTCGATTTGGAGCCGGCTGATTTGTTCTTTCCGGACGGCTGCTCCAGCGTGATCTCCGGCCGTACCGTCGCTGTCGATTTCTTGGACCGCGGACTACCGAGAGGCGACAATGTCGTCGGAGTCAGCATCCTCGGCGTTAACGGTGGTGTTGCCATTTTGAAGGAGAAACAGTGAAAAATACAGAACGAAAAAAGTTTTAACAAATTGAAATGTTTTGTAAGTCAGAGGAAAGACCAAATTTTTATACAATCTTTGGAAACTAATGGAACGCACGTTGAGTTAAATCTTTATATCTTTGTTTAATTTGCAAACGTGAGTCTGCGACTTTCTGATATATATATATATACAATTATATTTCAGTTCGCCGGTTCTAGTTTATGGTCGGGGGATATATGGATTAATCTAAGATTGATTAGTGTTGTTTTGGTAAAACCACTGATGTTTATGTTTGATATGGTAAGACTACTTCTCTGCGCTGCTGTTTCGAAGGTTGTTTCCCACTTACATATGTTTCTCTGTCTCCTTATCACAATTAATAAAAAAGCTCCTAAAGAATCTCATTTGACCAATTTTAACAAAGATTCACTACATTGGGGTAATTATAAAATCTTCATACATCGATATGTGTTTTTGATCCTTTTAGGTCGACCAAGCGAGTCCATTAACATAAAGTAGTAATGTACTTTCGCATATTCACACGGTAAATAATACATATAATATATAAGTTATATTGCATCACGAAAATGAAAAAGTGGAACAGAGTCAACGAAGCTGATCGGAGTGTATTGAAACAGATCAAAACTGAAGCTTGGAAGGTCAAGCCAAAGCACATACACGCGCGCATATATATATACACATGGTATTTTTCAAAAGAAGACGACGAGGCTTGTTTTGTAGCTATTCCATCATCCTTGAATAGAAGATATTCTCTTTGGTGCAGGCAAATTTCTCATGTTGGATTCCATTTTGTTGAATGTGAGATTTGCGACGGCTCTGTCGATTGAGTTCGTTTCCAATTCAGTCTTCTGATTTCTGTCCCCACTGAAAATCAAAGATGGCGATGAGTCTATATACATCATGTAGATTGAGTCCATTCTTAAGCAAAAGTCTGATAAACGAAGGAAGATCTCTTTACCTGGCTCCATCCTCAAGGAACTCCTCCAAGTTGGCGTTGCCTGGTTCCGACTTCTGTTGCGAGTTCTTCGCAAGCCGGTAAAAGGTATCGCGGAAGCATTTGCGGGTATCATCAGTCAACTATAATTAAAGATATTTTTAAAGTCTGTTACAAGACTGATCATATATCAGAAAACTTCAAACCAAAGACTGTAGGCAAGATCAAGATCACCCACACTCACCTTTGAAGTAGCCCTCTGTAGATCCTGCAACACAACTTCTTCTGTAGACGGCTCCTCCATGTTCTCCTCGCACAGATCCGAGATCTTCATTGGTACGTCTTCCTCCTCCTCCTCCTTGAACCAAAATAATGTTCCAAGATCAACATCTCTACTATTATACCACGTTAATTTCCTTGGAACATCATCAATAGTCAGAGGAAACCGTCACACTCACACATCACTTCGTAACCGGGAGATCTAAAACCGAAATCCAACCCAGACTATAATCCCCAGAGTCTACCAAGACTAATCCCCAAAGTCTGCGGCTGCTACGTGAATTCCACAGGAAGCGTCTTAGCATAAAATGATTAGTCTGGACCAACAAAACGATGACCACTAGACTAGTACCAACACTTAGTTGTCTTTTTTTTTTTGCTATTTTTGACATTACTAAATATATCAAACAGAGTAATTTCTTACCACAAGAGGCATGTCATGACAAGTTTCCCAGTTGTAATGGAACATCGGGACTTCACGGCCATCGAGAGTGTCGAGAAACGCATTAGAAGAGGAACCGGGACTGATACTATTATCCGACTCCTTGAAAGAATGAAGATTCCCGTTCCCTGGAACATCCTCCAAAATGGAACTTCTTCAGTAAGAACCGGAAACAAACCAAAAAGAGAGAGAGACAAAAGACGGATAACAATTATATCGGAATCTCTTTACTGTGTTATATATATATATATATATAAACAATATCTCTGAGAGAGTGTTGAGGTCTATACAGGAATATGTCATCCATCTGTTGGATTCCATCGAAATCATGAAGCGACGAAGTTGGGCGGTAGAAACTATCACCAGCCGCCTTTAACCTCTTTGATTCGTCTTCTACTTCACCACTCGTCCCCATCTCCATCTCCATCTCCATCTGGCTGTATAATCCTCCGCTGAAGCCATTGTTAATCACATCGAAATCGAAGCACTTCTCTGCAGCTTTCTGGGAGTTCATGTTCCATCCACCCCACATATCAGGAGATGGGTATGAATCTGATGTCTCCTGATAGTTAGGCACGACAAGATCCTCTAAGTTTCTCCTCGAATAACGATCCATGATTAGATTCACCTGTTGAAAAAGAAAAAAAAGTCGCTGTTTTAAGAAACCACCAGGAGCATAAAACATCTGAAGACTTCCAAAAAAGATAGCAAGAACTCACCTTTGTTCAGATCTGAATCAGAAATATCCTTTTCTTGTCGAAAACCAAAAGATTATAATATGAGTTTGTGTCTATCTTGCAGACTTGTGACTTGTGAGTGAAGGAGAGGAGAGGAGAGCAAGCAAGTTGTAGGAAGTGGAGAGGGCGAGTGGGTTTTAACTTGTTTTCGTGGCTCAGGATTCACAGATGAGATTTGTGGCTCAGATTTCTCCTCCATCTAAAGCAACACTTTCATTGGTCCTCGTGTTAATCATATCTTTTTCTGTGTGAGGTCGGCAATTGGAAAAAAAAAACCAAATTATTTTCCTACTACTCGCCAACTTGCACATTTTTGTAGTTGGTATGTTTACGAACATACCCTCCAGATTTAGGCAGTAGTTAGAGAACAGTTGCGCTGACACCTGTCATGTTCTACTCGACTAGGTCTCTACACGTGGCCTGTAGGTATAGGAGCTGAATACAAATCACAGACTGTCAGGCGGTGGAGTGGGACCGGTAGTTTATGGGGATGAAGGGCATAAGTGGATAATGTTCCTCACTGTCTTGCTTCTCAATTCTCATCGATTTTTATTTCCAAAAATAAACTCTATAAATTTACAAAATCGAGTTTTAAAAAAAAAGTTAATTGAGATATTTATAGTATCATGCACACCATTCGAGTTAACACTTAACCACCTTGCACTACATATTTTTTTTTGTAACAACCAGCATAAATTTGTGTTTTCAACTAATAGTGTAGTTTTAATACGCTTTAGAGTTACCGCATGAACAAAATAATTTGTAAAAAAACATGAATGATTAAATGATTCAAAAACTTAGATCAAACGGAGTAAAGCGACTAATAAGCGTCTTATGATTTTATATTTTGCAAATAATTATGTGTAGTCTTACTTAATTTTTAGAGCTAATTGAATCTTATCATACTAAATCCATAAAAACATAGCCCATGAAAACTTATAGCTCTAAAGCCCCGAATTGTTTGGGTTCAAGCATCTATAGGTAGGCCTAAATCCTGTTTTTGTTTTTTTCTATCAACAAATTATTAGGGTAAACATGGTCAGCTTGACCAGCACATATCGCTTACGTTAATAAGTTTGCTGCTGTCCGAAATCAATGGGATGGTAGAAAGGCTACAAGCCTACAACTGCCTCTACAAATGAGGGAGAGTGTGTATATTGTCTCATTCAAAATCTATTTTATCAACGGATCACTCTTTTCTTCAATCGACATATTGACCGGATCATCCTCTGTTGTTTCTACGGAATGGCTAAGGTTTGTTTAAGTCTAAAAATGTTTTTTCTTTTTGTTTACGCCGGCTTTTTGCACTTACACTAAGTCATGAATCATCGTGTAGTTATCACGAATAGGTCTAACTTTCAGGAAAATCATATACGACTATCGAGATCAACCGCATTGTAAACGTCACGTTTATTGCAGAGTTTTTGTGGAATCACGTCGTCAAGGGGGGGGGGGGGGGGGTATGTATATACATACCTTTGTTAAGCTGAATATATCCCTTTGTTCTACAGAGAAGATTTTAAAAAGAAAAGAAAATTAACACTTTGGTTTCAATGATTATGTAACAGGAAATTGGGCCAGGTTATGTTGGTATAATCACATTTTACAATCAAGTGTTCCTTTCCTGCTGTGAGGCCGTTGATGCTGTAGCTTGGGTCCTGTACTCCTATGAAAATTGATCAGGTTTTGGAGCCCAACAACAACAAAGCCTGAAAGGATTCAAGAAGACGATCTTTTGCTACATATGTATTCAACAAAACAAGATACAAGTCTTTGTTTTTTTGGAACAAATCTCCTTTTCTTTTTTATATAGTTATAACCGTCATGGATTTTTTATCTTCTTCTTTTACTTTTGTAATCTAAATAGTCAAGTGGTTAGGACTTATGATAAGGAGTTCCCGAGCTTTAGATACTTCCATAGTTCAAGTTCTAGATCAATGATACCAGATTTTAGAAAAAGAGAAGTATTATAAAAATAACATTTCCTCATCAACATGTTCATCTACAGAAGTTGCTACCAGATTTTATGATCTAAATTTTTTTAAATGTCTTACCGGTTAAATCAATAGTAAAACGTATATAAATTATTAATTTTTGCTACCAGTGAAGTTGAGAGACTTCAAATTTGACTAATTTAGTTGAGTGTTTTTAACTCGAAATCACAAAGGAACCCAAATAAAAATAAAATAAAGGGAGATGAGAGTTGAAACTTGAGACAAAATCAGCAAAAGAGGAGTATATTTTATTTCTAAATTTGAGATTTTATTTTTCTACCCGAGGGTAGTGTATAAGAGATTAGATCTTTCGCCCCCGGCGCGTTCTCTCACTTCTTCCTCGGAAAATCAAACAGCTCGAATTTCTCTTAACAGTTCATTCCTTTTACATTTGGAGATCATAATCATCTAATCTCCAAATTCTTTCTAAATCAATTCATCTGTTGGGTCATTCTCCACGAAAGCGCGTTTGATTTCCTCTTTATTGACTTGTCTACCATCTCACGAGGCTCGATCTCGCTACTAAGTTTTTTTTTCTTTCTTCTTCTTCCGGGTATCGCGAGGAATCTGAAGAAAATGATTGGTAAGTTCAGTTAAAGTCGGACTTCTAGGACTAGATTTTGCATTTAATGCAGTGCACTTAAAGGATCCCAAGTAGTCTCTAGTTCTCGTACTTGATTCACTGAAGCTGTTTCCGATTTGATTTGTTGATTTTACGGCTTCCGAATCCACAGGTTAACTGAAATCTGAGAATCCGCGGACTATATCGCAGCTGGATCGAGATGGAAGAGTAATTTTCTTTCTTATTCTGATGTGGCTTTTGCACAATCTTCGTTTTCCTTGTTGTTCTAGTTTTATGATCCATGTACTGCTATGTTTTCGTCTGTATAGAGAAAATGCCGTTGAGATTCTGCAGAGATATCGCCGGGATAGGCGGAAACTCTTGGATTTTATGTTGGCCGGTAGCCTTATCAAGAAAGTTATAATGCCTCCTGGGGCAGTCACTCTCGACGATGTGGATTTGGATCAAGTTAGTGTTGATTATGTCATTAACTGTGCTAAGAAAGGTAATAATAGTTTGCTTCTTCTTCCTATTCTTCTTCTGCTGCAGTTATTCATGTTCGTTCTGTTTTTTAGAGTAATGCATACTGTACTTTGTGTATTGTTTTAATGCAGGTGGAATGCTTGAACTTGCTGAAGCGATTCGTGACTATCATGACCACAGTGGATTGCCTTACATGGTATGATTCTCATTTGTCACCTTGCAACGTTTTGAAAAATCCTTTTAACTGCTGATTTATTGACATATATAGCCCAGCCCGTCTTATTTTTTTTCTATTTATGCCTGTCACTGAGATGCTAAACCCGTCCTCTCCTTCTCATTCCACTTGTTTCAGTCATTTTCTAAATGTCTGGGTCTTATGCTTTTTTCAGAATAGCGTGGGTACTGCTGATGAATTCTTTTTGGCTACAAATCCTGAATCTTCTGGCTCACCTCCAAAAAGGGCCCCTCCACCTATTCCTATATTAACTTCCTCATCCTCTGCCATCGCTACAAATCCAGAGTGGTGTGAGTCGCCAACTGTGCCATCGTTAACGCGATCAGAATCTATTGATTCGCCACAAGCTCAAGAGCTGACTGTTGATGACATTGATGACTTTGAGGACGACGATGACCTTGACGAAGTTGGTAATTTCAGGATCTCAAGGCGGACTGCAAATGATGCTGCTGATCTTGTTCCAAAACTGCCCTCCTTTGCCACTGGTAAAAGATTGGAAAAATGCTTATCTTTAAGAAGTAACGTGATAATGATTACCATTGTTATTGTTAATCGATTGGGTAGACCTCATAAGATTATTCAAGGCATACGTGAATTATGGACAAGGGCATTTGAGTTCGATAAACAAAAGAGAGCACTCGTAATTTTTTTATCATTAGTTTATACCTTCCAGTTGCCAGAGCTAACTATGACTGGACCATAAGTAGTAGTCACATTAAATACCGATAACCCACTGATTTATTAAGAAAGTTGCAATGTATTTATGTTTCAGGTATTACAGATGACGATCTCCGTGAAACTGCATTTGAAATCTTGTTGGCTTGCGCTGGAGCCTCAGGGTATACCGAATATTGGCTTTCTTACTTTTAAATTTCCTTGTTTAGCTGAGGTTTGCTTATAATTTCAGTCAGATTCTTATTGATATCATTTTTCTCTTTTCTATGTTTTCAACATATATTCTGTAATCGTATAGGGGTCTCATAGTACCATCAAAAGAGAAAAAGAAGGAGACTAGCAGATCTAGGCTGATTAAAAAGCTTGGTCGCAAAAGTGAGAGTGTTTCTCAGTCTCAAAGTTCATCAGGATTGGTTGCTCTTTTGGAAATGATGCGGGGCCAAATGGAGGTAACTCTCTCTCTTTCTCTCTTATCTCATTTGTTGAAGCATATATGGTCTATTAGAGCATGAACTTTACGTATTTGTTACTATATACTTTCCCAAACAGTTGTTCTTATGTAAGTATCATCTCAAGTTTTCCTAGTTTTTGTAAGCCAAATGTCCCTGCTTCATTGATTTTAGTATGCGGTTGGACACTTTTGACTTTTTCCATAATTTAATGTATTGTATTATGTTTCCTGTGCTGTTGCCTACACTATCACTTGAATACTCACAGTTCACCCACATATATGTGTTTGTTGTATATCTGGCAATCAATCCTTTGGGCTCATACAGATTTCTGAGGCCATGGACATCAGGACAAGACAGGGGTTGCTTAATGCACTAGCTGGAAAATCTGGGAAAAGAATGGACAGCCTTCTTGTACCTTTAGAATTGTTATGTTGTGTGTCTCGTACCGAGTTCTCTGACAAGAAAGCATACCTACGTTGGCAGAAAAGGCAGGTAAAGACCATTTTTTTACATCTGGTTGTAATATTTACCACTTCTTTCATTTTGTATTTTGGTTCTATCATCTGTTAAATTTTTGGTATCTCAGTTAAACATGTTAGCAGAGGGGCTCATTAACAATCCTGTCGTTGGATTTGGAGAATCAGGTCGTAAGGCAACTGACCTGAAGAGTCTACTGCAAAGGATTGAAGAATCAGAGGTATTTTTCAACTTTATGTTCATGTGATTTATTACATGGTGTAGATTACTGCAGAGGAAAAAAAAAAGATAACAAATATCGGAAAGGCTGACTCTCTTCTGGAATCTTCCTATTAATTATGAAATTGAAAGTTAAGGTGACCATGCACATTATATATGTCACTGCTTTCACTTCCCTATTATAAGTTTTCTTTGTCTTATATCCCTTATACTGAAAATTGGACTGGCTTGGATTCGCAGTTTCATAATATGTCCTTTTACTTATCTTTTGCTTTCTTTTCTATTTGCAGTCTCTTCCATCCTCAGCCGGAGAAGTGCAAAGAGCAGAATGTTTAAAATCTCTTAGAGAAGTTGCTATTTCACTTGCTGAGAGACCGGCTCGTGGTGATTTGACGGGTGAAGTGTGCCATTGGGCTGATGGCTATCATTTGAACGTCAGACTATATGAAAAATTGCTTCTCTGTGTCTTTGACATATTGAACGAAGGGAAGCTCACAGAGGTCTGTGATTTCTGTCCTAATATTGTTGAGTATATGTTCCAGCAACAATATTCTTGGTCGCTTATAAATCATATTGATTTGAAAGGTTTATGTTCTTCTTCTCAGCTATCATTCCTTGAGCTGCTTAGATTCCTCTTATTTTTTGTTTCCTCATATTGATATACCCATATACATTACTTGCATATATATTAACTTCCAGTTTATTATTGCTTTTTCTAAGACATGATTATGAAATAACCTTGGTCATGTTATTTCAGGAAGTGGAAGAAATTCTTGAGCTTTTGAAGTCAACCTGGCGTGTTCTTGGAATCACAGAGACCCTTCATTACACATGCTATGCGTGGGTGTTGTTTCGGCAGGTAATGATATTACAATTATATTGATGGTTCATATCGGACTTTTTATGGTAGCTTTATGAGTATATTGTGTGGTTGCAGTATGTAATCACTAGTGAACGAGGACTTCTGCGACATGCTATTCAGCAGCTGAAAAAAGTTCCTCTTAAAGAACAACGTGGGCCTCAAGAGCGCATACACTTGAAAACCTTACAGTGTAGGGTTGAAAATGAAGAGATATCCTTCCTGGAGTCCTTCTTGTCACCTATACGGAGTTGGGCCGATAAGCAGCTGGGCGACTACCATCTGCATTTTGCCGAGGTTTTACCTAAAAACAAATGCGTTGTGCATAGATCTTACTTTTCAATTCAATTACAGTAATTCGTTTATAGGATCAGCTTTCTTCTTTACTTTTGTCTGCTGAACTGTACGCTTGCTTATGTGATATTGCAAGTCTCAGTAGTGTCTACGTATCGTTTCACATAGAATTGTATTATATGCATGTCAAACACACACACACATGTATAAATATATATGTATATATTTGCATATCCAGGATATCCACCTTGCATATCCAGGATATCCACCTCATGCCTCTTATATCTATCTTACTTCTAAATGCATTTCTATTGCAAGGCAGTTTCTTTTTCTCTATCTGTTCCATTGAAGTTAGTCAATTTTGCTCTTTTTTCTACAACTTTTGCAGGGTTCACTTGTCATGGAGGATACAGTTACAGTTGCAATGATAACTTGGAGGCTTTTGTTGGAGGAATCTGACAGAGTATGTAACCTGTTTTTTAAGTTGACCAATGGTGACATAGTTCCCCTACATGACTTCTGTACTTGTAACTGAGAATGATGGTTATGTTTCTCTACAGGCGATGTATTCTAACTCATCAGATCGAGAGCAAATTGAGTCCTATATTTCATCTTCCATTAAGAATACGTTCACAAGGGTAAGTGATATACTAAACTTGTAGATGATCGACCAACGATGGCATAGCAGTTCTCATTTATGCCCATTCTAAGAACCAAGCAAATTCCGTTTTCCCTGTGCAAAATTTGACGCATAATATTATGGAGGGGATGATGAGGCTGATTCTTGCAATTTACAGATGTCGCTTGCCATTGATAGATCAGACAGAATTAATGAGCACCCTTTGGCATTGCTCGCCGAGGAGACCAAGAAACTTATGAAAAAGGACTCTACCATCTTTATGCCAATTTTATCTCAGCGGCACCCACATGCAATTGCGTTTTCTGCATCCCTTGTTCACAAGCTTTATGGGAACAAGTTGGTAAGCTTAATGCTGGAGTCCCATCTTATACTTTTTGGTTGCTACATCTCATTCATAAATGGCATCTTGACTTTGTATTTTATTTCAGAAACCTTTTCTTGATGGTACCGAACACTTGACTGAGGATGTTGTCTCTGTTTTTCCTGCGGCTGATAGCCTTGAGCAATATTTACTGGAGTTAATGACCTCTGTCTGCGGAGAAGATACAAATGGACCTTACTTCAGAAAATTAATTCCATATGAGGTTAGACTCACATATGTTTTACTTTGAAATCCAGGAAGAATGGCTTTAACCATCTTAAAAAAATGGGGTCCAATTTAGCACCCCGTTTATATAATTATAAACCCAGCTCTAATATAATTATATATCTCAATTTTATGTCTGCTAGCTCGAATCTCTCTCTGGCACATTGGTTTTGAGATGGATCAATTCACAGCTGGGAAGAATTTTAAGTTGGGTGGAGCGAGCTTTTAAACAAGAGGTGAGATTTGGTCCTTTGCTGATCTGNAAGGACTCTACCATCTTTATGCCAATTTTATCTCAGAGGCACCCACAGGCAATTGCGTTTTCTGCATCCCTTGTTCACAAGCTTTATGGGAACAAGTTGGTAAGCTTAATGCTGGGGTCCCATCTTATACTTTTTGGTTGCTACATCTCATTCATAAATGGCATCTTGACTTTGTATTTTATTTCAGAAACCTTTTCTTGATGGTACCGAACACTTGACTGAGGATGTTGTCTCTGTTTTTCCTGCGGCTGATAGCCTTGAGCAATATTTACTGGAGTTAATGACCTCTGTCTGCGGAGAAGATACAAATGGACCTTACTTCAGAAAATTAATTCCATATGAGGTTAGACTCACATATGTTTTACTTTGATATCCAGGAAGAATGGCTTAAACCATCTTAAAAAAATGGGGTCCAATTTAGCACCCCGTTTATATAATTATAAATCCAGCTCTAATATAATTATATATCTCAATTTTATGTCTGTTAGCTCGAATCTCTCTCTGGCACATTGGTTTTGAGATGGATCAATTCACAGCTGGGAAGAATTTTAAGTTGGGTGGAGCGAGCTTTTAAACAAGAGGTGTGATTTGGTCCTTTGCTGATCTGTTAATAGATTGGCTTCTCTCTTTCATTTTATACTGTTTTTTCTGAACCATAACACATCTTAGCTTTTCTGTATAGCATTGGGACCCAATTTCACCTCAACAGCGGCATGGGAGCTCAATAGTTGAAGTTTTCAGGATTGTAGAAGAGGTAGGGGTCCTAGATTCCTCTTTCTTTGTATCCTTTTCATAGTTGCATATTTGTTGTTTGTGGTTTACTAGTAGCTCATGTTTTACTAGTGCTGCCGAGTTTCATCAGTTGCTTAAGACATGTTTATTTTGTGTTCAATTTGTTGTGACCCTATACTTGTTAAATTTAGATTTCACTCTAGTTCCCAAATATTCTGGCAGGCTTGAATAAAGCTGTCTAATTAATGCTTTGGATAATCTTTGATGCAGACTGTTGATCAATTTTTCGAGCTGAAAGTTCCAATGAGATCCATTGAACTAAGCGCTTTATTTCGTGGCATTGACAATGCATTTCAAGTATATGCTAACCATGTCATGGAGAAGCTAGGTATGCACCATATGACTGGTTGAATCTGCTTCTTAGCTTTGAAGTTTAAAATACTTTCACTTATATTCTTATGAGCTACAGTTATTAAGTTTTATCACCATTAAACTGGACACTGATTTTCGGTTTACTGGAATATTGTGGTGTCGGATTTTTACTATTCCAGCTAGCAAGGATGATTTGGTTCCACCTGTGCCTGTTCTTACTCGATACAAGAAGGAAGCAGCAATCAAGGTTTTTGTTAAGAAGGAACTTTTCGAGTCAAAACTGCCTGATGAGAGAAGGCCGATTAGTATTGATGTTCCTGCAACCGCTATGCTTTGCGTTCAGCTCAATACTTTACATGTAACTTCAAGACTCGCTTCCTCAGTTCAAGCACCATTTATAAGTTTTTCTGCTATCTATAATGCTATTATATGCTTTTCACAGTATGCTGTTAGTCAACTGAGCAAACTAGAAGACAGCATATGGGAGCGATGGATAGCAAAAAGACCTCGTGAGAAGATTGTCATCAGTATGGACTATCTCTATGTGCTTATTCAATTCTGAAGTTCAGTGTCATTACAGAAATTCTAATTCTTTCTTGAATCTATCTTAGCCATAAGAATGACATATTCCCATTTTGGCCAACTTTAAAGGAAAATCTTTGGTTGAGAAATCCAAGAGTTTTAACCAGAAGGAATCTTTTGAGGGGAGTAGAAAAGATATCAATGCAGCTCTGGATCGTATTTGCGAGTTTACTGGTGAGATGTCGTGTGTTTTGTAAGTCCTCAAAGTAGTGATTATCAAAGTGACAAATTAATCTTGATTCTTTCACATTGCAGGAACTAAGATTATCTTCTGCGATTTGAGGGAGCCCTTTATCGAGAATTTGTACAAGCCAAGTGTTTCTCAGTCAAGATTGGAAGCATTAATCGAACCCCTTGACACGGTAAGAAATCTGCCCTTCAACAAGTCATATTTTTTTAGGTAAGCCAGGCATTTAAAGTTTACATGAGCCCTGAACCGCCACNTTGGTTTTGAGATGGATCAATTCACAGCTGGGAAGAATTTTAAGTTGGGTGGAGCGAGCTTTTAAACAAGAGGTGGGATTTGGTCCTTTGCTGATCTGTTAATAGATTGGCTTCTCTCTATCATTTTATACTGGTTTTTCTGAACCATAACACATCTTAGCTTTTCTGTATAGCATTGGGACCCAATTTCACCTCAACAGCGGCATGGGAGCTCAATAGTTGAAGTTTTCAGGATCGTAGAAGAGGTAGGGGTCCTAGATTCCTCTTTCTTTGTATCCTTTTCATAGTAGCATATTTGTGGTTTGTGGTTTACTAGTAGCACATGTTTTACTAGTGCTGCCGAGTGTCATCAGTTGCTTAAGACATGTTTATTTTGTGTTCAATTTGTTGTGACCCTATACTTGTTAAATTTAGATTTCACTCTAGTTCCCAAATATTCTGGCAGGCTTGAATAAAGCTGTCTAATTAATGCTTTGGATAATCTTTGATGCAGACTGTTGATCAATTTTTCGAGCTGAAAGTTCCAATGCGATCCATTGAACTAAGCGCTTTATTTCGTGGCATTGACAATGCATTTCAAGTATATGCTAACCATGTCATGGAGAAGCTAGGTATGCACCATATGACTGGTTGAATCTGCTTCTTAGCTTTGAAGTGTAAAATACTTTCACATATATTCTTATGAGCTACAGTTATTAAGTTTTATCACCATTAAACTGGACACTGATTTTCGGTTGACTGGAATATTGTGGTGTCGGATTTTTACTATTCCAGCTAGCAAGGATGATTTGGTTCCACCTGTGCCTGTTCTTACTCGATACAAGAAGGAAGCAGCAATCAAGGTTTTTGTTAAGAAGGAACTTTTCGAGACAAAACTGCCTGATGAGAGAAGGCCGATTAGTATTGATGTTCCTGCAACCGCTATGCTTTGCGTTCAGCTCAATACTTTACATGTAACTTCAAGACTCGCTTCCTCAGTTCAAGCACCATTTATAAGTTTTTCTGCTATCTATAATGCTATTATATGCTTTTCACAGTATGCTGTTAGTCAACTGAGCAAGTTAGAAGACAGCATATGGGAGCGATGGATAGCAAAAAGACCTCGTGAGAAGATTGTCATCAGTATGGACTATCTCTATGTGCTTATTCAATTCTGAAGTTCATTTTCATTACAGAAATTCTAATTCTTTCTTGAATCTATCTTAGCCATATGAATGATATATTCCCGTTTTTGGCCAACTTTAAAGGAAAATCTTTGGTTGAGAAATCCAAGAGTTTTAACCAGAAGGAATCTTTTGAGGGGAGTAGAAAAGATATCAATGCAGCTCTGGATCGTATTTGCGAGTTTACTGGTGAGATGTCGTGTGTTTTGTAAGTCCTCAAAGTAGTGATTATCAAAGTGACAAATTAATCTTGATTCTTTCTCATTGCAGGAACTAAGATTATCTTCTGCGATTTGAGGGAGCCCTTTATTGAGAATTTGTACAAGCCAAGTGTTTCTCAGTCAAGATTGGAAGCATTAATCGAACTCCTTGACACGGTAAGAAATCTGCCTTCCAACAAGTCATATTTTTTTAAGGTAAGCCAGGCATTTAAAGTTTACATGAGCCCTGAACCGTCACAATCAAGATGCTGGTAACGTGATTTAGGGTTTCTAAAAAGTATGGTGCCTAGAGGTCAATCGAGCATAAAAATACCTTGGCGATCTTGAGATTGAACATTAACAAAGGCACTTTTGTTGACATTGCTAAATTAAATTTCCAATTGCTTTGACCAGGAACTTGGACAGCTATGTAGTGTCATAATGGAGCCATTGAGGGATCGGATAGTCACCAGCCTGCTTCAAGCATCACTTGTCTGTAGTTTTATCTGAGTGTTGGCTTTACTTACATTATAGTCAATCTCTCAAGTGTTTTGCCTATTGAAAGAGATTTTTCATAATCAACCAGGACGGATTGCTTCGTGTACTGTTAGATGGAGGCCCTTTACGTGTATTTCATCCAAGCGAGTCAAAGCTGCTAGAAGAAGATGTGGAGGTCTTAAAGGTAACGCCTTTATTAACGGCTCAATCTTATCTTTATGGTTCCCAAATGCCCCCCTGTCTTTGAAGCTGATATGATTCTATGGATGTTTCTAGGAATTTTTTATTTCTGGAGGGGACGGACTTCCGAGAGGAGTTGTTGAAAACCAAATAGCCCGTGTTCGCCTTGTTGTAAAGTTGCATGGATACGAGGTAAGTACAACTGCTCCAGTCTCTTTCTTATCCTCATCAACCACCCTTTTTACTTAATTGTGGGGGCATTTGGTTTAAAAAAAAAATTGGTTTGGTTCGGTTTTGGATATAAGAATATCGGTTATTTTGACTCACGCAACAGACACGGGAGCTAATCGATGACTTGAGGTCTAGAAGCAGCCTAGAGATGCAGCAAGGAGGCAGAGGCAAACTTGGAGCGGACACCCAAACATTGGTGCGAGTGCTGTGCCACAGAAACGACTCAGAGGCGTCTCAGTTTCTGAAGAAACAGTATAAAATCCCAAAATCCCACGCCTAATCGAAACGCTCCTGCTCCTATCGTCTTTGCGGTTTTTGGTTTCTTTTCTTTCCGTCTTTTTGTTCAGTAACAAAATCGTTTGTATAATTGATTTATTTTTCACAAGTACAGGTTGTAGAGAAATTACAATTTTACCCGAGTCTTTTTAGGTGTCTTTTTGACTACTCAACTCGATTCTGTCTTTTTTTTTTTTGGTTTTTAATACAAATTATTATATTTGTTACCCGTTAAAATATCACTGATCGAATGAACATTTTCAATTATTTTTATTTAATAAATTAAAATTAAAACGGAGAAAATAAGACAAACGATTTATTCACCGTTGAAATCCTAGTTCTGTTTGAATTTTGGCCGTTCCGATATTGCTGGACCATTGACTATGTTTATTTTATATTTTCTGGCTTGATTATTTTTCCGAGTAACTCACCGTTGCACCGTTGAAATATGTTCCAACTAGCAAGTTATTCAATGAATTGTAAACACACGGATTCAAAATCTCTCTATAAACTATTCAAAGCCGATCACTGTTATACTAAATCCATGAGTCTGAACTGAATGACCAAGTCCAAAGTAATAGAAAAAAAAGAATAAAAATTCCATTAAAAATTGGTTTCTTGCTTGGCCAACGCTAGCATCCTCTGTTCAATTCTATTTTGTTTGTATATGTACACATTACACAACTAAAGAGTTGAGAAGTTGTAATTAACCAAACTCATAAGATATATAAATCAAAGAGCAGAAAATAAGGGGAAGCAAATGGCTGGTCCCTATCAGCGAATTAGCTACGGGTTTGCGATCGGAGCACCCGTGGCTGCACAGATCACGAATGTGGTGGTGGTGAGTGACGTATTCTGCTGTCCTTACCCGCTCGAGCTAACCGTCAAGAAGAAATGTAAAGGGCTTAGCGGTGTGACGCTCGAGGTCGTGGACCTCAACTCTAACGTCGTTCTTCGTGTGGACGGTCCTAGCGACAGCGTCAAGAAGAAACGCGTTCTTCGTGACCCCGCCGGTTTCCCTCTCCTCACCATGCGCGAAAAGGTAAACCAATTTGATTTTGATGTAAACCAATATGAGACCACAGAACCGAATGTCCACCTCTAACCGTCATAATGTAACCGGTTATATATCATTTTCCTTAACCGATGGTTTATATTTTTTGGTAAACCAAAACTATATAGTTGACGTCGTTGAGTGACCGATGGACGGTACACCGAGGAGAAGGCTCAGATCCGACGGAGCTGATGTTCACAGTGCAACGTTCTCATCCTCTTCAATGGAGGGCCCGCCTCGATGTCTTGTTTCAATCTCATCATCATCTCCAAAACTTCAGCGTCGTTGGCACTAACTCCGACGACTCCGCCAAAGTTTACCATGCCCACGCTCTCATCGCCGAGGTATAAATATGACCCATTTCATCTTTTTTTATTATTCATTACAAAATAATCATCAGTTGTGGTGATCGGAACATGAGAAATTTTTAAAACTGTTGTATATCCTTCCTTGTCAGGTGAAGGAGAAGCCGTCCTTTGGAGGGTTTTTCAAAGCGAAACAAGACTTTGTGGTTAGAATAAATGCAGGCGTTGACTATGCTTTGGTCGTCTCTCTCCTCGTCATCTTGAACGAGACCAACTCCCTCTTTTAGCTCATCCCACATCCACTCTTGTTTGATTGTTATATTTGACCTTTGCATGCTCTTGTTGGGTGATGCTTTGAAAAATGATTGTGTTTACGCGTTTGTGATTTGAATCTTTCGTAAACTATAGCTCTTCAGACGGTTTTTGTATTTGTATAAACAAACCAAAGGTGACTGGTGACTGATTGATTATCTTTTGAGTAAAAATGATATTCTGCTAATGCTGTGCAAATGTTACGGGACTATGATGGTTTCAAGATATATTACACTAAGATATTACAACACAAACACAATGTAATCATATTCTTGTATTAGAGCTACTAGATGTCTAAAAGTCGTCAAATCATATGCTTAAAATCTTTTGGAAGCTCAAATTTTGTGGGCCTTCTTCGAAGACTAAAGAGTTGTATATGGTTTGGTTCACTCTCTTGGTCTGGCAAGCCATAGAGAGCTAAGAGCTCGTAGCCGCAAGGAATAACCGTGTATTGCGAGGAGAGCACGTGCCGATTGTCGGGTTGTTAGTATTCGTAACATCTGTTGATATGTTTGTAGCCTCAAGTTATCAGCCTTCCACAAAACAAAAAAAAAGAAGAAAGGCGCTATCAAAATTACTGCAAATACTTTTTTGTATCATGAATAGATGTAACAACACAATTTGTAACCGTACCTGGCGGATAAATCCTTCAAGGGTACCTAACTTCCCCATCGCCATGGCCATCTGACCCATGTAGCTCGCGACATTCCCTGATGAGCTTGAACCAAGTGTCCCGCTAGATAAAGTATCAGAGAGTGATTGCTGTAAGCTGTCCATCCCTTGAGACAGAGCATCCTCTGCTTGTTGAGAAGACTCTTGCAAGTTATTTAGGTCTTGCGATTGTTGTTCTGTCAGCAGCTCCAACTTATTCGCTATAAGCTGCAACAGTTTGAAAACTTGCTGGTGAAAACAGATCATCATCAGGATAAACTGAAACCGTCTCGCCTTTATTATTTACCTTGAGAAGTTCTGATGAACGGAAACCACCAAGCCACAAGAAACATCTCTCAGCTGGTGTTTTCCACATCCCTGATAATAAATGGAAGACATCGTTCTTAGCTGCGTTGCTCTTTATCCTGAAAAGCTCCTCATAGTTAGCTATTATTTCTTCTACAATTATCCGAAGCTCTGCATCACTCGCATGAGCATCCAAAGCAGAACTCAGCTCCTTCATCTGTCTGTTTTTATCTTCTTGCCACCGTCTGTATTCTGCATCAAATGCCATTGCCCCTGTAAAACACAAGCATCAATTAGTTATCCCCACATTAGATTGATCAACGGACTAGTCCTTAGTACTTGATAACCAACACAAGTATAGTTATTCAACAAGAGCATAGCTTTAACGCGTGATACTAAGATGCAATTAATGACTATGCACTGAATATAACTTCCAAAAGTAACTCTTTCGAATAGAGAGATTCAGCCAACGTACCATTTCCAGCGGTAGAATGGGCTTGATCTCCAGAGCTTGAGATGAAGACACCCTAAAATTAACAGAAACTGTTTGATGCATGCAAAAAGTAGCAAATATCCACGGAAAAAATAGAGCCGAACACGAGTGAAACCTGTTGCCTTGCTCTTTGCAGCTCCTGCTCAAGTTGTGTTAGCTTCAATCTGCTGTTCTCTAGCTGCTGTACATATGCCTGAAAAATCCCAATGGACATCTTAATGTTTGCAAAATAGCCATTCTTGTGGAAAATATATAAAAAAAATTCGAAAGCATACTTTCTTCCTCAATCTGCTTTTCCTTGCAGCCTCACGGTTTTGAGCAAGTCTACGAACCGTCTGTTGATAAGAATTAACAAGGCAGTACATAACTGAAAAGCTCAATTAGAAAGAGGAAAACAGTTCCTACATAGAAAATGTCTGTATCACCTTCTGATCCAACTTATCCTTTGAACGGTCGCTAGAATCACCCACATGCCCTCCATCGAACTGCATAAATACTGTTTAATTTCAAAACACTGGCCATTTAATGAGCATAAAGAAGCAACACCAAACAATTTCAGTAGCTAACCATTAGGTGATCTGTGTCGCCATCTGTTGAGACTGATGTTCTTGGACTAGTGTCTCCCATTTTATTCTTTTCATCCAAATCTCCGTTACTAGATAGTGGTGAAGTAGAAACTCCTAGAACTCTCCTCGTGCACACAGAACTTCACTAGATGGAGTAAAAGGCTGTCAAAGCAAGATGGGTAAAACCCAAAAATTAGAGTCATAGAGAAACAAAAAATATTGTAACCTGATGAAATAAAGAGAGACTGATTCCAACTGATTAAATTGGAGTTCTCTAATTCCAATTGCCAAAAAAACAAACTCATCGAGTAGCATCAAGCAAGTGGGACCAATGAGCTCAGACTTAACGTAACGTGAAGCAACCTTACGACCTGAAGAACTTAAGAGTACTCAAACCCAGATAATCAAAGTAAAAAAAAAAAAAGCAATCCTAGATGATGTAAAGTGAGAACCAACGAGAAACATAATATAGCATAAATATCCTAAACATAAGACTGGAGTAGAACTGAAAGATTCAGAATTTAGTCTCCCCGGAAACAGAACAAAATTCGAACCTGTTAACATCTAAGCCCAAGCAATTTCACTTCTAGAGTGTCGGAACATACATAGAAATGAGAAAAAAAGTGAAAAAAAAAGATCCCTTGAAGGTCAAAGTCTAATCTTCCACGACGGAACCAATCATGAAAGCAGAGGCACAATAAGGAAAGTGAAGAACCAAAACCCTAAGATTATTGACTCACCTGGAGAGTGGATTCTTCAGTTTAACCCCAAAATAAAACGGATTGCTCGGAAAAGGGATTGAAACAAGCACAGCAGCGATACGATCCGAAAATCCCAATCACCAAAAAGACGCCGTCTTGTCTAATAGCCAGCAGATATGAAGAACAAAGGTTTCTACTTTTGTTTCTTCTTTAGTTGTACGATCTTGAAAAGAAGCAGGGAATTGAAGACTAATTGAAGTGGTGGTGGACCTGAGATGCTGAGGGTTAAAAGTCCCCAGTGAATTTTTTTTTTTTTTACAAAATATTCTTTGGTTTTGATTAGGCCTGGACATTCGGATATCTGTTCAGGTTCGGATCGTTTTTTTTCGGGTTCGGTTAATTCGGTTTTAGAGAATATAATCCATTCGAATATTTTGTTTTTTTGGTTGGGGTTTGGTTCGAATATAATCCGTCCGGGTCCGGTTCGGTTCCGGATATCCAAATTATCTAAAATTTTTCTAAAATAATTAAAATTTGATAAATATAACTAAAGATTTTCAAATATTTTGAGTATTTTAGTTATTTTGTTCTAAATATAACTAATATATTTGGTTTATAATTGCAATTTTGAGTATTTAAATTATTTAAAGTATAAATACAACAAATATTTTGGATATTTAATGTACCCATTCGGTTCCCGGCTCGATTCCGATTCGATTCCAGATTTTCGGATATAAAAATATAAAACCCATTCGCATATTTAAGTCGGTTCCGGTTCGATTCGATTCCTTATAATTCGGTTCAGTTAGATTCGATTCTTCGGGTCCGGTTTTTATGTCCCGGCTCTAGTTTTGACAACGACAAGAAGTCTTTTTAGAAATACCCTTCTAAATAAATATAGTGATATTGATAATCATGGACGACACACGAGACTTTAATGTAACAAGTGACCACCAATTCGATAATTTATTTGTAATATCAATGGAAAAATAGGAGAAGCAAAACAAAAAGAAAACTAATTAAAGACGATTGTATTTTCATCGAATAGGTTAAATATAAAGTACATGGTAGAATTTAATTTAGAAGTTTGGTTTGTCTGAAATTTGAAAACAATTGTTCATGTGAAAAATTTCAACATAAATTATGTAATTTCTTGTTTAGTTTTTGATAGATTCTTTTTATTTCATAAAGCAAGATCAAATAAATGACTACTTAGAATCTACAGTGAGGACCAAAATATAAATTACAGGCAACAGTATTTTTATCAATGGAAATGCTCACATTACCAAATACAACATTTAAAATCCAATGATCAGAAGATCACAAGCATAAACAATCTACATACACATTTTTTTTTTTTTTTAATATCACACACCTTGAATTATACTTATATAGGGTTTTGCAGCTAAACCAAAACTTCCATTTGTAACAAAGATTCTGGCGTTGAGGGAACTCAGTATCTCCTGGCCCATTCGCTTGCAACCTGCCAATATCTGTCCAAAAGAAAGAAAAGAAAACCAACAATTGTAAAATGTAATAATTAAACTTCAATTTTTTTATATACTGTTTTTACAGTTTGCATTAGTGATCGAGTATCGCGTGTCCTGAATCCTCGATCAAAAATTGCTTCTTCTATCATCTTTGCAGCCTTTTTTTTTGTTCTTCTTTCAATCCGTGTCTCAAAAGCATTACTGCTGATAGAACATAGGCCAGTGAATCTTACAATGACTGCATCATTTGTTTGAGATTGAAATTAAAATATAAAAACAGAGCTTATAAAGAAAAACAGAGCAAGCTTCGAAGTGCTTTCCGAGAATCATCGAGTGGCAAACTCTATATTTTTTTGTGGGCTGGATCACATAGGCTTATTTTTATTTACTGCGAGTCAAAAATTCACGAAAGAGTTTGGAAAATGCTTTGTATTCTTCTGATCTCAGGTACTCAGAACCATATAACATTATCAACAAGAAGCTCAGCTAGATTTGGTATGTCAGGTCAAAGATATGGGATTGCGAAATGCTTATTAAATGAAAGTGCTTTTGTCGGATAATGATTATTGAGCCTTTTAATTAAACATCCAGACATCATAAACGGCAGATGGTGATTATCGATTTTAAACAGACAAAAAGCATAACAAGCAATAGAAAGGAAGGTTGCATTGTATCGCAGCAAAGTTTAAAAATACAACACCAAAGAGCTTTAGTCGAGCTTTCTACTCCGCACTAGTCTTAGGGCGGTGGCAGCAAGCGCCGCGAGGACCCCCCCTTGGGGCGGTGGTAGACAGTTGATTTTTCCAGTGTAGAAATAAGCAGAACATCTACTTTGCGTCCTCCCATGACGCTCCCGGTAAGTTCCGGCGCCTTCACTGCTACGTCTTCTCCTTCAAGAGACACTGTAGCTGAGCTGTAAAAATCAACAAAGACAAGTCTTTAGTAGTTAGAGACTAACTATATATTAGCTTGAATGTTGGAAAAATCGGGAGGAAGAAGCCACAAACCTCTCATAAATCTTGCATTCCGTCACCTCTCCACATGAAGAGAAAAGTTTACGCAACGCGATCTGGATATCAATCTCACTAAGCGAAGTATCGTATCCGGTAACTTGTACTGAAGCGAAACTGCAATAATCGGAGATGATATATATATAGTCAACACATGCAAGAACACAGTACAAATTCTCAGGAAATTAAAAAAGAAAGAAATTTCAGTTTATTACTTGTCTGCATTTTCCAGAAACGGAAAAGCCTCTGCAGAGACATTCCATCCTCCCACGTCACTTCCATCAAGTTGCAACGCCTTGTCTACTGCGCCTTCTCCCACAAAATAAATGAAACCATATCTCGAGAGAGTAATAGTATCATCTTCTTGATACTTTCTGGCAATATAGACATCCGTGATTTGGCCACATGAATCGAAATGTTTCCTTAACGCTCTCTCCACATCATCATGAGGAAGCCCAGTGTCATATCCCGTCACGCTAATCCTCCCAATCTCACTGCTATTATTATAATTTTTTAATCGCAGGAGAAAAAATATCATCAACTACGTGACAAGAACAGCACATCCTACAGATACAAATCTCAAACAAAAACAAGCAATTTACCGTCTTTTTGGAATGGCTGCATCGCTACCGTTCAGTTTCAGGCCCTACGGTACAAAAGATCTAATCAGAAATTCTACCAACTTCAAATATATACATACTTGTGAAGAAACCACTAACTGAGAAACCATTAATAACAAGAAAGCCATAAGGATAAGAAAAATATTACTTTGTTGGTGGATTCATCCATTGTGAAGTTGACAAGAGCGACTTGCTAGGTTTTGCAGAGGCGATACAGTTTTTAAGGATTTAAAAGTCTGAAGAAGGTATTTATAATTGCTCTTTATTTGACATTTTTTTTGTTTACCATTATTCTGGTTTAGGGCATAATGGTCATTTTCCAAAAACACGATTGGGCTTCGAATCTACTAAGCCCATATAGTCCTTGTCAGGAACAAACAATTGGGCCTTCAGTTTATGAAAATTGCCTTCGGAGTTGACGGTGTAATTGTTGGTCGTGAAGCGTAGCTCTATCCACAGATGCTCGCCGTTAAAAGTGCACAGTGTCGCTGTATGAATACTAATATTGAAAAGGTTTTTTTTTTTTTTTTTTTTTTAATATAGAAACAATCAAATAAATTAAGGAATATTTAGAACCTCCAAAACACAAAAAACAAAATTCAAGTATCATCAAGATTCAAGATATCTTTATGTTGTCATTTACGATGCAGAAACTAAAAAAAAAAACCAAAGAACAAGGACAAAAATCAGTAACCTTTCTAGTTTCTAATAATCAAAGATCATATAAACATTAAAAACTTTCCAAATGCTACAAAGAAAAAAGAAAGAAAAGAAACCTGACGGACTATATAGCTAAACAACATCAATGTAGGAACCTTACAACAGACAACAAGTGGCTTCGTGTTCCCAGAAATTGCTTATTCGTTGATGGAAGAATCTTGACAGGTTAATAAATAGTCTCTCCTGGTTTGTGTCCATATGGATTTTGTACAGCTGAGTGACCAAAATACAAACTTTTTCACTCCCTGGGTCGAGCAAGCCATAAGGAGCTTAGAGCTTTCAGCCTCGAGAAGTAATCATGAATTGCGAGTAGAGCACGCGCTGACTGTCTCGTTGTTAATACTCTTATCATCTGTTGCAATGTTTGTAGTCTCAGATTATCTGCCTGCCACCACCAAAGAAACTCATCACATATTGATTATTATTTATATTCATTCTTACATCTCAAAAACGACACAAAAGTGTAGATTTTTGCTGTACCTGGCGGATAAATCCCTCGAGGGTACCTAACTTCCCCATCGCCATGGCCATCTGACCCATGTAGCTGGCGACGTTCCCTGATGTGCTCGAACCAAGAGTCCCGCTAGACAAAGTATCTGCTAGTGACTGTTGTAAGCTCTCCATCCCTTGAGACAAGGCATCTTCTGCCTGCTGCGATGTCTGTTGCAAGCTGTTTATTCCCATCTTCTGTCTCTCTGTCATTGGCTCCAACTGATTCGCCAGAAGCTTGAGAAGTTCTGATGAACGGAAGCCACCAAGCCATAAGAAACATCTCTCAGCTGGTGTTTTCCACATGCCGGATAGCAAGTGGAAGACATCGTTCTTAGCTGCGTTGTTCTTTATCCTGAAAAGCTCCTCATAGTGAGCCATCACACCTTCGACTATTGTTCGAAGTTCAGTATCACCTGCATGCGCATTCAGAGCAGACCTCAGCTCGTTCATTTGCTTGTTCTTTTCTTCCACCCACCGCGAATATTCAGCATCAAACGCCAAAGCCCCTGAAAGCAAACAAGTTACACATGATCAGGAGGAACAAACCCATGAGATGAACACTTTTTGCTATCAGAACCACTTCAGTCTAATATGTACCCATGAGGTGACATATTATGTAGCTAACTGATCAATCTACCCCGAGTCAATAGCAAGTGGATCTTTATACACAAATCACAAGCCAAAATGAAAATAAGCAACTAACCATTTCCACCAGTAGAATGGGCTTGGTCTCCTGTGCTTGAAATGAAGACGCCCTAAAAGCCAGAAATTTTCATTTATGTACACAGAATCCCAAAAAGATAATCAAAGAAAAATAAGGAACAAATTTGAACCTGCTGTCTTGCTCTTTGAAGCTCCTGCTCAAGCTGGGTAAGCTTCAAGCGGCTGTTTTCCAGCTGCTGAACATAGGCCTATGAAGGGAGCATTTATAAGGACTTACGTTAGTAGCAAATAGCTATGCTCTAGGGGATGCACCAATTTTAGAAAAGAAAACAAGTCAAAAAAACAAAGAACCATTGATGATGATAGGTATTACCTTCTTCCTTAATCTGCTTTTCCTTGCTGCCTCGCGGTTTTGAGCAAGCCTACGAAGGGTCTATGGATCCAAAAAAGGAAAAAAAAAAGGATTATACGTTTGCTCAATAAAAACGGTTACTTTATCTATAGAGATGGACATTTCACCTTTTGATCCAACTTGTCCTTTGATCGGTCACTAGAATCAGAAGCAGCAGTATTCACTAGTGCTCCCTCAGACTGTATGAAATTAACACCAGAAAAGTATTACTGGTCCATCGAAATCAAACTAGTTTGAAGAACAAAAGTGAGAGAATATTTCCAGATAATGAGCTAACCCCAAGATCTCTATGATCTGTGTCTTCATCTGTTGAGACATCGGTTATTGGGCTGGTATCAGCCATATTACTTTCTCACTACCTTTCTCTACTAGCACTGACAATGTTCACTTGTGGCCTCTCTTGCAGTAGAGATTCCAAGGCTGCCAAGATTCAGAAAGAAAGTAAGAAGAAGAAAAAAAGACAGAAAGAAGGAAGCTACTGATAGAGGAGGGTTCAGGAACAACCGTTAGTCATCTATTCTGCCAACATAGTTTTCAATTCAATCGAAAAACATTCTCTAGAATAGTGGCTGCTTCTGTTTCAGCTAAACAAGCCAGAAAGAAGAATGCTAGAGAGTTCATTTACTTATTCAACACACTGCCAAAAGTCACAAACTCAAGAATATAGGAACCCATTGGTTTGTGCCTAACAGATATTGATAATAAAAAAACCCATCAACTATGTACCAGATATGCAAAAGATAACAGATTCAAAACTTTAAGCTTAGGCCGCAGATCAAAGTCAAAATCAGTGAGAGTTAAGAAGGTGGCACAGTCGAAAATGTCTGGGTTTGGAAATTAGGCAGAGTGACTCACACATATTGGTTCATTTAAAAAAAAAACAGTTCAATTTCACTTTTAATGACGCTCAAGTAGCTTCAGTAGCTGAATCTCTCTTGGTTTGCAACTCCAATTAGAACAAAAGCTACTTAGTGTTCGCATCCGAGTTGACTCAATTTCTACTCAGTATTCGCATCGAGTAAAGTAAATAGCTAAGGATTCAAAATCTAGCACCAGCGATATGAAGCTGCAGCCATGAATTCAAACCAAGAATTCACCAGGATTTAAGGGACACATAACAAGTTCAACTTTTTTTAAATCCAAATATCGGAATTAGATGATTTTGGTCGCTAAAAAAAAGCAGAAACTGTAAAAGCTACTGAAAGTCAACAGCTTGTACAGAGCAAAAACACAGAGCTCGAAAGAAGCTGCTAATGACAGTGAAGCAAAACAAAGAAGGAGAGAAAGAAAACCCTAGAAAAAAAAGAGTTGCTGCTTTGAGGAAGAAACTGACCTTGAAAACGAAATCTTTTCCGGTGCCGGAGTGAAACAAAGGGGTGAGTTTGGAATCGGATTGAAACAAAGAAGCAGAGAGACACGATCCGAAATTCCAATCTCCGAGACGTCGTTTTGTCTGAAATCTACCAGTTCCCCAAAGAAACCTCCCGATGAATTTAACGGGAAATTTCAAACTAAACCCCGTACGTTTTCTATTTTACCATTAACCAACTTTATTCTCATATAATTGCAAAAGTCACCCCCTTTTTAATTTTAAAGTTTTTAAAATTTTGAAGTACGTCATTGCTTTCCTCCTTGACCATTAAGATCGGCCGATGAGACATATCGAACAGCCAGCCAGCCATCTGAGAGTCTATCCGATTTAGTTTACACCACCTAAATCCAATTTTAAAAATATAAACAAGATTTTTGTAAAAAGTGGTGTTTAGAAAAATGGATTGAATTAATAAAAGAACTAAAAGCTCGTTTGTTCTCAGGGAGTGTTCTTCAAGTGGTACAAGTAGGTAAAGTAAGCCCTGTGGAAAAGAAGTGTCTCCAGGCACGTGCGAAGAGCAGGGGGCTGTTTTGATCTTCTTCATTTTTTGTTACATTTTAAAACCAACAAAAATCTAAACATCGTCGTCCTCTTTTACACATATACAAACTAACTTACTCTCAAATTTGAACTCCGATTATATCACGCATGAACTACAAGTCTCGATCTACTAACCTTTTGTATTATTATTTGATAATTAACAGCTGTTATTTACGTAAATAAATTAATAATTCTTGCTATTTGGCAAATTTTATCCTAATATTTTATTAAATGAAAATGGATATGTTGAAACTTGAAAGAAAGGAATCCTAGAAATTTAATTACATTTGTCTTTTTCGGGTAAATGATTGCCCTCTCTCTCTTTTCTCGACATTTTCACCTTATTACTCTTCAATAAATGCTCTCACTCTCACTCTCACTCTCACTCTCACTCTCGCTCGCTCACTCAGCAGATATCCTCTTCATTCTCTATCTCTTAACTTCCTCCTCATTAATGGCCACCAGATTCAGCCACCAGTTCTCAATCGTATCGCCCCTCACATTCTTCTGCCTCTTCCTCACGACATTCTCTTTCACAGAAAACGAGGAACTTGGTCTTCTTCTCAGATTCAAGGCCTCCATTGATGATCCTAAGGGCTCTCTTTCAGGTTGGTCTAACACTTCTTCTCATCACTGTAACTGGACTGGCATCACATGCACCAGAGCTCCTTCCCTCTTCGTCTCTTCCATTAACCTCCAAAGTTTGAATCTTTCTGGTGAAATCTCTGACTCCGTTTGTGATCTCCCTTACTTTACTCACCTCGACCTCTCCCAAAACTTTTTCAATCAGCCAATCCCTCTTCATTTGTCTCGCTGTCTTACTTTAGAGATTCTGAATCTCAGCTCTAATCTCATCTGGGGCACCATCCCTGATCAGATTTCTGAGTTTAGTGCCTTGAAAGTCCTCGATTTCAGCAGCAACCATGTCGAGGGTAAGATTCCGGAGGATTTAGGGTTACTGTTCAATCTTCAAGTTCTTAATTTGGCAAGCAATCTGCTCACTGGTCTCGTCCCTCCTGCAATTGGCAAGCTAAGTGAGCTTGTTGTTCTTGATTTGTCTGATAACAGCTATTTGGTTAGCGACATTCCTTCTTCTATCGGGAAACTAGACAAGCTTGAACAGCTTTTGCTGCGTAGGTCAGGCTTCCATGGAGAGATTCCCACTTCCTTTGTGGGTTTGATAAGTCTGAAAATCTTGGATCTTTGTCTCAACAACCTGACCGGTGAAATCACTCGATCCATAGGGCCTTCTCTCAAGAACTTGGTGTCTCTTGATGTCTCACAGAACAAGATATCTGGCTCTTTCCCCAGTGGCATCTGCAATGGCAAAAAGCTCATTAATCTTTCTCTCCATTCGAATTTCTTTCAAGGTTCTTTGCCTAATTCCATTGCTGAATGCCTTAGCCTGGAGAGGTTTCAAGTGCAGAACAATGGATTCTCTGGTGAGTTTCCAGCTGGCTTATGGTCATCACCGAAAATTAAGATTATTAGAGCGGACAATAATCGGTTAACAGGTCGAGTGCCTGATTCTGTGTCTTTGGCTTCTGCATTAGAGCAAGTTGAGATAGACAACAATTCCTTTTCTGGTGAAATCCCACATGGTCTTGGACTGGTTAAGAACCTGTATAAGTTCTCTGCTTCAGAGAACGGGTTCGATGGAGAATTACAGCCGAATTTCTGCGACTCACCTGTCCTTAGTATTGTGAACATTTCTCACAATAGGCTCTTAGGGAAGATCCCAGAGCTGAAGAATTGCAAGAAGCTTGTCTCTTTGTCTCTGGCAGGCAACGCATTTACTGGAGAAATCCCGACATCACTTGCTGATTTTCATGTTCTGACTTATCTTGATCTATCTGATAATAAACTTACTGGTTTGATCCCTCAAGACCTAGAGAACCTGAAGCTCGCTCTCTTCAACGTGTCATTCAATCGATTATCGGGTGAGGTACCTCACTCTCTGGTCTCTGGGTTACCAGCTTCCTTCCTGCAAGGAAATCAAGGGCTTTGTGGACCCGGTTTACCTGACTCTTGCTCCTCTGATCGGTCTAGCTTCCATAAAATAGGAGTTAAAGCCTTGCTGTTAGTTTTGATATGTTTAGCACTTGCTCTTGCCTCTTCCCTCGTCATTTCATATCGGTATTACCGAAAGAAAGCTCAGTTTAAGAGTACTTGGCAGTCGGAGTTTTATCATCCCCTGATGTTAACGGAGCATGAGTTGATGAAAGTGATGAACGAAAGTTGTCCTTCCGGGAGTGAAGTATACGTTCTCAGTTTATCGAGTGGGGAGTCAATAGCTGTGAAGAAGCTCGTGAATTCTAGGAGTATATCCTCAAAAGCTCTGAAAGCTGAAGTCAGAACCATATCAAAGATACGGCATAAGAACATTACTCGAATTCTTGGTTTTTGTTTCACAGAAGAATTCATCTTCTTGATCTATGAGTTCACACAAAATGGTAGCTTACATGATATGTTATCGAGGCCTGGCGATCAACTGCAGTGGAGCGTTAGGTTGAAGATAGCACTAGGTGTTGCTCGAGCATTGGCATACATCAGCAAAGACTATGTGCCACACTTACTCCATAGGAACCTAAAGTCAACGAACATTCTCTTGGACAAAGATTTCGAACCGAAGCTCTCTGATTTTGCTCTTGACCAAATTGTTGGAGAAGCTGCATTTCAGTCTCTGATACACGCCAGCTCCTACTCCTGCTATACTGCACCAGGTACGATGTCTAGTGACCACATACTGATTGTCTCCGTAGACTACTACGAGTGAACTTTTTCTCAGTATCATGATCTGAAACACTTGTTTTTTTTTTGTTTTTTTTTTTATTGATTGTGTCTAGAAAACAACTACAGCAAGAAAGCAACAGAAGAAATGGATGTTTACAGTTTTGGAGTTGTACTACTAGAACTTGTAACGGGGCAAAGAGCAGAGAAAGCAGAAGGAGGCGCATCTGGAGAGTCCCTTGACATAGTGAAGCAGGTCAGAAGGAAGATAAACCTGACAAATGGAGCTGCTCAAGTTCTTGACCAAAAAGTCTTGTCCAATTCTTGCCATTCAGACATGCTAGAGACCTTAGATATTGCTCTCAATTGCATCGCCGTTGTTGCAGAGAATCGACCTTCAATGCTTCAAGTTATCAAAGCGCTTGAGGGTATAAGCTCTTCTGTCTCAGCTTCTACCGAGAAGCTACCAGTATCCGCGTAAACAATAAACCAAGAGAGACCATTTCTTAGCTCTGGTTTTTACTCAAAAATCAAGAATTTATTGAATGGTCAAATTGCAAGAGCGTATGTTTTGTTTTTTGGAGTGTGAGAGTTATGTATGATGAATGTACATTGGTCATTTGATGTTCAAGGATAATAAGCATTTGAGTGTACATCGGTTGAGCTTGGAGTCTTTTGGACAAACAGGCCAGGTTTAGGTTTCTCCAAGGAGTCTGTATCTTTCGTTAGTAGGAGAGAAACTAAGGTTGTCCTCTTCTTCAATCCCTTTCATGATGTTGTAGTATGAAGGAGAACTTGATGTTTCTACCTCTTCGTTGCTGCCATATCTTGTGTTTCGTGTCATGGAAACCTTAAGCTTGTCACTGAAATCTGCAACCATATCTGTCAAGTGGGAACAAGAAGGAAGACAATACTGAACCGGATTGACTTTTCGGGGAAAGGTTCTAGTTGCATCTCCAGATGAGCTTCTACCCTCAATTATGCTCTGGAAACACAGAAACAACATAGTTTTAGCAGGAGAGAACTTTTCATTGTATCTAGGTCACTGAAGACTGAAAAAGGTAGATCAACCTGCGCGTTGAGTTCCTCAAGAACAGTTCCTGGGACAGGGTACGGGCAGAATTCATCTGGGGTGAAATTGCATACTATCCTTTTTATCAAACTCAGGCCAATTGATGGGCAGATCTGCGAAACTTAAAAAAAGTATTAACCCGGAAGGTTAGATCACACAGTGTTACTAAATCATGAAGCATACACATACCTCATCTCTGGTGGAACTGTCTACAAGCATTTCTTTCGGAAGCATAAGGAGATCGCTCAGTTCATTGAGCAAGTGGAAAGGTTTAAATGCCACATCTCCATTTTGCATATGTTGCTTCTTTTCCGGGGAATGATCAGCATCGATCTCAAACATGTCTGTAAGCAACCTTGACCAGTAGCCAACCTGTATAAATGTTATACTAGCATCCATGAGTTGTGACTCGTGTCACAAGACTTTCAAGCAAGAAAGTTCTACAAATTTTCCTTCAGATGAAACTGAAGTAGTAAGCTGGGGAAAAGGGACATGTACAACAACTTCAAATGATTTATGTGAATACCGTGTTCTTTAGTTTTACGCCAGATTCAAAGCTCAAAACCCCAGCTGGAATTGGCAGAACTCTTGGGTCACCAATAGGATCAGAGTCAGGATCAGTTGGTATCTGATGAGCCGACTCACGGAGAATAGCATTGAACATAGCCACATCAAGTCTTGCAATGCATTGCTCCATGACCTTACTTAGACGGAACATATCAGTTTCAGTCCAGAAGAGTAAGCATATACACACCATTCCACTGGAAGAAGGGAGAAAAAAAGGGAATGTACCATTCTGGTTAACACATGCAAACAGCCACATTTACGCCTTTCTGCTTGAACAGGACAGATCTGTTGAAGAGCCTCCTCAAAAGCTTTTTTCCATAGGTTGACAGAAAAGCTCTCTTGTAACCGGTCACATGTTGCTGGTTCTGAAAAATTCCCCATCATTTCACCCATCGTAGCGTCTACTCCTTGAGGTCTCATATGAACCATCATTACCTAAAATAAGGAGTGAGAATCTGAAGCCATTTAACATCTGAAGCTTGCTTTCAAGGAAGGATGGTCCATGCGCTTTTTTTGGTTTTTACCTGTGACCATACGGATCCAACAGCTTTTGTGAATAAACATGATTCAACTCTTCTTAATGCCTCTATCAGAGTTCTTGCATCTGTCCAGACTTCTTCTAGCGATTTTGATCCGTTTAGATATGTGCCACCAAATTCATGTGAAATGATCTCTCGCAACATGACAGTGTTGGACAACCAGAAAGTTAACCTGAGCACAAGTAGCATAATAAGGTTGACAAGTTCCTATAGAAACATATTTATATATATATATATATATATATATATATATATATATATATAAGAAGAGTAAACATCTATTTTGATTACCTCGTTACATCGCTCCCACAAGATTTCAGCACCAAGAACAGACCAGACACAATGTTTTTGGTTACTGAGATTAACTTGTTTTCACTCTGATTTTTTCTAGCAAGTGCGTAGAGCCTAGAAAGGTCTCGTGCAGGTCTGTGCAGCTTGTGTGCTGAGATCCCATGTTCTGGAAATACAGAGTATAGTGACATCTCAAGAGCAGCCACTTCTCTCAGCTCTTCTTCAAGTTGCTCGATTCGAGATTCTAGGGACCCTATCTCTCGAGTTAAGACTTTCTCCACTTCACTTGTTTTGTTTTCTTTGTACACAAGTGTCTCATTGTCACTTTCAGTGTTATTATTTAAAGCATCTTCAAACTTGTCATCTTCTTTTGCCTCCTCGAAAAGCGTGGTGGAAGAATCGACTGCTTCAGAAGATAAAGCTCTCTGAGTTTCAGAGCTTCTATAAGAGGAGAAATCAGACAAAGCTCTCGCCTGGCTTTTACTGGATCTTACTGTCTTTCTAGCAGAGCCGTGAAAGGTGCTGGATCGAGATCTAACCGAATCGACATTGGTTCGTCCCTTTGACGTGAAGGGTCTATCCTGGGAGCTTTTGCTCTTGGAAACCACTGATGGCCTGTCTGATTTCTTATCTCCGAGGGAAAACAAATCACCTTGAGAAGAAGACACAGAATCATTGTTTGCTTCAGTGTCTGAATCATCACCACCGTTCCCTTCTTCCTCACAGTCCATAAGACTCTCATCATTCCTCCTTGATTTCTCGTTAGAATCGTCCATGTAATGCACATTCACGTTTTCATAGACTTCAGAAGACTCGGATCCAGTGGTTGAATCATTCACAGCGAGTGAAGGAGGCTCAGTCGCAGCGGTCGCATCCAAAACTCTGGAAACAAGCTGAGCAGCATTGAGCGGTTTCAAGCCATTCGCTTTACTAGTACGCTGTTTCTGATCTTTCTTCGCCAAGCTCGCACTGTTTCTTGGCTGCGAGTTAGTCGACGTTCTTGGCCTCTCGAATCTTTTCATCGCCTTCTAACCACCTGAGAAAATCTCTGCAGATGCTGTGAAATGAAGTTTGAACTTCTCAAGCTAATCAATCACATCTGCAGTAGAAAACAAGAAATTTTTTAATTAAATGTTTTTTTTTGTGACAGATTAGAAAACTAAACGCTGAAATATTCATATTCATATCATCTTTAGAAACAAGCAAGAGAACATGAGCAATACGTGCATCACCGACTAAATTGTCGAACACCTTACGGGCATTATATTATATAAACTCGTGACAGCAACAGATGTTTCCTCATAGACAAACAAACATTTCATTCATTCATAAGATTCACAATACTTAATTAATAATATTAAAATAGAAATTAATGAATCATCTTGCAGACAGTATTTGCCGCTTAACACGACGCATGAGAGCAATTAACATTTGAGCACGTCTTGCCGTCTTGGTCTTATTAGTTAATTACAGACAAAAACGAGTCTCTCTCATTGACGTCGGAAAAAATGTTAGATGATGATCGGATTTTAATGTGAAAATGAGATCGATGAAGCTAACAATTGAAATAGGACATTGTATTGAATTGTATACATACAAACCTGAGACAGAGCTTCGTGCGAGATCCAAGTTGGTGATCTGAAGAATCAGGATCCAGAGAAGAGAAAATGAGGGATTGTGAGGGATGTATGTGTTTGTGCAGGGAATAACAGTTATGTTGGGTGAGTTTGACTCGATCGGGTTTAAAAGAGGATTTAGGGTGAAGCAAGCAATTTCTCTCTCTCTTTGGAGTTTGGATCGGTCGGTGATTAGTTTAATCGATCAAATAGAGAGGATCGGTTACACCAAGAGACAGACGCTGCGTCGTGGTCATCTTCCCAATCCATTTTAGCCGCGTTTCCTTATTTATATATTCATGTCTTAATATTTATTTAAATTATAGTATACACTAAGACAATAGAAAATGACACGAATAAAGATGATCGAATAGCAAATGGTAATTTGGTGGTACTAATTATGTAAAAAGTTCAATAAATAGAAACAAATATGTGAAGCTGAATGATTGCCATGTATAGAAGTGAATTGTATTGGTTCGAAAATACAAATTAATAATCATTATAAATCACAAAGAAAGCATTTATATATTCCTTCCGAATTTTTGTTTAATATGAATAAATTTGCCAAAAGAAATATGGTTGATGCCTACAATTGTTCCATTGTTTTCTGCCCAATTATGTTGTTTCTCGAAAATATATTTTATGATATGTTTATTGAAATTATAGTAACCCTTCATTGCGTGTAAGGCTTGTGAGATTGTTGAATGAATGTCATAAAGAATGATATGTTTATTGAAATTATATGCATAAAGAATCACATGGATGTTGTCTAACTACAAAGGAAACAGCAAAAAAAAGGCTTAGGCAAAGTGAATTATGGCCGTGGGATCTCTAGAGTGTGTGATATCCCATGAATTACAAGGTTGGAAGAAGAGAACATATCTGGAGCTACAATCTCAGCTCCGGAAATCACGAAACCTCGGGACGAATTCACAACATCTCTTCTTGTGATTACGAGATCTTGGTATAGATCCAATGTCTTGATCAAGGCTTTATCAGGCATTGAAGCAATGTCTTTGTTGGTAAGCCGCTGAACGAGAATGTGATGCCTCACAACTTCATAGAGAAACGGAGAAGCAGATGACAATGAGACCAGATTCGGTGTGGCTAGAATCGTTACGCCGGTCAAGTTCTTGTCCTGATCAGCAACGATCCTGTTGAGAACAGAGTGCAATCCTATTGCAAATGGCACAAACCCATTTGAACTTAGCAGCTGAACGATCCGAATCCAATCTATCTTAACCTGGACTTGTTCTTCACTGGCTTTGTTTGTATCAGACTGACACAATGATGACTGGAGGATGTAATGAGGTTGCAGAGGAGAGAAAGTTCCAAGAACTCCGTGAATAACCAACGAATCTCCAAGAAACATGTCGGGATGCGAAATCAGGGCATGGTTCACTTCTGCTGTTCTTGATTCTTTATCGACGGTGGAGATTTCGACGCTCTTGTGACGGAGAAGCGTGGGGAGACAGGTTCCTTGAGGCTTCTTGAGAAGGTCCTTCATCGGAAGCCTTAGAGGGATTGTGTGGTACTGAAGAAGCTGTTTGAGAAACAGAGGAGGTAGCGATGACGTGTTGAATAAGGCAGCATCGTCGATGGCAAAAAGGGTTGTGTTGGGAGAAGAAGAGAGGAAGATCTCGGGGGAGATGTGAAGGACAGTTGCGATTGCTTTGAAATTGGATTGGCGTAGAACGTTTGAGGCGTTTAAGGAGAGAGGGTGAGTAACAATGGGTCTGCTTGGTTTTGTGATGTCGAAATCTGGAGGTGAACGCAGAGTGGTGGAGACGGCCATGAAAGCTAACGCAATAGAGAGGACGAAGTAGACAAGGCAATCCGAAGAACAACAACCCATCGCTTCGCTTGCAAAAATAAACCCTAATTGAATCAAAAAATCTCAGCGACGGAGAAGGAAGAAGAGAGAGTTTTGTCAAGAAATGTTTTCTTGGAGGGATTTTGGGTTTAACAAAAGAGAGTTATCCGCTTTATCTTATAGTCCATCTTATTAACTAGCCTTTTCCTGTTTTCTTCTTCAGGCGGTTACTTTTTCGACAAGAATCTTTTGTAGTATAAGTGATAGGTCTAGTTCAATTTTTATGGAGATCGTCAAAATAAACAAAATGATTCCTCCGTTTGTAAAGCAATAATCGAACTACAGTATTTACGAGTTTGGAAACTCAGAGTCCTACTCGTCGTCCATATGAAATGAATCAAATCAACTATTGAGACTGCCCTGAAGACATTTGTTCCAGTGAAGAACACAGATGCAATTTAAAAACACAGCTAGAACATTCTTCTCCAATCACAAAACACACTACTAGAAGACAAATTCTGTTTACTTTTGCATTTCTACTGTTACTCTTGCAAACAACGAACATTTTGGTAAACAATCCATTAGTTTTCGAACCTTTTGGCATTTGTGGAGATTTTGAATTGTTTACGGCTCGCTACTTGGCAGTTTGGTCATTCATGATGAATTTGCTAATTGATGTTACAGCGTGTTCTTGGTTAATCCGTCTTGTTGTAATCTTTTGTAGAAGCTTTTATGTTTTGATTGTTGAGTATCTCCAACCCATATAAGCCCCACAGTTGTGTCCTTGTAGGCATTGAAATCGATGATGAGGAACTCGCTCGTTTTGTGGACCATGTTGATAAGGACAACAATGGAACTATAACATTCCAAGAGTGGTGGGGATGGCTGGCGCGGTGGCTCAAACCGCTATGGATCTCGTGAAGACTCGGTTACCGAAGGCGGAAAGTTGTGGAAGCTCACCAAGGATATATGGGTGAGAGAGGGGCCTCGGTTTCAATTTGACTGATCCGTATATGCTTTAATAATCAGCACCATCAAACCTAATATGTTTTAATTTTTAAAAATCTAGCAGAACAGATTACTTTGATCGCGGGTCAGGGGGGGATAGTTTATAAAGATTTAATAAAAATATAATTTAGTTATTAATTTTAAATTCGAATTCACGTACCAGATAATTTTTTTACTCCTCTAAGATATGCATTATCACCTAGTATATATTTATAAGAAGATAGTTCCCTTTAACACTTGTCAAAAGATATATATAGTATAAAATGAGAGTTAAAGTTTAGATGTATCATATATGTTGGTGCTGTAAAGAAAGAAAAAAAAAAAATATAAATGATGGATTGTAGAATCTGATTTTGTTTCTTGGAAATATGGTTATTGTGAAATAAAAGTAATATATAGTATTTGAAGGCCAATAATTTGTATTTAATTTTTGGGGGCCTAAGGTCAATATTTCATTAGGCAGTCCCTAAGACCGGCGACGCGGGTTATCAGCCTGGTATGGTATGCATGACTAAGCTATTTGCGGGTTATCAGCTCGATCTATTTGTCGATTTAAGGGAGGAAACTTTAGCTTTACTTGGACCGCTCATTGAAAAATAAAACAAAGACAAAAAGAGACAAGGATCTCGAGGCTGCGTTTTATCATATGATACCGTAATTAGTCATGAATTGCACCTATGATATTTTCCACACAACATTCAAGTTTGATCTAAAACTTTCACATGAGCCTAGAAATAGATTTAGAGGCTACATTGTTTCTAGCTTCAATAGTAGTGTGTTTTGAGTTTAAAGTAAAAGGAAGTATGGAGAAGAACGAAGGAGCACAAGAGAAACCAAACTCCACTAAAAGAGTTTTAACCATATTAAAGTAAAGAGAGGTTTTAAGATTCGAGTTGCCTCAGAATTAGATGAAAATCCAAAACCAAAATTATATGAGCACATATAGTTTTAATTTTTAAACATCTAGCTATTAAAGAAGAGTTAAAAGAACGCTCTTACGAAGACAGAGTCGTGGTTCTACTGCTTCCACATCGTAATGTACTCTTAACGCACGGGTACTCCAGCGTTCAATCTCTGGTCGCATTCAGGAATCCCATCCGCCGACAAGAAAATCTGTCAACGGCCTGAATTTTGTTTACCGCCGATAGCAAATCTGTAAAACAAAATGGAAAGAAAGATAACATCAAAAAGTAGTTAGACCTGAGTAACACATTCCATCAGAAATTAAAGCATACCATTAGGGTTATAGATAGCCATATGTCAGTGTTCTGAGACTCGGTGTTTTTTCATTAAACCCTAATATATTAGTCATTTGTTGTCTCTCCTCTCTCAACCGCGTTACCATTTTTCGTTTTTCAGATTTTTTTTCTTGTTTTCTTCAGTTTTTGTTGTTGTCGTCGTCTTTATGTTACTGTTTTTTCCTCTGATTTGCTTCTCATTTTCTTTGCAAATGGCTTCTTGGTGTGGTGGCTGGAGGTGCCATGGTAATCCTTAGCCTGTAGAAGATAGTCTGACAGAATTAATCTGTCCCGTTTGTAGCAATCACTATTGCTCTAAGGCAAGTTTCTTCTTCATTTTTCTATTAATTTCTGATAATCAATTGCTTCTTCATTTTTTCATTTTTGTTATGCAATTGATTAATTTCTGATAATTAATAATATTGGAACTTCAAAATTTTATTATTTTATAGAGTTTTATCGATAATTTAATGATTATCAAGAAACTATAGCAAATTGTTTTCAAGTATGTATAATTTGTTCAGAAATGTTACATTAATGAATTTGGAAGATGAGGCAAACAACATTTATGAATATTATTAAATATATGTTTCAAAATTAGAGACATCTTCCAGGTCTTATATATTTGAAACCGTAATTTTGTGTTTTTATGCTTTTATTTTTTAACCTTTTAGACATCTATGATCTTGTTTTACTTGTAATCTTAGAACTTAAAGATTGAAAAGTTTGGGCTTAGGCTTGAATTTAACAATATTAAACCAATATTATTTTCAATGATACCTTTCATAGTTTTCTTGATTAAACACAATTTGATGGAAAAAACTTCGTCATAACATAAAAGCAATAATATTTTATTTTCTTGGTTGTAAAATTCACTTTCTTGTCTTTTGTAATTTAAAACTAAGTAATTATTTTGTAAACCAATATGGGCCTGGTTAAGATAAGCCCGTTACTATGTCCAATATGGGCCTTGTAAACCGCTGCATTCGAAGCCGACTGAGTAATTAGCCACTTAATTATCAATTTAAGTACACCTGAAAATGGCATAAGCATTATGTCATAGAAAATGAAACGCTTTTATTTTGTCTAACAGAAGAGTTAAAAACGGTCTAAGAAAGAGTTAAAAACACATTTACTCAGCAAATGTCACAGAAAATGAAAGCTTAACAACGGTCAAGTACACGTTTTTATATTTTTGATTTTTTTTTTTTGTAATAAACCGACAGGACATAAATAACCACAAAAACAGAGATTATACCATCGCATAAGAGACAAAAGCAGAACAAAGACAAGAAGAGAAACGAAAGGATCTTGAGGCTGCGTTTTAAGTTGAACATTTGATACCATAATGAGTCATGACTTTGCACCATAATATCGCTCTCATACACTCACACAAACGAGTATGATGGATTTATAATACTTGTTTGTAATCATCCTTATATGCCTTGGAATCACAGTCTTGATCCAAGCCATAGTTAGTTACCTACAGATTCCGCAACAAACTACAGCTTCCACCAAGCCCAACAGCTTTACCGATCATCGGTCACATTCACTTTCTTGGTCCCATAGCTTAACCGATCATCGGTCACATTCATTTTCTCTGACTAATATAATATGTAATGCTTCCTCACCTAATGTAATATGTTTTGAAAACCGGATCGGATTAGGCGATCGGAGTGGAAATCGTTTATGAAACCGAATCCGAGTTAACCTAAAAATCGGATTTGAATTAAACCATCACTACAATCAAGGCTTGACTTGCAAGGACTCAAGAAAAGGCTAAGAATGCTGAGACAAATATGATGTGATCATAGAAATGGATTAAAAGTAAACACAACGAGAAACGAAAACTCCACTAACTTTAACCTAACCATGAGACACAAAGTTGCGGTGACAATCCAGAACAAAATTAGGTTTAGCTATAGTTTTAAATATATTTGGAGAGGTAAGGAGATCCTAAAAGCAATTCCCTACATCTACAGGTGGTGACAACTCTAGTCTTCATCCTCCCTGTTAGCAAAATAGTGAGGAGTGAACACCAGTCATAGCCATCTCCACTCCCTCCACCTGCTTATCATCCCCTCCAAGAAGAAGATTGAGAAAACCCTCAACAACGGTCTCCGTACAAGCACCAGGTTTCGTATACGCTCTGTTGGGTGAAATAAATTCACTAGCCGGTCAATCCTAAAATCGACTTGGTTAGTGATGTAGTTAAACGGTCATTGCTATCTTGAAAGCTCCCAGTCCTATATAAAGTTGATTATGCTGATAGTAACCAAAATGGAGTGACAGACGACCATCGACAAAAGT